>OU744798.1:25386275-26586275 GCA_916614155.1 Mesoligia furuncula | reverse complement strand
CGTAAGGTTTAGCCAGCGTTTGCAATTTAAGCGCACAAAAATATGTTTGTTACGACATCACATTACAAATCTTTGAATTTGTCGGCATTTCTCTACTATATTATGCATGTATTATACATATAAACATTCTTTACATACTTCCCGAGGGTGTCGTAAAAGGCGACTAAGGGTCTAACCGGAGAATGGGCAGCAGCGTTCTCTATGCATTCCACCACCATACCATACTGCCATCGCCAACCCGCCTGCCAAGCGTGGCGATTATGGCAAACCCTCCCCCTTTTGGGAGAGGCCTAAGTCCAGCAGTGGACGTCTTTCGGCTGAAATGATGATGAATGATGATACATATAAACCTTGAATTACTCTATCTATTGCTGAAAACTGCATTAAAATCCGATGCGCAGTTAAAAACATCTAAGCTAACAGGAAGCGAGAGCGACCTTGACTACATAAATGTAAAGATAACAACTATTGTAATCTATAGTAATAAGCAAAGTAATAGTATGTAATGGTTCTTATGAAAATAAAACAGAAAAGTTCTAAACATATTTTTATTTATGTAAATTAATTCTTGTAGATAATTTAACAATATTTTTAACTTATATTATAATTTATAGATAAATTCGAATTATATAAATCAAGTATAAAAAACTAATAAAACATCTTACTGACTAATTTATTTGAGCATACATAGACACATTTTTGAGCCTGTAGGGTTTAGGTATACTTGAGCTTTTTAAATAACCATTATAAAAATTATACATTATTAAAGACTAATGTACGCTCGAAAAAGCTATTTGGTATACAGGCAGCTAACATACAACTACTTTTAAACAATGATGTGGGTGTGCTGAGTAGTTAATTCTTTTACACCACTCTATTAAGGATGCCATAAGCTGAAAAAGTTATAACGCACAAAATAAAACTAAATATTAGCAGTGTAGTGGATAGATGAATATTTTTGCCTGTATAACAAATAGCTTGTTCGACCCGTACATACATTATTATACAAACGATACCTATTGCTGGTAATTGGATACTTGCCAAGCAATGTTGATAATAATCTAGAATTCCTCTGTTATCGTAGATAGTATTTACGTTATCAATATCTCTATCGGGGAGCTGATGCGATTGTTTTTGTCCCTAGCTAATACAGGGCCTAAACCATCAACAATCTGGACGGAACGCTTCAAAACAAGGACATGGAAACCACAAAAATTAAAAAAAAACCTATTTGATAAATTCCTTTCATAACATTCCCATTAATTTTTATTTATTGGTTCGTTTATCAAAAAAATCGCAGTGCGTACCAATACCACGTCAAACCAAACTCGAGTATTATTTTAAAGCGTCGTTTTTTGATTTACATCCATTCTTTGTTCATTCCCTTATCTTTCCAATAAATGTGAATTATCGTCGACCACTGTTCAGGAAACGAACCAAATATATCAAAGAGATTGTCTAATTTAAAACTGCTCCTAGACTGTTAATTTTAAGCTCCACTTTCGGTCCATTTTTTAAAAGACAAAAGACTTCCAAGTTTCCTCTGAACTAAGTCTTGGGAGTTCGCAAATTTTACTTTTGGTTCTGACAGTTCCAAAAATGTCCAAGGAAGTTACCGAGAAAGCTTGTGTCTTTGAGCGATGAATTAAAAAAAGTTTTGATAATAGAACTTAATAATTTTTCCAGTTTATAAGCAACTGGAAGAGTTTGTTCGTTCCTTTTATATTCCGGTTGATTAAATATTAACTAAGTACGCAATTAAAAACTAATTAAGACTATAAAATAAGTCCTGGATGTTTTAACAAATATAACCACACCATTTCTAACCTACATATAAATGTCAATAAATGCTATCCAAATGCTGTTTTTACCCGACTACGGCGAAGTAAAAAGGAGGGTTATGATTTTGACCGATATGTATGTAAGTATGTATGTTTGTATGTATGTAAGTGTGTATGTATGTATGTTCATCTGTTTCCTCATAACTTCTAAACTCCTTGTCATAATTAGACAAATGAGGTATCGTTGGAAGCGCCTTGATCGTCCGCCGTTATAGGCTATGTGGCGTCACATTAAATTGAATATGGCGCCCTCTAGCAGACGTAAAGTCATGTACTAAAAATATATATATTGTCAGCTGTTGCTCACGGATTTGCTTGTGTGCACACAATTAGGAATAACTTATAAAAATCACGCCTCAGATTTGAGCCAAACATATTTATGTACTTTAGTTTAGTATATTACCTAGGTACCTGTAAAACAATAAAACCTAAACAATAAAAAATTAAAGCGGCTCTGCAAATATTTTATCACGAAATTATAACCCCAAAATAATTTAAATAAAAACTACTGAAAAATCACGTTCTAAAAAGTATGAAAAATAAAAGTTTAAAAACTAAAACCCGATACTGTAAAGGATGAAATAAGTAAGTACCTTCCCGTGGTCGCATGCCGCTGTACTAACATACTTTCCTATGGTAGCATGCGACCACGGGAACGTACTTTCTCGATTCATTCTTTTCCGTAGTCGGGTTTTAGTTTTTAAACTTATTTTTTTATATTATCAACCCTGTTTACCTTTTACCTTATCATAACTACATCAAGACTTGAATAATAAGTTTACGACCTGACTCTTGTACCACTCTTTAAGATTTTTTCCGTTTTCCAGTTAGTAGAACTGGGACTAATCAAACACCCTCTGTTTGATTAAAACTATTTAATCAGGTATCTGCTTCATAGGTAAACACTTCGGAATAAAATCATTCGATAGAGGCGCTTGTAAAAAGGCGCACAAAGTCTAATTCTCAAACCATTTTCATCTAAAGTATAAAACATTTTGAAACTATCGCCTGATAGTGTTTACACATATAAAAGTCTGTCAGTTATAATTAAAATCCAGCAGCACTTCCATTGCTTCTTAGATCGAAAGCCCCTTCCATATTCCCATCAGGATGCCTGACTAAAGCCCCAGCTTGACCAGCATCCTCACTATAATCCGGTAACATAACAACGTCATGACCCAGTTCTTTTAAGGATTCAATAGTCTCCTCCGAAAACCTACCTTCTAACTTCAGAGTCGTCTGTGGATCACCAGCAATTCTTCCATAAAGCCATCTAGGTTCTGAAATTGCTTGCTGCAAGTCTTTGCCTTGCACAACGTATCTGTGGAAGATTGCTGCTTGCGTTTGGGGCTGCCCATCACCTCCTCTGGTCCCATAAACTAAAATCCGACCATCGTGAAGACGTGCTGCAGCAGGATTCAATGTATGATAAGGCTTCTTTCCTGGCTTTATGCATAGGATGTGGTCTCTATCCAAAGTAAATGCTATACCTCTATTGTGCCATAAGATACCTGTTTGGGGAAGCACCACATTACTTCCAAACTGATGATAAGTGCTCTGAATAAATGAAACTGAAAAACCTTTACTATCCATTGCTCCCATCCATATTGTATCCCCAGGACCTTTGGTGACATCGACACTAGATGCTTGTTCAAAATCAATATCCCTGGCCATTTTAAACAAACTTTGGCTCGTCAACAATGAATTGGGATCAATTTTCATGAAAGCTGGATCAGTAATGTACTGGTCTCGCATCTTAAAACATTGTTTAGTAGCTTCTACTGCAGTGTGAATTAATTGCCCCTCATCTTGACCATCAATGCCTAACTTGTCCAAGAGTCCAAGAATCGCTAGCGAAACTAAACCTTGAGATGGTGGAGGAACGTTGAATATCTCGCCGTGACTGTGCAGTAATCGTAGAGGATCTTTCCTAACCGGAGCGTAGTTAGCGAGATCTGATTTGGTGATAGGCATGCCTAACGATGCTATATCTTCGGCAATCAAATTTGCCAAATCGCCGTTATAGAAACTGCTTAGACCATTCTCAGCTAGATTTTTCAGAGTCTCAGCGAGTTGCTTTTGGCAGAATGTCTCCCCAACTTTTGGAACTTCTCCGTCTGGCAGAAAAACACTTTCGAATTCAGTTGGGAGATTCCCTGCAGCTTGTAAATTCTTTAAGCTCACGTGATGAGATTTTGTAACTGGAAACCCTTCTTCTGCGTACTTAATGGCATCTGCTAGTAACTTGTTGAGTGAAATTCTTTGGTAGCCACATTCAGAGACATATTCTAGAGCTTCTTCCCATCCACCAACAGTGCCTGCAACTGTGTTAGCCACCTTTGGACCTTTACTTGGAATTTTATGGTAATGTTCATAGAATTCTGGTGTAGCTAAAGAGCCAGCTGCTCCACAAGCTTCGATTACTATAGGATCATCGCTAGGCGGAACAATCAGCCAGAATGAATCGCCTCCAATGCTGTTCATATGTGGGTACACTACAGCTATTGTTGCGGCTGCTGAAACCATTGCTTCGATTGCAGTGCCTCCTTCTCTGAGGATTGCTATGGCACTCTGTGTCGCCAGGTGATGGGGTGTCACCACCATGCAGCTGGGCGCTATATTACTTTCCATTTTGTATATTGTTTCTTCAACGTGTCAAGATTATTTCCTGTAACAATAAAATTACGAAATATTAATTTTATTTGCAGAAATCAACTGGACATTTAAAAAGAATCATGAAGAATTTCTATTTACGATCCTATTAACATTCAAATGTGAGAACACGTAGAGCATCTTAAAAAAAGTGCTGTGGAAACAAAAAATGGGATGCGTAGACGTCTAAGATAATATAAATTTTAACGTCCAGATAGCTTTTAAGCCTGTCCCTCGTAAATTGCTACAGGGTGTTACGAAAATTACACCCCGAGGATACGAGACGCCATAAAATGATGTCGATACTCAGATATAATACATTGTAATAAAGATTAGAATGACTGTAATAGATTGCTTCTTGTGTATTAACATGCCTTCGGGGTGTAATAATTTTTTCCTCGGAGGTTATAGGGTTTCCTGGTTTCCTGCCGTGTTCGTAATTACAGGTTTTTGTTGGCTGTGTTATTCGCAATAGGGTAACAATATAAGAAAATATGCGAGTGTATTTGCGAAACTAATACTACGCATCATCTGCCTAGCCTTTTCCCAACTATGTTGTGGTCGGCTTCCAGTCTAACCGGATGCAGCTGAATCTGCACAACATCCAGTTACTGGGTAAAGTGGGTACGATACCCCTTGGTAAGACTGATTGTTGTCATGTTCAATGACCATTAAAAAAAATTGTGAGTTAATGACAGTACCGGTTGATTCACTTTCTTTAAACCTAGGTATATGTAATAAATATATTACTTATTTATAGATGTTAAGATAAAATAAAATTCGATATGTAAATATATTGTAAAAGGGTATAATGGGGTTGGTATATCTATAAGATAAAAACCCCTAAATAAAAATAGATAAAAAATAACCAAAAAACCGGCCAAGTGCGTGTCGGACCACGCACAGTGTAGGGTTCCGTAGTAGCCGGTTATCACAATATAGTACGATTCTGTTGTTCTTTATTCTGAACTAGCTGCGCCACGCGGTTTCACCCGCGTAAATGTCGATCCCGTGGGAATATCGGGATAAAATGTAGCCTATATGTTAATCCAGGGTGTCAGCTACCTCCATACAAAATTTTATCAAAATTGGCCCATCCGTTTGAGCGTGAAGAAGTAACAAACATATAAACACACACACACGCACTCACAAACTTTCGCCTTTATAATATTAGTGTGATATAAAAAAAAAACATATTTTGTTTTTCAATGCACGTCTTTACCCGTTATAAACAAGCAACTACTTCATCTTAGTCACTTTAAAGGATTAATGCTAAGGATTTTGTATTTGGTACAAAATTATCCAAAACTCAACGACGAAAAAATTCAACGACTATTACTGCTAAACTGATAAAGTTATCTTAACCGCTATAATTTTCCTTTAAAGTTCATGAAATGCACTATCATCGTGAATTTTTCCAGATTTTTCAAGCTAGCAGTTTAGGTTTCAGAGGGGGGGGGGGGACGCCCTACTGGAACAAAAATTTGCACTTTAAAGTTTAATATTTCGTAAATGGAGCATTAAATCGAAAAATAATTTTAGCAACCCTCAAGTCATTTTAGAAAACCTATTCATCGATACCCCACACGATGGGGTAGACAGCGAAAAAAATATTCATCCCCACTTCACATGTAGGGGAGCTATTTATTTTATTTTTTATTTTACCACTTTGTCGGCGTGATTGATATACATATTGATACCAAATTTCAGCTTTCTAGTGCTAACGGTCACAGAGATTAAGCGAGGACGGACTGACGGACGGACAGACAGACATGGCGAAACTATAAGGGTTCCTAGTTGACTACGGAACCCTAAAAAAGACTGGTTGTCAGACTTTCGGGCTTCTGACGACCCATAACGACTATCAAAGATCCACGAATGACAGCCAGGACCAACGGCTTTACGTGCTTACCGAAGCACGGAGGGGTCTTGGTATATAAAGATGGTCACCCATCCACGGACCAACCGCGGCAAGCGTAGCTTAACCTGATCGATCGATCCGTGCGGCTGTTATAACTCCAAAGCCCATCAGAGAAACTAATAATAAATAATAATAGCCTCCCCGACCGTTTTCGGTCACGGTGGCCAATCTCAATGGAGATTAGCCAGGTACTCAGGAGATATTATGGTGCACAACTCTGTGCGTAAACACAGGTGCACTCTCTGTTCCTTTACTCTCACAGTCCGATGGGACGGCAATCCGACACGAGCGGGGAGAGTTCAGGCGCAGGACCAACGGCTTTACGTGTTTTCCGAGGCACCGGGTTATTAAACCACCAACTTCCAAACTTCGGACTGTAACTAAGAAACTCCTAATGGAAAACCCAATAACACTTTGTCCGACCCGGGAATCGAAACCAGGACCCCACGCTCAGTAGTCGCGCTTGCAACCACGAGACCAACGGGCTAGTCCAAGAACTAATACTACTATGATTGAAATATAAAGAGCAGTGATGGCTCAGTGGCAATGGCCCCGATTTACGATTTGTAGGTCGTGGGTTGGAATTTAGACAGGCGCTTTACTTCTTATAATTTATTTCATCACCACTGCTCCCAAAAACGGTGAAGGAAAACATCGTGAGGAAGCCGGCGTGTCCTGGAATCAAAAATTCGAGACATGTGACATCTATCACCCCGCGCTGGGCCCTCGTGATAGTTTACGGCTCATTCCCTCTCAAAGACTGTAACGCAGTGGCGAAGGTACCATACAACACGATTCCCACCGGCTTCCCATCGAAAATTCAGTATTATGAAATACGAGCTGACCCAGCAAACGTTGTTTGGCCGTATAAATTATTTCTAGCTGCCCGGCGCTACTTCGTTCGCGTGGTGTCCTACCCATTACCCGACCCTACCCCTACCCTACTCCTACTCTAATCCTACACTACTCCTACTCTACTCCTACACTACTCCTACCCTACTCCTACCCTACTTCTACCCTACTCTTAACCTACTCCTACACTACTCCTACCCTACTCCTATAAAAAAAAAGATAGACAAAAAGTACGTCTCCTGGTTCTAAGCTACCTCCTCACCAATTTTCAGCCAAACCGGTTCAGCCGTTCTTGAGTTATAAATAGTGTAACTAACACGACTTTCTTTTATATACAACGTGTATTTTTTTTATATACCATAACTCTAGGGCTCATTGTACTCATCATTATGAACAACTTTTACTATGGGACCAAACCTGAAATCGCGAAAGAAAAATCAGCTGTTCCCTAGATTTTGACGAGTTAATACGAACATAAATGTAGGCGAACAGCAGTTTTTTTTTTCGCGATTTCAGGGTTGGTCTCATAGTAAAAGTTGTTCATAATGATGAGTACAATGAGCCCTAGAGTTATGGGATATAAAAAAAAACACGTTGTATATAGATAATCATATCATACTGTAGGTATTTAATACACGATATTATAATTAAAACATTGCAAAACATGCTTTTTTTTTGCTCCAGCTTACGTCTGTCATAAATTCACCCTTCGCCACTGCTGTAACGCATGATATACTTACTGCATAATAATATACTGCATAATCATCATAATCGTGCAGTATATTATTTTGACATATCTTTTATTCCGTACGGCATTTCATACAAACTTTCAAGCCGATTTTAATGAAACTTCATACGCATAAGCAGGATACAAAGGCCTAAAAGGTTAGTAGAGAACATTTTCGCTAAATAGTGTTGCAGCCAAATTAGACCGATTTAAGATTTTCCATAGAAACAGAGATTTCCAGTTATCTTTTTTTTTAAATAAGACATTTCTAAAATGTTCTCTACTAACTTTTTAGACCTTTATTGTATCCTGCTCATGTGTATGAAGTTTCATTAAAATCGGTTCGAAAAATAAGGGCTTGAAAGTTTGTATGAACTGTCGCACGGCGTAAACGCTCTTAAATGTCGGTGTTTTTTTTTTCAACAAAATCAAAGTAAATAACAAAATTCAGAAGCAATCTCAAACCATAACAACATTTCAAACGAACTTACACCCAACTAAGTAAAAATAACCGAATTAGGTCATCCGCACATCGGAAGCGATAGTCAGACCATAAACCATAGTAACCCTTCACGGTCTCGAAGTGAACGCGTAAAATATGTTTTAGAACCGTACCCGACCGACATATTGCCGGCCGGCCAACGAACCGGCACGAAATTGAAAATGAAGCTTTTTGTATGCATTGAGGGGTTTATGGTCAGTAACGACAGAATAACGCGGCGGGTGACGGGTTGACTCCTACGCTTATGTCATGGCGATATTTTTGACATTTGTGTCTTTTTAAGGTTCCGTACCCAAAGGGTAAAAACGGGACCCTTTTATAAGACTCCACGTCCATCTGTCTGTCTGTTACCAGGCTGTATGTCATGAACCGTGATAGCTACACAGTTGAAATTTTCACAGATGATGTATTTCTGTTGACGCTATAACTATTTTATTTACATACCTATTTTTATTTATATACCTATTTAAGGGTCCCATACAGAAAACGTGTTTTTAGGGTTCCGTAGCCAAATGGCAAAAACGGAACCCTTATAGATTCGTCATGTCTGTCTGTCTGTCTGTCTGTCTGTCCGTCTGTCTGTCTGTCTGTCTGTCTGTCCGTTCGTATGTCACAGCCATTTTTCTCCGAAACTATAAGAACTATACTGTTGAAACTTGGTAAGTAGATGTATTCTGTGAACCGCATTAAGATTTTCACACAAAAATAGAAAAATAATAATAAATTTTAGGGTTCCCCATACTTAGAACCGAAACTCAAAAATTTTTTTTTCATCAAACCCATACATGTGGGGTATCTATGGGTAGGTCTTCAAAAATGATATTGAGGTTTCTAATATCATTTTTTTCTAAACTGAATAGTTTGCGCGAGAGACACTTCCAAAGTGGTAAAATGTGTGTCCCCCCCCCCTGTAACTTCTAAAATAAGAGAATTATAAAACGAAAAAAAATATATGATGTACATTACCATGTAAACTACCAACGAAAATTGGTTTGAACGAGATTTAGTAAGTAGTTTTTTTTTAATACGTCATAAATCGTAAACCACAATTTACCATTCATTCAATCAACTCAAAAATAAAAAAAACATTTAATTTCATAAACATAAACCTTATGCATAAACCCGGATGTTACGGAACCCTCGGTGCGCGAGTCCGACTCGCTCTTGCCCGGTTTTTTTTTCGGAGTTTTTGCCTTGTGGTACGGAACCCATCATGTGCGAGTCCGATTCGCATTCCAGTTTTTTATTGGTGTTATCTGTGATATGTTGAGCTTTTGTTTGAGGGTTGACAAGCTACAAAAGTTTGTCGATAACAAATTGAAGAGAAACGACAAACATTAATAAACAGGCTCAACGCGACATTCCTTTGTGAAAAACTGTATGATGTCTGTCTCAGTTGATCAAAAGTTAAAAAGAGTTCAGTCCTAGATTATGTAGCGCTGAACTTCCATTAGCTTTGGGTTCTATCTAAGCTATCAGCAATTAGGCTTTATCGACAAAATAGAACTCATCATCTGCTTAACCTTTTCCCAACTATGTTGGGATCGGCTTCCAGTCTAACCGGATGCAGCTGAATACCAGTATTTTACATGGAGCGACTGCCTATCTGACCTCCACAACCCAGTTACTGGGTAATACGACATCCCTTGGTAAGACTGGTTGTCAGGCTTTCGGGCTTCTGAGTACCCTTAACGACTGTCAAAGATGAAAGACAGCCGGGACCAATGGCTTAACGTGCTTTCCGAGGCACGGAGGGGTCTCGCTATGTAAAGATGATTACCCATCCACAGATCAACCGCGGTAAGCGTAGCTTAACCTGATCGATCGACCTGTGCGGCTGTTATTATTAGCCACGGGCCCCCTTTAGCGACAAAATAGACCTATTGTAGCGTAATAAAAAAGAAAATTCCACTACTTAGACACGTATTATAACTTATTGTTATTAAAAAACAAATCATTAATCAATTGTTAAAAATATTTAATTGAATGTTATAGAAAAAACCGGTCAAGTGCGAGTCGGACTCGCGCACCACGGGTTCCGTAAAAATTTGTGGGTATGTAACTACAAATTCACGGTTTTCGGAAGTTTTCCTTTACTTGTGCTACATGACATTGCTTCTTGTCAAATTTCATGATTTTGGGTCAAAATGATTTTTCATGAAAAATCATTTTTAATAATTGTTTTGATTCCCTTGCGAGTGTCAATACAGCATAAACGGAACATAAACGCCCGTAACTTTTGATTGCAGTGACATAGAAGTTTGATTTTTTCATTGCTTCAAGGGATTGCAGCCTTGAGTATTTTTCAACTTGATAACTCCACGCGTTCCTAAGAAAAAGGGTCTTGACAGACGGACAACGAAGTGATCTTATAAGGCCGCTTGTATACGTCCGTTTTTCGTCCGGTGTCCGTTGCGCCGAGGGGAGGCGGCGTTGCATCCGGCGTAAGTTTTTCGCCGGACCCGTGTCCGGTGCATGTGCACATATTCATTATAAACCATACACCACCGCGAATCCGGCGAAAAAAAACGGTCCGTTGTCCGGTGAAAAAAACGGACGTATACAAGCGGGCTAAGGGTTCCGCTTTTCCTTTCGAGGTACGGAACCCTAAAAACGGAGTTGCAGAACAGGTAAAATGGCCAAAAAATGTTACGGAAATACGAGAAAACTTAAAGTATCTGGTTGGTAAATCTTTGTTACGCTGGTTTACGAACTAGTGAATCGATTGCAATCGGTTTTTAGGCTAAACTTAGAATCCATTCGTTTTCAACCATTACTTTCTCACCAGACCAAACTTATTTACATTAGTTCACATCTCGATACCTCCTAAACAAAGACAATTTATAGTTCCCAAACAATCATCAAAGCTCAGGAATCGTGAAACAAAACAATAACCAGGTAAACATAAATCTCAGGAGAAGAAAGTCTCAGCAACTAAAATTAAGTATGTAAAACCAATTTCCATTTAAATTGTACACAGCGTTTGGTACGAAGCAAGATCTGTACTCCTGGTACGGAATGATAGAAACTCCACTAACTTCATATCTCTACCTTTGTGGAAAGAAACTTTGGGCTCCGAGTCGACTAAATTCGATTTATTTGCTTTACGAACCTACTGGAGTCCTAGTGTCACGGCGACCTTTGTTTGATCTTAGTCTTGGTACTTGTAGTGGCATGAAAGAGTTGTTAGGGAGTGGAACGGTCATTTAAAGACTTATGTACCTACTGCACTTATTTTTCTTTGGTTTGTCTGTACATACAAATACATAAAATTGTCTCTTTATAATGTCAAAATGACAGCTTTTTTCTATGTATGGGGGAAATACTTTAAACTCCTTTGAACCCTGGGGAAGATAAATAGGCTGCTTGTTATCAACATCCCACGAGGGTAAGGCCCGGGTGGAAACTTGCTATTATTAACTAAAACAACTCTCCACATACGTATCGCCCTGTATACAGATATAGATACACCTAGGTAACGCAACAGCAAATTTTTCGCGTGCCAAAAATCGCACCAGCTTACGTACAAAAATCGTAAGCCGCCACCTTCGCGCTCAGTCCTGTGTACTGCTGGCTGGGTGAGCGTGAGAACGCGGCGGTGGCGGCGATTTTCTCTTAAGAATGCTTGGAAACATGCTGGTGCTGCTCTTTAGGACAATCTAGAGTCTAGACAAAATCAAACTGGTTCCTAATTTATTTTATATTGTAAAAAAAATTATGACATTGATTTTTACAATCTGTGACTACAGTAACTCACACACTTGTTAAAGTTATAGGAAAATCATCTACTTTTACAATATTTGTAAATATGTGAGTACCATGTATCTATCACATAATTGATTTACCTATCATTGCTTCATTTTTAATTCTTTTTACCTTTTATGGTAGACTAATGACTTACAAACCGAATTTCAACAAACCCTATTGTTGTAATTTTTGACGTTCAAAATAAATGATTTGACTTTGACTCATCACTAAATAGTGCTTGCACGTTAGATAACACAATCATAGGAAGGTAGAGATCGTTTAGTTTAAAATTGCAGACGCCTCTACTAAAATTTTTATGTATGTACCTATACGAACATTTGAAATGTGTATGCCACAAGCAGGGCCGTGCAATGTTAAAGGCTTGTGTTTAAACGCCTACCAGAAAAGTACCTATTTTACTACCAAAAAATTCGAAATACCTGCCAGAATGGATAAATGCTCACCAAATTGTGTTTCATAAAGCATTGTAGAGATGAACCACTTTTCCTTTTTATGCTATGCCACATCCTATGTACCCCTTACTTCCCGTGGGTGTCGTAAAAGGCGACTAAGGATCGTACCGGAGAATGGGCAGCAGTGTTCTTTATGTATTCCACCATCATACCATACTGCGATCGCCAACCCGCCTGCCAAGCGTGGCGATTATGGCAAACCCTCCCAAAATTGGGGGAGGCCTATGTCCAGCAGTGGACGTCTATCGGCTGAAACGACGACGACGACATCCTATGTCGACGGAGCCCCGCTTCGCGGGGCCCCTATTTCCGTATAAAGGGTTTAAAGTAACCTAACCGAACCTAACCTCGGAGTGCCCTTCGCTAGCTCTTGCATCCTACGTCGCCAATATTTTTCATTTTGGTTATACACTATTTCAGGGCAACAAGATTTGGTGAGCATTTATCCATTTTGGTAGGTTCAAAAATAATTTTGGTGAGCATTTAAATTGTACCCAATTTAAAATAAGATGATCTAAATGCTTAACACACTATAATATCAATCACAGTCTAAATGAAGGATATTACTAATCCATTGCTTCATGTTCGAAAAATGTGTCTGCTCAACAACGTAAACATCGCAATGAATGTTGTTGAACTTATAAAATGAAAGGCATTGCTAATTATTTTAGTATGTTACGCAATTACCCCGCATTTCTAGGACATACAAATACTTGCTCAATTCTTATCGGCTAGCTATGACTGCTGGAATTCCCCATACGTAATTGCCACCTATTATTTCACTAAGATCATGTGAATACCTAAATACAAGTATAGTCTGTCTTTTTTTTGCGGATGGGAAATCATCAAATGACCCCTCCCGCTCTGTGTGGAGCGGAAGGGAGTGTCAGACTCTTACTGACTAAAACCCACCCGTGTTCCTTCCTTAGCCCTTTATGTTCCGAACCAGCGGTAACCCTTTCGGACAATCCCGCTGACCCGGCAGGCTTCAGCCCTAAGGGGGGCCCCTCCTCGCTGCTGACATTTCTTTGAGGAGCGCGTGGACCACGTTCGCGCCGTCCGGCACGGGCCTGGTCCTGATCGGACGGTAAGCTACCCATTATACTCTCCGCCCGCAGGCCTGCACCTACGGTGGCCGCATTTCTAGGACATACAAATATTTGCTCAATTCTCATCGGTTAGCTATGACTGTTGGAATTCCCGGTACGTAATTGCTACCTAGTATTTCACTAAGATCATGTGAATACCTAAATACGAGTATAGTCTGTCTCGTCTTAAGTTAAGACTTATCCCGAGATTTCCCGAATCTCTCGCGATTTGCCGTAAATACGGATTAAGTGTTCCGACGACTACGTATTTCTCATACCATAATATTATATTATAAATACACTGATCGTAAGTAAACCGCTTACGTGCGCTTCGTTCAATAATGAATACGATACGTTTTGGATTTTATTTCGTACTACAGGAGTTTTTTGACGGGACGTTATTAAACATTATGACAGCCTTTTAGTTAAAAGATCATGTGAATGTGATCAAGACAGAATAACTTGGCGCAGAAAAGTGAAGAGATCCGACCCTAAATAACAGGACCAGAGACGGAAGAATAAAAAGGCAGCCTTTTAGTGTCATATAATTTGTGTTATTTATTTCATCACCACTGCTCTCAAAACGGTGAAGGAAAACATCGTGAGGAAACCGACATGCTCTAGAATCAAAAATTCGAAGACATGTGAGATCTATCTAACAACCGGCAGTAGGCCCGCGTGGTGGATTACGACCCACTCCCTGTCACAGAGAAGAGGCCGGTGACCCAACAGTGAGAACTCTATAGGCTAATTATGCTTTATGAAAAAAGTCCTTTACTTACTATAGAGAAGGATCAGGTGTTGTTACTATACTGCTGTCTGAAGATTAGACGGTCTTCAGAGTATACACAGTCACGATCATAAGTATGTACACACTTGGCATTATTCAAATGCGATTTACTCCTTTATTTTTAATGTAATTTTATATAATGAGGAACATAGTATTTTCGAACCCATAGGTTTATGTAAAGTGTCGTATTTCAACGTTTCATTCATTATTTCGTGAAAAAGAAAGCAAATTAAAGTTGCCAAGTGTTGATATATTACTGCTCGTGACTGTACACGCAACATCATCTAGCCTTTTGGGTGGGTGTTTTGGGGGACTGTCTTATGTATTTTGACCTTCAAAAAGTGCTGATTCTCAGCCTAATTTGAATAAATGACTTTTGATTTGATTTTCCCAACTATGTCGGCTTCCAGTCTAACCAGTTTCAGCTGCATACCAGTATTTTACAAGGAA
Source organism: Mesoligia furuncula (assembly GCA_916614155.1). NCBI lineage: Eukaryota > Metazoa > Arthropoda > Insecta > Lepidoptera > Noctuidae > Mesoligia > Mesoligia furuncula. The sequence continues at coordinate 26,571,232 of OU744798.1, read as the reverse complement.
CGACTGCCTATCTGACCTCCACACTGAGACTACCACAATAAGACTGGTTGTCAGACTTTCGGGCTTCTGGCAACCCGTAGCGACTGCCAAAGATCCACGAATGACAGCCGGGATCAACGGCTTATCGTGCTTTCCGAGGCACGGAGGGAATCGTAATATGTAAAGATGGTCACCCATTCACGGATCAACCGCGGCAAGCGTAGATTAACCGGATCGATCGACCCGTGCTTTCAGTTTTGACTGTCCCTTTTCTAAAAACATAAAGTATTGACATATCCCACTGAACGTCAGATAAATCAACCCTTTATATAAACCCGCTGTCCAATGGAGCGTAACATCCCTCCTGACCCTGGCTCGATGAAGTGCCAGCCCGCGCCGTTGCTCAGCCTGTAGTTTTAAATTCCCGACCTCTGAGTTTGTTTCGGCCTATCTTCTCAGAGTATATAGTTAGGAAAAGCCGCTCTCATCAAGCTTTAAATAATAATAATAATTTGATCCAGCCTGTCCCATCTTGCTGTCCTCTCCCCAGCGACGCCCTAAGCCGAGGTTAGTACCCCACAGGGGGTGCCCTTAGCGAGTAGTCGCTTAGTCTACTAGACATTCGCCAAAAAAAAGGTGCGTAACATCATAGATTTAGTGTTTCGTTGGAAAAATGACATCATTTGAGTGTGCACCGATAGTTGCCCATTGTGACCAATCTCCGTGTAACGCACTTTATTTACAAGTACCCAAATATGAAAGACAGATAATAAAATGCTATTGTTTTGTATCTCTCTCTGATCGGGTGACCAGTGAGTGTGCTGTAAATATACAGGGAATGACGTTACGCGTCAGTGGATGCCGGGCTTAAATCTATACATTTTACGACTGGATTCGCATACCTTTTATTCTGTTTCAATAGATTTGTACAAAAAAACGAAAATTGAAATGTATCTAGCTGTAAGTTAGACAGGCAGTCGCTCCATGTAAAAAAGTTAGACTGGAAGCCGAGCCCAACATAGTTGGGAAAGGCTAGGCAGATGATGATGATCTAGCTATAAGTTTATTTTCAACAATGAAACAGCTATAATTACTAATGAAGGTGAGGTTTGGCACACTGGCACTGAGAGAGTGCATCCCCTGCACCCTAGTTACATAACACATTATGGTGAATGGGTAGTTGAGACCGCGAAATTCAAATTTTCTTACGTTTTTTGCAATTTGCATGTCAGTGTCAGGTTGTATCTTGATCAAATTATGATTCGCGACAATAACAGGTAATCATTAATACATCTTTCTAAGTTAGATTTCTACCGTTAACACTTTTCCATAAGATATTGGTGGTTGGTATATTAATGATTCTAATGATTATAATTCTCTAAATATGTACCTATTATTGAATCATATTTTGATCAAGATACAACATGACACTGGCCTGCAAATTGCAAAAAACGTATGAAAATTCGAATTTCGCGGTCTATCACTATCCATTCACCTTATCTGTCAATCACAATTCAAAGGATATTGCTAATGCATTGCTTCATATGTTCGAAAAATGTGTGTGCTCAACAACGTAAATAACGCAATGAATGTTGTTGAACTGTCAAAATCAAAGCCATTGCTACTGTTAATAATAATAATAATTCATTTATTTCGGGTAACTAGGCCCATAGAACACATTTTACAAGACATTTCACAATAACAATATAATAGAATAAAATAATAATGTGTTACACAATAACCCACAGGATGACGGTGCACTAACGCAGATGGAGACGGGAATAAAATCTAGTACAGACGCCAGCACATCAAGCTACTACAATCTGTCAAATTTCTTTAATAGATTTTCAACTTTATCGCTAAAGCGTAAAGTTCAAAGTTGATTGGAAAAATTTGACAGTTTTAGGTAGCTTGATGTGCTGGCTTCTGTACCTACCTAGGTACAGTTACCGGCACGTAACTTAGCAAGAGATTTTCGTAGTGGAGCAAGTTCGCGCATATAAAAATGTATGAAATTGTGCGTGCGCAAACTTCCCCCACTACAAAAACTCTTGCCAAGTTACGTGCCGGCAACTATACCTAGGTATGAAGTAAACAGTAGTTGTGTTCTTGTTCAACTTATTATTTTCCTTTTTAGGGTTCCGTATCCAAAGGATAAAAACGGGACCCTATTACTAAGACTTCACTGTCCGTCTGTCTGTCACCAGGCTGTATGTCATGAACCGTGATAGCTAGACAATTGAAATTTTCACAGATGATGTATTTCTGTTGCCGCTTTCTGTAACAACAAATAATAAAAAACCGACCAAGTGCGTGTCGGGCCACGCACAGTGTAGGGTTCCGTAGTAGCCCGTTATCACAATGTAGTACGATTCTGTTGTTCTTTATTCTGAATACAAAAAAAAAACATATTTTGTTGTTCAATCTTTACCCGTTATAAACAAGCAACTACTTCATCTTAGTCACTTTAAAAGATTAATGCTAAGGATTTTGTATTTGGTACAAAATTATCCAACACCCAAGTGAAACGACTATTACTTCTAAACTAATAAAGTTATCTTAACCGCTATAGATTTCCTTTAAAGTTCATGAAATGCACTATCATCGTATATTTTTCCAGATTTTTCAAGCCAGTTTTTAGAGGGGGGGGGGACGCCTTACTGGAACAAAAATTTGCGCTTTAAAGTTTAATATTTCGTAAATGGAGCATTAAATCGAAAAATAATTTTAGCAACCCCCAAGTCATTTTAGAAGGACCTTTACAACGATACCCCACATGATGGGGTATACGACGAAAAAAATATTCATCCCCACTTCACGTGTAGGGGACCTACCCTAAAAAAAAATATTTTCAAAATTTTTATTTTACCACTTGGTCGGCGTAATTAATATACGCACTCCTACAAAATTACAGCTTTCTAGTACTAAAGGTCTCTTAGCAAAACCTCGGACAGACAGACAAAAAGAAGACGGACTTGACGAAACTATAAGGGTTCCTTGTAGGAACTACGGAACCCGGAAGAAAAAATTTAAAAGGGTATAAAAGGAACGTTTTTTTTGATGTTTTATGCCTTGTGGTACGGAACTCTTCGGTGCGCGAGTCCGACTCGCACTTGGCCGGTTTTTTTGACGGAAAAAATCCATTGTTTCAAACACAATAACACTAAATAACGCTTATCCAAGTATCAATGTAACATAAAATTTCACAACTAAAAATCGTACGTGAAATGTCCAGATTACATCTCCATGAATGGTTTTATTATCTCACAAGTTGAACTTAAAGCCTCTAAAAGCAATCCAGTTTAAGTATAAATGGGTCTGGTCCAAACGAGAAACGTCCCTGACCGTCCTGTTAGATTAGTTTCGAAGATATCCTTATTTTCCGCACTGAGGGTAGTTTTGAAATAGATGTTAAGTTGGAACCACTTTCGTAGCGAATGTTAAATATACGAAGCGATCTTCAAACCGAGTTTCTGTTGCATTTCTTGTTATAAATTGTGTTTAAATCCTTCTAGAATCCATGCTTATAAAAGGACTAAGGTGGTTCGTAGACGAACAATCTGTTTGTCTCTGCATCACCCAAAGTTGACTGGTATAAAATGCCTATGCTTCGATCATTAAAAAGTCCGCCTCTGTACATTTATGTGGTTGAAGTATTCAATCCATACTAATATTATAAATTCGAAAGTAACTCTGTCTGTATGTCTGTCTGTATGTTACCTCTTCACGCCTAAACCACGGAACGGATATTGATAAAATTTGGCAGAGAGATAGTTTGCAACCCCGGGAAGGACGTAGGATAGTTTTTATTCCGATATTCCCACGGGATGGACACTTATGCGGGTGAAACAGCGGGGCTCTGCTAGTAAATAAATAAATCACGAATTGCTCCATGTTTTTGAACGTCTGAGCAATGGTGGCCCAGTGGTAACGGCCCACGACTTACGAGTCGCAAGTCGTAGATTCGAACCCAGCTAGGCGCTTTACTTTGTGTAAATAATTTCATCACCACTGCTCTCAAAACGGTGAAGGAAAACATCGTGAGGAAACCGGCATGTCCCAGATCCAAAAATTCGAAGACATGTGACATCTACCAACCCGCACTGTGCCCGCGTGGTGGAGTACGGCCCACTCCCTCTCACCGTCTCTGTCTCCCAGCAGTGGGAACATTATAGACTGATTACCTATGCTTTAACCGTCTAGAAGCCGTTGTTGTACATTTTATAGATAAATAAATAAAGATAAAATGAGCGGGCCAATAGAAATAAGTAATTTCTATGCGGTCTATCGTTGCTTGGAATGAATTGAGATTTCCAGCTTACATGGGGTTATATCTATGTGTATAGATCACACTAATATTATAAAGGTGAAAGTTTGTGAGTGTGAGGGTGTGTGTGTGTGTTTATATGTTTGTTACTTCTTCACGCTCAAACGGCTGCACCAATTTTGATACAATTTTGTATGGAGGTAGCTGACACCCTGGATTAACATATAGGCTACTTTTTATCCCGATATTCCCACGGGATCGATATTTACGCAGATGTAACCGCGGGGCGTTGCTAGTCACACTAATATTAAAAAGGCGAAAGTTTGTGAGTGTGTGTGTGTGTGTGTTTATGTTTGTTACTTCTTCACGCTCAAACTATGTATTACATGGCCTTAAACATAACTGTTGAAATGTGGGTGTAGGTACAGACGCCAGCACATCAAGCTACCCGAAACTGTCAAATTCTCCCAATCAACTTTGAACCTTATGCATTAGCGGTAAAGTTGAAAATCTATTAAAGAAATTTGACAGATTGATGCAGTGCTGGCGTCTGTACTATAGGTACACCTCTGACTAAATCTTTGGGGAATACAGGCGTGATCTTATGTGATGCTGTGTGATGTTATATGATGTTGTGTGATGTTATGTGATGTTATATGATAATGTGTGATGTTGTGTGATTTTGTGTGATGTTGTGTGATGTTGTGTGATGTTATGTGATGTTAGATGATGTTGTGTGATGTTGAGTGTGATGTTATGTTAAGTTATTAAAAAAAATTAATTTTATACATAAAATCCAATGTGAGCAATAGACAACTAAGCCATTTCTAGAAACGTATCAAAGCACTATAGGCCAACCGCTTAACTAAGACGTTGCCTGAGGTAGGTGCGCGGTGCGGAAGGGGTGATAGTTGTCACAAGTTAAAGAAAAACTGAGGTCTCGCATCGCGTCACCACACCCTTCCCGCACCACGCTGCTACCTCAGATCGCGGTCGGCCTATAACTTACAGTATTTTAAAATAAATTTATTAATTATGTCTGGCAACACTACTCACAATATAACCTCCTTATCCTCCAAGGAGTATACGTATACCGGGCATAGATTAACGCAGTTATGTCATAAAGGTCTGAAAGCTTATTCGGAAAGTCCCCTTACAGCGTTTATTGAATATTATTATTATGTAAATTGCGTACAGGCCATACTCGTAGAGCGTTTGAGCCCCTACAGCTGAATGCACTTAGGCATCTATGCATCTATAAAATATTTAATGTCCTACACACAGTACTTTTCTGTGTACCGTAATAGAATTTCTGAAGACCTCACTGCATAAAAATCTTTGTGAAATTGTTTCCTACTTTGTGTTTACTTGTTCACGATGTACGGGAGTTAGGTTGGCTACTAGTTCTTTGTTTCTGAAAGAAACTTTTTTGTATTGTTGTAGGTAGTTTTTTGTTTAAATGCAGAGAAATACATTTTTAGGGTCCGTACCAAAATGGTAAAAACGGAACCCTTATGGTGAGACTGTCTGTCTGTCTGTCTGTCTGTCACAGCTGGATATCTCAAGAACTACTAATGCTATCAACTTGAAATTTGGAATAGTTTTAGATGACGTTTGCCCAACTATTTTGCAAATAAGAAAGAAATAGAAATATATGTATATTTTTTGCAACAGAGACTGAAAAGGGGTCTGAAAAATTCGAAGTGGGGCTACTAGGGCATGTGGGGTATCATATGAAAGATCGCAGTTTGCACATTCTCAAACATTTTTTTTAGGCCGATAGTTTTTGACTTTTGATGAAAAATGTAAAAGAAATACCGTTCCCCCCCTTATCTCCGATGTTTGAAAAGAAAGAGAAAAATCTGAAATAATTCTATGTGATAGAAGTTTATGTAAAGATTACAGAAAAAATAAAACGAAGTCTCTAAATAGCACACTTTTTCAGAAATCATCAACAAAAGTTACATTAGTTCCACTGTCAGTCAAGAGATGGCGCTGACATAAAACTACAATATTCTTCACCACAGTGCACAGTGCTAAAATTCTCTGATGAATATAGGCCTCGCCGATGAAAATTTAAAAACATTATGATGGTACGGAACCCTCGGTGCGCGAGTCCGACTCGCTCTTGCCCGGTTTTTACCCGACTGCGTCAGAAGGAGGGTTATGTTTTTCGAGTGTATGTATGTATGTATATTTCTTTGGCACGCTCTGTAGCCTAAACGGCTTGATCTATTTCAGCTTGAGAGGTGCCGTTAGATTTGTCTTAATTGTAAGAGTGACACTGGGTATAACAAAATTGAAAAAAAATTAAAATGGCCGATTTTTGGCGCAATATGTCTTCAAATTTTTTTTTTTTCTCGAAAGTTATCGAGTGGGGTATCAAAATAAAGGGTTTTAAAAGGTGATTACAAAAATATATACCTACACCTTATATGGTTAAAAGTAATTCGAAGTAACAAATCGTAAAAAACACGTACCTACCAAGAACGAAGTCGTTTGCGAAATCTTTCACATTTGTAAACTAAAAAGCTGGAAATAAAAAAAGTAATTTAAAAAATAAAAAAAACCCGACTGCGAAACTGAAAAGCTACAAACAAGCCCATTTTAAATTAAATAAAAGTTGGAAGCAGGCGGGACCCATATCATTTTTATTATATTTTCAAATTCTAATGGGTCGAGCCTGCTTCCAACTTTTATTTAATTTAAAATGGGCTTGTTTGTAGCTTTTCAGTTTCGCAGTCGGGTTTTTTTATTTTTTAAATTACTTTTTTTTTTATTACTAAATGGGTTCGCTCTTGACCCTGATCACGCCTAATGGAAAGCGATAGGTGAAGTCTATGATGGCACGAGCGTTAGTTTACTGGAGCTTTGGTAGTTTCCAGTTTCCTGAATCATGTTCTGGTTCATCATCGAGGTCGGCTTCCAGTCTAACCAGTTGCAAGTGAACCTCAACAACTCAGGTACTGGGTGAAACAATACCTACTCCTTGTTAAGACTGGATATCAGACTTTTGGCCTTCCACGAATGACAGGCGGGAGGGGTTTCGGTCCTGGTTTCCCGCTTTCCCCGTAATCTGTGTCCCCATTAACGGGGACAAAGGGAATTTAATAAAATAATTAAAATTGAAAGCAACAAACGTAGCTTAACCTGATCGATTGAGCCGTGTGAAATGACATCCTTATTGAATAGAGTGCAAGAAAAAATATATAAAAAATAATATACAATAACCGAAACGTTTGCCTAACTTCGTGATTGCCAACCGAATAGCACAGAACTAAACTTAAATCGAATGTGTTCGACCTCTTGTTTTGTCTACTTAAAGATACATTCGTTAGATAAGTAAGTACGGACAGAAAACTTATTTTTAATGTTTTTTCTTGTTTGTTGTTCTTATCATTATTTGTAGCAATCTTGAACATACATTACGATCGTAAATGCGTCACGGCAAACTATTCCTGTACCTACAACCTTCTGCAATATCATACTAACATATTATCATCACGCCTGTTTTCCACGAAAGGTTAGGCAGAGCCAGACGAGGTGCACCTACAGTAGGTACACCCAAAGTTCAAATTCCCATGTACCTAATAGGAGGCGAGCCAAATACCGTCAACCGGGCACAACTTCAGACTCCAGGGCTGCTACTGAAAAATTCCAGATAAAAACCCAACTCAAACTCAAACTCAAAGCATTTATTTCAATTAAACCTTGTACAGGCACTTTTGAATTGTCAAAATTAAATAGTCTGCCAGTTAGTCAGAAAATTGAAGCTAGTTGCCCATTCCAAAACGTAGATCTCTATGGAGAAGAACGGGCAAGAAACTCCATGGACACTCTTTTAAATCAAGTTATTACAAAATCCTGGGTACATTATTCTTGTTGCTTCTATATGTGAGAACAATGTAAAAAAAAAAGACAAATGAAGAAACAATTCAAAATATAAGATTAAAAATAAGCCTTGGCAGTTAAGAGATGACCAGTCTCAACCGACGGCACCCGTTCACGAACATGACGCGTGGATCAGCAACACTTTACCCGACCCGGGAAGCGAACCTATGAGCCCATGCTCGCACCACTAAACCAACGAGGCAGTAATATCCTACACCTGTTAATATTAGTGACATCATCACGCTTTATTTCTCAAGAGGTTCAGCAGCGTGACCGATTGCGTAAGAAAATGAAATTAATAATAATGAATGTATAGAAAAAGATCAATGAACCTACCACCTACGTATGTCTACCACGATAAAGTGTCAATATCGATGCAGATGACAATGCCGATTGATAAAACGTCTGATATATGTATCTTCGATATCATTATCAGAGGACTACTTAAAGTCGAGGAATATCTAAGGCAATAAACTGAACGAAGTCAGGCAATGCGCTTGCAGTATCTCACTAGGTTCTTAACAAAAAACAGAAAAACATACGAGAAAAACACATTAACACGGGCTAAAGTATTGGCAAATTCAAATTCGGAATGCAGTCGTACACAATTGTGATTTACAATGTAGTAGCACCAAACGTACAGTACCGATAAACTAAGAACGCCTTATTAAACAACGAAAACTTATTAAAGACCTTAACACATTAGAAATGAGGTTTGAAATGGATTGCACGGATATTCCGCAGGCCCGAAGCGAAATAGTGACGTGCATTTGTTTGCAGTCGAGACCGCAACAGCGAATTCGCTAACGAACTTATTATTCGAAATTCGAAATTGTAATCCGCAGAACTGGAGGTTGCAAGTACAAAGTGGACTGGCAGGTAATGTTCCTACGTTTGTGTAGTGATTGGCTTATCAAACGAGCAACTTTATGGCAACAGGTCAGTTACAGAAAAGTTGCGTGTGACCGGTAGGTAAGTAAGTAAGTATATAGAATAACCTACTGAAGAAAGCCAAACTGAGGCTAAACCTGAATAGACCTGTTCAACTTAAATATTATAATAGAATGTAGGTAGGTAACCTCGAGGGATCTTATACAAGACATAAAGTACTTAGGTGCTTAGTTCAAAAGCCGACGAAATAGACTATTTTTACTTGTAAAACAATAAATACTTATATTCTCTAACTTTTCAGTAATTCGGAGGACATGACACACAAATTACCCATATAGCGCTTTTTGGAAGCCGTAACGAAACAATTCGACACTATTATATCGATTTATTCTAGACACATTTTTTTGGTCGGTGCGTCGACTTAGTTCCGTCGCTTCGACTAAAAATGGGGAACAGTCGACACAGTAACGTTTGGTTTTAAAGTTACGTTGCTGTGTGGTAACATTGTTCTTAGTCTACAACCACTTCTCAGAAATCATTCGTTCGCTTTTTGTTTTGCGACGTGAAGTTTCAAAATAAAAGTAATAAGAAGACAATATCAGCCATCACTGTTTTGTCAACATAAGTTTTTATTTCTAAACTAATTGGTTTATAATGTTCAAATATAAATGGAAAAGAATTTCATTGTGTAATTTGTTCAAATAGTTTGAAATTTACCAAAGCGCCACCATATTATAATTCCACCATATAATCTGTGTAGTACAATGTAAACAATAGTTTTTAAATAATTGACTCTAATTAAATTAACTTATACTTACTTATTTACTTAAGATATAGGCAAGTAGGTACCTAAGTAATATAAAATTGTAAAGTTTCTTCTTTCTATTTTTGTGAAGAAATTTTAAGGTAGTCTCAGCACGTAATAATGCACCTGTAACTTAGTAAAAAAAAAACCGAACAAGAGCAAGTCGGACTCGCGCACCGACCGACGGTTCCGTATTTTGAAAGGTAATATGTTTTTAAATTTTCATCGGCGAGGCCTTTAATAATAATTCATTTATTTTTTTTTCATTTGTTTTTCAGAAAAAGTCCATTACATTAACAATACATAAAAAATAAAATTGATATAAGAATTGAAAAAATAAATTAAATTAAAATATTAAAATACACACACATGTCATTTAAATAAAAATAGTCATAGAATAATAGTCAGAGAATTTTATCACTACGGTATACAATATTGTAGTTTCAGGTCAGCGCCATCTCTTGGCCGATAATTGAGCTAATGTAATTTTTGTTGATTTCTGAAAAAGCGTGCTATTTAGAGACATCGTTTTATTTTTCCTGTAATCTTTATAAACCTATTATAAACTTCCATCACATAGTTATTATTATATAATTTCAGATTTTTCTATATGGAAACTTCGGAGATAAGGGGGGGACGATATTTTTTATTACATCTTTCATCATGTGCTCTTTCATGTGATACATGAAAGAGCACATAGCCACACTTTGAATTTTTAAGACCACCTTTCAGACCATATTGCAAAAAAAAAAAAATCTTATTTGCAAAATAGTTGGGCAAACGTTATCTAAGACTAAATTTCAAATTGATATAATTAGTAGTTCTTGAGATATCCAGCAGTGACAGACGGACAGACAAACTGAGTCTCACCATACGAGGGTTCCTTTTTAACATTTTGGTACGCGGAGTCCTAAAAACAGTGTTAAGAAAAACGTACCTAATCAAAATTTTCCGACTTGAAAATCGAACCTAACAGCCACTAGACCTAACCAATCCAAGATTTTTAATTTGAATGATAAAATGATTATGATGTCACAATAAGTTAGTACCTATGATAATTATTTACTTCTGTAAATTGTTTAAAAAAAACACTTTCACACGTCTTAATAAAATAACTTATGTTTTAAAACTAGACGAGTTCAGTGTTTCCTAACTGCCTACTCTAAGAAGAAAGACCGAAACAAAGTCAGAGGTTGCTGTCTATTGTAAAGTCCTCTTGGTCAGTTCTGTTTATTAGGATCATGCAGATTCATATCTGAGATGTCCAGACATAATCTTGGTCAGTTCTGTTTTCATGCAGATTCATATCTGAAATGGTCTTTTGACGAAAGAACCTTACAGATTTGAGTGGGCCTGTCCAGTCAGTGTACGCAATTTTCAGTCTCTAACCGTGTAGCAATAAGATCATACAAAACTTTCGTCGTCATTTATAGTAGGTACTAGCTTCTGCCCGCGACTTTGTCCCATTCTTATTCACCACCGCATAGCCTTCCTACACTTACAACGACCATGGTCGTTGCGCACTTAGGCTAAGCGCGCACTACGAATTTTAATCGTTGCGATAAATAATCGCCAATCTGTAGACAATACTAATACACTATAGTCCGCGACTCCGCGCACTGCGGAAAAAAATCGCTTGAGAATTCGCTTGGATTTTTTTTGTGTTTGCGATTTTATAACTAAATCGCAACGATTAAAATCGTAGTGCGCGCTAAGCTAAGTTGTCTGTGTGGTGCCGGACTTAAAGAATGGCACCACCCCATACTTCCCGTGGGTGTCGTAAAAGGCGACTAAGGTGCGTACCGGAGAATGGGCAGCAGCGTTCTCTATGCATTCAACCACCATACCATACTGCGATCGCCAACCCGCCTGCCAAGCGTGGCGATTATGGCAAATCCCCCCCTTTTGGGGGAGGCCTATGTCCAGCAGTGGACGTTTTTCGGCTGAAATGAGGATGATGATGATGATGCGCGCTAAGCCTTATATTAGGTGCTTCATTTTCACCATCATTCTTTCTTGCTTTTTTTCTATGCTCGGTTCCTAAGAGTCTTAGCGTGATGTGTTAAATCACACTAATATTATAAAGGCGAAAGTTTGTGAGTGTGTGTGTGGGGGTGTGTGTGTGTGTTTATATGTTTGTTACTTCTTCACGCTCAAACGGCTGGACCAATTTTGATAAAATTTTGTATGGAGGTAGCTGATACCCTGGATTAACATAATTATAGGCTATTTTTTATCCCTATATTCCTACGGTATCGACATTTACGCGGGTGAAACCGCAGGGCGCAGCTAGTAGCCTATATAACCTTCCTCAATGACTGGGCTATCAAATGCAAAAACAATTTTTCAACTGACTGGTAGTTGCAGAGATTAGCGCGTTCAAACAAACAAACAAACTCTTCAGCTTTATTATTAGTATCTATTGGTAGTTATACAGTTAACAGGGTTATTGGTAAAACATTAATAACCTCTTAAGAGTTCATTCTACTCATCATTATCAACAACTTTTACTATGGGACCAAACCTGAAATAGCAAAAAAAATCAGCCGTTTCATACATTTATGTTCATTTAACTCGTCAAAATGTAGGGAAATGGCAAGTCTAGTGTTGGCCACTAATGAGCAACCGTAAACATGCAGATAAGTAATACAGGTGATTTGTGCCTAATTTACTTTGCTCGGTTGGTAGGCATTCAGGGTTGTGGCTTTTATTTAATTGCTCGTCTGTTTTAGACTGACTAGCTGTAATGTAGTTTTGGTTATTAGTTCTGTAATAGACTTTGCTGAGCTGATAAAAACTACATAATCTTTTTTGTGGGTAGGTAAAGAAAAGCTTGGTCAATCACACAACGGCTGGTTGATCACACTGCAATACGTTGCACAAACATCACGGGTCAATTTATAAATCTTTACAGTAATAAATGATAAACAAACAAAAGAATAGAAAAAAGTTAAAGAAAAAGAAAATCGTACCTAACATTAAAAAAAAATCTACACAACTAGTGACATCTATGTTTCAAACCTTGTATTAGTAACAGGAAGACATAGCTTTGTTACGGATGCCACGCCTGTACAAAAACAGAGTTACGTTACGAGTTATTTGCACCGAATCACCGATTGCTAGAGGAATCACGTAAATCGGAAAGTGCCGCAAAAACATTAATCCTAATCACTACGATAAGCCAAGTTTTATGATCGATTCAACCTTAGAAATTACATAGGGTAGGGTTGTATTTGGTTGAAAGATTTGTGCAACAACGAAAAATATTTAAATAGGTAGGTACCTAGCTAGCTCAAATTTATCTATAAGAGCTACGCAAAACGGCAATAGACGTATGTTTTTATAGAATTCAAAATTAATTATGTGAGTTTATTCATGCTTTTATTTAATGAATATTCCAAGCAGGAGTTCAAAATAAGTTTTTTACCTCCTGTATGGATAAAAATGGTTACTATTGCATCAAAATGAAGTGTTTACCCCAAAAAGCTAAATATAAAGCCAATAGGTACTTAAATATTTTTAAACCACCTCGTAACTCCCACTGAAAAAAACTTTGATCATAAAATAACGTCAAATCTGAAAGTTGTAGGTATGTACAATATAACACCGTTACAAAAACACGTGAAGTTACATCACTACAAAAAGCATAAAACAACTTCAGTACACATCACTATTACGTCAAAATTTGCAAAAAAAAAACGTCGAACTGTGCGGCCAAGTTGAAGAGTGCAAAATTATTTTAGGTTAGCGAATAAACAAAAGACATTTTAAATATTATCGCATTATCATAGCCGGGCGGCTAAGACGATCATGAGCACAGTGCGTGTCTAACAAAAATAGAATTTTGTACATTTTTATGTATCGTGACGTGTTATCAGGGCTACCGTAGTTTAAACAATTGTTGCCGAGTTAAACATTACAGTATTCTTTTAAAAAAATAGTGTTGTGAGAAAAAAACACTGTAATGTTTAAATCTTTGTTGAGCTCTGTAATCACTCAGGCCAGCTGTCAAGAGGTGGGTAAGTTTTTGATTATAATTAAAAAGGTCTAATTGAGTTAATTAATTAGTGCATATCGTTGTTGACAAGAGTGATGTTGTCAATGCGCTATATTTTTACATGCCCTTGATTTGTCCGCCCTTGAACTGCAGCGGTATGTTACTGCATCTCTGCGACCTTCGCATTCCGAAAACACCTGATAAATTCTAAACAATGATCGAGATAAATGCCCTAGATTACTTTCCATAATCAAATTGTTAGCCATGTCCAAGTTCAAACATTATTAGATAACCAACCTAACCTCTTCGACCTTTTGTGAGGAAATAAAAAATAAATATTACGATTACAACGCTTCAGGAAGATAAAAATTCACACGAATTTGAATTTAGAAAGAAAAACACTTATTTTTTAGTATTTTACTTACCTAGTATTCATTGAATCCAAAAACTTTAATTTATTTACAATAATATAGTGAAAACATGTCAATCTTGAATGAAGAAACTTGTTAAATGTAAGATAAGAGCATGTGAAATATTTTATATTACTTAAGTACACAAGATAATATTATTCTTATCAGTTACGTCAACGTGGTGATGGCCTTAGTTCAGTTCAGTAGGATTCTTCACAACAAAATGTCAACTCGTCGGGTAACATATTTTTTTTATTTTTATTTATACTTGTGCATCCCACTAATTCAAGAATGAAACAGTAATTAAATGCAGTTATTTTTTCAAATGTGCCTGTGGTTGTGTTCCAATAGTGATTATTATATGTGTTTTTGTTAATGAAAAATGTGCCCTAATGTCAGCATCACATGGTTTGGAATGAGTTTACTCTTAGTGTGATTTTTATTACAACACTTATTGGCAATTCATCTTTTTATTGGCAGTTATTTTAAGTTATGAAAAATATCATAAACAACCTCTTTGGAATAAATCGGCCATTGATTTCAAATTATCTATGAACATTATTGTATGCAGAATTACCTTATTGTTTCTCTATGTTAGTAGTATATTTTTAGATGTGTGGTTATTATCACTCACTAACAAGCTGATGAAGCCTTGAAAATATAAATACTTCTATTTATACTCTCACTGTAATATTGAAAAAATATAATCTAGCGACAATTGTAATAATAAAAAAAATATATCATTTAAAGAGTGTATGTTATTAAAAATGTAATTATGAAATGTGTGTGTGTACTCCAAATAAATAAACAATAAGTAGAAGGGAAAATTCGGGCGCCAGGAGCACACACCAAACTATGCCAAGGATAGCCTAACCTGCGGGAACTGGAAACTTTTAATCTTCAAGCGGGGAGTATCAATAAAAATCGACACAAAAGTTATTGAACGATTTTATTACCCGAAGGCTGCTGGTCTCAATATACAAGAAAATTCCTTTCTAATATTAAGTTCTAAGGTGTAAAACTAAGATGGAATAGAAATTAATTTGTGTCCTGTCATTATTGCACTTTTGTCAATTTAAGTTAAGTTTTTATAAACCATACCACATTCCGGCGAATAGACTAACAAACCACGCTCATTTTGGTGATTTTGATCTTCGCGGGGACGTCAAGGCGGTCCATGATATATGTCGGTAGGGGCTAGCGTTAAAAATTTAAGTCTTGAAGTATAAAGAAACGCCTCGTGGCTGAAATGAAACATGAATAACCGTTAGCTGATGTCCAGCGTCGACAAAAATGGCGTTCGGAATGTTTACGACCAAATGCAAATTAACTCACCGTTTCTTTTCCAAAGGAAGTTTTTACATCAGTAGATGAATTAATCCAAAATATATAAGGTTCAAAAGATCCTGAAACAAATATCGGAAACTATTAACGTCTGCCATCCAAATAACCACGCGACACGTGAATAGGTTTGAAACCACGAAGAATTTTACCAACCTTTTACAAAATATGGCCAATCCCATTATGATGCTGACAAGGGCAAATCAGCTACCACATAATTAGGACTGGATGTAGTCCTTTGGAAGTATCAACTTCCAGAATTCAATAGGAGCTCTAAAAACACTCCATTTTATATAAAGGTTCGGCCGGAAAGTGCCCTGTCAAAATCAACTGACAGCATCAAAAAAAAGAAAAAATCAGTGTGACCACTACACGACTTCCGATTCAAAAAAATGAATTTTTACATGGCAACACCACCATGTTGCCTACAAATTAAAGCAAAGAACGCGCTATCATGTAACAGGCTTAAAAGACTCGTTACATTACATCCCCTCCCGAAAATAAAAGAAAGGAACTTTCTTTTATTAGAAAGAAATCTTCAACCAAATAAACCTGTCTTAACAACTTTCTAATTCAAAAAAAGAAAAAGAATCATATAAGATTCAAAGTGCAAATCAACTCTGAAAATGTCAAACGACAAAATCTCTAGAATTTAATAAAAGTAAAAAAATGTAAATGACAAAAAGTCAAAAACGAAATAGTGAAAAACAAAAAAATTATAAGTTATATAAACTCATTAAATGAAACGAAGAGAGAAATCTCTTAGCGCTCCAAAACTCCAAAACAGTGCAGTTAGGCACTATAGCCACTGACTAAAAATTTCAAACAAATTCGGACAATTTACCAAAACAAACTACAATTTTTATAGTGCAGTTAGGCACCATCGCCACTGACTAAACATTTCAAACCACTTGGAACAGTACAACTTTGAGTGCAGTTAGGCACTATCGCCACTGACTACTATGTCAACCGCTTCCAACACAACCATCTCTATGAGTGCAGTTAGGCTCTATTGCCACTGACTAACTCCGTATTCAACAATCCAAAAAATTTGAAAACTCCGAACAAAAGCTTTTAAATAAAGCTGAAAGACCTTATTTAAAATTCTGTTACAGGCACAACCTGCAACGAGACAAAGGAAAGCATATTGTGATCGGCTCATCACCACCGAATTCCCGAGCACAATAGCTGTAAAAGAATGTGAATGCTGTGACTGGCTCAACACTACCAATCTCCCAAACACAGACAAACACAAAAAACATTGAGATCTCCAATGAGAAATCTCAATAACAAAAAAGGCGAAAGCCAAAGTTTCACAGTGCGACCGGCATACCACCACCGAACTTCCGAACGCAAAGGAAAAAAGAATGACGAAAGTCAAAACAAAATCTCGCATCGTGATTGGAACAACAAAGTCCAACACAATGGAAAAAAGTCGAAATCAAGGTCAAAAACTACACCAAGATCCAAAAAATAATAAGGCATTTTGTAACAAAGGTTACAGAATGACCCCCAAAAAGTAAAGTCCAGGATGAACGCGTTACTAACAAAGTCAAATCCGATCATTAAAAAGAATGAAACTCCAGTAAAAATGAGAAACAATTCTGTCAACGAACAGCACAAAATAGGTTTAAAAATCGATTACTATTTATGACGAAGAGGAAATAGAATGATTTTAAACTATGAGAAAAAAAAAAGATTATAAAAACTTGAAATTGAATTTAAGTTTTTTAACCTCAAGGTAGAAATTACCTGAACTGTAGGGTTGTATAAGATCTTAATAAAATATAAACAGGTAGGTAACCCTTAAAAAAAAATAAGATCTTAGACAGTCCAACAAAAACAAACAAAACATAAAATAAGATCCTTCGATGTGAAAAATATTTGGTGTGAAAAAAAATAGTATTAAATTAACCAGAATGACCTAAGTTTTATTTTTAGAATGTCTCAAATTCAACAAATTTATAAGAAATTACCTAACATACATCTTTCAAACCACTGATAACCTATCATCCATCCTCTCGTACATCACACTGTCAAAAGTGGCCTTCAAACAAAATTATCAAAATCAAGACTAACACTTGGAAACCAAATTAAAATTTAATAATATCTTTAACATGATAACGTCCCACTGAACCTTTATTTAAATCTTTCAAAACATAAACGTTATCTGAAACCTTTTCAGTTATTTTACATTTTACAAACTTAGGTGCAAGTTTAGCTGAAAAATATGCTTGTGCATTAGATTGAAGAAAACTTCTTCTCCACACCACATCACCCACATCAAAAGAAATGACTTTCCGACCCTTATTATAATAAGCGGCATTACGCTTATACCCCTTTAACAAGTAAGCTTGAACTTTAACAAAAATATCACTAAGTGAATTAAGAGAAACTGCATAAGCATTTCTATTTGAAATTTCTAGTTGAGATAAGTTATCAACAGAACTACTAAAGTGATGTAATGACGCATCAAGAATAAGCTCCCTACCAAACATCAGAAAGTTAGGAGTAAACTCAGTAGCAAGGTTTACACTATTATTTAAAGCTAATTGAACATTGGGCAAAAAACTTGACCAAGTTCTATGATCATCTTTAACAAAACACGATATGCAGGTTTCGACCGTTTTATTATATCTCTCAACAGGATTATTTTGAGGCGTATACAAAGTATTATAAAATATTTTGGTTATATTAAAACCTTTCAAAAAATCTACAAAATGTTTTGAAGTAAATTGAGTTCCATTGTCACAAACTACTATTTTTGGACAACCAAACTTGAGAAATATTTCTTTTTCAAAATGTTTACAAATTACTCTAGTGGTAGCATTGATCATTGGAAAGAACCAGCAATATTTAGTAAAAACGTCTACGACCGAAAGTATGTATCTATGACCAGAATAAGTTTTAGGTAGAATTCCTATGATATCAACTGAGAGCATAAGCATGGGACGATCAACCTTTTTAGGATTAATCATAATACCAAAAGGTGGAGATGACAAAATGTATTGATGAATATCATTAAACATTCCCTTCCAAAAATAATGTTGTTTTAATTTAAGATTTAAAGTTTTATGTATTCCTGAAGCGGCGGAAACTGAACTCCCTTGTCCATGATGAACAAACAGCAAGGCGAATAGCAAACGAAAAGCAAAAACTAAGTTTCAAAAAATTAAATGTTTGAAAATAAATTCTCAAGTTTGAGGTTAATTATAAAAGTCAATGTGGGTAATCCCATAAAAAGTTACTACGTTAATTTTATCGTTTTAAAAGTGCAATAATCACTTACAAGCAGTTTAAATCTAGATAAATTAAATGCACAATATTGTACTTAACAATTAGATTAAATTATTTACTTAAAAAGTTAAACTTAGTTTTTAAAATAACTTTACTGTTGAGAACAACAAAACGCAGTCTATGCTATACATTTCTGTTGGTTTTGCTAAGAAAAAACATGATATTAAACAAAATCATCAATTGTAAACACCAAACATTGTTTACAAAGATTCACCAAATTAGGTTAAGTACTACTTATGAGTCAAAAATCAAAATAAACACAAAGTTATTAAAGTAACAATGTAGAACAAACCAATGCAAACAATAGACTCATAAGTTAATTAATTAATAGTGCAATAATGACAGTATAAGGTACCAGACAAACCTACTTCAAGTCCCTGTTCGCAGAGCGACAATTGTAATATTGAAAAAAAATAATCTAGCGACAATTGTAATAATAAAAAAAATATATCATTTAAAGAGTGTATGTTATTAAAAATGTAATTATGAAATGTGTGTGTGTACTCCAAATAAATAAACAATAAGTAGAAGGGAAAATTCGGGCGCCAGGAGCACACACCAAACTATGCCAAGGATAGCCTAACCTGCGGGAACTGGAAACTTTTAATCTTCAAGCGGGGAGTATCAATAAAAATCGACACAAAAGTTATTGAACGATTTTATTACCCGAAGGCTGCTGGTCTCAATATACAAGAAAATTCCTTTCTAATATTAAGTTCTAAGGTGTAAAACTAAGATGGAATAGAAATTAATTTGTGTCCTGTCATTATTGCACTTTTGTCAATTTAAGTTAAGTTTTTATAAACCATACCACATTCCGGCGAATAGACTAACAAACCACGCTCATTTTGGTGATTTTGATCTTCGCGGGGACGTCAAGGCGGTCCATGATATATGTCGGTAGGGGCTAGCGTTAAAAATTTAAGTCTTGAAGTATAAAGAAACGCCTCGTGGCTGAAATGAAACATGAATAACCGTTAGCTGATGTCCAGCGTCGACAAAAATGGCGTTCGGAATGTTTACGACCAAATGCAAATTAACTCACCGTTTCTTTTCCAAAGGAAGTTTTTACATCAGTAGATGAATTAATCCAAAATATATAAGGTTCAAAAGATCCTGAAACAAATATCGGAAACTATTAACGTCTGCCATCCAAATAACCACGCGACACGTGAATAGGTTTGAAACCACGAAGAATTTTACCAACCTTTTACAAAATATGGCCAATCCCATTATGATGCTGACAAGGGCAAATCAGCTACCACATAATTAGGACTGGATGTAGTCCTTTGGAAGTATCAACTTCCAGAATTCAATAGGAGCTCTAAAAACACTCCATTTTATATAAAGGTTCGGCCGGAAAGTGCCCTGTCAAAATCAACTGACAGCATCAAAAAAAAGAAAAAATCAGTGTGACCACTACACGACTTCCGATTCAAAAAAATGAATTTTTACATGGCAACACCACCATGTTGCCTACAAATTAAAGCAAAGAACGCGCTATCATGTAACAGGCTTAAAAGACTCGTTACATCACACAATAGTATATAGAACCTGTTTATGCAAATAGATTACCTAAAACATGTTTTCTGTTAGTATTTACCAACTAGTTTCTAAGTGATGAATTAGTGGTCAGTAATTTTTTGGTCACTTAGTATGATGTCCATATGGATATCAGTCTTGTGTGTAAGCATTTACAGCTGCATGAAAACCTAGTCTAGAATAATGTACAATTATTAATGAATTTTATTTTCACTCAACGAATTAATCTTTAAAACGCAATGAATGGCACTTTTAAAATTCACTGTTTCGGTTTCTTTGACCAAAATTGTTAAAAGTCACCTTCCTTGACCTTAAGATTTTCGTCAAAACCATCTATCATGGCTCAACATTGTTTAAACTAAAATGTATTGTTATCTATAACATGTAGATATGAAATCAACGATGATATAATATTATGCTTATGCAGTCCAAATGTGTACAGTTATTCTATCAAAATCCATAATCGTTTCATAATTTTAAGCCCCAACAACTGTTTTACCCACATTTTGGAATGCAATCAAGAATTGAGAATTGAACCATGGCTTCATGAGAAAAATGTGACACAGGTGGATTTAGTTATATTATTGGCATGCAGGTGGTTGTTACTGTCTCAAAAAATATTTTTAAAAGCCCTAAATCGCTGGTTAAGACACCTGCGGTGACTGTCACTGGGAAATGGTCCCCCCAAATTGAGAAAGGAAGCGATGAATTTACCTTCAGCAATTTTGATAAAGCATCTTCTGTGCACTAGATAATGTTTAAAGTTGTAATTAGTCAAATAAAAAACGAATAAAGATTGATTCTAAAACAGCCGATTAAGTATCTAATGGACATTATATTATGATATGATTGGAAATATAGGTAGTCTAATGGCCATTTTTCCTGACAGCAGGTTACTTCTAAGTGAATGCTTATGTAAATAAAAGTGCTCTGTGAGTGCAATAATATTTAGGCATTCATTTAGGCCTATTTCCTAGTATTAGAAAACGGACATGAGGCATGGATATCAGTGCAGCGCAATGTAAAACCCATACAATTTTACATAATACATGGTGCTATGCACAAACAAAAAAGTATTATGTACAAAGATAAGAAATCATGATCTTCAGTATTATTTTTAACTTGGTCAGTTTCAGTCAGTTTTATTACATAAGTAATGTCGGTTGCATGTGCTATAGAAAGAATATTGTTTGGCCTTGGCCTTGCAACCACAACCTTGTTGTCTATAACCACTGCAAACGGTAACAAACATGGGGGGTGGGAGTAAAAAGTTTATATTGATAAAACACGCGAACGCTTATAAGAGTATTTTATTCTAATTTCATCGTCAGTTCATCAAAATGTATATACCTCAATTAGGTCCTTGTAAATCACTCACACTTAAATAAGTACACATACCTTCCTACTTAATTGTTGCTGTCTCTAAAATGCGCCATGATTTCTAGACGCACCCCCCATTGACACCAATGGCGGCTATAAAGGTAAAGGCTCCCGCAGACCAGGTGCTTCACGACTCTAGTAGAACAATTTTTATGAAAACTTCATGAAAGTTCTACCAGACTCGCGTCGCGCCTTTCTGCGGGAGTCTTAAAGGTTTGGGAACAGACGCACAATTTCGCTGATAATAACGATGTGACCGATATAAAGTTTTTCTAAAAAATACTTTACTCGAGCATTGAACAAATAATAAAGACGCTTATAAAACTGATCGACGGCTTCCTTCAAACAAAACCGAAATCTGAGCCTTCCATCTTCAACATAAGGTCGAAAGTTCCTTGCGAACTTTAGTCTAACGATATAACTACACTTCCTTCTCAGATACCAGCAAATTTTCTGTAAGGGGTAATAAATATTATTATTGAGACATAACGTTCAAAATCGCATGAATACAATCCATTTTTTTACTCGGATCGATGTCTCTATGAATTGTGTATAATCAAAATACTCAATGGAATAATTTATCATGTTGATTATGATGATAAAGGGTTCTTTTATTAAATAGTGTTATGTACAAAAAGCCAGACAGTCTTAACGCGCAATTAATTAATTACTTGGTCAGTCAATTCTTTGTCACTTATTCTAAATAAGCATGTGCAGTGCCTTTTTTTCTATTTGAAATAAATTATTATCTTTGACTTAGATAACTGGCTGATTTATTCCACAGAGTACTTTGATTTATTCCACTACACGTATAAATTGGCTTTGCAATGTTGGAAGTTTTGAACTGTTCAACATTTCCTCAAAATTATTATTATTAAATAATTATATTAATTATAATTCAGATAGTATAGTAATATAAGTAACAGGAAAACTTAAATTTCAAGCACTTTAGTTCCAGAAGTACGTACCTAAATACTACATTGACGTAGGTTCGACGCGAAGTCAATATTTGAAAACAAGTTATCACCTTATTGTGAATCATATAGTGAATTTACCGTTTCACCGTAGCAAACAAAAAGACGTCAGTTGCCGAGTGTTTTTCCCAAATTATAAACAGTGTTTAATCATTGACATATTTTTTATTATAATATTGCACTGGTATAATGATATTTTCATAATTAATAAATACAAAATAATAATTTTTATTTTTAAATACTTTTATAACTATTCAATAAATTAGTATTATAAATAATAAATAGCTTTTAATGAGTATATAAAACAATTGGAGTCTATTAGACAATAATAAATTAGGGGTCTATAGGTAATTTATATGTTAAAATATAAGATCAATAAAATGTTGCTATAAAAGACAAAAAAATTGTTAAATCAGTCTTTAAAATAATACTATTACATAGCCCTTTGATTCGTTACATGATCGCTAGCACAAAATTTTGAATTTCATCCATGGTCCTTGGTTTTAGTCACAAAGGTATTTCATATTGGTTTTTTTTTTACCAGTTATACCTAAATAATTCTTGATAAATCGTAAAAAAGATTTTATGTCGATTAAAGCACTAATCTTGATTTCTCTCAAGGACTGCCACAAGGTACGACACTAAGACCAAAAAGGATCACGTTTAAAGTTTTTCTGATAATGCTAAAGTTAGTAAGACCATTTGGATCACTGAAGTTGAACTCATTTATCGGACCTAATAATCTGGCAAGTACAGCAGCAAGGTACATCGTAGGACTTCTTCTTAAGTTGTTTCGTCTTATAATCCAACACAAGAAGACTGCGCCTAGCTGTCGAGGGCTGGCAACTGGACTTCATATGAAAGTCGCCCAGGCCCATGTGCTGGAAGCACTGTTCAGAGGAGCTGACGTCGATTTTATCTTGCCTGTGACAAAAGAAAACATTGTTACATCAAACACGCAATTGAGACAGACTTACATTGTGTAGATTATGAGATTGATGTCTCCATAAGGAAATAGCAATAAACAATAATATCCTTTAGGGTAACAAAAATATATTTTGACAAAGTGTTCTCTCATCATGTAATTATTCTGTTTGAATTGGAGGAAGTTATGTAGTGTTTCAAGGTTTTCTAGGAAAATTATTTTTGTGTTGTAGGTATGGTAACTCAGGACATCAATCAAATCGCAGTCCATTGCCAGATTCAAGGCATTTCATTTAAAAAGATCATAAACTAGGTATACCCATAGCCATAGATAAATCAATGACAAGGTATAAAAATAATAAAATAATATACTCACGCGCATGTGACGATATCGACGGGCTGACGAAGAAGCGCATGTTGGATGATATAATCTGGGTCCGAATCGTTCGAGTAACTGTAGGCAAACAGCGATTCCTCCCTCTGAAAAAGTAAAACTACATAAGCTTCCATGTTGAAACTAACATGAGAAAGTTATACTTACTGTCTAAGGTGGATTAAACTGTAATACCAATACAACGTTCATGATGATTAAGAGTCACCTAGTAGGAAAGTTCGTATGGCATAATATTGCACAATACTTTCGATTTGGCTCGAAATTATTTATTTATTGATTAATAACCAACTTATATTAACAGTTTGCACCACACATACAAGTTATTACTTAGTCAATATTAATAATTCCACTTGTCATAAAATTATGAAATAACTAGCTGCGCCCCGCGGTTTTACCCGCATAAGTTTCGATCCTGTGGGAATATCGGGATAAAAAGTAGCCTGTATGTTAATCCAGGGTGTCAGCTACCTCCATACAAAATTTTATCAAAATTGGTCCAGCCGTTTGAGCGTGAAGAAGTAACAAGCATATAAACACACACACACACATATATACACTCCAAACTTTTTTCGCCTAGTATTAGTGCGACTATCTTCATCTTGTGATCATAATTCATCATCTGCCTAGCCTTTTCCTAACTATGTTGGAGTCGGCTTCTAGTCTAACAGGATACAGGTGAATACCAGTATTTTATATGGGATCATAATTCTGAAATCAATTTACATTTGCAATGAAATTTTACCTTTTTTCTGTAAGGACAGTTATGCCAGTCCTTCTCAGGGGAAAGTTCCTCTAACATTATGTCTCCCATCCGATCTCCCATGTTTTGCTGAAAAAATATAGAACTGTTAGGAATAATTACGTTTACATTTCATTTTTCTTTCATTTACTTCCAAATAATAAACTAAGAATTTAAAGGCACAGGAGGAAGTTAATAAAATAAGAATGTTTAATAAATACTTAATACAAATAAAAACAGCATGTATTAAACTAATTACTAACTAGTTAGCATTGAATCTAAAGAGGGTGCGTGTGCGCACCAATAAGTTTATTTATTTGTCAATATGTAAAACACTGGTTAGTAGGAATGCATTCAAATTTCATGACAAAGTATCACAGTAGTAGTTATCATATAAGTACTGCTCAAAAGATCATAAAAAAACTTACTGCGATAATCTTGGGTGTGAGGAGGGTGCTGATCAATTCCTGCATTTCGTCATATCCTTCCGGCTTGGTGGCACAGAAACCTTTGCCTTTACATTCGTCAGGAATTTTCAGGCCTTGCTCTGCGAAAAAAATGGATTTATTAATAAATGTAAAACTGTGTGTACTTACATAATAAAATAAATAAATAAAATTCTAAGTTTAATAATTACTTCGTTAATTGTTACACAAGAAGACTTAAGGAAAAGTACCTAAGTATTTCTTGTTCTATTTTCGGAAAATCATCGTTAAAATAATTAAAACGCCTTTAACCCGTCAAGCTCGCGCGTACCCTATGTAATACGATACAATAGAAAATCTATTGTGTACTCATTACCGGAGCTTTAGAAGTCATTTAATAAAATAATAATAGGGGAAAAAGACTTACTCTGCTTATTAGGGGCGGCACTGCAAGCAGCCACTAAGATCGTCACCTGTTTAAAAAAAAAAACACAATTTAAAAAACCATTCTTGAATAATTTGATGATAGAAAGAAAAAGTATTTATTACGACTCGTATAGGAAGATCACAAACTAAACACAGTAAAAAAATAAAGACAAATTATTTTTTTTTTTAAGTAACAAAACTTTATATGAATCGGAAAGTCCTATACGATGCCGAAAGTCTCCTATCTCAGCATGATGCTGCGACATTTAAAAAATAAATGTCGCACGGCTGGTATTCTGATAGGATACGGTATTCTGGTAGGTAGGATGAAGAAAATGTAAGTAATCGAAATAAAAACTAAAAAAAAAAATTACCGTCAGTAAAACTGATGTGAAAGTCGCCATTGTAATCAAGACAATTATTTGCAACTCAAACTTTTTCTATTAAACCAACGGCTATAAAAGCACTATGAAAGGATTAATAACAATTATTAATTGAATAATTGGATTATTGTTATGACTGCCTTGATGGCAGGTCTAAATAACGAATGACAAGTCCTTGGCCTACCGGCTTATATATATACTGCTTTAGTATTCGCACATTTCATTCATTATTTTCCTGTTCACGGGGAAAATTAATTAATTTATTGGCATCCCTAGTAGCGTAACCGGATGTACGTAACATGTAACAGTTACGTATTCAATATTCCCTGTAACGTCAATTAATTATGACGGAGTATGTTATACGTGTTGCATATTTTTTATCTTTTATTAGGTATGTGAAGCCCACCCACCTTTGCGTTCATTCCCAGTCGCCCCCGCGGGGATTGCCACCGGAGGCAAATGGGAATAAAAATTCCCAGTCGCCACTGGTGGTGACTGGGAAGTCATTGCCCCCACTTCAGTTTCGCAATACATTGCTTTGTTTCTCAAACTTTATTTCAATGTTATCATCAATTACATAGATGCAGGTTTGGAATTAATTTCCTTATTATTTTATTCTTCACAAGAAACAAAGCAATGTATAGCGAAGCTGAAGTGGGGGCAATGACTTCCCAGTCACCACCGGTGGCGACTGGGAATTTTTATTCTCATTTGCCTCCGGTGGCAATCCCCGCGGGGGCGACTGGGAATGAACCCACCTTTGCCACCTTTGCCATGCCCTCGTGCTCTTTGCCCAAGCGCATCTTTTTTCAATCAAGAGAATAGAAAAAATTATAATTATATACTTTATTTCATAAATACGCATATACATTACTTTTTTCAATATTATAATAATACTTATACTTAAAAACTTGGCCAGATAGGCAGTCGCTCCATGTAAAAAACTGGTATTTACCTGCATCCGGTTAGACTGGAAGCCGATCCCAACATATTTGGAAAAGGCTAGGCAGATGATGATGATGACTTATACTTAAAAAAAATTAAAACGGTTCCGTCAAAACCGGAAGGAGGACGCGCGGGCTCGCGAAAGATGGAAGGAGTGGAGGGCTTTTGTCCAGGAGTGGGACAGCGCAGGATAGAAAAAAAAACTAAAAAAAAATAGGTTTTTATCATTATTATTACCTATATAAGGTCCCATTAAAATAGGTGGACAAACTTTTACGAATCATTCAGACCACCAAAATAAGGACGATGGTAAAAAAAAAATATAAAAAAAAAACGCATAGATACTCACAAGAAAAATAAAATCAGCTAACGAAAATACACTAATGTGCCGGCAATTTATTATTTTAGGTCAAAATAAAATCACTTTAATCGGTGTTTTTAGGGTTCCGTAGCCAAATGGCAAAAACGGAACCCTTATAGATTCGTCATGTCTGTCTGTCTGTCTGTCTGTCCGTCTGTCTGTCTGTCTGTCTGTCCGTCCGTATGTCACAGCCACTTTTCTCCGAAACTATAAGAACTACACTGTTGAAACTTGGTACGTAGATGTATTCTGTGAACCGCATTAAGATTTTCACTCAAAAATAGAAAAAAAACAATAAATTTTAGGGTTCCCCATACGTAGAACCGAGACTCAAATTTTTTTTTTCCATCAAACCCATACGTGTGGGGTATCTATGGGTAGGTCTTCAAAAATGATATTGAGGTTTCTAATATCATTTTTTTATAAACTGAATAGTTTGCGCGAGAGACACTTCCAAAGTGGTAAAATGTGTGTCCCCCCCCCTGTAACTTCTAAAATAAAAGAATGATAAAACTAAAAAAAATATATGATGTACATTACCATGTAAACTACCACCGAAAATTGGTTTGAACGAGATCTAGTAAGTAGTTTTTTTTAATACGTCATAAATCGTAAACCACAATTTACCATTCATTCAATCGATTCAAAAATAAAAAAAACATTTAATTTCATAAACATAAACCTTATGCATAAACCCGGATGTTACGGAACCCTCGGTGCGCGAGTCCGACTCGCTCTTGCCCGGTTTTTTTTTTTGCTTGGATATGTTTAGTTAGACGTACTGAGCGCTGTGTTAAAATTTGTCCATGTATTTTAATGGGACCCTGTATAAGTACCCACATAACATTTGGTAATAAAAGTAAATTAAACTTGCAACTGTCGTTAATGAGACACAATTACTTTTTCTATTGTTACCGAACTTAATGAGCTTGCCTCACAGACGAGGGGATCCTATTAGTGTGTTACGCAATTACCTATACTTACTCCATTTAAAATAAGATTAGACATTTAAATAAACCTATTTTACAGTCCTTTCAACCGATTTTGACTTCTATACCGTAGGCATAAAGATGGTAATAAAAGCAAGAAAGTGGTTACAATACTAACTGTTTACTGCAGCTGCCATATGTCATGTCACCAACGCAATAGAATTCAAAATCGGTTGAACGGCCTGTAAAAAAGGTTTATTTAAATGTCTAATCTTATTTCAAATGGAGTTTAACAGGATCTGATGAACATGACGAATCAGATAAATCATTTAATGTTCATATTTCTTGGAACTGTATTCGGAAGCCGTGTTTCCCAGTGCCCCTGGGCAGGGGAAACTGGCCTTCATTGGTACCAGTAGGTACCACAGAGACCTAGATTAGGTTGGGACTTTTTCGATCCAGAAATTCCCAGTAGGTATAATGAACTTGTTGTTGTAGGTACGTTTTAAATTATTGAGGAATGCATTCAGTAGATATGTTGTTATGGAATCAAAACAACAAGCAGTGGGGAATTTGTAGTTTCCCAATCCATACTAGACTAATATTATAAATTCGAAAGTAACTCTGTCTGTCTGTGTGTTACCTTTTCACGCCTAAACCACTGAACGGATTTCTATAAAATTTGGTAGAGAGAAAGATTGCATCCCGCGGAAGGACATAGGATAGTTTTTATCGACATACCTCGCGGGCGGAAGCTGGTCAGAAAATAAATAAAAACTCGTTACATCACGTCTGTAATTTCCTAGGCGCTTCCCTCACCAGGACCAAAGTAAAGTTACAATCCAAGATTCTACTGCAACGGCTAGGGCTAACATTTAGACTGTGCAGGCTGTCACCTGCTACTTAGGTAGTGTAGAGAGATAATTGAAACCAGCAGGATAGGTTAATACATATAAATAATTAGGTAGAAATAATACGAGTGCAGTGGTGGCCAAGTGGTAACGGCTGCGACTTACGAGTCGTAGGTTCGAACCCAGACAGGCGCTTTACTTTGTGTAAATTATTTCATCACCACTGCTCTCAAAACGGTGAAGGAAAACATCGTGAGGAAACCGCCATGTCCTAGAACCAAAAATTCGAAGACATGTGACATCTGCCAATCCGCACTGGGCCCGCGTGGTGGATTACGGCCAACTCCCTCTCACCGAGAGGAGGCCTGTGTCCCAGCAGTGGGAA
Source organism: Mesoligia furuncula (assembly GCA_916614155.1). NCBI lineage: Eukaryota > Metazoa > Arthropoda > Insecta > Lepidoptera > Noctuidae > Mesoligia > Mesoligia furuncula. Next base: position 26,541,696 of record OU744798.1, on the reverse strand, counting down.
CATTATAGGCTGATTATGGTTATGGTAATACGGCTAGGTGACATTTCAGCCAGATGAGCATTAACAACACACCCATATTTTACCATTGTTTTTATGAGTTATTCCGGTCGTATCCCCTGATAAGTCCCATACACCTAACAGAGGGTGACCCTTTAACCCTTAACCGGGCACAAACTTTGCCTGCTAGTGAGAACTCTCTAAAGGTACTGACAAAAATCAAAGTCACGTGAGTTTCGCGTGCTCCGATTGGTTTGAGCTAGTAATGAGCATGTGTGTCAGTACCTTAATGCAAGTAAGTCATTAGTAACAGTTTGATAGGTACGTCAACTAAACGATTTTTTTGCTGATTCGATGGTCGCTAGTAGCACCAGATTTACGCCTAGGCAGACAAAGCCCCGGCCTAGGGGCCCCAAAGCTACCCCGACCAGGGGGTCTAAAAAGGCCACTTTGGCAGAATCATATAATTCATAACATTATGAATTATAATATGGCGAAGACAGTGTTTTTCTTTTTTTCATTGCACTGCGTAGGTATAATCAAAGAGATTGGGATTGGATGAGGATTGGATTGATTGTTATTTTAGCACAGACAAAAAAAAATAACTGAAAAATCCTTCACCAATGGGATTTGATACGATTAACAGTTAACTGTCCATTATGATTCATAATGTTATCCTTTTATGATTCTGCCAAAGTGGCCTTTTTGGCCCCCAGGTACCTTGCGTAGCTTCCCAAGTAACACAGAAAGCATTATAACAAACGAATAGTAAGCTTATGTACAACTTAAGATCCGTATAAACTCTTATATAAGTTCACCGAGCACCTTGACGCTTAATATTGGCATTTAAAAACCATTATGATGCTTTACAGTGTATAACGGTTGGATAGTGGCTTATCAAAATGCTTTTGTAAAGCCTTTAGTTTTATTGGAGTAAACCACAATCCAGCTATACAGCTTTCAGCTGTTTTTTGTGCATTAGGATCTACAGTAGCGATTTTAAGTAGTAAATACATGCTTAATGCTGTTTAATAGCATAAACATGAACCATTATAATGCCACGTAAATCCGCTATACCTCTTTCAGCTGTTTTTAGTGCCTTAGGGTCTATAATTGCATTTTTAAGTAGTAAGATAATGCCTAATGCTGCTTAATAGCATAAACTTGTACCATTATAATGCACCGTAAATCCGTTATAAAGCTTTGAGCTGTTTTTAGTGCCCTTTGTTGTGTAACAGCACTTTAAAGTGGTAAGTAAAAGCCTAGTACTGCTGGACAGCATAAACGTGAATCAATATAATGCTTGCATTTTTAAAGATCAATTGAGTTCTGTTGTACAGCTAACAGCTCTTTAATCAAATAAAAGTGAGTTATTGTAATGCGTAAAGCTGTATATACATTCAATTGTCTTCCATTTTTAGTAATTCAGCTTTGGCAAAATGATATATTTTATTTTGTACGGCATTGTATGGTTGGTACAAAAACTACTGAAAATAAGCAAACAACTATCGTAATAAATAGGTGATTGTTTTACTCAAGGATCCCCATGGCACTATATCAATCTACATCAAGTCTACTGGTATACTGGTGAACCCATAAAAAACTACTTTATAGACAATGGCACTACACTGTTCATCAAAAGTCTTCTCTTTGGCCTCTGGCTTAATAATTGTTCACGTGTGAGTATTTATACTGCTGACGGCATTAATTAGCCTTTTTAAAGGGTCACCGGGCTGCTATAGACCGACACCATTTTGTAAATATTTTATAACCAAAAAATATTATCATTCGGACCTATTTATAAAAGCAATAGGCCTATATAATAATGATATAACTTAATTTAATACTGCCCAACCAATAATATTATGTTAATTATGCAAAATTCGTTCTAAACAGGAATACACAATTGTTTTGATTATTTCACACAATATCTATAAATAACATTTTATATCAAAACCACAAAATATCGAAGGCGCGTGAAAATTCTTAATGAAACTTATATAGACATTTACAGTAAACTACATTGCGCAGTAATATTTGAAGGCATGAAATAGCAAAAGAGCCAAAAATTAACCCAGTATTATACATTTTGTTTTGATGCAAACAAATATGATGTCACTCAGTTTTGACCGTCTTCGTCCATATTATGTTGCGATACAAAGTAGTTAAATTACAACGTTAATTGTATTATAACATTTGTACCGTGGTATTAGAGATGTTTTTGCAATGATGTAGGGTTTATTTAAGTTCTAATTGTGAACACTTAAATAGCTCTAATCATTCTTTTACTACATTCTAATGCTAGTGTAATGCTTTTGTAAGGCAATTAACATCTTCATTATCAATAATATTGCTAGTAAAATGCTTCTGTACTGCGATTGGCAAGTTCATTGACCGTAATAATTCTTCTTTAATGCGATTGGTAACTTCTTTGACCATAATAATGCTAATATAATGCGCCTGTAATGCTATTAAACAACTATTGTGAACCTATTTAGGATCTAAAGCCGTATAAATTGTGCCCAAATAAGCATTACAGTAGCCATATAAACGTTTGTAATGTTACTATAGAACTAACTCAAAATGCGAAAACGATACAGAAATGCTGTAAGTCGGCCGTTATACTGCTTTGATGTGTTACTTGGGTTGTACAGCATTGTAGCTTAATTTCTATAATACCCTTTCCAAGCCGGGAAACGAACCTAGCACCCAAATTGCGAACTCTTTCAAGCACAATCGTGAGGATTTTTAAGGAAACTGCAAATCTATTGCTACCTACATTTATTAATTTAAGGACAACAAACAGTAGCTAAATAATAAGTATACATAGGTTAGAACTTAATAATAGAGGTAACAAATACACTACTCACAACGTATAACAAATAGTATATAATATACTAGCTTCCGCCCGCGGCTTCGCCCGCAAGGTATGTCGATAAAAACTATTCTATGTCCTTCCCCGGGATGCAATCTATCTCTGTGCCAATTTTATCGAAATCCGTTAAGTGGTTTAGGCGTGAAAAGGTAACATACAGACAGACAGAGTTACTTTCGAATTTATAATATTAGTCATCATCATCATCATTTCAGCCGAAAGACTTCCACTGCTGGACATAGGCCTCCCCCAAATATTAGTATGGATATATAACATACATACATTATGTACCTATGTATGTTTGAAAAAACCGGCAATTTTTTTTTGCATCAGGCCTATTTTACGTGTGATTTCTTTCTTTCCTCCTGGTGCTATAGGTACTATGACATAAGCCCTGTCCACAGGTGTCTGCCGTGATGTTGGAGCAGTGGTGGCCCAGTGGCCTCGAGTTGTAGGTGGTGTGTTCGAAGTTTCGAACCTAGACAGGTGCTTTACTTGTGTAAATAATTGCATCACCACTGCTCTCAAAACAATGAATAGAATAGAATAGAATTTTATTTTGCAAATGCTACGATGCTATGGATGCGATTGATATCCACCAATCATATTCATTGGTCCATATGTGGACCAATGAATATGATTGGCACAGCATTGGTGGAAACGGGTTCAACTAAGCTATGTTTTTTTATGGAAGGATATGCGTGCTAAGGATGCGCGAGTGGTGTAGCTATGTGCAGAGCAGATTACCTACCGTGCCTTCCCTACATCCGTCCCCTGAGACGACCCACTGACCGCGAATTTCACCAAACTTTTATACCTAGTAAAAGTCATATCCTGAGAATAAATTTGGAATTTTTGACAGGTTTTCCGTGCTAGAACTGTCAGACGTCAATTTTATTCCACGGATAAAAAGATTCTGAATTTGGTAAAATCAGGTCTTAGTAGTAAAAATCGTGCGAAGCAGAGACGGGTCGCTAGTCCATAACCGATTTAGATGAAATTTGGTATAAAGATAGTTTGATCTTACTGTTGGTTGATTTATTGTGCGTACCATAGTTCAATGCAGTGTTTTTTTATCCTTCGAGTAAAATAGTTTCCTTGGTTACGCAAAATCCCATATAAGTCTATATGTATACAAACCCTGGGTTTTCTGAATTACTTAATGCAATAAGTACCTACGTAATTATGTGCAATAATTATTATATTTGCCACAAATGTTGATATTGTTATAATTGTATTATATTTTATTGCAATTGCAAATCAATTAGGTATTATGGTTAAGGAAATTTTCATGATATTCATGTGAAATTCCGTATAAGTAATTTCTGTTTATAATATTAATTTTCATAATTGAGGGGTCCGTGGCTAAATAATAACAGCCGCACAGGTCGATCGATCAGATTAAGCTGCGCTTGCCGCGATAGGTCTGTGGATGGGTGACCATCTTTACATACCGTGACCCCTCCGTGCCTCGGAAAGCACGTTAAGCCGTTGGTCCCGGCTGTCATTCGTGTATCTTTGGCAGTCGTTACGGGTAGTCAGAAGCCCGAAAGTCTGTCAACCAGTCTTAACAAGGGGTATCGTATTAACCAGTAATTGGGTTGTGGAGGTCAGATAGACAGTCGCTCCATGTAAAATACTGGTATTCAGCTGAATCCGGTTAGACTGGAAGCCGACCCCAACATAGTTAGGAAAAGGCTAGGCAGAACACAAACAGGATACTTTGCCATCACTCACTGACACATCGGATTTAAAACAGAGTACATCCCGAGGACAGCCGAACACATCCGAATGTAGCGCGGTGTCGGTAACAGTGTCGCGAGTTCAATGGATTTTTTCTCATCTCAAAAAATGCCGAACGCGTCTAAATAAGTTTTCACTTCAAAAAAAATTCACGAATAAAACAAAAGTATATTAAATACGTTTGATCCCTTTATCAGAACCATGACCGACAGGTCGTTCGTATCAGAGTGCATTAGGTCAAGTACATTTTCACAATTTGCAATTATTCTTGAGCACAAAACACGAGTACACTAGGTAGAAAAGATGAATTGAACATTATAATACATACTGTGTAGTTACTGTATTTTCTTGTAAATCACATGCTGATGTGATCACGTTTTTCCATTTCTAGGATTAGACCATTATCTAAGTATATGTTAATTTTTATTAGTACCTATATACCCCTTGTCTTGAATGTAACTACTTTTTCGTAAAGAACTGCAATGTCCTTGTTATTAACAAAAACCAATCATAGATTTGATTTTATAGAATAGTTTAGATTTTATTTTATTTAACAAACAAGATCGCATTTAATCAAGTTTTGGATTGACCAATCAAATTCATGGGTGTAAGTAAAGGCAGCATTATCTCTAGGATGGCATCGCATCTGAAATATCTTGGGTAACCCAGATCTACAAGGTGTTATTTGAAATAACTGAAAACCTCACAAGAGGTCATTGTGCTCATCATTACGGACCTTGAAATCGCAAAAGATAAATCAGCTGCTCCATATATTTATGTTCGCGTTTGACAAAATGTAGGTAACAGCTGATTTTGTTTTCGCGATTTGTTGTTCATAATGATGAGTACAATGACCCCTTAAAAGGACTTTCAATTATTCCAATTACACCTCGTATTTATAAGCGGCGGTGACCACTTACGAACAGGTGGGCGGAAAGCTTATAATATGTGCCAATTAATAAAATAATAAAAACAGTAAAAATACTGCCTTTTAATGTTTTCCTAATTTAATAAAATTGTCCACAGGGGGCTGGTTATCTTAAGCGAGCGGACCGAGACCGCCTCCATGAGATATTCCTGAAATACGCCACCGTTACCAAGAACGGTGAGAAGCACATCACCAGTGAAGATTTTGTACGCAAGTTCTTAGGATTATTCGAAGAAGGTTAGTATAAACATAATAATTTTATTATACCCAAGTTGGGTTGCCGAAGTTATGCCAAAGAAACCAGCGGAGTAATTAAGTAACACACTAATAATAGGAATAGGTTTCATTTTGACAGGTCCACAACATTCATTGCGTTATTACGTTGTTGAGCTGACATGAAGCAATGGATTAGCAATATCCGTCAACATGATTCAGTTTGTTATTAATAATAAAAAATAAAAAAACCTTTATTTTCAGGCTACTTTGGCCCATAGATAAATACCTTACAGACTAACATTAATAATACAATGTGTGTTAGGCCCGTATTAATAAACGTCACTCAGTCCAAGAGCTCGCACTTGATATCGATCTTGAGGTCATGATCGTATTAATAAACATATTATTTGACGTTCTCAAGCTACGGTTTGGGTTTACGATATCAGCCGAGTGATGGACTGATTAATAAATGAAACTTGACACTTAAGTATGCAATAGGTGCGTGTACTCAAGATGCTAAAACCTGAGTGTAGGCGGTCCGTGACTTGAGGTCGTGATTAGTACCGCGAAACACGGAGTTTGAAAATATTTTGGATGAGATTAATTATTATGATGAAATAGAGTTCTGTGTGTGTATTTTATGTTCTTTGCGATATCGTTTACCAAAAATCTATAATTTATTTTTATGTTGAGGTCGGTCAAACTGCGTTAGTCTACTACGAAACTTGTACAAAATTGGTATTACTACACACCTATCCGAAAAGTAGACCAATTCAGTGATAACATGCATGAACAACCCATTCTCTTACTGAAAATATGCAAAAAGAAAAATAAAGATATTGGCATTCTGTCTGCATTCTTACTTTTACCATTTTTCATACATAAACTACATAAAAAAACTCGATCAAATCTTGATAAAAATTACTAAAAATTGTGTTGCGACATGACACTTTTTAGTGCTGACCGTCTACCCAACTTTCTTATTTCGATTCAAAACTTTCATACAGCCTAATCGATATTCGCAATTTAAAAAAAAATAGAAACTGAACAAAAACTCTTATAACAAAAAGTATTGAAAGTGTTTGCAGAAAACCCAATTTATAGAATTAATTTATCATCATTCTCAAACAAAATTTTACTAAGCCTACATAGAAAATATATAACTACTGGGAATTCTGTAGAAACCTATTAGAAAGTATCAAAAATAAAATCCATAATAAATAATAGTTGTCCAATAAATTAAAATCATTTTAAACAGCGAGCGCATTTCGAATATAAATTCAAATATAGAAACATTTCGGCGGGAAATTCAATAAATCCTATAGCGTGTCTGTTAGTGACTCGGTTTACTAAAATGACCAAAAAACGATTGAAATGACATTAGAAAAGCTTAAATCATTATTATAAACAATGCATAATGTAATTTACTGCTTAAAATAAATTTATTTAATTTCCAAGTATCGATTACATTCGTCATATGATCAATCGAAATTAAAAAAAAATCATTTGGAATAATCATCATCACATCATTGCAATAAAAAAAACAATGGTCGGAGATTTTGAACACAAATTGAGTAGTGGTAATGATTAATACGTGTTATTGGACCTGTGTTTGAATATTACGTTAAGACCTGGGCATTTACGTGTGGTTCACAATATTTTCAATAATATTTGTCACATTTTAAATCTAACTGTGTATGTGAAATTAGTGACAAGTAAAAATGTAGTAAACACGCACGATTGGCGCGAAACTTCGACATTAGAATCCAAAAACTTCATTACCACTACTTATTTGCCTTAAAGTATGGATAAATTCGTCAAATAATTAAATGACGTATTATTCGCAGCCCCTGTGGTGGAGTTAGGGTGTTCGAAATACCCAATTTTTATGTTTTTTAGCCTCGACCACCACTGTCATCAAACTGGCGAGTATCGTATGTATTTACGAACTTGAATGTATTCAAGGTAAATTAATAATAATAAACTTGTGCGCTAAATATGAACATATTATGAGGTTTTTATTCAACACTCCTAATTAACGCACGTTCTTAAGATTTGATGGGTAGCATAATAAATATTTACATAATCAAATAAGGGTGTCGTATGTCGTCATTCTTGGGTACGATGGGACCCGGTACCGAGCCGGCGAAGGTTCGTGTGATCGGGGCGCTTCCGAACTACACTCTATAAAACGTGATACAGCGCTATTCATTAAAATTTTAACAAAATACAAGTATTTCAATAAATCTTACAATATAGCAAGAACCATCATGAACGAAATGTGATGAATGTCATTCTAAACTTCGGTCAATGTGACGTAATCGTTCACGAGATCAAGCCCTCAAGTACAGCATCTTGAGGAGCTGATCTTGGTAACTGAGATACTGTTTTCTTGTGTTTATTAATTAGCAATGATCTTGAGATGCTGATATCGCAATAATGGCGTATCAAATGATATCGCACTTGAGTACGTCATTGAGGAAGGTTTATTAATACGGGCCTTAGTGTATAAACTTAAAACTTTGTTAGTAAAACACTTCACTCGAGCACTGTTTTTGTGCGATCGTGTGGCACTTGTCCGCGGAAGCGACGGAACATTACACCTTGCGGCCAAAAGTCCTCTGCCATGACGAGGTGCAGGTAGCATGTAGGTACTCGCACCACGAACGCCTTGAAGCTGACGTTGCGGCGCGATTCAAGCAACTGCACTCTCGGCCTGTACTTGGTTCTTTGGCACACGTACTCCACGATGTCCTCGGCCTTAGTGGTATAGTGTAGGTGGGAAATATACACGGGCGTATTCGGCTGCGCGGCTCGTACAGGGATGTCGGGCTTGATAGGAGCTGTGCCGCAGCGGTTCTTGTTGGTTCTTTGACGGGGCTTCTTCCTCTGCACCGTCACAAAACCATCATCATCAGCCCGGTTCGATGCATAAGTAGTGTAACGCAATTAGGGTACTGGGGTCGTATTATGAAGTATTAATGCCATTATGATTCCAGCGCGAAAAAGGGACAGTGCTATCGGTCATGTATAACGCCGTCTCTCTCTTACACTGGAATCACGATGGCATTAAATCTTAGTAATAAACCTGGGCCGTCTAAAAGCGCGTCGGTTTGATGATATCGTCAAAGTAGCGGGAACACCTGGATGAGGGACGCACGGAACCGGGAAGTATGGCAGAAGAAGGGGGAAGCCTATACCCAGCAGTGGGTAATTCCGTGCTGAAATGATGACGATACCCATGTTGGACCATTTGCTGGGTTGCAAATATGGTATTATCTCCCACTTCGTTTTCCAATTTGGGGCCGGTGCAGCATTTATCCTTCCGTACATCGCAACTCATCATCGTCATCTCAGTATACACTTAGGAAAGCACGTTAAGCCGTTGGTCCTGCGCCTAATCTCTGATCTCCGGTCGTGTCGGATTGCTGTCCCATTGGGCTATGAGACTGAGGAAAGAGAGAGTGCACCTGTGTCTGCGCACACACTGCATCATCTGCCTAACCTTTTCCCAACTTTGTTGGGGTCGGCTTCCAGCCTAACCGGATGCAGCTGAATACCAGTATTTTACATGGAGCGACAGCCTATCTGTCCTCCGCTCCTCTGATCTGAGTTAGGTACTGGGTAAAACGATACCCCTCGGTAAGAATGGTTGTCAGAGTTCCGGGCTTCTGAATACTCGTAACGACTGTCAAAGATCCACGAATGACAGCCGGGACCAAAGGCTTAACATGATTTCTGCTTTCCGAGGCACGGAGGGGTCTCGGTATGTAAAGATGGTCACATGCCAGACCCCTCTGTGCCACACTTGTGCACAAAAATATCTCCCGCGTCGATAGTTAGTCTCCGGTGAGATTTAATGGCCGGCATGGCCTATATTTGGTCTGGAGGACATATACATCTCCTTTCTAGCCATATCATCTTTCACACGACGCATCCATCGTTTCTTTGGGCTTCTCCTTCTGTTATAGCTAGTGGTGTTCAAAGTTGCTATAAGGCAATCACTTGCTTAATGCTTAATGCTTTATATTTTAAGCATGCTTTTTTATATGCTTTATTAAAGCATGCTTTTTTTATACGCGTTGGTACTTGACTTGTTATGTTACGGGCTTACGGCAAAACGGGCGGGCGCGAATAAAGCAAGCGCGGTGACTGACAGCATGCTAAAGAATATTACATCGCGTTTATGAATTACGATAAAACAGAGCCGTTAATAATAATAATCATTTATTTATCCAGCCCGATCATACAATCTTTGTTAGTAATAACATGCAGTATGCACATCTTATGCAAATAGCATATATGTATCACTCATTACATTACGTATTTACGTAAGCCGCCCGAGATCGCAAATCGCACGCGGTGCCTAAAACGATTACGCACACGGCCAACAGGAATCGCTAGCATGCGACGGGCGCCCCGCCCGGCCGGCCTGCTTAATGCTTTTTCAGTCATTCATTGCATAATGCGTTTCGCGCGATGACAGAGACAGAGTGCGATGTAAAAAAGCAATAAGCAAATAGCAACTTGTGAGAGCCACGATAGCATTTGCTTTATGTTATGCGTATTAAGCACGGTGCTTTATTTTGCTATATGCTATATTAACCACCACTAGTTATAGCCATCAACCGTCATAATAAAAATGAAGCTATAAAAACTGGCCAAGTGCGAGTCGGACTCGCACACGAAGGGTTCCGTACCACAAGGCGAAAACGCCGAAAAAAACACGTTTGTTGTATGGGAGCCGGGCCCCTTAAATATTCATTTTATTTTGTTTTTAGTATTTGTTGTTATAGCGGCAACAGAAATACATAATTTGTGAAAATTTCAACTGTCTAGCTATCGCGGTTCTTGAGATACAGCGTGGTGACAGACAGACGGACAGACAGCGAAGTCTTAGTAATAGGGTCCCGTTTTTACCGTTTGGGTACGGAACCCTAAAAACTACATAAGTATGTTATCCAGCAATGGTGCACAACATCTTTTCATCGGCGAAAACAAACGAGCCAGATGTCCTAAATGCATTAGATAAATTGTTATATCGGTATGAAATGGCAACAGATAACAAGATAGTAATATTATCAAAAGCACACGACGACCATGAAAATCCTCCAATAATCAAGATATAATTTATAGTACCTACACACGACAACATATCAAGCTATACGTGTCCAGTTTTAGCTGACCTCGCATTTTATAGGCTCTTCGTTCAATGAGAAGTCAACTTACACTGGAAATTAGTTTGACATTTAGTAGTGCGCACTACAATTCAAGAAGATCAATTGTAATGATTCACAATCCTATGCAGAAGTCGTATACAAGGTGATACCGTAATCATGGTAATAAGAATAAAAATATGATTACTTTATCGACCACGATATGTTAATTATGACGTCACGGCCCAACCTTGCGTGCGCGCATCGTGTAGGTACGCTGAATGTAAAGTATGTAAAATTACTTACTATTAAATGTAATATTTGTAAATAATAGCAGACTGACTTATCACGAAGATTTATAATCAGATACAATTATTTTGGTAAAATTACGATGAATCAGCAAATGGAATGCTTGGATTTTTTATTAGTTTATGTGACAAGGAACAGTGCTATTTAATCTCGTGTTTGCTGTTTTAAACGACAGACCAAAAATACAGGCATCATAATTTCAAAAAACCAGGAAGATGACTTGCTGCGCGTATCCCGAATAAATTGGAATAAAATGCTGGAGCATGACCCACAATGCTCAATGATATTCTTAAAACATGACTACTGGGGGCCTAAAAAGGCCACTTTTGCAGAATCATAAACGGATAACACTATGAATTATAATATGGCGAAGACAGTCCGTGTTTTTCTTTTTTTCGCTGCACTACGTAGCCGTAGGTATAATCAAAGAGATTGGGATTGGATTGATTTGTATTTTAGCACAGACAAAAAGAAATTACTGAAAAATCCTTCACCAATGGGATTTGATACGATTCACTTAACAGTTAACTGTCTATTATGATTCATAATGTTATCCTTTTATGATTCTGCAAAAGTGGCCTTTTTAGGCCCCCAGTAGTCATGTTTTAAGAATATCATTGAGCATTGTGGGTCATGCTCCAGCATTTTATTCCAATTTATTCGGGAACCACGCAGCAAGTCATCTTCCACACAAACCTAATCCACCGTCTTCTCAGTACACACCTCTTTCTAGTATCGCCTTTCACTTAATCCATCCATTGTTTCCTGGCCATCCGGTCTTAGCATAAATATTATTAACGGTCCATCTACCTCTGCAAATGTAAGCGAGAGTAATTGTTACAACTCAGTCCGCTAACTCTTGACTTATTAATATGTTTAACATCGTGTGTTGGTCAGTGCCAAGTTGTGTTTACAAACGATCTATACTGGTGCTGTAATAAATATTTAAGTGTATGCATAGTGTAGTCATTTTAGGTGTTGGACGTAGTTGTACCTCAATAACGTGACGATGTTAAACTATTTAAGAGCGTTTACGCTTTACGGCATTTCATACAAACTTTCAAGCCCTTATTTTTCGAAATGAATGAAACTTCATACGCTTAAGCAGGATACAAAGGTCCGAAAGGTCTAACCTTTATCCTGCTTATGCGTATGAAGGTTCATTAAAATCGGTTCAATCGTTTCGAAAAATAAGGGCTTGAAAGTTTGTATGAAATGCCGTACGGCGTAAACGCTCTTAATGCATTCTATCATCACCTAAAGCGAAAATCACATGATGAGTCCATTGTTTTTGAAGCCACAGACAATCGCTAGGTATTTGAAGGTATTAGAATACATAAAATTGTTAAAGTGGCGGTTACACACGGTGACAGGGATATCGATGCGGAAAATGTAACATATATTATATGAATTCAGCACATGATTCTGAACCTGCATTGAAATTATTCGTCGGTTTTTTTTTATTTGCTGTATTGCACTTTTCTATGAAACGGCAGATTGTTTTTTGATTTCCGAAGAAAAATTTCATCACACAATCGTCTTCTCCAATGTCCCACTCACCGCACAGACTTCATTCACTCTTCCTTCTTCGTTCAGTCTATCTCTCTGTGGAACGCGCTCCCCCAGGAAATCAGGATGGCAACCAACCGATTATCCTTTAAAGTTAAGGTTCGCGAGCACATTCGCAAGAAGCTGGCAGTATCATCACAACGGTAATATTTTCTCATTGTATGTCTTATTTCTTTTTAATAAGTATATTAATGTATTTATGTATATTTATTTGTGCTGATATTTATATGTAATTAGGTATATATTGTATTCAGTTTTAATAGGTTTATGCGTACCTATCTTTATATTTAAAATATTTATTCCTCAACGTTCATGATTGTACCTACCACTGTTTGTCTCTGCATCACCCAAAGGTTGACTGGTAGAAAATGCCTATGGCATTAAGTCCGCCTCTGTACATTTATGTGCTTGAAGTATTCAATAAAATAAATTTCTACGCTCGGGGGTCTAGAATTATGTGCTAAATTCATGCCACCCTGTGATGACAGGTTCGATTGTCTCACAGGAGAAAATTACATCATGCATGAGTCGTTTTTCAAATCAAATTCATACGCGGTTCGGTTTTATGTATGGTATAAAAAGACAGCTCTCTTTTTGGCTGCTACTGTCTTTTTGGCTGCTGTCAATTAGCTATTGAAATAAAAAGGTACGAACTTTGAACATAGGTATGACTCGCCTTGCTCGGCTCACGGCAGTTGCAGGCTTACTGGCTACATTACGTTCCTGTTTTTAGATCATTTCCTCTAAGTCGATGTGGTCTTTCCCTTCCCTTTTATGGGAATTTATTGAAGCTTCCTTAAAAGTACTTACCACAAATGTGATATGCATATATATATCATACGTAATTAAGTATAAATCATCGTAATTAAGTATCTGGTTTCACGATTTTCCTTAACCATTCTGCAAAGCAATGATTGCTTTTCAGAATGGTTAAGGAAAACCGTGCAATAGAAAATATACAACAATTCATGCCATATGATACGATGGCAATAAAAATATTTTTTACAAAAAAAAAAGAGCAATCGACTTCCAAAAAAAAATACGAAAATGCAGAACCAACGACACCGTCTTCCGAAATTAAAGTTATGTTGTTGTTTTTTTTTTTTTTTGGAAGTCCATTATTTTTTATTTATTTAAAAAAAGTTTTTGTTTGAATATTCGTTGCGCTGCGGCCCGTTGCGGCTATTATGTGCGCTTGGCTTTATGTGTCAAGAACATGTTAATATAAATTTTTTATTTATTATTTTCCAGATGACTACAATGCGGAATCAGTCAAGCTCATCGCGGGTATCGTGGACATGGACAAGGACGGGTTCATCTCGTTCTCGGAGTTCCAGGCGTTTGAGGGGCTGCTGTGCGTTCCCGATGCGCTGTACAAGACCGCCTTCCAGCTGTTCGATACTAATGGCAATGGACTTGTCGCTTTTGGTAATACACATTTTAAAGTTAGGATGTAGAATGTTTTTATTGCAAAGGCCAGATTTACTCGTACCCTGTTTTTGTCGGAACCGGAACACCGGAGTTTATTTTTTAAATGATTTAAAAAATTATGTCACAGTTGTGCAGACCTACTCCTACTAAAACTTTTGTATACGTGTACCTTAGAAGAATTTACCTACTCAATGAAGACTATTAAAAGAAAATTCAACAGTTTTTTTTAACCTTTCGACCGCCACACTTCAGAAAATCAAAAACGTGCCCTCAGCGTCAAAGTCTGTCATGTAGTCGATTGTAGTCTTTGAGTCGAAACATGGCGTCTATCAAAAAGTACTCTGTGCTTGGCGTGCTGGACACATTTTGGTTTGTCATCTACATATACAGGACTGTGGCGGCCAAAAGGTTAAAAATGGCCTGCTCTTCTGCTACATAAATTCAGTGTCGCCATAATGGCTTGCGAAGCTGGCTCTTAGCGTGGACTTTTAAAATTTTAATAGTAATTTCTGTCAAAGAGCTATTGGATATCCAACTTAAAACGTTTAGCAGAAAACATGGCTTTAGCCTCACCCGGAACAATTTCCATAAACAAAGTCTCTTCTTAACCCTTCGCCTACAAAAAACACTTTAACCATTCCAGACGAATTCGCCGAAGTTATGCGTAAAACAGCCCTCCACCAGAAACTTCCATTCAACATGGAGAGCACCTTCGTCCGTCTATACTTCGGCAAAGACAAGAAGAGATTGGTAACGTACCCTGAGTTCAGCCAGTTCCTCCACGACTTCCACGAGGAGTATGGAGTAGAAGCCTTTAAGAAGTGTGATAGCGATGGATCTGGGTTCATCACTGCGGGCGACTTTAGAGATATCATGCTGACTGTCAAGAAGCATCTTCTGACTAAGGATTTGAATTCGAAGGTTATCAATGTGAGTAATACTTCTTTATTTTTATACTATACTAACCGCGCCCCGCGGTTTCACCCGCATAAGTTTGGACCCCCGTGGAATATCGGGATATAAAGTAGCCTATATAACATATAGGCTACTTTATATCCCGTAATTTTGTATGGAGGTAGCTGACACCCTGGATTAACACCAGGGTGTCAGCTACCTCCATACAAAATTTTATCAAAATTCGTCCGGCCGTTTATAAACACACACTCACAAACTTTCGCCTTTATAATATTAGTGTGATTTATTACTGCTGCGTTGGTCATGGTCCACCAGCCTTATAGCTGAACATGAGGTCCTGGATGCGATTCCCGGGTCGGGCTAAGTGTTATTCGTTACCCCAACAGGAATTTCTCATGCAGCCCATTGTGGGTGTTCTATAGGAACACCTCGGCCCTTCGGGGGCGATGTGACGTTATGTCTTTAATTTTTTTTTTCTTGCTTATTTTATTTTTGTTCTCATTATTTTCTCAATATACTTAGTCCTTGTGATACCTGCCAAGCGTAGAGATCCCAAGTTCAGCTTTTAAGTCTAACAAGTTTTGCGCAATGAAATGCTGTCATTGAGCCTTCGTGTAAGAAAGTTTATGTAATAGCAAAGATTTTGAGTTGTTTTTGCGGTATTACATAGAATTATGATGTAATATCAAGACGTAATATTGACGAATTGTTTTTGTGAATAAGTATCTATGAATCATTTTGTTTTGGTCCTTTGGTGGATATACAGTAGCAATAAATTGCAAGAAAATGACAACAAACCACAATATAGAAATTGATGATACAAACAATTATGATGATAAAATTTTACTAGTTTTAGGGTTCCGTTCCAAAATGGTAAAACGGAACCCTTATGGTGAAACTCAGTCAGTCTGTCTGTCACAGCTGGATACCTCAAGAACTACTAATGCTATCAACTTGAAATTCGGAATAGTTTTAGATGACGTTTGCCCAACTATTTTGCAAATAAGAAAGAAATAAAAATATATGCATATTTTTTGCAACAGGGACTGAAAGGAGGTCTGAAAAATTCGTAGTGGGGTTACTAGGGCATGTGAGGTATCATATGAAAGAGCGCAGTTTGCACATTCTCAGACATTATTCCTTTTATTTTAGGCCGAACAGTTTTCTACTTATGATGACAAATGTAAAAAAAACCCTTCCCCCCCTTATCTCCGAAGTTTGCCAAGAGAAAAATCTGAAATTATTCTATGTGATAGAAGTTTATGTCAAGATTACAGGAAAAATAAAACGAAGTCTCTAAATAGCACACTTTTTCAGAAATCACCAACAAATTTACATTTGTTCCACTATCGGTCAAGAAATGGCGCTGACATAAAACTGCAATATTCTACACCGCAGTGCACAGTGTTAAAATTCTCTGACTAATAGGTATGGCCTATACCTATTAGTCAGAGAATTTTAACACTGTGCATCAGTGATGAAAATTTAAAAACATATGATGGTCGGTGCGCGAGTCCGACTCGCTCTTGCCCAGTTTTTTTATCTCATTATTTTCTCAAAATCCTTGTCCTTGTGATACCTGGACAAGCGTAGTATATTCGAGGTATAGCTTGCAGGTCGAACAAGTTTGCCCAATACTTATTCGAGTTGTTGCATTATCAATAATTATAGGAGATGACGAAATCTCAAGACGTAATATTGACGTAGTGTTTTTGTAAACTAACTCTGATTCATTTTATTTTGGTATTTTGTTGCACAATCAATAATAAGTCAAATGCAATAAACTGGCAACAAACCACAATATTGATGACACTGTAAATTGATGATACAATCAATATTAATTGATAATAATAAAATTATAGTTGAGTAAGTATGGTTCCTTTTTTATTTCGCATTCAGTTTAGGCAAAATATAGTCGGTAAACAACAGGTATAAAAAAACCTTAAATAATAATTTATTAAATACCCAATGGTCTTACAAGGAGCCGCACGAAAATAGTAACATTTGAAAACCGCCCTTACTGCTACGACATAAAGGCGCTACGAAAACCCACAAAAAAACCGCCTTTACTCAAAGTCGAAGTATTTATTTGAAATAAGCACATAAAAAAACTCTTTTGGACGTCAAAATTTACAATTAAGGGCTAATTTTTCAATCGACTGATAACTTTATTCGAGGAATAATTTTGAAATGTTGACAGTTATTTCATACAAAAACTGTCAAACGTCAATTTTATTCCTCCAATAAAAGTTATCTGGCGATGGAAAAATCAACCCTAAATAGAATTGATTCTGGTCGCCCCTTACAAAAGATAGTTTAAAGATTAAAATTACTATACCACAATAGGTAAAATAATTAAAAATTAAGCAATGACAGATAAATCAATTATGCGATAGATGCTCACATGCTAGTAAAGCACTGTTAGTATCAAACTATTTCCAAAGACGTGTGATTCCATACATAGGGCGACACATAATCAACCTAGCCTTTTCCCAACTATATTAGTGTCGGCTTCAGTCTTACCCGGTTGCAGCTGAATACCTGTATTTTACATGGAGCGACTGTCTATCTGGGCTCCACAACCCACTTACTGGGTAATACGATACCCCTTGGGTAGATCTAACATCTTCATAATTCTCCTGGCCTTATCCCAATTTATTTGGGGTCACGCAACATTTCTTTTTCTTCTACACTTCTCTATTAGTCGTCATCTCGGTAGTCACCCCCCCTTCTAACCATATCATCTATCATAAAGCGCATCCATCGTTTCTTTGGTCGTCCCCTACATTCTTAGGACCAACCCCACCAGACTAATAATACTTATTTAACCCATATTTTCAGGCCTCAGGCTTCCCCCAAGGCGAGCGTAAGATCAGCTTTCCTTACTACATGGCGTTCAACTCGCTTCTAAATAACATGGAACTGATAAAGCGAGTCTACCTCAACGCGACCAACGGCACTCGAACTCAAGAAGTCACGAAGGAAGAGTTCCTACACTCAGCTCAGATGATGTCACAGATCACGCCACTCGAAGTCGATATATTGTTCACTTTGTGTGATATGATACATAATACTAATGGGTGAGTTTATAGATATAATATTATATAAGTAATTTATATAAATAAAAATGAATCGCCGAAACGTAGTACGCGCATAACTCGAACGACTGCACTAAATTGGACATTTTTTTTTTTGTGTTCTTTATTACCAGGACAAGGTTTGTCTGAAAGAAAATTTCGGAAATTCGAACAAAAAAAAAATATTTTTAACTACAAACTATTAGTCAAGAATAACATACCAACTAGGAAACAAATACTTTTAGAAAATGTCACCGTCATCATAGCCTAGGAATTTATGATACAGTAATAAAAACTGGCCAAGTA
Organism: Mesoligia furuncula; assembly: GCA_916614155.1. Classification (NCBI taxonomy): domain Eukaryota; kingdom Metazoa; phylum Arthropoda; class Insecta; order Lepidoptera; family Noctuidae; genus Mesoligia; species Mesoligia furuncula. Next base: position 26,523,174 of record OU744798.1, on the reverse strand, counting down.
CGAGTCGGACTCGCACACGAAGGGTTCCGTACCACAAAGAAAAAACGCCGAAAAAAACACGTTTGTTGTATGGGAGCCCCCTTAAATATTTATTTTATTCTGTTTTTAGTATTTGTTGTTATAGCGGCGACAGAAATACATCTTCTGTGAAAATTTCAACTGTCTAGCTATCACGGTTCATGAGATACAGCCTGGTGACAGACAGAGAGACGGACAGTGGAGCCTTAGTAATAGGGTCCCGTTTTTACCCTTTGGGTACTGAACCCTAAAAATGGAAACAACCATCGTGCTGCAATCGTATTGAGCCAAAGTCGTCATAATAAGTAGTTCATACTTCCCTGGGACGTTCACGACACCTTTTCAGACTATCCTTCCTGCAATATTATCTTTCATTACATAAGCTGACTTTCGGTTATAATTAACGACCACAAACCATACTTTATTATTTACTAGTTGCGCCCCGCGGTTTCACCCGCGTAAATGTCGATCCCGTGGGAATATCGGGATAAAGAGTAGCCTATTTATGTTAATCCAGGGTGTCAGCTACCTCCATACTAAATTTTATCAAAATTGGTCCAGCCGTTTGAGCGTGAAGAAGTAACAAACACAAACACACACTCGCAAACTTTCGCCTTTATAATATTAGTGTGATTTACCTATTTATTCTCATTGTCATAAAATTAACAATATTGTCAAAGGAAAAACAATTATTATTTTTATTGCCAATGAGGACAATATTACTAAATTATGACGTTACAACATTCCGAACTCATTAAACGAGATAATTACGTAAGCAAAACCATAACCTTATTCGGTAATTAGGTAAATAATATTTGCATATCGACGGCGAAGTGCCAATACCTCCTAACTGACATTCCTTGAGAAATTCACTTTTTTTATTGTTTTGAATTTAAAAGCGTTATTCCCGTTTTATTGAAATCGCCTAAGTGTATTTTTAGTTAACCCCCGACGCATTAACGACGGGGTGTTATAAGTTTGACGTGTCTGTGTGTGTGTGTGTGTGTGTGTGTGTGTGTGTGTGTGTGTGTGTGTGTGTGTGTGTGTGTCTGTCTGTGGCATCGTAGCTCCCGAACGGATGAACCGATTTTGATTTTGTTTTTTTTGTTTGAAAGGTGCATTAGTCGGGAGTGTTCTTAGCTATGTTTGATGAAAATCGGTCCAAGATGGCCGCCGCCACAAAATGGCGGATTACATATTTTTTCACAATTCCCTTAATATGGATATCAAATGAAAGGGCTTGAATAGTAGAATACTATACACGATAATAAATTTCAAATCCTAGATGGCCGCCACCACAAAGTGGCGAATTATATTTTATTTTTCACAACTCCCTCAATATGGGTATCAAATGAAAGGGCTTGACTAGTAGAATACTATACGCTATTACAAATTTCAAATAAAAGATGGCCTCCACCACAAAACTGTGAATTATATTATTTTTTTACTACACCTTCAATATGGGTATCAAATGCAACGGCTTGACAAATAGAATAATGTACACTAAGTATATTGAAAGGGAATGAGGAATATTAAGTAACGAAATGAAAACTAAAAACTTGAAAATATTTCTTGTCTGATCATGTTCTAGAATGATGAGGAAAGTGGAGTGATGACTGGTACCTACGACCACTGAGTTTGACTATTTTTATTACGAGTGGAATTATCCTACTTAAAAAGCGTAGGTATTTCTACATCAGATAGTGTCGCAGTCCCATTTTATAAACCAGATCTGAAATACCTAAGATATCTAATAGCCATGAAATACTTGTACGAAAGTTGAATAACTAAAGGAAGAACTAGAAAAAGGATATAGGTAATAAAACAAAAAAATCTGTTTAGTCTTAAAAATTAATAATTATTTTATGACGGATAAAAAACCTGATTAAACACCAAATTACCTGAATCTTAAAACGCAAAATAAAAGAAATGAAATACAAAAATTAACGAGTCCCTATAAAAAGCATGAAATTAAAAATTTAATTAAAAATTTAAAAAACCCCCGACTCAAAAAAATAATAAAATTAAATGTGAGTAGGTAATTGGAAAAATAATCAAATAATTTAAAAACCCCCAACTTAAAGAATCTAGGTAACGAGACTAAAACAGATAAATTCATATAGAAGTCGGGGGACCGTTCTGTGGAACACCTTCTATGCTAAGAGGTCCCCCGACTGCCATATGAATTTATCTGTTTTAGACTCGTTACCTAGATTCTTTAAGTTGGGGGTTTTTAAATTATTTGATTATTTTTCCAATTACCTACTCACATTTAATTTTATTATTTTTTTGAGTCGGGGGTTTTTTAAATTTTTAATTTAATTTTTTTGCAACAGCATTCAATTAAAATGTTGAAATACGTACCTCCCGACTAAACCAACGCAAAGTGTCTATTTTTGAACGTTTTTTTCAGCTTGTGTAAATTTTTGACTTTGTCAGTTAGGAGGTATTGGCACTTCGCCGTCGATATGTATCTTCTTACACAGCCGGTTGCCATTGACTACAATAAATGACAGTGAAGCGTTGTCAGATAACTTGGGGGAATTACTTAAATACTATAAACTACAAAAGAACATAATTATTACAATAATATTCATTTTCCCCTATCGTGATGCACCGTTGAAATTCACTATGATCCGTACCTCAAACAATCTAGTCTATTGCAGCCCCCCCTTTTTTTTTCGGATGGGAAATCATCAAATGACCCCTCTCGCTCTGGGTGGAGCGGAAGGGAGTGTCAGACTACTGACTAAAACCCACCCGTGTTCCTTCCTTAGCCCTTTATGTTCCGGGCCAGCGGTAACCCTTTCGGACAATCCCGCTGACCGGCAGGCATCGGCCCTAAGGGGCCCCTTTTCTGCTGCAACATCTCTTTGAGGCGCGCGTGGAACACGTATGCGCCGTCCGGCACGGGCCTGGTCATGATCGGACGGTGAGCTACCCATTACTCTCCGCCCGCAGGCTCGCGCCTACGGTGGCCGGGAGTCGTCCCGCGGCTCCCGACGCCCGGAGCGTCTCCCGCGGCGGCTGGTACGGGACGCTCTCTCCATCATCCATCCCGCCACCTCCTTCGCTAGCATGACTGCTTCGCAGAAGGAGGTGACTGCCTCCCACTCCCTCTCACTCCGGACCACGGAGCCTATCCTCCTGCGCCGCCTTCTTTAGGCCGTCGGTCCATCGTCGCTGGGGGCGTCCCACACTACGCTTGCCGATACGCGGTTTCCACTCCAGGACTCATCTGCTCCACCAGCCATCGGTCCTTCGACAAACATGGCCAGCCCACTGCCACTTCAGTTTGCTTATTCTGCAAGCTATGGTAACTCCGGTTATTTCCCTGATAGTTACCAATCCGTACCTAAGTCACTTTAAATTGTACCTTATGTTGTATGACATGAAAACCACAAAAGGCCAATAGAGTACCTAATAAGGTACCAAAATAAGGCGTTGACGACTAAAGGAAAGTGGGTTAACCCTATTACCTCATTAATTTTCCAGCTTCCTAATTTTGAATAGTTTGCGTTAGAGCTCCTATTGAGAGACTTCGTTCGGGGAAATATTACCAGATTCATGCCTATTTTAGCTATTCGTGGCTTAGGGATAACTGTGTCTGTGCCTATTTTTCTGTATGTAACCTATTCAGGATAACTGTGCACTTGCATAAAGAAACGAGTTTTCGTGCCGACTCCCGGTACAGGGGGTCAACTACGAAATCCGTAGTTTTGACCGAAGTTAAGGCGCATCCCACTCCGTATCACTTACGGATATGAAATTAGTTCGGGGCCCGAACTAAGAATGAAGTGTTTTTGGCAGTTTTTCCTAATATCAATGTGTTTTTGCCCGTCCGAAAGGTTGAGCTTTTCACTTATTTTGGCCGATGACCTACTTTCGGACGGGCCCGCTTCTTCATTGACGGACTTGGAGAGTAAACCCCCAGGTCTCTGCAGATTGATCTTCGGAAGGAAAAGGTAAAATTGTTTTACCCGTTTCTTTATGTGTGGGCGCATAAGTTAACGTGGGACTGTTTCACCCGCCTCGATCGGCACCGACTTGTCTTTACCGGGAACGCCCTACTTTATGCAAGCACCCTTTTCAGGATGGGAAATCATCAAATGACCCCTCCCGCTCTGGGTGGAGCGGAAGGGAGTGTCAGACTCTTACTAACTAAAACCCACCCGAGTTCCTTCCTTAGTCCTTTATGTTCCGGGGTAGCGGTAACCCTTTCGGACAATCCCGCTGACCCGGCAGGCTTCGGCCCTAACGAGCCCCTTCACTATTGCTGACATCTCTTTGAGGCGCGCGTGGAACACGTACGCGCCGTACGGCACGGCTTTCAATCCAGACAGCTGGGCTTACACAATCCTGTGACTACGGAAATCATGAGGTTGGATATTTTTCAAACGGGCCACTGAGTGTCCTGGCAACTGTCATATATGCCTTTACCTTCTATCAGCAATCGGCTCAGCCTATCGCAGTTCACTGCTGGACATAGACCTCTCCCATGCTGCACCCCAACACCCTGTCCTCCGCCCTTCGCATCCAGTATGTCCCAGCTACTTTGTACCTTCTAAGTTGTGTTAATAGGCACATTATGAGACTTTTCGTCTCGTATTTGGGTAAAACATAGGTAAATAACATCTGTTGCTGGGAAGTTTATTTCCGCCATTCTGCGTTATTCTTTCCAGCTAAGGCACTAGGGAGTGGTGAAGGGCGGGCGTTTTGGAGCCTGTCTTATGAAATTTGGTCGTTCAAAAAGTGCTGATTCTCAGCCTAGTTTGAATAAATGCCTATTGATTTTGAAAACATCGCCAATCCCCTTTACATCTTCGGCCTGTTTTCCAAGCAATAACAGAAAAATAATACACAATTAAAATGCAGCGGCACCACTTCGTCTCGATATTTTTCCTCTAATTACTTTTCTCTAAACACGTTGACCTTCATAATAGTTTGGCACTGCACTTATGCACTAATTACCTGTCCGACGTGTTATTTCGGGGTATTCCACTCAGAGCACTGATTTGAACCGCACTTGGACGAACGGCACCTGAGCACTTCCACTAACCGCACTGAAACAAAATTTCGTAACGTGCGGTTCGGTGGAACAATTTATCGTTATTGTTTCAGTTCCCGAACGGCACTTGCTTACAGTTGTAGTGATGGGACGTATGTATTCTTTGTTCAGGATATTACCAACGTGTCGATACGGCAACTGCGTGTAGAACCACGGTCCAGTAAAGGTTATGAATGCGGTTAAATGTTTACGAATGTAATTTTATTAACATTTGATCTTATGGCTATTGATGCCGGAGTTCCTCAGGGGTCTGTTCTCTCTGCAACTCTTTTCCTGCTGCACATCAATGACCTTCCTGCTGCACTTCAGCCTGGTATTGTTGGGTACGCAGATGACAGTACTGTTTCAGAGAGATACTTGTCCAGCGCAAAAGCCAGCAGGGCCGAAGTTCGTTTCTTGAGAGAGGCCCCATGGCCTCTCTCAAGAAACCTTAAGAAAGAAAGAAAGGCTTAAGGTCAAATCTGTCCGCTCTACCATTAGAGCGGACAGATTTGACCTTAAGCCTTGTCTCCCAGTGGGGTGATGACAATTTGGTCTCTTTTAAAGCCACCAAAACAAAGGCGTGTCTTTTTACCGCGAAAAGGAGTCGTTTTGACCATACTCCTACTTTTCGGGGTACATCTGTTCCTGTAACAGATCGGCTCGAGCTCCTAGGCATGGAGTTGACATCTAGTCTCAACTTCGGCGCTACCATCGAGTACAAAGCCCAAATTGCGGCCATGAAGCTGGGCATCCTAAATAGGGTGAAGCGATACTTTACGCCTGGACAGCTTTTAACCCTTTACAAAGCGCAAGTCCGATCCTGCATGGAGTATTGCAGCCACCTTTGGGATGGCTCAGCGAAATACCAACTTGCCGCGCTAGACTCTGTGGAACGCAGAGCTAAGAGGCTCATTGGCGACGTAGAAACGGTGGATGCCAAGTAGCACAGCTTGGCTCATCGCCGCAAGGTTGCCTGCTTGTCGGTCTTCTACAGATTGTACTTCGGTGAGTGTACCGAAGAACTCCACGACCTCATTCCACCGGCCCCCTTCTACCTTCGGACATCAAGATACACTGCAAGTTACTATCCCTACCTAGTTGATATTCCACCAATTCGCACTAAGCGTTTTCAAATGTCCTATATAATGCGCACAGCAAAAGAGTGGAACTCTCTACCTGGGTCTGTGTTTCCGAGCGGTACAACCCGAATCCCTTCAAAATAAGAGTGAACAGGCTTCTTCTGGGTAAGCTCATTCCATCGTCGACTTTGTCTCAGTCTCCTCTGACCTAGACTAGAGTCAAGAGCAAGTAAACCCATTTCAAATTAAAAAAAAAATACAAAGTCAGCTGATAGTGCCATTTTCCCCTTCAGTAGCTATTATTAGAGCTACATATTAATTTCCACCATATTTGAATGTCATATGCTGTTTACTGCATCATAAATACTCTTTAGTTTACTGTCATGGGGTCTATGTAAACAGGGCCACCTGCTCTTTAAACAACGATAAAAAAATATGCTGTGATTATATTTTGAGAGTATTTTTATGACTGTACGCGAAGTCTAAGTGAGACACCCAGATTACATGGAGTCCTGCCATTCTTTTTTATTGCAGGCCGTAGGTGCCTAGCTATGGTCACGCCATCTACATTTAGCTTTGACCGACCTTTGGGGATTTTTTGTAAAGTAACCTCTGTAGTAGAAACTTATTCAATGACATTCTAATTTGTAACGCCGTTAACACACCGACGCAGCGAGCCACGGTGTGAAAAAAAAAATTTAAATTTAAAAAACCCCCGACACAAAATAATAATAAAATTAAATGTAATTGGAAATCGATTAAATAATTTAAAAACCCCCGACTTAAAGAATCTAGGTAACGAGACTAAAACAGATAAATTCATATGGCAGTCGGGGGACCTCTTAGAACAGAACGGTCCCCCGCTGCCATGTTATCTGTGTAATTTATATAAAATATTTTTCAGGCAGGGGCCATAGAATTTCCGTAGTCCTAAATAACCAGTTCACTTTAGCCACCCAATCCCATTGGCGTGGTCATACACATTTGTCTACGCAAACACAATGTTTTTGGTTTCCGAGCTGCATGGAAAACATTCCCCGCGCGGGTGAAGAAGGGAAGGGTTGGTTTCATTTTTAACCGCCGCGTGCACCATCTACATCTAATCACATCACATCTGCAGATCGGATCGTATAAGTTAACACAATTCTTCGAAATCGGTTTTGAAACACGAAAGAAATTGACCGATTCAATTCGAAAACGATTCGGCTTAAAATCTGTCTTCTCGTTGATATTGAGTCTATAATTGCTTAAACTGGTAGACTTACTATTACTGACTTCCTCTTCGGAACTCATTACGACATCTAAACAAAATGTGTTATTATCCTAAAAATATGCAGGAAATACGCAGGAGACAGCTTGTGTATGTAACAAATGTTTGTGTGTAAGGTTTGTGTAGAATGTCTCGAAAAAACACGCGCAGCACACACGCTTTTTTTTTTTTTTTTTTTTTTTTGCAGATGGGAAATCATCAAATGACTCCTCCCGCTCTGGGTGGAGCGGAAGGGAGTGTCAGACTCTTACTGACTAAAACCCACCCGTGTTCCTTCCTTAGCCCTTTATGTTCCGGGCCAGCGGTAACCCTTTCGGACAATCCCGCTGAAGCACACACGCATTACCAGTAAGATACATGAACAAGATGGAATTATCCGTTACAAGACTTAACTTCTGCTGATTTGTATCGATATGTTTTGCTTGGTAATGCTTTGAACGAAATAGTATATCCCATCACTAAAAAAATAACGATAACAATAACGATAAATTGTTCCACCGAACCGCACGTTACGAAATTTTGTTTCAGTGCGGTTAGTGGAAGTGCTCAGGTGCCGTTCGTCCAAGTGCGGTTCAAATCAGTGCTCTGAGTGGAATACCTCGTTATTTCAACCTCCAAAATATGACAATGTCATAGTAAATGACACATAAAGGTCATAGCACTCGTATCAAACCGGAATGGGATCGGCACCGTATCAACTCGAGCCGTTCAGTATTTTTTATATGAAACTCCCTACTGCGACGCACACTTATCGGAATCGTAACGTAATCGCCTCGCCTCGGGACAAGCTCACGAACCGCGGTGCGGTGTGTTACGGCTCGCCCCCGCGCTTACGCACTCCGTACCCGAGCTTACGTCTCTTCGGCCACCCTTGCCCCTTTCACCCCTCCGGCCTGCCTGCTGCACCATCAACCAGCGGTCGGCGAGCCGTAGCCGAGTCGACGTATCGGAGCTTCTGATCCTTTTGGTTACGTGCAATACGTTAGGTTGACGGCTGTTTTACGGCGAGGCGAAAGGCGATACGGAGCCGATCCCTTTCCCATTTGATACATACGCTATGACCTTAATATACGCCGTGACAATCTTATCTCCTTTAACTTACTACGAGATACAAGAACAGCCTGCTATTAATTGGTTATCTTTATCTCTTCGTGAAGACATTTTCCTTAGTGATTGCCAAGGTCCGGATATGAAAGGCTGGTTAATTCATCGTAGCAGGCATAATTATTACATTACATTACAAATAACAACACACCTTCACACTGAAAACTAAACTATGTACAAGAATTATTCTAAGTAATACAGGGAAAGATAACTAAAGTCCGGCCAATGTGACTATTCTAGTAGTTAATAAAGATCAAATTCGCAAAACACGTCTTCTTTTGTATGAAACTGACAGGAACGCATTCTCTCGTCGGCCACACTGTAACAGGGGATCAATATATTTCAAACATACTGGGTGTAATTTTAATCACCGTTATCTTTTTAATGGGTCATTGTACTCATCATTATGAACAACTTTTATGGGACCAAACCAGAAATCGCGAAAAAAAAATTGCTGTTTCCTACATTTCGACGAATTACGCGAACATAAATGTAGGGAACAGCTGATTTTTTTTTCACGATTTCAGGTTTGACTCCATAATAAAATTTGTTGATAATGATGAGCACAATGACCCCTTAAGAGGATAACGGTGATTAAAATTACAGCCTGTATAGTACATTAATTATTCATTAAACACTTATCCTTATCTCATCCTCATCATCTGCCTAGCTTTTTCCCAACTATGTTGGGGTCGGTTTTGAGTCTCACCGGATGCAGCTGAATATCAGTATTTCACATGGAGCGACTGCCAATCTGACTTTCACAGCCCAGTTACTGGGTAATACGATACCCTTGTTAAGACAAAGATAAATGTTTGTATTACTTAAATAAAATTCGTTAAAACTCTAACGGCCTTATTACAAAACAAGGTTAATCTTTAGGCCCAGGTTTAAACAATCGCGCCATTTTTTTCGAGTCTTAGTAACAGGGTCCCGTTTTTACCCTTTGGGTGCGGAACCCTAAAAACAAGATGGCGGACTTATTTCCTAGTTTGGCCATGCGCAAAAAGGCCCTTGTACAGACCGTTCACAGTTATTTTACATCTGACAGCAGCATTCTAACAGCAACCTTATAGTGAAGAGAATAAAGATCACAATGATTTTGACAGACTTGTCAGTGCCAGCAACCCAACACCAACTTTATTAGAATGAGAATAAAGATCACTGCCATTTTAAGGCATTTACACACAAGACATAAACACAAAAAACGCAAGTTTTAGAAACAATACAAGTATATGATTGACTACAGTAAACAAAATCAGAAAAATATATGATATTCTTCAGGTCATATGCTAGGTAGATAGTGTGTTGAAAACATAATACAACTAATTTGATATGATAGAATAAAAATCATGAAGATGTCTCAAAAACTTTATTTTTACAATAAAAACCATACTAATATAGGTACATACAATCATTCTGATTTTTTGTCAGATTATTCTATAAGCAGTAACGTAATTTCTTAGTCAAAACAATAGATTTTTTGTAATTAAAAAATTGCTTCATATTTTGCAATAAATTACCAGTTGTGTCATCGCGCTTCTCTTTCTTTTCTATGCATTAAGACAGTGACCGTGCTTTAGGTCATGTAAGCCCCAAAATCAGAGGTAAAATAACTATGAAAGGACTGTACCTACATGGTTTGCGAACGACTATCGATCTTAGACATTTATTATTTTCTCATTACAGCCGAATCGTCTACAATGATCTCAACTCCATTACACCAGAACAATACTTCAAGCAAGTCACCCGCCGCGTCGCCGAAATCAAAGCGGTCTCCGTGAGTATCGCCATCTCTTTCACACTCATACTAACCAGCATAACGCTGTTTCGCTAAATTTCCAGGGGCAGCCTTCGAATTCAAATGTATGTTTAGTGTAATTTAGACCTAATGTTTATGACATAAGAGTTGTGTTTTGTTTGGAAACATCACTAACTGACAGGTATATTGTTCTCTTTCTTTCAATGCTTATTAAAGGAGGAGGTAACTATGTTAGAGCCTTGTGAATTTGTTAACTGTTTGGAACGAATACTGGTAAGTAAGGCCGGCGGAGTTTATGATGTTTCTGTCTTTTATATTTCTTGGGACAGTGGATTTTTGGTAGGTGTGACGTCAGCTTGCATTCTTTGTAAGGAAGTCCACAGGCGAGGCCTAGTCTGCAAGACTGCCTACAATTGACACGCGAAACTAAACGAACAAATACCTTCTTTTCTGTGACGTCATAATCTAGGCTCACTTGCACACATAGCTAAACGAAACACGACCTTGTGTGCGTAGTGGCTAAACCCTAGGCTTTTTGATCCTAAAGATCATCGCTTCGATCCTCGCTTGAAAGAAATATATGTATAGCGTCTTGAGTGTTTGTGCGTGTGATATTTGTGTATGTAAACGCACCTTTAAAAAAACTTACTTGCACATAAATTGTGTGAAATTGTGAATGTTTAATTCAAACCACCAAAAATTCACTGCCTCTATTCAAAACACTCAATTCTTTAGTTTTATTACTTATTATCAAACTCTTGATTAATCGTACCTACATAATTCACGACTAAAACTTTTGAACACTTCAAGGCACTGGTGGCTACATAATTGACTTTGTAACCAGCCTAAGAAACCGAAACATAAAATCCTACCAAAATTCCAACCTAATTAATATTAAAAATAATCGCCAAGTGCCTCAGAAACGAATTGTATTAAATATTACTCCGATAAGTAGCACATTCACGATCAAATTTGAATGACGTAAAACCATTAGTAAGTCATTGCAATTCAACTCTTATGTCATTGCAATAAAGTATAAATTAGAATACATAAACTCGTGCCTTCTTCCCAAACGGGTAGGAAGAAACTACAGAACGACACCTATTATGATCCTTACATACTCCTTCTCCATAACAGATGCGTATTTACAGAATTATAATCATTAATACATCTTTCTAAGTTAGATTTGTACCAAAAGAATAAATCTCTTATGGAAAAGTGCTTATAGTACAAATCTAACATAAAGAGATATTTTAATGATTATAATTAATATAATTCTGCAAATACATAATTATATATAAATTAGAATACATAAACTCAGTATATAGTCATCATATTTTTTTTAACACATTCGAATGATCGGAACGATCCGACACACGATCGAACCGAATATTGTTGTCCTACTAAAACATACGTGCTGCCATTTCGCTACAATTTCAAGTATGACACATTCACTTTAACACTCTAAACAAACATAAAACTCAAGAAAATTGTAATAATTCATACTTACGAGACTCAAAAGATAGCTATTTGGTTGTCGTGTATTTTGACATTAATTTCACGATGTAACTCTTGTCAAACTCATATTATCGGTCAGTCTTTTCTCGTCCAGAGAGTAGGGTAACGATACAACAAATGACAAAATAAAGTTCAGTCAGATCGGAACGGACCGAACCAAATAAAATGAACTTCGTAGTAGGAAAGGACCGAACATTCGGCCGATACGATAAATTTGCCACTTCGGAGTAGACCCCTGATCTTTCTGAAGAGCGTCCCCAATGAGGTTACTATGTCCTTCCTAGGGCGTCTCCTCGTCTCTCGTATAAATTAAAGTAATTGCCGTGTATTTGATAATACTCTCAGCAATCATTCTAATTTATACCTTACCTTACCGAGATAAGAGTTACATTGCAATGACTTCCTAAAGGTTTTACGTCGATCGTGAATGTCCTACTTTACCTAGGTCATTTTACAGCATGTTCTACCTTATCAAATATAAACCTAAACATTGCCACTGCCGCTAACTGCTAAGTATATGCTAGGCTACTCCACAATACACTAAACTATCAAGTCAGCCAGCATCACTTTGATATGCATTACCATTTACAATACTGAGCGAGACCATTCCAAACATAGTGTTTAAAATGGAGTGTGTAAAATAATATTTATACTGAGACGTTTTTATCATGTTGAACAACGATTTGTGTTTAAGACCCTATACTACCTCAAATGGCTTAGCATGATCCTTCGTTATGTCGAAAATACCGCAGCATTAATTTTGAAATAAATATATGCTAAAGTTGAGGATTAATGTTAAGTACTATGTTAGACAAAAACACGATTCCATAAAATTTTCTCGATAGAAAAAAATTCCAAAGTTACCTCCAAACCGAACAATAAACCGCTGGTATTAAAAAAATACTTCAAGTTAGATCACGAAACTTTGCATACTAACTGAACTAACTATAAAGCAGGTCTTATGTTACTTACTTTTTTTGAATTGCCTTTATTTTCAACGTAAAAAGCAAATACCTAAACTATTGGCGCTGCCTTCCGCCCAGCACTGCACTCTGTCTCGCTCTCACGCAGTCCGCGAGCAGTACCGTGAGCGAGATAAAGAGTGAATTTTAGCTGAGGTAGTATAGGCTCTTAAGTGGACTACATGACCTAAACGCAAAAAACGCAAGTTTTATAATGCCTAAAAGTATATGATCGACTACAGTAAACAAAATCAGAAAAATATATGATATTCTTCAGGATGTAAGCTAGGTATATAGTGTGTTGAAAACATAATACAACTATTTTGATACGATAGAAAAAAACCATGAAGTACCTCTAAAAAAATTTTTTTTTACAATAAAAGCCGTACTAATATACATACACTCATTATGATTTTTTGTCAGATTATTCTACAAGCAACATACTAACAACTGTTTTAATTTTTTAGTCCAAACAATAGATTTTTTTTGTAAATAGATAATTGCTTCATATTTTACAATAAATTACCAGCGTTGTGTCATCGCGCTTCTCTTTCTTTTCTATGCAGTTCGACAGTGACCGCGCTTTAGGGCATGTAGTCCCCTTAAGAAAAGGTGTCTATTATTTTTTTTTTTCTTTTGGTGTCGTTTCGTACCTACGGGCGATTGTTTATGCGCACTGGATTTTGAACGCACTGCTTATCGCCGAAAGTTGAAAATCGAATAGTGTATATTCTTGACGCGCTCGGATGCACTTTGTTGGAATTCCAATGCTCGGCTCGACACCGAGGGTAGAAAATCCAGTGCGCAATAATAACTCCCCCATGGCATGGGCTAAGCGTGGACAAGCCTGAAAAGAAATACATTTAACCAAATAATTAGCCTATAATGTTCCCACTGCTGGGACACAGGCCTCCTCTCTGTGTACCTTATCGGGGTTAAGTGACACTTACTCCCAAGTAAGGTTAAATGTCCCTTACTTGGGAGTAAGGGACACTTAACCCCACTTTTAAGGTAAAATAGCCAGTTTTAAACGCATTTCTTTGATGTTGAAACAATTGAAACCACAAAAATAGACAGACCTCGATAACGCAAGTATCACGAACTGTTTGAAAATCAAGCGTGCCATTTTTTGACTACCTGCTATGACGTCACAAGCTCGCGCTCTCGCTCACGCTCACCCAGCCAGCAGTACACACGACTGAGCGCGAAAGTGGCAGCTTGCGATTTTTTAATGTAATTTTTGGCACGCGAAGTAGTTGCTCTTGCATTATCTAGGTGTATCTATAACTGTGATTGAAACAAATAAACAATACTTTGCATAGAAAACTTTACATAATATTATACCTCGTCTCAGTATTGTATCGACAAACAAGTCAACAACCCTTATAATTCTTATAGATTCATGTTATTTCACAAAAACTCGGTAAATACTCGTGTATGCTTGTTGCAGAGTCCGGAGGAAAGAGGCGTGTTGATTCAGATATTGGAGAGCACTTACAGATTCGTACTCGGTTCCGTTGCTGGTGGTAAGTATTATTTTATTCAAACTCAAAGTACTTATTTCAATTAAACCATTTACAGGCACTTTTGAACTGTCAAAGGGTCGCTTACTTAGTCAGAAAGTCGAAGCTAGTTGCCCATTCCAAAACGTAGATCTCTGTGGAGAAGAACGAGCTAGTGCTTGGCCAGACTGGCAGCGCGGGGCGGGGAGCGGCGCGGGTGCGGTAACGCGAGCGATCTGCCTGTCCGCAGTCGAGCGCGGCTTCGTTTTGAGTGTTGTCGTGTCCCGTGTTTTTCAAAATATAATATGGATGAAGAAGACTTATTTTTACCCCGGCCCCCGCGCCGAGCCGCTCACCGCTTGCCCACTATATGGACACTCAAATGAAGTTCATATATTTGAGTACGCCGCGCCGCGCCTTCCGCGTTTGCAGTCTAGCCAAGCACTCCTCCATAGAAATATACTTTCAAACACACAAGACACGAACAACATAATCCAAGCAAGAAACTATTTTTTTTCATATAAATGTATATTAAACCTAAAGCAACATGAATAGGAAAGATATGATGCGCGATAGGGCTAGGGCGTACCCCACAGGCGACGCGCAGGGGCAGCACCCGGCTTCTGTGGGAAATGGACAAGGGTTGACGCACCAGAACGGGCGGGTGCGACGTAAGACGCAAGCTCGGAGTGTGAGGGAAGTTAGATTGAGGTGTGCGAGCTGGAATGTAGGTACGATGACTGGAAGAGGAAGAGAACTAGCAGATGTTTTAAAAAGGCGACGACTGAACATTGCGTGTTTGCAAGAGACGAAGTGGAAGGGTGCAAAGGCTAGAGAGATAGGAGAAGGATATAAGTTTTATTACTGTGGAAGCGAAATGGTGTGGGTATAGTTCTGGATAGTCAGTTGAAAGAATGTGTGGTGGATGTTAAAAGAGTGAGTGATAGAGTGATAGCTGTTAAAGTGATTGTGGAGAGTTTGGTAGTTAATATAGTTAGTGTGTACGCACCCCAATCAGGGTGTGAGGATAGTGTAAAAGAGAAGTTCTGGAAGGACTTCGATTCTTTGATGATGGATGTGCAAGATAGTGAAGAAGTGTATGTAGGGGGTGATTTTAATGGGCATGTAGGAAGACAGAAGGATGGGTATGAAAGAGTGCATGGCGGTTGGGGATACGGAGACCGTAACACTGATGGCGAGGCACTGCTGCAAGCTGCCACGGCCTTCGACCTGGCAATAACAAACACGTGGTTCGATAAACGAAACGAGCATCTAATAAGTTATAAAAGTGGCCGCCACGCGACACAAATCGACTACTTCCTAGTAAGACGAAACAGCCTTAAAAGTGTCAAAAATTGTAAAGTGCTCCCAGGTGAAGACCTAGTCTCACAACATAGACTGATGATAATGGAGGTAAAAGTCAGTGTCTCGTCCAGTAGGAACAAGGAACGGCCCCCGCCCAAAACTAGATGGCGTATGATAGAAAAAGAGGAATGTGCCAGTATGTTTAAGAGTCAAGTGGTAGATAAAATGATTGAGATGAAGGATATGGAAGGAAAATCTGTGAATTAATGTTGGAAAGAGATGGCAGATTGTATAAGGAGAGTAGCAAAAGATGTGTTTGGAGAATCGAAAGGGAAAGGTATGATAGAAAAGGATACATGGTGGTGGAATGAAGACGTGCAAAAGATGCTTAAAGAAAAGAGAATTGCGTTTAAAGAATGGCAGGGTGTAGAAAACGGGAATGATAGTTTGAAAGAAGATAAGAAGATGATTTATAAAGAATGGAATAAAAAGGCGGTAGCAGTTTCGAGAGCTAAGGCGCAGGAGAAGTTGTATGACTCACTGGACAGCCCTAGAGGCCAGAAGGATGCTCTATCGGATTACAAAAGCAAGAGAAAGGAGAACGAGAGATATAATTCACATTAAATGTATGAAAGACGACGCTGGTAAGGTTCTGTCCAAAGATGACGAAATAAAAGAACGATGGAAGGTTTATTTTGAAAAACTGATGAACGAAGAGAATAAATGGAACGGTGTGCTCAAAAAGGTACAAGTAAATATGGGTTTGGTGAGAGAAATTAGTATGGATGAAGTAAGAAAGGCAGTCCAAGGTATGAAAAATGGAAAGGCTATGGGCCCAGATAATATACCAGTAGAAGTATGGAAGTGTTTAAAAGAAGATGGATGTATGTGGCTGACTTTATTCTTCAATAAGTTGTTGCATGAAGGAGGGATCCCACAAGAATGGTGCAATAGTTCGCTAGTGCCCATCTTCAAGAACAAAGGTGATGTACAGGACTGCAACAACTATCGAGGGATAAAGCTCATGTCACATAGTATGAAGGTATGGGAGAAAGTAATAGAGAAAAGATTGCGAGAGGAGAGTGAGATTACCCCAAACCAGTTTGGGTTTATGCCAGGTCGAGGAACAATGGACGCCACTTTTGCACTCCGCCAATTGTGCGAGAAGTACAGGCGTGCACACAAGAACTTGCACATGGTGTTCATTGATCTGGAGAAAGCGTATGACAGGGTACCTCGGGATGTGCTGTGGTGGGCCTTGAAAGAGAAAGGTTTGCCCGGGAAGTATGTAGAGTTAATTCGTGCTATGTACAGTCAATCTCGTACCTACGTGCGGTCGGCTGCCGGCATTACCGACGAGTTCAGTGTGGCTGTAGGCTTGCACCAGGGATCGGCTTTAAGTCCTTACCTCTTCCTGTTGATTATGGACGCTCTTACGTCGGAAATCCAGGAGGAGGCACCCTGGTGCATGTTGTTTGCCGATGACATTGTCCTTGCCGGTGAAGATGGACCTGAGATCCAGAGCAGATTGGAGAAATGGCAACAGAAGCTGGAGAATGTTGGCTTGAAAATCAGCAGAACCAAGACCGAATATATGTTCTGCGATTTCGGCGGTCTCTCCAGTTCTGGAGCTATAGCACTTGATGGTGCACTTCTCCCAGTCTGTTCCGACTTTCGGTATCTCGGTTCACTCGTGCAAAGCGATGGCGAAGTAGATCGGACGGTTAAGCACAGAATTAACACTGGATGGATGAAATGGCGGCAGGTCACGGGAACAATCTGCGACTCCCGCATTCCCCTTAAACTTAAGGGGAAGATATATAAAACCATGATTAGACCTGCTGTCTTGTATGGATCAGAATGTTGGGCCACAAAAGGGATGAATGAAAGGCAATTGCATGCAGCAGAGATGAGAATGCTAAGAGGAATGTGTGGTGTTACGCGAATGGATAGAATAAGAAATGAGTACATAAGAGGAAGTTTGAAAGTGGCACCGGTAACTGAAAAGTTGCGTGGGAATCGGTTGTCATGGTATGGGCATGTGTTACGTAGAAATGAGGAAAATGTCGTGAGGAGAGTTTTGAGTATGGATGTCGATGGCTATAAGAGTAGGGGAAGACCAAAGAAACGATGGATGGAATGTGTGAATAATGATATGGTTAGAAAGGGGGTGACTACCGAGATGACGACTAATAGAGAAGTATGGAAGAAAAAGACATGTTGCGCCGACCCCAAATAAATTGGGATAAGGGCAGGAGAATGATGATGTATATAATATTATTATTTTAAATATTAACATAGATTATGTAAATATTATCATGTTATAGATTTGAAATAAATAATTTGATTTGTTTGGAGCCAGAAACAAATACCTATTTTCTGCTGAGTTCATAACTGGCAGGTTTAGGATAGCTCCCATAAAAATCCCTGTTTGAAAACGCATCCACCCCAATCGTCAAATCGAAACCTATAGGTACACAACTGCCTCTCTGGTCACCCTCAGGGATTACATGCTTGATGTTTTGTATGTTGTTGTTCACCTCAATCTCTCTCTCCCAGCCGTCGGAGCGTCAGCAGTGTATCCCATCGACTTAGTGAAGACTCGTATGCAGAACCAACGCACAGGCTCCTTCATCGGAGAGGTGGCGTATAGAAACTCCTGGGATTG
The DNA here is from genome assembly GCA_916614155.1 of Mesoligia furuncula. Classification (NCBI taxonomy): domain Eukaryota; kingdom Metazoa; phylum Arthropoda; class Insecta; order Lepidoptera; family Noctuidae; genus Mesoligia; species Mesoligia furuncula. The sequence goes on along the minus strand of OU744798.1, from coordinate 26,504,936 downwards.
CTTCAAGAAGGTCATCCGGCACGAAGGCATGTTCGGCCTGTACAGAGGACTGGTTCCGCAGTTGATTGGAGTGGCTCCTGAGAAGGCTATTAAGTTGACGGTTAGTATTAGAAAACTGCTTACTATGGATAACTACCGGCGCCCCGCGGTTGCACCCGCATAAATGTCGATCCCGTGGGAATATCGGGATAAAAAGTAGCCTATATGTTAATGCAGGGTGTCAGCTATCTCCATACAAAATTTTATCAAAACTGGTCCAGCCGTTTGAGCGTGAAGAAGTAACAAACATAATTATAAACACACACTCTCACAAACTTTCGCCTTTATAATATTAGTGTGATTTTTTTTGCCTATTTCATGTCGATAAAGAAAAACTTCAAGAAGTTATTTCTAAGACAAACGGTCGCATCCTTTACTGATATGAGTCAAAAATTTTGACTTTAAACTGGATTAGAGTTTGTTATGAAATCTTTTATGCATATAAAGGTTATACTCGGCCCATTACAGGCTCAAAGTTTAAATCAAATCATGTCATCGGATCTCTCGCTCGCACTTAAACCTGGGCGTAGTGGCTAGTGGTGGTTAATAAAACGTCTAGCGTCAAAAAATAACACGCTATGTATTTATAGCATCTAGCGTTTGTTGTACCGACTCTGACTTCGCGCTAGAAATATAACGTTTCAACAAACTAGGCATCTCAAAATTTTAAACTTACACAGCGAGGCTAGAGCGGGATAGCATTATAGTTTTATAACTTTTATAGTCTCACTAGTCTCACTCACAGCGTCACAGCGCGTCGGGGCACTCGGGCGAAATCGTGTAAACTCGGGCGGCAGTCGGCCGGTCGGCCCGCGGTATATTCTGTTAATATTACGTACGCGTTGTTTTGTAAACAAGCATGGCGCTCGCACATTCATTTTCTAAATAATAATTTTGTTGCTGTGCAACTTGTACTACAGTACTGTAATTGTAAATATAATAATTCTCATGTTTCGTACGTTCTTCGTGCTAATGTAAATATTGTGTGTTCGTTTTTAAGATTTTTTAATAGGTAGGATGTTACTGTCAACTGTGTGACAAAGTGAAACTGTGGATAGTGATTTGTAAATAAGTTTTAGACAATGAATTAGGTAGTTAAGTAATAAGGACTGTATTAGTCTAAGCCTGGAAAGTATGACGGAAAGTTCATTGATCTATAACGCTACATGAGATATTATTATATTCTTTCGTGTACAGCGCGTTGCGAGTACTTGCGAAGTTGCGAGATAACTAGCGTATTGCCAGATAAAATGATAATGTCTCCGCGTTCAGACTGCGGCCAAGTTTTGTAACAACGTGTTATAATGATAGCGTATAAAATAACGCGCTAGAAAAATATAGTTTATAGTCTATAACACGTTTTTAGTTTAAAGTCGATTTGAACATCACTAGTAGTGGCTCTCAACTGTCACTAATGAAATAGAATTACTTTTTCTATTGTTACCGATCTCTTGGAAGATGTCTTGACAGTTGAAGGGAGTGCCAGTGTTGTGCGGAACTGTGTTAGGAGCGTTTACGCCGAACGGCATTTCATACAAACTTTCAAACCCTTGTTTTTCGAAGAGAATGAACCGATTTTAATGAAACTCGATACGCATAAGCAGGATACAAAGGTCTAAAAACTTAGTTGAAAACATTCTCGAAATGTCACATGGCGTTTATAATGGCCCTATTAAATTTATTTCGTTTTCAATTACTAAAGAATCATCGTGACTTCATATTAATTTGCATTTTTTTCCAGATGAACGACTTAGTTCGTGACAAATTCACAGACAAAAAGGGCAATATATCTTTATACGCCGAAATCTTGGCTGGTGCTTGTGTAAGTATATTTTTATTCAAATATATTTTCCCGTTTTTACACTTTGGGTATGGAGCCCTAAAAGCCAAAAAACGTCCATACACACATATACATTTTTTGGTTGACATAAGCTATCGAAATGTCACGTGATCATGTCATTGTCACTTTGAAGGTGTAGCGAAATTAGAAATAGAATCGCTCCGAAGAGAATGCCATTCGTCTAGGCCCTCTGGTCATACACACACGTTAACATTATTATTATTTAAGCTTGATGTTATATTAAAATAACCTATTTTCCTTCCACAGGCCGGTGGTTCGCAAGTAGTATTCACAAATCCGTTAGAAATAGTAAAGATTCGTCTGCAAGTGGCGGGAGAGATCGCGGGCGGCACTAAAGTACGGGCCTGGTCCGTTGTCAAAGATTTAGGTCTTTTTGGACTGTATAAGGGAGCGAAGGCGTGTCTGTTGAGAGATGTGCCTTTCAGCGCTATTTACTTCCCTGCTTATGCTCATGTTAAGGTTAGTATAAACTTGTCTGTGATATAATTCGCGTCAAACTTTATGGCCGCTCTGATGTGCGCTACTCGCTACGCAGTCCCTTACAGAGAGAGGTATGAGGAACAGGGTGTAAAGGTCACTCATACTCTATAGAAAAGGGAGGATCCTCCGACCAGACGGGTTTGTCTGGCGGGCAACTGCCCGATGATTCATGTCGGGCCGTTGTATCTATGCTAGTTGCGCGGTAAACTCTGCTTGCGAGATGCAGGATTTATCGTGACGTCAGTATGACGCGTTGTTCTGACACGTGAATGTGTTACTGCGCTGCGACTCGTCCCAAGTTCCGAGACGACATTAAGTTTGAATCTGACTGTACAATATCCTTTTTTTAGCTTAAAGGTAAGCACACGCATCAAACCGGAAAGGGCTTGGCACCGTTCCACCTCGAGCCGTTCAGTATTCTTTGTATGAACCTCCCTACTGCAACGCACACTAATCGGAATCATAACGTAATCGCCTCGCCTCGGGACAAGCTCACGAACCGCGGTGCGGTGTGTTACGGCTCGTCGTCCCCGCGCTTACGCTCTCCGTACCCGAGCTTACGTCTCTTCGTCCACCCTTGCCCCTCTCACCCCTCCGGCCTGCCTGCTGCACAATCAACCATCGGTCGACGCTGGTTGATTGTGCAACAGGCGGACCAAAGCGGATCAGAAGCTCCGATACGTCGACTCGACTACTAGTTCCGCGTCGCCTATAGTCCGCGCGGAACTAGTTGGCCGCGCCCTAAGTGGGGACGGGGGTGAGGGCGGCGGGGTTGCCTATTGTTCGCAACGCACGTACTGAGTAATGATAAAGCCCTCCGCCCCTCCGTCCCACCGCTCACATAACTAAGACGCGGCCAACTAGTTCCGCGCGGACGGAGTCGAGTCGACGTATCGGAGCTTCTGATCCGCTTTGGTTCTATACGCGCTTACGTTAGGTTGACGCCTGTTTGACGGCGAGGCAAAAAGCGATACGGTGACGATGCCTTTCCGAGTTGATATGTGTGCTATGACATTAAGTCGTAAGATTTAAGTCGTGAGATAGCCCTGGATCGAAAGAGCTGGAAGTCATGGAGGCTTTTGCCAAGCAGTGGGATGATGCAGGCCAACAGTAACCAGTAATGGTGGGGCATGTTAAATGAAGAAAACACAGTAAAACCATATGAAACGTGCTGCATTGAGCCCATAAATTGAAATAGCGGCAAGAGGAGGACGATTACGACTTTTGAGCAAAACAAAAGATTTTCTTATTAACTATTTTAGTCAGTTTGATGACGTTTATCAGAGTCTTATGGACCGAATGTGCTGAAATTAAGACTATTTGCTCTTAGAGGCTGTAGACGGTTCAGAAAGTACAGTCAACAGCAAAAGTAGATGATCAAAATCAGAAATTCAATACTAATTAACGGAGTTCGCGTCAGAACTGTGTGGCGTTGAAGTGATTTCTGTGTGGCGTTGGCCATGGCCAATTATCTTATCCTCTATACCCTGACCCTTAAACTCAGTGTGGACACTGAAAAAAGCGCCACCCGTCGCGCGTCTAATACCTATGCAGACACAATAGAGTCTGGCACACGAAAGTTGATCCTGAGATTTAATCGAAAGTTTTTATATGGCAACATTCTAAAAGTGACAGATGAATGTCATTCGACTTGTAAATTGTCAGACTATTCATAGGTTTTCATTGATTTTATCGTCGGATTTTAACATTAAAAATGAACAAAACAATTAAAAGTGACGTGCGGAAGTTATTGTATACTATGGTGAATTTATTTGACGAAAAACAACAAAAGAAACAGGATGATTATATTGAAAAACAGCAATGTTTACATGCGATAACAGACTTTATAGGTTAGTTTATAGACTTAATTTTGATACTAAACATATTATATTTTATTTTAAGTTTGTCATGAAACCTTATTCGTATAGATGTATAATAAATGGCTTATTTGCAGACAATTTGAATATCGAGGATTCATTAATTAAGGAAACTATTACAAAACTAAGTGCTTTGGAAGAGGATGAGCTAATTAAAACCCAGAAACAGTATTTGGAAGAAATTTCATCAATCACTGGTAAGTACATATTTCTGGAACGCATATATTAAATGTATAGTACCTAGTTTATGTTTTATTATTTTCTTTCTCAGGAGTTAGCGTTCCAACATTAAAAAGAATCAAAAAGGAAGGACGAGTGAACGATGGAATTTTTAGTACACCTGGGAAAACGCGGCCTCGTAATCCCACAGTATCTAATTTGGATAGCTTCGATATTAATGCTATAAGGAATAAAATTAATGAATTTTACTTAGTAAAAAAACGTGTTCCTACTTTGCGATGCTTATTGACTGAACTGAGGGAATCTATTGAGTTTACTGGTTCCCGTGAAACTTTGCGTCGCATATTACATAATAATGGCTATGAGTTTAAGAAAAACAAAAATGAACGGTCCTTGCTTATTGAAAGATTTGACCTTGCAGCTTGGAGACATAAGTTTTTACGAACTATTTCTTCCAAACGTGCAGAAGGGAAACCAATAATTTACCTAGATGAGACGTATGTTCACCAGAATTATAAACCGAAGAAGTCATGGCAGGGGCCTTCAACAAGTGGTGTCATAGAAAAGATATCTGCAGGAAAAAGGTACATAATTGTTCACGCTGGTTCTGAAAGAGGCTTTGTGCCAAATGCACTTTTATTGTTTAGCACTAAATCAAAAATGGCAGACTACCACCATGACATGAATTCACAAAATTTTAACAAATGGTTGGTAGAAAAACTTTTACCCAATTTGAACGAGCCAAGTGTAATTGTCATGGATAATGCAAGTTATCACACAGTGCAAGTGAATAAGTCACCTACGACACAGAATGTGAAAAACAAAATACAGCAGTGGCTTAGAGACAATAACATTGACTTTGAAAGTCATTGTACGAAGGCTGAATTGCTTTGTCTGGTTCAGAAACATAAACCGGATCCAATTTATGAAGCTGATAAGCTACTAGAACAGCATGGTCATGAGGTACTGCGTTTGCCTCCTTACCACTGCGACTTAAATGCCATAGAGCTAGTTTGGAGTCTTGTCAAACGTAAAATTGCAAGTAGAAATATAAATTTACCATCAGTTGAAGTGGAAAGAATCATAAGGGAATCCTTTGAGTGTGTTACTCCAGAAGATTGGAAAAAAAATACTGATCATATTATCCATATAGAAAATACTTACAAAGAAAGAGATATAATTATCGATGACGAAATTGATCGTTTCATCATAAATGTTTGTGAAGATAGCAGCAGTGATTCGGATGCATCACTAGAAATAGATTTTTTAGATTCAGATTTTGATTACGATTCATAAATAAAGTATTTAAATAATTAACTGTTTATTTTTATTGTCACCTATAAACTTAACCTAAAACTTGCTATCTACAAATTTTAGCTTAAGCTTGATGTATAAGAACCCCTTGTACTTCACCTTAGTATGCTTTTCTCTCAAGTTTTATTTTATAGTAACAGATTAGAGATATTCTACATATAACTGTTGAATGAAAAAATAAAAACTCATTTACGTATGTTACGGCCGATTTTTCAATCGACAAATAACTTTTTTCTAATATATAATGTGGTGTTTTGGCAGCTTTTGTGTAGAAAATATGTGAAACCACCGTATTTATTCTTCAGATAAAATTATTCTGACTATTGAAAAATCGGCTCAACGTAATAAATTATATTGTTTTAGTCAGGTATCAAAACGTTTTATTCGTACTATACCCAGTGATACCACAACTGGATTTTTTTAATTTGCCGCGCGTTTTCAGGATCAACTTTCGTGTGCCAGACTCTAGCAATTTTATTGTTATCGGTACACATGGTGTACACTCGTCGTGCGAAGAGTTAAGGCTACGCCGACCGCCTAGTGGCGCCCTCATCGTTTGTTTGGTTATTTTATAGTGGCCAGTATAATCGTATATTAACGTATAATCTCGTGGAGTACAACTTAACGAGCTTATTTTCTGCATTTTCATTATAAAATAAAAGAAATAACCAAACAAACTATGAGAGCGCCCCCTCTTAATGTGCTGACATATTGACTGCACCATCAAAACTACAATAATAACACTGCAAACTAACATTCCAGGCTAAGTTCGCGGACGAGAACGGCTACAATCACCCACTCACACTGCTAGCTGCTGGTGCCATCGCAGGTATACCCGCCGCCTCGCTCGTCACACCCGCTGACGTCATCAAGACGCGCTTACAGGTAAACAGTAAAAAGAGTGTGCAATAACATGGAAGTTAATTTTGGGTATAGTCAGTGGCTCGGAGACAGAGACACATAGAAAGTAGTAGCACAAGTGTCGATCCCGTGAGAATATCGGGATAAAAACTATCCTATGTCCTTTCCTGGAACTCAAACTATCTCTATACCAATACTCTACCCTACTCCTACCCTGCTTCTACCCTACTCCGATACATATATTAAATTTTTCTCTGCGTAAGAACCATCCTCGTACTTCAAGGAATATTCTAAAAAAAGAATTAGCGAAATCGGTTTAGCTGTTCTCGAGATTTGCGCTTAGCAACACATTCAGAGATTCATTTTTATATTATATGTAGAAGATAGTATGGATATGTATCCACGTTGCAAGAGGCTGGGGCTTGAAAGGGAGCTTGTGGCTAAGTAATAACAGCCGCACGGGTCGATCGATCAGGTTAAGCTACGCTTGCCGCGTTTGGTCTGTGGATGAGTCACATACCAAGACCCCTCCGTACCTCGGAAAGCACGATAAGCCGTTGGTCCCGGCTTATCATCCGTGAATCTTTGACAGTCGTTAGAAGCCCCAAAATCTGACAACCAGTCTCACCAAGGGGTATCGTATTACCCAGTAACTGGGTTGTGGAGGTCAGATAGGCAGTTGCTCCATGTAAAATACTGGAATTCAGCTGCATCTGGTTAGAATGGAAGCCGACCCCAACATAGTAGGGGAAAGTGATTAGGTGGTTATCTCAGTAGACCGAATACTATGCTATTATTTTTACATCGTCGTTTCAGCCGATAGACGTCCACTGCTGGACATAGGCCTCCCCCAATTTTGGTGGGGGTTTGCCATAATCGCCACGCTTGGCAGGCGCTTATTTTTACATGCTGTTACATATTTCCGTCCTTAGTTGAGGCTGGTTTGTGGCACACGTGTTCTGAGATATTTCAGCTGTGCATGATTAGGTCAAACTTTGGCTTCCCGATCTCACAGCCGCAATAACAGGCATTAACTTATGAGAAGTTGCAGAAAGTATGAAAAAGTCTAAAACTTATGCAAATAAAAAATAAGTTTTTGATGTCTGACTATACAACAATCTAAAAATTTCCAAATGCGACCAAATAGTTTCTTCCACCGTTTTGTTTTTTCAGTTATTGCCACAAATTCCTATCACAAAAATTAAATCTTGCCGTTTTCTACCTTACGAACAGGTGGTAGCCCGCTCAGGCCAGACGACATACCACGGTGTGATAGACGCCGCGCGTAAGATCTACGCGGAGGAAGGCGCGCGAGCGTTCTGGAAGGGAGCGGTCGCGCGAGTGATGCGCTCGTCGCCGCAGTTCGGTGTGACTCTAGTCACGTACGAGATATTGCAGCGTCTGTTCTTCGTTGACTTCGGAGGATCGTGAGTATACCTTCTTACCTAAACTGCATTCGTGATTTATTTTCCAAAAATATAAACAAATATGAGTTTATGGAAAAACAACTTTAAATCCTACACAATAAAGTTGAGTTTACGCTACTACTTCAAACATTTTTATAACTTTTTCAATAGTGCTAGTCACTTTGAAATCAACTTAATTGCCATTAAAATAAAGTTGATATTTGATTAACTTGAAATAATATTCATTTGAAACAAAATACGTATCTCAACATTACACCTTTATTTCCCGAGTGGTTAAGTAGTCCCATCTAGGGGCGAGTCCTTAACTCCAATATACTCACACACACACACACACTACCTGGGCACATCTAAATTGGGATTGAGAAAGGATTTTTCCATCTGGAATTTCTCAATAGCAGCACGGAGTTTGTTTTTGTAGACAACGTTACATAACCAAGCCTGTGTTCCCGGAAAGGTTAGGCACCTCTGCCTTGTGTAATGTAGAGACTATGGCCTATTTGGTGTTTACATACAACATTGAAACAATTGAAAGTTATTGGCATGAAACACGAGACAAACAGGAAGATTTACAAGAAGAGATTAGGCGTCAGATTAGGCGGACAAGCGTTATAAAATACGCAAGATTATATAGGAATAATTATTGAAGATACCTACGAGATAAACCGTGGTTTGATTTTATTCGTCCCGGTACCGCGAAGCTCGTGTAGTTACACAGTATCTAGGACACTCACATTTCACCATTTTCAGTTACAGGGGGCGAGTCTACACTGTATAATTTTATATAAGTAACTAGCTGACCCGGCAAACGTTGTTTTGCCATATAAATTATTTCTAGCTGCCCGGCGCTACTTCGTTCGCGTGGTGTCCTACCCCTTACCCTACCTTACTCCTACTCCCGCACTATTCCTACCCTACTTCTACCTTACTGCCACCCTACTACTAAGCTACTCCTAATCTACTCCACCTTACTGCTACCCTACTCCTACCCCAAAAAAAAAAGATAAAAAAGTCTTAATCCTATGTCCGTCTCCTGGTTCTAAGCTACCTCCCCACCAATTTTCAGCCAAATCGGTGCAGCCGTTCTCGAGTTATAAATAGTGTAAGGCTGGTTTTAGAGTCGCGCTGACCGCACGCTGACCGTCGGCGCTGACAGCTTGAAACGTATGAACTTCTAGGAAGCGTTTTAGAATAACGCGTAGCTATCAGCGCGTGCCTTTCATACGTTTCGGCTGTCAGCGCCGACGGTCAGCGTGCGGTCAGCGCGACTCTAAAACCAGCCTAACTAACACGACTTTCTTTTATATAAATAGATTTTAACATTTTCTAACCCTGACATTCCCTTTACAGTCGCCCAGCCGGCTCAGAACTGAACGTGGCTACTCCCATCGAAGAAACCATGAAGAAGCCGCAACACATCGGCGGGTACCAGGTGGCGCTGCCCGTGCTCACGGGGCTCGAGACCAAGTTCGGCATCTCGCTGCCCAGGTGGTCCGCGGGCAAGCCGGCGTCTGCGCACTAGGGCAGGGGCATCGTGTGGGGCTTGCGAAGTACGTAGAAATGTTGAGGAGTAAGTAATTAAATACTGGCGTTTTTTGTGGGCAGAAAATCTTTTAAGGGATTAAGGTGCTCTTCCAGACTGGTTTCCATGTAACTCTATGAAAATACATCAGAGATGGCGACATTTCCGCCTGACGCTGCGGTCGACGGTCGACCGGTAACCAGTAGTGCCGTCACCGGCTGTCACTAAAGCTACGGTTTCCTTTGACGATCGGTGACCGCTATATGCGGCCGTAATGTCCAAATACAGAGCGTTTTTTGACACCTCAATGTTAAAAAGGTACTGGTGAAATGGTACATTTTCATGATGTCCGTTATAATGACGGAAACCCTCTTCAAGGAAACCGTAGCACAACAGAGCCACAACTGCCACAAGACGTATGTTTTTGTTAGACAAATGACTATCGCGAAACTGAAGATCGCTTCTACAGTTCCGCGATAGTCATTTATTTAACAATGGCTCTGCCGTCGGAGTTGTGAAACGTTCGGAATTTAATCGCTGCGGTCTGTCACCGCGATTGGGCGACTTTGCAGCTTGCGGTTTGCGGTTACGGGCGCTTATGGAAGAGCACCTTTATGATAGACATGAATTTATCTCGCTCGCATATCGGTAGTTGTGACTGTGCTAGCAAGACATTTGAACGCGGCTACGCGGAGACAGATGATAAAGTGTCTATAACCCAAAATACTATGACGCGCAAACTTTTGGCATTAAAAAAAAAAGTTGAGATTATCCGTGATCCAGTTTGACTGGATAAATGTATTTTCTTACACCAAAAAGTTTGCTAGAACGAATATCAACCATTAAGATGTCCTGCCCTATCAAATTGCACGGTACCTAACAAAAATGTAAGCTAACAATTTATATTTGAAGATAAGACATAACAAGTGAGATTAAGGAATACTTAGACAACACTATACATTTTAAAACACACAAAATTATATTTAGTAGGGTTCATATTGTATCGCAATGTATTTATGATGCTAATTTATCGCCTAACATAATATGAAATGGGATTGAAGATTTTTTAAGGAGCCTGCCATACAGACTTACAGTCAAGCCACGCCATTTTGATTTTCTCGATGTTAATATATTGAAAACGTGACACCACGGCTGCACGGGGTTTGGTCTTATGTTTTCTGTTTGCATTAATTATATCAGCTATCTATAGAAAAAAAAAAAAAACAGCGGCACCCGTAGTGCCGACAGAAGTGAAAACAAAACACAAAACAGAATACTTTGCCATCACTCACTGACATATCGGATATACATTAAAACCGAGTACATCCCGTGGACAGCCGAACACATCCGAAGCGGGTATTTTTTTAATCGTCTTATAAACAAAACACGCGCGGTGTCGCTTACGGTAACAGTGGCGCGAGCTCAATGACTTTTTCCCATCTCAAAAATTGCCCAAGGCGCCTAAAGTTATCACTACCAAAAAACAATATGGCGGACAGGTTGGTATGCCAGGGACCTTCAAAGACTTTCATTTCAATACGAAAAGTTTTCTTTAAAAAAATATTCAAAAAGAGCTTACTATGGGTTGTGTTAACATCTTCAGTATGTTTAAAATTTATGAGCCCTGAAACGCATCACGATTTTAAATGAATATAAGAATAATCTGCTTACTTTTAAAGCTCCAAAGCAATGGTGTCCATTACTAAGGCGGTCCAACATTAAAGACCTGCTGTATTTGCTCGTCAGCGTAGTATGAAAACCCTTATAACTGTGTAAGATATTAAAGCAATGGTAAGGAAATATAGAAAAACATCACATCACACCTGTATTCCCCAAACCCACGTTTTGCCAGTTGATGTTTCAATCCCATGTAAAATATAGAACTCTTTGAATAAACTCGTCGATGCGTAGGAGTTCGCGGGCCCAACCAGTAATAAAAAAAACATGTTAGCTAAAACATCCATATTGTTTTCTGCTGTCTAAAAACTGTGAAGGTAGAATTAGTTTACAAATGGGTTCGTAATTGGCTGTGTAGCCCTAAACTCGAAAGAAATTATTTTTGTAACTATTTTATTTATATTAATTTATTGTAAAGAGATTATTAACATTGTTTGATAGGATTGACGCTCTTTGGTGACTAAAATTTCTAACAAACGAACCCAATGCCCAAAAAAGAACCTATATTTTATAAAGAAGTCTAAAAACTTTGATTAAGTATAGGGGTTTTCATACAACGTTATTCTAGCACATATTATTATTATTATGTAGGCCATAACAAAGGTAAAGACAACAACTACGTCGTCTACTCGCACCTAATAGCATTTTAATGAAGAGGTACTTCACATAGAAGACCAGATTTTTAGATTTGTTTTTTTAGCATTCGATATGTTACAGCTAGCAAATAAGAATTAGAGATTTATACATAAGAATCACATTTTTCTATTTATTTACTTGCTTTTAAGGTGTTTTGTAACTTATTATTTTTTGCAATTACTTGTGCATTTTTTATTTTGTACACTGCCATGTTTTTAGAACCACGATTAGTTGCTTTAAGATGGTACTTTACAATAATAACTATATTTTTTACGAAAACCTTTTCGATATTGCATTTAGAATATTACAATAAAACTAATATTTTTGAACAGATCTAGTATTATTAACGTTTTGTATTTATTTACATACTTCTGTGTGAAAAATAACATTTATTAACTTGATAATTGTAACATATCAGAATGCCTTTAGTTTTAAGCGAAAATCGAAATCAAAGCGAACTTTTTATTGTTATTTTTTATTTGTTACAACAAATGGTCTATCAATTTGGCTTGATTGCAAACTAAAATTGTGTTTTGAAGAATTTGTGGCGTAAACTTGCTAGATTGTGAAACTATTTTTAATATTAATCGGCTTAGATTTATCCGAAATGTCCATATCTCATAGAGCTTTTAAATATCTAAACACTTGCCTTCAATATAATACTATATATTTTTCTAAATAAGTTATAGATTAACCTACAATCACTATTTTATTTTTTAAGCTGTTTAAATATTTAAAAGCAAATAATAAGAATAAGTGAAAAAAATTTTAGATAGGATGTCCCCAAGTAATGTTTAACCAACAAAGTTCAAAATAAAATTATGAAAAGTAATCAACATTTTGTAGAAACCAATAAAAAACGTACTTACAGATAAGCATAAAGGACAAATCGTTAAAACTTATCAGTTTGAACACCGAGATTATTTAGAATAGAAACGCCTTGTTTTGACAAACCTTGAAAGAAATAAGATTTGCATGAACAAGGCGATAAATTTAAATATTTTGAATATAATCGCGAGCTAGCTTGGGCACGTCTTCTTGTATCTTCACCTATTTAGCAATAAAAGCTGTGTATACGCTTAAACATAAGTTAACGCCGTTTGGTTCCTAAAACTGTATCGAAATGTTAATTTTAAGGCAAGAAGTATGCCATTTTTATAATACTGCACCCAAACTGCGTCACACACTTTCAATCTCAATATGTTTAAGAATATTGTTAGTTTGTTGCTTCTTATACAGGGTTATTGGTAAAACATTAACAACCTCTTAACCCTTAGTATGCCGGAACGTAGATCTACGCGAGACACAATGGCTTTTTAATTGTGTCTGTAATTACGACATACAACGGGTTAAGAGGTCATTGTACTCATCATTTTGAACAACTTCTACTATAGGACCAATCCTGAAATCGCGAGAAAAAAGTCAGCTGTTCCCTACATTTATGTTCGTATAACTTGTCAAAATGTAGGGAGAGCCGATTTTTTTTTTCGCGATTTCAGGTTTGGTCCCATAGTTAAAAGTTGTTCATAATGATGAGTACAATGACCTCTTAAGAGGTTGTTGAGACCTTGTTGTACTGTGTCCAATGATGAACCGACTTCACAAGTACGGGCAGATATTTAACAACGAATTTTAAAATACGACGTTAAATATCACAAGAATACGTCAACACTTCACGTCACGTCACGTTACGTCATTCGTCGTACGAATACGTCTGACAAGAAAATATTTCTTGCTTTAAAATCAAACAAAGTAAAGGGCGGCCCAATTTCTAATGCACAATTTTGTTATTTTGAGAGTAAAGATAAGTTAATGTTGTAAGACAACATTGTATAAAGTGAATCATAGTGTAACGACAGGTGATAGAAAGCCGATGTGACTATATTTATTGATATTGTACATTTGTGTTATAAATAAATCAAATAAAACCTTGTTCAGGAGTTTTCTTATAAAACTTTCACTCCCAGCTACTTCAAAGCATCACACCGTTTGAAAGGAATCCAATGAAACCCCAGTTTTCACCATAAACTAAATTAAATAAATATTTCATTTATCAAGTTTTATTTATGCCACTTTGAGCCTTATTTTACAATTTACAAGTCACGTTTTACATTGGCGACTCAACAACGTGATATAAAAAATAAATAGCTTACGCCTCGACGTTTTCAAGCCGCCAATGAGCCTTATTACAAAACAACTCTTTTCTTGCCAATTCATAAATCTAACGAGGGATGATACAAAATAAGTTGGTAGGTAAAAACATACATGAAGAAACTGTTTACTTTCATTTCATTTCTGGGTTCATTGTAGAAATAAAATATTTTCTACGGTTCTTTTAAATTTATCTCTGCAAAGATACAGACTTGCGTCACCAGTATATTTGGAAGCCAAATAAATTTGCCCAAATTGTCAGATGTGTAATGCAACGCGCAGGACCATGTTGCAATACACCACATAATAACATTACATGTTGCACAAGCTTGTACCCAGAATAACTCTGAACGTCGACTTATCGCCAGAGTCGACAGTACCCGTTATTAGTAGTCGTTAATTGCATTTCTATACAAAATTGAATTAACCATCTGACGGATTAACTCGAAATGAAGCGAATTATACCAAGAGTATGACAAGCTTCAATAAATATAACATTCATGTTTATTGTCTGTTAAGTAAATGCACAGTATGCATTTCGTCTCCGATCGATTTTAAATTCGTTATATTTGTACACGAATCATTTCGTTGTTAAAATTACCTTACATTCGAGACAATATTATGATGTAATCATGAAATTGTTAAAGAAATTGAGAAATATATCATGTTATATTTGTAACACAGCATATAATTTAATTAGAATTCACATTTCCTTATAATATGAATTGGCGCTACGAATTAGCCTTCACGTTATATTCATCTGTCTAGCTGATACTAATAATTGACTATACTAAGTGTGCTGCGTTCAGTAATCTACTTTGGTGAAATTAACATTGAGCGACTAAAAAATATAAAACATAAAAATAAATAATCATTAAGTATTTTAAAAAGACACTCCGTTCCTAACAATATTAGACTCGAACGGGCTTGTGATCATGTAAAAATAATTTATTTCACCCGAGACCTCGCTCGCAAATAATATCTATTTCGTACAAAATAGATGTTACTAGGATATGTGCATTATCTCATATAAATAAATCTCGCTTTAACAATTAATATTTGAGATTATAAACATATAACATTTATCTCGGATTGAACTATGTACCTACTAAGTTCATTTTATTATGTCATTTAGGATAAAGGTCTTCGGGAATTGGAAAAACTATTCAAAATCCTAAGAAAATTAAGCTAATTTATGTGATTGTGTCCGCTTGACATTTCTATTATTTTAATAGGAATATTTCTTCTAGTTTAAGTGCACTTGATACTAAGTAAAAATGAGGTTATTGTGTTGTAAGACCAAAATGGAATTCAAACTTGAAAAAGCTAAATAATCATAGTCGACACGAAGTCTTGACAACGAAAAGAAGTGTGAAAGTTGGAAGACATGCTACGATAGTCACGAATCAGTCAATAAAACTCACTGAAATCAAATAACATAAATACATAACATCGTCTTGTTAAAAGCTTTATTAATAATTAATTAATTAATCTATCATGACCAACATTTACAACAAGCAGACACAATCATTTAGATATACGTTCACCTTATAAACTGATTGTTCGCTAAACTTCACCAAAATTCGTGTGTGTAGTTTCTTTGGCGTGTTTCTGTGCCTCGACGTAGCCAGTTATTAACTTATCACACACGTTACACCGGAGGGTGAACTTGTTGACGTCGGTGAACTGTCTGGACGACTTGGCTTCGTGTGCCAACTGCTCTGCTTCTCTATATATCTCCAGGTCTTCCGTTGGGAATATCGTTTGGATACCGCCCTGTGAAACAACGATTTACTTGTCAGTACCTAAGTGATGTAATTTTCGTGAGGATATTATAAAATGTTGAGACGTCAATGCAACGTAAACGAAAACACTAGCAATACACTTCTCGTTAATAGCCGGCGGTCGGGCAGGTGCCATATATATTTTTTTTTTAGCTTCTTCTGTCCAACTGCTGAGCAAAGGCCTCCTCTAAATCCTCCCAGGCTTCCTTTTCTAGAGTCACCTCGAACGAAACCTAACGGTACGCGTCTAAATACCTAGTTCGTCTCGCTACCTCTTCCTGGACCCACCGTATGGAGACAAATGGGAAAATTATAAGTAAGTACTAACTAAATAAATAAAAGTAGAACTCACATCAACCTGTTCCAAATACAAGGGATCGTAGTGCACACCATCAAATAGTAAGAAGACTCGTTGTCCGTAATTCTTGTCTTCTCCGAATCTATTAATGATTGCGTTCAGTGTGTCTACAACAGCCATCTCAAGGCCATAGAAACGGGACAGGATCGCTACCTGGAATTAATCAAGGTTATGTAAGTATTTGTGACATAACAAACTGCTATCTGGACATAAAAATCTAATATGGAATCATTTGAATAATAAAATTAATTAAATGGGACTCAATAACATCTAGAAATATACAGGGTGGCAGGGGGGACATCGACGCACAAACTAAAACCATGTGCATTTGGATTGAGTGATCTTTTTTTATTACGTGACAAAATCTGTTTGTACATTTAGTCAAAAATAGTCAAAACTCATAGCCCAAATTAAAAAATTTGTCACTCTCAAGGATCTTCAGTTATTGCCGAAAATGTGGATCACTCAATTCAGACATTTTGCAAAAACGGCTATGAGCTAAATCTCAACAAAAACTTACTCTACTGACTAAATTTATATCTCAAAAATTAGTCAAAAATTTGTCACAACATTTTTTAAGCCCATCAAGGCATTTAAAGCTTCTTCCAGGTATCTTTGGACAGTATCATTGGATCACTCAGTACAGACACCATTTTGTCTGAGAGATCGTTGTAATAAGGTTTCGGATGAATTTTTCTATAGATCTATTGTTTATCCTAAAATGTACATGTTCCGAATATATTTGTACAATAAATATCATAACATAGCGCTACCGTCAGGATATTGAGAAGGAAGAAATTCAATACCTCCAAGTAAGAGTGCGTACACATAGAACGTCCGTTTTTACAGGATCCTTTTTAACGGATCTTATCTCATCTCTTTTTCTTTTTTACTGGATCGGGAATGCTGTATTGTGTGTGAACTGGCTCATACAACTACATACGCAATCAAATAACGGACCTGTTCAACGGATCGCTATGTGTACGCGCCCTAACCTGTACGATCTACTTTTTATTAAAATTATTTCGTGCACATCTTGTAACGTTACCTGTTTTGTTCCATTCAAATCCATGAAAATAACACTAGAAAGTTTATAACCACCATAGCATTACTATTACATGAAAAACAAATCCCCTCGTAGCTAAAAGAAATTGCTTCTTCGAGACTGTTAATGCCAAATACAGATATTATTTGCAGATTCAATGGCAGAAATAGGTACAACATTTCTAGTTATTTCAGGTGCCGCGCAAGATTGATTTAAGCAGGTTTTAGTGCTAACTGCGCTTGAAAAGCTGTTTATTAAAATTGTCTCGAAAACGTACGTTAGGTTACAGCAACAATCGACTGTTATTTCGTAAGCAATAAGCAATGGATTAGCAATTTACTTCAAAATGATTCAGATTCCGATTGATAGTGTGTTACGCAATTAGGGTGCTGATTACATTAATTGATATTACAACTGACGATTATATAGGTAGGTACTTACTGTATCATTTATATTACCGATGATCTCATATTATATGGTCACCCTACTGCACTTTTCCCTAACAATAAAATTAAAAATGTAATATCTCGTAAATTAAGCTGTATATGTAAATTATTTTTATGTAAAACTTTAGTCACAAAGTTGTACAAAAATTAATCGCAGTTTGTGTAAATCAATACGAAACAGGTACTTAGCTATAAGACATTCTTATGGATCACTCAGTTCAGCAAATTCAAAAACATTGAGTCACTCATAAATTTTTAACAAAAGGTATTTGTGTTATGATATTTATTGTACAAATATATTCGGAACATGTACATTTTAGGATAAACAATAGATCTATAGAAAAATTCATCCGAAACCTTATTACAACGATCTCTCAGACAAAATGGTGTCTGTACTGAGTGATCCAATGATACTGTCCAAAGATACCTGGAAGAAGCTTTAAATGCCTTGATGGGCTTATAAAATGTTGTGACAAATTTTTGACTAGTTTTTGAGATATAAATTTAGTCAGTAGAGTAAGTTTTTGTTGAGATTTAGCTCATAGCCGTTTTTGCAAAATGTCTGAATTGAGTGATCCACATTTTCGGCAATAACTGAAGATCCTTGAGAGTGACAAATTTTTTACTTTGGGCTATGAGTTTTGACTATTTTTGACTAAATGTACAATCAGATTTTGTCACGAAATAAAAAAAGATCACTCAATCCAAATGCACATACTAAAACCATGAATTCAGCTCATGATTCAACAAAGTCTATAAAAAAATATCCTCTGTTTTACAGAAAAGTGCAATACCTACAGCTAAAGGCCTACGCAAACCGGGACAGCATGGCAAGGGATTTTGCCGTCAGTCAGCGCACACTAGTCGCTTAGGTACCGCGATATTCCAGCGGCTTCCCCGCTTCTCTACCCCCGCCGCCTCACCCCGCGGTATGTCACAAGCGCCGGAGTCCTTGGCATGCCGTTGCCTACCGCAGGACGCCACGGCATCCCGCCGCGGGAGCCAGAGGCGCGTCTTTCAATGCCGTGCAATAAGATCCCTTTCGATGCCACGGCATCGTTTTAAAGCATAGCAATTTATGTCGTATTTCTATATCGATACGTTTGAATGTCCATTAGTAAAAATTTAAATCCCTTGCCATGCCGACCAGGTCTGCGTAGGCCTTAAGCGGTCTAAATGTAGGTACAGCAATTTCTTTTTTAATAACTAATAAAAAATTTAGAATGATAATTTAAAATTTGTGGTTGCAGGTTGCACGTCTCAATGTCACTTGCAGAACACTGATGTCACTGCCACCCTGTATTGTAGCTTCGAATATTTTTTAAGGAAGTGAAGTGTTTATATATTTTTTAATAATAGTGTGCAAGGGTCCTTAGGAATTGTAATACATATAAGTTGGAATTGGTATTTGGCTCATGTTTTGTCATTGGTGTTTCTCATGTGTGTCATGTTTAGTAAGAAAATTATTACTAAATAAATCAAATAAGATCACGCCTGTATAGGCATAATGTTTTGTTATAAAATATTTTACATTGCATGAGTCATAACAATAATAAGCAACTGTAACAATAAACTTCATTATGATTTTATTGCAAGACATAATTCATGCCAATGTTATCATTTATTTATTCAAATAATATTCCAATAAGAAGTTACTTACTAGTTTCTTTGTTACCAAAACTCATTACAATGTTCTACTTTAATGGTCAGCGTAATTTTGCATTTTTGTTCTATTACTAAAGCTACGGTGCCCTAGAACAGCGGTGGCCGCACTTAACAGAGTGGCCGAAATTAACAGCAGTGGCCGAACTTAACAGCAGTGGCCGAACTTAACAGCAGTGGCCGAACTTAACAGCAGTGGCCGAACTTAACAGCAGTGGCCAAACTTAACAGCAGTGGCCAAACTTAACAGCAGTGGCCGAACTTAACAGCGGTGGCCGCACTTAACAGCCGTAGTAACGACTGTCATGAAAATTATGTCAGCAACAAAGATTTAAATCGTTGGATTCGCCCTACCGCGTCAAAACATAGTCGCGTTTCTATTTCTTTACCTTTTCGCGTGACTACATCAAATGTGAGAGTGTAAGGTGAGAGCAAATCTAGCGATTTAAATAGTTGGGTAGCGGGGTTTGACTTAAGAGAGAGCGTTTACGACGTACGGCATTTCATACAAACTTTCAAGCCCTTGTTTTTCGAAATGAATGATCCGACTTTAATGAAACATCATACGCTTAAGCAGTATACAAAGGTCTAAAAAGTTACTTAGAACATTTTCGAAAAATAGTGTTACAGCTAAATTAGACCGATTTTAAATTTTCCATACAAACAGAGTTTTCCAGTTATCTTTTTAAAAATAAGATATTTCGAAAAAGTTTAAGTAACTTTTTAGACCTTTGTATCCTGCTTATGCATATGAAGTTTCATTAAAATCAGTTCATTCATTTTGTAAAAGAAAGTATCTACTTCTGTATGTTGCCAATCTTTAAGAAAAGAGACAGGGTTGTCCTGCCATCGTCTCCTGGGAATGCCGTGTTGATGTTTGAAGCTGGTATGGGGTCTCTATAGCTCCTCCAGCATGCAAAAAAAAATATCTGTAGGATATGCAAATATTTAGGGAAGATTAGTACCTCTATAGCACCACCCCATGAACTAGGCTGTTGGATCCACACACAATATTCAGCATTTGGTTTACCGAGCACTGCTTCATTGTAAGTTTCTAAGTCGCTAGCTACCTCCATCGCTATTATCTCCCGCATTAGAGTATGTACTGTTGTGTCTACATTTCCATTTAATACAAAACCTAGAACATAAAATATTAGTTGTGAATTGACTAAATCTTAAAATGATAATTACTAATATTCATCTTAAGGTAAAAAAAGTTATAAGGCAACCAATCTTCTAAAACTTTGTTTTGGATTATTCATTCATTAACAATCATTTGTATATGAATTTACACAAAATCAATTTCTGCATACGCAGAACTCATGATACAATGGGGAAACTAGAAAAAAAACTTTTTTAGTATGCATGTGTGATTCAAGAAAACTGAGTACTTACCTATGTTATATAAATATTACTTAGATACTTAGCAAAAAAAAAAATGTATGTAATATTTAATTGTACAAATAAAATCAAGATTAACTAAAGGATTAACTTCTCACTCTGGAATCTAGTGTTTATATACCCAAGTTCCATGTTTGAACTGAGGAATGCTATTATCTATTATGAAAACATCAATTTAGTTATGACATGAGTGCAGTGTAGGAAGTTAGTTTGAGCATTAAACTCTTATGATCCATTGTTACACCACATGACATCTACTAATGTACTCTTCAACCACTGCACATCACTTATCAACTGTTAATTAGAAACATACAGCTATATTTAGATACCAACTGTGGTTACCATTTGCATGACCTTAAAATGCCCCATTTATACATTAATACCAATAATGGTAGCTATACATGAATGCCTCCTACATAATAATGATTGAAACTAATAAACTAAGCAATAAAAAAGTACTTTGTCATTCAGAAATCTTATGAAACTTACCTATACTAGTAAATAAACAGGAATTATCAGAAGGGACCACCTTCTTCATTAAAATTCCTGGTCTAATGGGTACTAAAGTTTCGTGTGACGCAATACCGTTTTCTAGTGGTTTAGACTCCGTGGACTTGTTTGGAACGATCGTGAGTGCTGGCTTCTCCTCCACTATCAGAGTCTCGCCAGTTTTCAAACCAATGTCACTGAGTTTCTGACTGTCATTACTAATGTCCAAGGGCTTCGGTGGATACCCACATAGCACACCAACTCTCTCAGCGCTCACGTCCGATATACTTGACAAAAACATCTTCAATTCGCCCACGGTGCTATCAGAGGTCAAATCTTTAAGTATTTGTTGACCATTTTTACTTTTAACTTTAAACGCTAACGCGGTCATTTTAACAAAATATACGCTCCGTAAGTAATCTAATACGTGTTAAGTTAAGTTTGTCGTAATTAGGTCAAAAAGACGCTACTAAAGATGAAATAAATAAATTACTAGACTTGACTTTTTCTTTTTGAAATGACAAAACAACAAGATGACAAGATGACGTTAAGAAAAATGTTGCCATAGCAAAATTGTAATGAACGCCATAGACATACATAATATTTTTCGTTTATTACGGTAAGAGACGGTTAATTAAAAATTAACGAAAACAACACAATTATGTAACTGGTTGCCTACTAAGTTGATTTCAAACCTGTAATGAAAATTAATTTATATCAGTCCAGCAGGAATAGCCAGTTACCTATTGCCTACTACAGCCAAATGTATTTATTTCATAAAAATTAAACCTAAATGGTTGTTATGGAACACTCACGGTGTGCTGTCTTTTTTTTTTTGGTTGGGAAATTATCAAATAACATCTCCCGCTCTGCGCGTAGCGGGAGGGCGTGTCAGGCTTTTACTGACTAAAACCCACCCATGTTCCTTCAGTTGCCTGTGCTAGGGACCACGGTATCTTTTTCGAACATCCCGCGACCCTGGCAAATAAAGTGTGACATGCTTTGTGCTGGCAGACGGTGTGCTATCTTATACAGGGTGGAAAGTTGAAGCGGGCCTTGGAGGGGAAATACCCTAAATATTGATGCTACCATGTTTAACTCGATCGAAACATTAGACTTTAATTTTAAAGTTAGTAAAGTTGCACATTTTATACATTCTTGTGATGTGTGCTTGTGCCATGACAATCGAACCGGTCGCTCGAGTATGCTTGAACGTGCGCGCGTCGTTGCTTGTGAACAGTCACCGCCACAACTTATGAGTAAATCCCCGCACGGACAAAGCTTTTAGGAAAGGTTTTTGCATTGTTCTTTCCATTTTATAACGAGTACCTTAGCCTTATTCGTAAAGTAACTGTTCCTTGAACTTTAAACTGTTTACCGTTACCATAGCACGCTCTTAGGGTACCGTAGCACAGGGTATGGTACCGATTCTTCAAATACATACTCATCTTTCTTGCCAGGATGCTAAACGTTAAATAATAATCCTACGAATTTGTATTTAAGGTGAATGCTCCAACCAGCCCGCGAAATTCAAATTTTCTTACGTTTTTTGCAATTTTGGTTGGAGCATTCCCCATTCGTTTTTTTTTTTCAAAAGTATTGGGGAAGGTCGATCAAAGCCAATTGTAGATGGTGTGACCATAGCCTAGGTCCCTGCGGTCAACCAGATGTTTGTCATTTAGTTCATATAGTATTTAATTTCTTGTTCATGCATGAGTTTGGTTTTATTCCACAATTTCGTTCTTTTAGGTGATAAAAATATTTTAAATCAGTATTTTATCCGACATGGAAAGTGTCAGAATTAAAAACCTTAAAAAATATTGCAGTATTTCCCTCGAAGTCACTTTCTTCAAAATATTTTCTAGATATTCCTACGAATAGCTATATGGGGAAAGCGCTAAGATAGCCCGCGAAATTCAAATTTTCTTACGTTTTTTGCAATTTGCTGGTTAGTAGGTATTAAGTTGTACGTTGATTAAAATATGATTCGCGACCGTAACAAATAAGTATTTTTAGAATTATAATTATTAGGTGATCCTAATAATTATAATATTCTAAAAATACTTATTACTTCGCGGTTACTGATGTAATACAACTTGTTAAGTTAGTATAATCCTAAAATGTCAAGATTTCATGAAATAGTCATTCTGTAGGATTACTTGGTCTTAGAGAGTTGTATTGATGAGTTTAATGATTATATTTATTCACAATACGTATTTGATAAGGTCGCTAATCATATTTTAATCAACGTACAACATATTAGGTACTGACCAGCAAATTGCAAGAAACGTAAAAAAATTGAATTTCGCGGGCTACTCTGGCGCTTTCGCCTTTTAAGCCACAATCTTATAAGTTTAGGGTCTTTTGGAAAACGGTAGTCTCCTATTTCCGTGCATTTAGGAATACAACGAGTCATTTTCTCAAAATTAAATAAAACCCACCTCACGCCTTGCATTATTAGCTTATTTAGGGACCCAGCATCGACAGCGTCATTTTGAGTTGCCTTCCCATTAAATCTACATTCAAATATTCCAAAATACCAAAAATCGAACCAATTCAAATCAAAGAAAATTACGCCTGCTTTTTTATGGCAGTGTAGTTCCCCTGGTGAAAGGTTTAGTGCTAAATTGCAATTCTCTTGCGTCTGCTCTTTCTATAATGGTCTTACAGTATTCAGGAATATGGATAAATAATCAAACAAATTTACATTTCATTGCATTTTAATAAAAATAACATTCCTACGTATAAATATTCATAATTAAGTTACAAAACGCTAGCCTATTTTGCTATATGGCATTAACAGTAACTAAGTATCCCAAATTGGCACAATGATAACTTATAACATTGGAAACGACTTTATTACGTACCTACATTTCACATTTAATTAAACTCATTTGAGGAAAACTCTGAAACTATATGTTCGTAACTACGTTCATAATAATTAAGTACAAAATAATGTAAATCAAATAGTGCAAGTAACTTGTTTACCTATCTTTCAGAGTGAAGAGAAAAAAAATGCAAAAAGTCATAAATAAAACTGTAGAAAAACACTGTTAAGTTTTGTAGGAAAACTCCAGTTGACGAAACTAATATTTTTTATTATTATGTACCTATGGCTAAATAATTTCTACAAGTATTTGGTGTCATGTACTTACATTGTTAAAAAAACGAGTATTGATTTCTGACTGCCAAAATGCGTACGTTAATTCAGTAAAATGCTTATCTACCAGTATACAATATACAGTAAATGTATTCAAATATTGATATGAATAATTGAAGACCTATTTTATAATAACTTTTTCAACACACTTGCTCGTAAAGTGGCTCTTATTGAACCGCTTTTAGGTCCATAATGCAGTGTATTACAAACGCGTGCTTTTTCTTTACTTTAATCCACATGTGCTTTATTTCCACAGATAACTATTTACTAGTCGGAGGTGCGCGCTTTTTTAATCTGATTAATTCATTTTTTTTTTTAAATAGTCTGTATTGTCCTCGGTCCCAAAATTAACTAATATTTATTTTTTTAAGGTGAATGCAGGGACCACGGACAAAATTTTGAGGTGAATGCGCAGTGGTAGACCGCGAAATTCAAATTTTCTTAGGTTTTTTGCTTATTTCAGGTCAGTGTCAGGTTGTATCGTGATCAAAATATGATTTGCGACTATAACAGATACGACTTTACACAATGATAATCATTCGAATCATTAATACCTACATCTCTCTTATGGAAAAGTTCTTAGGGAAAAAATCTAACTTGAAAGATTCTATTCCAATGACTATAATTATGTAAATACATATATATTATAGTCACGAATGATATTTGCTCAAGATACAACCTGATACTGACCTGCAAATTACAAAAAACTCAAGAAATTTTTAATTAAGATGCTAAAAACTGAGTGTAGGCGTTCCGTGACTTGAGGTCGTGATTAGTACCGCGAAACACGGAGTTTGAAAATATTTTGGATGAAATTAATTATTATGATGAAATAGAGTTCTGTGTGTGTGTATTTTATGGTCTTTGCGATATCGTTTACAAAAAATCTATAATTTATTTATATCTTGAGGTCGGTTAAACTGCGTTAGTCTACTGCGAAAGTTGTATAAAATTGGTATTACTACACACCTCTCCGAAAATTAGACAAATTCAATTCAGTAAAAATATGCATGAACAACCTAATCTCTAGCTGAAAACATGCAAAAGGAAAAAATAAAGATATTGTCATTCTGTCTGAATTCTTACTTTTACCATTTTTCATACAAAAAAACTACATAAAAACGATCAAATCTTGATAAAAATTACTAAAAATTGTGCTGCGACGTGACACTTTTTAGTGCTGACCATAGATAATTATATTTTATATAAGAAGGTGTTGACCGTCCACCCAATTTTCTTATTTCAATTCAAAACTTGCATACAGCCTAATCGATATTCGCGATAAATGAAATAAAAAAAAATTAGAAACTGAGTAACAACTCTTATAACTAACAAAAAGTATTGAAAGTGTTTGCAGAATACCCAATTTATGGAATTAATTTATCATCATTCTCAAACAAAATTTTACTAAGCCTACCTAATAAATATATACTGGGAATTATGTAGGAAACTATTAGAAATTATCAAAAATAAAATCCACAATAAATAATAGTTGTTCAATAAATTAAAATAATTCTAAACAGCGAGCGCATTCCGAATAAATTCAAATATAGAAACATTTCGGCGCGAAATTCAAACCTATGGCCTGGCTGTTATTGACTCAAACGATTGAAATGACAATAGAAAAGCATAAATCATTATTATAAACAATGTTGTATTTACTGCTTAAAATACTTAATTTTATTTAATTTCCAAGTATCGATCGTCATATTATCAATCGAAATTAAAAAAAATCGTTTGGAATAATCGCTTTCGTACATCATTGCAATAAAAAAAAACAATAATGGTCGGCGATTTTGAACACAAATTGAGTACCTAGTGGTAATGATTAATACGTGTTATTGGACCTGTGCTTGAATATTACGTTAAGACCTGGGCATTTTCGTGTTGTTCACAATATTTTCAATAATATTTGTCACATTTTAAATCTTACATTTAACTGTGTGTGTGAAATTTGTGAAAAGTAAAAATGTAAACACGCACGATTGGCGCGAAACTTCGACATTAGATATCCAAAAACTTCATTACCACTAAGTACTTATTTACCTTAAACTATGGATAAATTCGTCAAATAATTAAATGGTGTATTATTCACAGCCCCTGTGGTGAAGTTAGGCTGTTCGAAATCTCCAATTTTTATGTTTTTTAGCCTCGACCACCACTGTCATCAAAATGGCGAGTATCGTATGACTTGAAATTATACAAAGAAAATTAATACCTAATAGTAAACTTGTGCGCTAAATATGAACATATTATGAGGTGTTTATCCAACACTCCTAATTAACGCACATTCATTTAAATTTAAGATTTGATGTGTAGCATAATTCATTCTCAAACAGGTTCGTGTGATCGGGGCGGATCGGTTTTGTCAGTGCCAATGTATTTAAAATGAGAGTCGGTGCTTTTATTTACACCTGCGCGCGCATCGCTAGTGCTGCCTAGCACGGCGCGCGGAAAAACAAAACTAGCGCGCCATTTTCCAAACAAGTTAATATTTAACAATACAAGTCTGTTTTTTTCCTTGCAAGTGTGTTGAAAAACGTCGTATGAAACGCGTGTGCCTTGATCATTAGACTCTCGGCTTTCTTATCGCACTCGCCTGCGGCTCGCGCGAATAATACCGCCTCGAGCATAATGATCAACATAGCACACATGTATCATAATGTACTATTTACATCGTAAAATTATTATCTCTTAAATTTTATATATTGTCTCAAATTCTATCACTAATTTATATTAGATTATATAAATGCATGTAAATGGCAAAATGATTCTATGTGCGCTTGTCTAACATTTATTAGCTGATACAATAATAATTGAGAATACGTAATAAAAACTGGTAAATAAAGTAAAAATATCATAATATTGTGACTAATGCGACTGTGAACATTTCTTTGGTAATAGACTATTATAACAGTAATAAGTAACATCACTTATTTGTATTGTATATTACGTGAGTCATACCTTTCTCGTACGAATATTGTAATGGTAACCACTATTTAAGTAATAGACCTAAATTAGACTAGGAATATTAATTTATTTACATTTTTTATTCAGTCGTAAAAAATAACATTTCAAATAGTGTCTTTATCGCAACTATTTAAAAGCAACTGACCGCATTTCACTACATTTATGTAACAGACATCATACTTTAACAAAAAAAACTAACAGTAACTATTAGTTATACAAGGATCTTCTGGCGCGTAAAGAAAACTGGAACTAACGAAAATGTATTGAAAAACAAGATGGTGTGTTTTGTTTTTCAATACATTTTCACAAAACAATTTCACTGATGTTTATCAACAATGTCATTCAAGAGTCAAAAGATCCTTCTAGCACTATATTTTTTTCAAACTGATTACAAATTGTACTCAAATTTTAATATGGCAACTACAATTCCTGAACGTCAACAATTTATCACCGGCAACACTGTTCCAGTTCAACGTCAGTGCTGCTAGATTACAAAAACTGAAAACCGTAAAACCGATTAGATCCGGCTATTGCGGTGCGGTCGGCGATGGCGCGGGTGGCGGGGCCGCGGCCAGCGTCACGCGGGCCGCCGCACGAAGCGCGGCGCCGGCGCGCGCAGGCCGCGCCGCCCCACCACGAGGGGCGGCATCCTCTCGTCTTCTTCTTCGTCATATTCTGCGCCCTCTGAACTGTCTTCTTCGCTCCACACTGGCTTGACCATCTGATATGAGGCTGAGAAGCCCTTGAAAACTAGAGAATCGTCTGTTCGGAATCTGATGAGGAGGGCTTCAGATGTTGAGACTATTTCAGGCGGCATCTGGAATATGGAAGAGTAAAAGTCATTTTCATTACAAATCGGTACTTCTTTTTCTTCAGAATAAAAACTAGGATGTACACAGAGGATGTTTTAACTAACTAAAACATCCGCTGTGTTTATCACACAGCGGATGTTTTAAAAATTAGTATAAACGCCGTATCCTTCTCCTAGGTAGGCGCTTTTCTAATTTGTTGTGAGATTATTTCTCTCACTAGCTTACTGACCATTTATTTTGTTAACCTATTGATAGAAAAAAATTAAATTACTTGCAATAACTTGTGTTTATTACCTTAGTTCCACAGAAGGTACCATAGTTTCCACCACTACCGTCCAAACCTCCAAACACTTGAACATAATCATAATGGCAGTTGGCTTCAGGTTCCAGTTCGAAGGTCAGGAAGGTCAGCTTCACGAAGTGGTTCCTTGGAGCCTCGATGTTCCAGTCACAGTTGGCTCTAGATTCGTACGCGTTGTCACCGTAGCGAGCGTGCGAGTACAGGTGCTGAACTGCTTCTGTTGCTCCAAGGTAGCCACCACAAGCTAAGGAAAAGATGAGAGATTAGATTTTATAGTTATGGATGGCTTACCTGACAGCATTTATAACTGAAAAAGAGCTGTATATAGGTAGTCACCGATACGGCGATACTACATTCCAGAATCTAAGGGCTAATACTATATTGATTCTGGAAGTTAGATGGAAGCCCTAATTGCCACGTTGAAATAATGAATAAATAAATATCTTGAAAAGATATCTTATAATAACTTATAAAGAGCTATGCAGATGATGACTTTTATTGGGCGTTAGGTACTGCACTTTCTAGGCACACGATTGGCTTACATGAAACCCAACTCACCAGTAGAATGGTTAGCCAGGAACCCGCTCCTCTGCACGGAGCCATCCGACTTGAACACCACGTACATCTGGTTCTGCGACGCGACGATTGGGTGAGGAAGTCTGTTGCCGCAGAACATACCCAGAGTCTTCTCGTCTGCTGAAGCTCCATCGTATATTGTGACGTAATCGTATGCACATTCCTGTGGGAGACAATGAGGAGCTGTAATTTTAGCAAGTTATATTGCACTCGGCATTACATATTTATTAGAGACTTGGTGAAAAACTTGAAGTGTCCTATCATTTGCAGGACCGATTTTAAGATTGTTTCTCTTTGAGTCAGGAAGGAATTCTATCTTGGATAGATCTTGATTAGGTCCAATAGTTTTTGCAGTTTTGTGAATAATGATACTTCCCTCCTAAAGATGATAAGTATTACGCTTAAATTACGCTTAGATTACGGTTAAATGAGAGGTACTTACTGGATGTGGCTCCAATTCAAACTTCTGAAATATGAGCTTGATTCGGTGTCCGGGTGTCGTAGAGAATTGCCAAACGCAGTCCTTCCTTGGTGGGTATGTTGCAGGGTAGTTTGGACTGTGAAATTAAATGTTATTTAAAGGCTGTTAAAAAAAATGCTAAATTCCAAAGAGGTTTCAAAAGGGTGATCTCGCAGATGACATGGCATTGGCTAATAGAGCTATCAGAAGAATGGCCAAAGGCAAAAGAGAAGTAGAGGTAAAGCAGGTGGAGCTATTGATGGAAACGAGAGGAGATTAAGAATTTGATGCTTAATAAAATACTCCAAATTAGTTCAGATCACGACAAAAAAAAAAATCACCTGAATACAGTGCCGTGGGGCTGCGTGACGTCATGCTTGCATCCGCCCTCCTTGCAGTCGTGCGTATTGGGGTGCAGCGTGAAGCCGCTGTAGCACGCGCACTCGTAGCCGCCGAGCGTGTTGCGACACTCGTGTTGGCAGCCGCCATTGTTTTCGGCACACTCGTCGACGTCGATGTAGTATGCGGCCGCGAAACCCGAGCGGTGGACTGAGCCGTCCGATGTGAACTGTGAAATTAAACAAGTAGTTAGATAAGGCTTATTGTATGTGTAGAGCTTTTATTAAATAGGGCACTTGGCTCCTATGCATTAGTTGAGCGGGGAGCTGCAAGAGATGCCTTCCACCTAAGCGCACTGACACCGTAAAGAAGAAAAGTCTTAATTTGTACCAAGAGTGTTAATCTCAAGACCCCGTTTCCTAGCAATTCTTTTTACTGCTAGTCAATAAGGACTGAATAATTCAAGAAGGATGCAGAGAACAGCAGTTTAAAGTGAGCATATAAGACAAATGGTGAACAAACCTGAACTCTCAGCACCGATCCATCAGACGTGACAGGCGGAGGCAGTGCAGAGCCGCAGAACACACCGTGTCTCCTCAACACGTCCGCTCCCAGCTTCGAGTGCACCGTCACGCTGTCGTACTCACACTCCTGGAAATACATAAACTTTCCGTGGTGACTATAAGCAGTACCTTTGCTTTTGGAATGGGGCTATTGTAAAAGGCGACTGTGATTCTTTGAACAATAGAGACTTAGAAAGTTGAAACAATGGATGTGCAGTCAAGAAAATGAATTGATAAGCAAATAAATTGGCAACTTACGTCAATCTGCCGTGTTATAGCCATTTCATACAACTGTAAAAGAATGCCAGTTTTGATTTGAATATACTGACAATTTAAATTGGTAGTCAAT
The DNA here is from genome assembly GCA_916614155.1 of Mesoligia furuncula. Lineage (NCBI taxonomy): Eukaryota > Metazoa > Arthropoda > Insecta > Lepidoptera > Noctuidae > Mesoligia > Mesoligia furuncula. Next base: position 26,474,199 of record OU744798.1, on the reverse strand, counting down.
TTGCTTAGCAATTTATTTCTCTGACATTACTTACATATACAGCGTCAATAATTATGACAATGATTGAAGTAGAGAACATTTTAATGAAAACAAATACTAAGTAGTGGGATTGGCTGAAATAATATAATAAGGGCTGAAAAGTTAAAAGATTGTCTAGAGTTGTTGTTAAAAAAATACATAAGATGGAGAGAAATTCTAAGTGAGGTGGACCTGTCTAACTACTTATATAGGAAAATAGATTAGTTGTAGGTTTTTTACCTGCTGATACATATTATTTCCTTCCAAGTCGAAGTGTGTGAAGTTGAGGGTGATCCTGTGCTGTGGTGGGGCGACTATCTCCCAAAGACAGTTCTTTGAAGGCGGGTACAGATCAGGGAAAGATGGTGATGTGATGGTCCCGTTTGGCGCGTATAGAGAGCCACCGCAAGCATCTGGTGCAAAAAGGGTTTTTTAAAATAGTTTATTAGAAATTATTAAGTAGTTTTTTTAAAGTAAGTATATAATACTTTTCAGGTTATCTCAAAAATGTTTGATTAGTCTAATCTGGATTCCTTTTTGGACTGTGTAGTTATTTTCTCTTTTACAATTAGGATGGTACAAAGTACATAATATATAATACTAGATAGCTTCCGCCCGTGGCTTCGCCCGCAGATATGTCGATAAACACTATCCTATGTACTTCCCCGGGATGCAATCTATCTCTCTGCCAAATTTTAGCGAAATCCGTTCAGTGGTTTAGGCGTGGAAAGGTAACATACAGACAGACAGACAGAGTTACTTTCGAATCTATAATATTAGTATGGATAGCCCCAATTAGTAAACATAACTCCAATTATTTTAATTCGGCCAAGATGTCAATGTCTTTACGTATTGGATGTATCCCTAAAGTTTAAATCGAGTTTATTCAAACGAGCTAATAACAGGCCAACACGTCGATAGGCTATTGTATCGAAAGTGACACATTTTTGACAACCGGGCAAGGCCAACAGCAAAAAATAGCCGTCGTCTATTTGCTTTTATTTTACAGCATTTTCTGGTGGAGGGTTTGTGCAAAGCAATCCTTTAATAATAATACCTACAGTTAATATAATATTATTTAAACATTAGCGTCTGCCCACGACTTCGCCCACGTGCATGTGGGAAATAATCCCACGCGAATGTGCTATCAGGACAAAAAGTATCCCCTAAGTTACTTTTTAACATCAGCTATCGGCTAGTCTCGTCAAAATCGTTCCAGCCGTTTCGGAGACTAGCAAGAACAAACAAACAGGCAGACAGACCGACAGAGACAAACATGTAAAAAAATGTTTTTTGTTAAAAGTAGCATATCTATTTAAACTTTCATAAGCATTTAGTAAAAAGCTGTTATTTTGATTTATTCCGGTATGATCCCCTGAACCCCCCCCCCCCCGCCCCTCTCCTGGAACCCCTGGTAGTTCGTCTTCTGTTTTAATGTCTGTCTTATCCACATTATTGATATTATAAACAGACACTTCAATTTTATTTTTTGTTTGTTTAGATTGATTGTTATTCGATTTGGAAGCATAACGAATGGATGTGAATAGCTATGCAGATCGACCGGGTAGGTGGATCTTGCAAAAATCACCATTAAATTGGAACCACAAAGTCTACTTACTCTCACACTTCTTCCCATCAGAATGCAACTCGTACCCAATATCACAGGCACACTCATACCCTCCGAGAGTGTTGACACAAGAGTGGCTACACCCATGCTCTATGGAGGCACACTCATCAAACTCCTTCATGAAGGTCGCGGAGAACCCAGCCTTCTGCACTGTGCTGTCCGACTCGAAGATGACGAGCAACTTGTTGGATGTAGACCTGGAATGTTGGAGGTGTTGTACTGTTTGGAAGTTAAGTAGGTGTAGATTGGTCTGGATGAGCAGCGTTTGTCTGATTTTTTGGTACTATCCTGCCAGACTACTGCTATTTCGCAAAGGTGGCTAACCAGCAAAAACGGCGTAACAGTAAAGTAGCTGTCCCAGAGAAATGGTTAACGGTCTTTTAACCCGAAAAGAAATTAGTCAAGCACATTGATATATTATTTTCGTACATCACACAAATCACACAGTTCCGATAGACAAGGACAGAGATAAGAGCCGAAGCTGTCGTGCGAGCAAAATGGCGTCGCGTATTGTGTTTCTCACGCATATTTATCTCGCTCTTACAAACATGGGCAAGCAAACAGTAAATATTATTATAATTTTCAACAAATTAACATTTTTAGCTGTATTTATCTGTGATAAGTAATTCCGTGTGTCTTATTTTTCTTCCTTGTACTATTAAAACACTGTTTAGCTGCACAAGAAGTCATTTTAATGCGTATTAATACAAAAAAGAAACTGAAATTATGGAGCTGTGTGATCAACGATGTTCCGTGCGCGACTGAGTGCCTACTGCGTGCAATCACTCACTTTAGTAGGAACAGGTGCTGTGACCAGGGGGGGCACACTTAACACTGTCATCATTTCCACAGACGACAGCGACATCTGGAGTTTGACGGGTTAAAAAAACTTGGCAGCCATCTTGTCTTGTTTATCTAACAAACGTCATTGTCGCCGGCCATCCAGTGTTACCAACTTATTGAATTTTCCACTAACACTGATTGTTTCGACCCCCCTTTTAGTGGCGAAATATTGCTTTTAGTAGCTGGTGGTTTTTCTAGTGGTTTAGTAGAATTCAGTTTAAATTACTGAAAATGCTATCACTCAACCACTAAGCCACTAAAACATTACGAAATATATTATTTTTACTTCATTTAATTTTCAGTGATATTTACTTTTACTGTGTAGGTAAATTCTAATAAAAGTTCTATAACAAATCAGTACCCAAGAATCATATAAATGTGAAACCGATGATGGTGCAGACAAAAATTCATCGGAAGACGAATTTTAGAATATCATTTTTTTATCCTAGGTGTTTCTTATTGAATAATGTTTATGTTCCTCACCTTGACTTGTTGATTTACTAATAATATTTTATGGTGATTTATTGATTTTAAATATTTCATTACGTGATAATAAAGAATTTTTTTTACTAATATAACTACTTTAATTACTGTTTCCTTTCACAAAAACCAAAAATTTATTTAGTGGAAATTTTAGCGAATTTTGTAGTACGGCCGATTTTTATTAGTGGTTTTCTGGTGGTTTTCGAAGTTGAATCTGGTGGAGAGCTAGTTTATCTGTTGGCAACACTGCAGGCATCCGCCATTGTCAATTCCGGCTTTCCCGACTTTGATGCGCTTCCCGTAATTCCGAGTTTATCTCAGTTATTTCTGTTTTAGTTGTCACTTGTTACTGTTATTTGTTTTGTTAAATTTTGTTGCTACTCATAGTAAGTAAGTATGCACATTACTATGAGTAGCGAGTCAATATACGAGAGAATATACGAGATATTATGCATTGTATATCTATAGATAGGTGTATATTTGTATCTATAGGTAGGTGTATAGTTTTAGTTCACCTTCCAAACTCGAGGTGGCAGCACTTTCCATAGAAGCAAATTTTACCACAGAGTTGCTACTCTTTGCCTCTATAGTTACTTTACTCTTTGGCTGTGACTGAATAACGTATCTACCTTTATTTAATATATCAATGGTCAAGCAGCATTTAGTTAGCAAATAATTGGGGGAGTAGTCTTTAGTAGTTTTAAATTTTCTACTGCCTAAAAAGGTATTCTGTTCTACGGGAGGGGCTCATGGCTAAATAAAGCCACAGAGGTCGATCGAAGGTTAAGCCATACTTGCCGCGGTCGGTTCATGGATGGGTCCTATACATATCGAGACCCCTCCGTGCCTCGGAGAGTACGTTAAGCGTTCCGGCTGTCATTCGTAGATTTTTCGAACAGTCGTTATGGGTAGTCAGAAGCCCGAAAATCTGACAACCAGTCTTGCCAAGGGGTATCGTGTTACCCAGTTACTCAATGTGGAGGTCAGATAAAGAGAGGTCAGATGTGGAGGCAGTCGTTAACACTGGTATTTCGCTGCATCCGGTTAGACTGGAAGCCGACCCCAACATAGTTGGGAAAAGGCTAGGCAGATGGAAATATACTAACCTGATATCAGGAGGTATCTTGTGTCCGCAGAACATGCCAATGAGTGGACTGTCCATGGAGTCACCATCTCTGACCTTAACCTTGTCGTATGAGCAAGTGTCATGGTTCTCCACTTCGAACGAATGGAATCGAAGAGCTACTTGATAATCCTGAAAGAAGGAAAAACTAGTTCATAAATCTCCCTGGCTCATAATTACGATACGAAACGTCGCCGTCGTTTAGAAACCTCGCTACTAATTTCACGCCGTGCAGTAATGGCCGCCATACTTAAGTCACATGTATCGTATTCTATTTGATAGTGTGACTTACTTGTTGGTGTAAAAATGGACCACTTAAGTCATAGAGATGAGTGACTTAAGTGCAAGTTTAGGTCACTAAGTGCTGCAGTGATGCAGGCTTAGGTGACACTGTGCTGTAGTGATGCAGGTTTTGGTCACACTGTGCTGCGGTGATGCAGGTTTAGGGCACACAGTGCTGCAGTGATGCAGGTTTATGTCACACTTTGTAACAGTGTGCATAGGGGATTCGATAGAACTTGAAGACGAAAATAAGAACAATGTCATCATAGGTACCTAGTTTCCAAACATATAAATGCTGATAATTTACCTGAGGTACCGAAAGTCTCCAAACACAGAGCTTGTTTGGCTGATAGTCATCAGGATAGTTCGGGGATTCCAGGTGTCCTGTGCTGTCTACTTCTATGTCTCCACCACATACAGCTGGAAAAAGTTTTAGCGTTTAACGCTGGAATGGAAAACAGAAGATAACTGGTGAACCATTTTCTCCAATTTTATTCTATTTTCCATATTAGTGGTGATCAATCACTTACTGAAATCTTATCTGCGTTATGTTTTAGCTTAAAATATTCTGCGATGAATCAGAGACCTTCGCCTATCATTAGAAAGGGCAACACAATCTACTAGGACCTAAATTAATAAAGATTATTTAAGTACCCTAACCTAGACGAAAAGCCTTAGATTATAAACAAAAGCGAAAGATTAAAAGAGCATTACCTTTCCTTTAAACTGTGAGTATATATACAGGGTCATTGGTAAAATGTAGAGAACAGCTGATTTTTTGTTGCGATTTCAGGTTTGGTCCCATAGTAAAAGTTGTTCTTAATTATGAATACAATAACCTCTGAAGAGATTGTTAATGTTTTACCAGTAACCCTGTATATTGTAATATATTTTAGCATTAGATATGTTTTTATTTAAGTATAGGAACTTATGTTAATTTTATTTGCATTATATGACATGTGTAGGTTTATTTTAGTTTTAGACTTCACACATTCATATTTTTTTCTTCTTGTTCTTACACACTATTGTCTACATTTCTTTTTTATTTCTCCTTTCGCAGGTCTGCTGGAAGAAATTTCAGCAGTATCTTTGTACTCAAATTATAATTATGTCATATCCCTATGTATTTTACTGTGTGTGTCATAAATAATAAAATAAATAAATAAAGCGCTGAAATTTTGTTTGATCTTTTAACCTACCTTCGTAAAACGCTCTAAATCCTCTATGAGGTTTAGGTCTTGGTCCAGGCTGGTACACAACCGTCAGTCTTGAGCCGGTGGACCTCATCATGGGACCTTTCCCGGAGCCACAGATCCTGCCAAGCACAGGAGCGTCCGGCATGTAGCCATCCCTCACTTCAACCCATTCAGATCGGCAATCTTCCGACTTGTGGATGTCGATTTCTGTAAGAAAATATTTTTGGTTGTAGGTAATCTCTCAGCAAGTGTAAGACCAGGGGGTCTAAAATGTCACTTTGGCAGAATCATAAAAGGATAACAGAATGGACAGTTAACTGTTCAGTTAATCGTATCAAATCCCATTGGTGAAGCATTTTTCAGTTGTTTATTTTTTTGTCTGCTAAAATACCAATCAATCCAATCCAAATCTAATCCCAATCTCTTTGATTGTACTTACGTAGTGTAGCGAAAAAAAGAAAAACACGGACTGTCTTCGCCATTTTATAATTCATAATGTTATCCTTTTATGATTCTCCAAAGTGGCCTTTTTACCCGACTGCGTCAGAAGGAGGGTTATGTTTTTCGAGTGTATGTATGTATGTATGTATGTATGTATGTATGTATGTATATTTCTTTGGCACGCTCTGTAGCCTAAACGGCTTGATCGATTTCAGCTTGAGAGGTGCCGTTAGATTCGTCTAAATTGTGAGAGTGATACTGGGTATATCAAATTTGAAAAAAAAATTAAAATGGCCGATTTTTGGCGCAATATGTCTTCAAAAAAAATTTTTTTTTTCTCGAAACCTATCGAGTGGGGTATCAAAATAAAGGGTTTTAAAAGGTGATTACAAAAATATACATAACTTATATGGTTAAAAGTAATTCGAAGTGACAAATCGTAAAAAACACTTACCAAGAACTAAATCGTTTGCGAAATCTTTCACATTATTGTAAACTAAAAAGCCGGAAATAAAAAAAGTAATTTAAAAAATAAAAAAACCCGACTGCGAAACTGAAAAGCTACAAATAAGCCCATTTTAAATTAAATAAAAGTTGGAAGCAGGCGGGACCCATTTGTATTTGGAAATATAATAAAAATGGTATGGGTCCCGCCTGCTTCCAACTTTTATTTAATTTAAAATGGGCTTATTTGTAGCTTTTCAGTTTCGCAGTCGGGTTTTTTTATTTTTTAAATTACTTTTTTTAGGCCCCCAGATTACCTCGTAAAAGATCGAAATAAGTGGCGTCCAATAGAAGTTATCTAAAATTTTTTTTTTAAGCTGTTGTAAATTCCTTGCATTTAATTGGACGTGTATTTAACCGATACCTGTGTCGCTGATTGGTCTCGTGGGAACTCACGACAATTGACTGACACCGCCCTAGTTTCATGTTAAAAATGTGAAACCACACTGCATGAAAAAATCCTACCAAGTTAATTACTTATTACCTAAAATTAAACGTTACCTACTGATATTTCAACTTAACCCTTAACTTGGTAACGTATCTAATAATGCACACATTCTAAGAAAAAATATTTGAGAACAGTTTTGGTACTTATGTTTTTATTTCTTTTTTAAAATGGTATATGAGACCCTTGCAGTTGGTAGAAAAAATGGTATTTTTCACATCTGGCAACATTTGTAGTCAGTAGATCGCAAGATAGCGGAGCGTGCGCGTGTGTCTACGAGTTATAAGGTAAGAATCGATTATAATCCTAATTAAATATGTATATTACGATACATAAAAGTAATTTTTTTTTAATTGAATGTGTATCCTTTTGTTTACGTAAAAATTTTGATCAAACAATAATGTTTTTTATCTAAAATATGACTGTCAATATTCATGTATCTACAAATGCACACTGCCAAATTACCATAATATGACATGACTGTTGCAGTGTGCATTTGTAGATACACTGCCAATAAAATACATAATTATCATCCTATATAAATATAAAATTTCCATCGCGTCGGGGAGGTTGCACCGGCTACATTTCGTGACCGCAATAGAAGATACTGCCCTAGGTGCTACGGCTGTGGGGAAAGGGGCCACCTTCGATCCAGTTGCCCTAAGCGAACTGCAGAAAGGGAAGATGGCTGGTCTCCAAAGGGTAGTGCGGCTAACAACACTGCCCAGCATCAGCAGCAATACGACTTTGTGGTCAAACATCGCAGCGGGAAATCTCATGGCAACACAGATGCATTGTCAAGAAGGCCTTGTCCTGAAGACCGCACGCATTTTACTAGGCAAGAGGATAAGGAAGTGGTTCCTGCGAGGATGCTCAAGACAGACCTCAGCAACGAGTGGAAGGAAAGCCTACAACGTGCACAGCAGGAAGATTCGGTCATCAAGCCGATTCTGGAGTGGATGAAGGCCAGAGCTCCTAAGCTCAGGTGGAGCGACGTCTCAGCAATGAGTTCGATCACAAAAAGCTATTGGGCCCAATGGGACAGCTTGGTGATTCAGGATGGAGTCCTGTGCCGTAAATGGGAAACTGTTCGGGAAGACAACTGTCATTTGCAAATGGTTGTCCCTAAAGCTCAAGTTCTACAGCTGTACCATAATGGTTGTTCAGGAGGTCATCTGAGAGTAAAACGGACTCTACTGAAGATTGGAGAACGGTTTTACTGGGTCCACTGTCGGGACGATGTCGAGGACTGGTGTCGCAAATGTACAAGTTGTGCAGCTGTAAAGGGACCCCAGACTCGTAGTAGAGGTACATTGAAATTGTACAATGTTGGTGCACCATGGGAGAGGATAGCCCTTGACGTTGAGGGGCCGTTTCCGGAAAGTGAAAGTGGTAACAAGTATTTCATGGTTGTAATGGATTACTTCACTAAGTGGCCGGAAGTCTTCGCCATTCCAAACCAAGAAGCTTCAACAGTTGCAGATAAACTGGTTCATGAAGTCTTCTGCCGTTTTGGAGTACCCTTGGAGATCCACAGCGATCAGGGAAGGAATTTTGAGTCCCAAATATTTCAGGAAAGTTGCCGAGTAATGGGCACTCATAAAACGAGAACAACTTCTTACCACCCACAATCGGATGGAATGGTGGAACGATTTAATCAGACACTGGAGAGGTACCTAGCCCAAGTTGTGGAAAATCGGCAACGAGATTGGGACAAGCACATACAACCGTTTTTGTTGTCATATCGAAGCGCTGTTCACGAAAGTACATCGGTGACACCAGCTTTCGCAAACTTTGGAAGAAAATTACGGCTGCCTGCAGACCTGATTACTGGAATACCACATTTTGATTAAGATATATGTGTTTATAAAACGACATAAATAAATGTTTTTATAAAATAAAATTGCTTTTTATTTTCTAACAATCAAGCAGTGTATCCTACAGAGTACATCAATTTCCAAAGGTATATGAATGACAACTTGGCAGTGTGCATAATTAGATACATGGTATAAATACAAAACAGATATTGTTAAAATTTTAATTTTATTTTTTAGGTGTCTATTTACCAGGTAACAACCCAAATATATGAAAGAAATAAAAAATAAATGTCATCACATTCTCTGCCAAGTTAAGGGTTAAGCGTATTTTCAGTTTACGATTGGCTGATAAAACATAAAGAATTGAATAATTGAAGAGTCGTCAATATTAACCTTACCGACTCGTAGTCACACCAGATTATTAAGTACCTGAGAGAGAACCTTTTTCATGTTTCTATGTTAATTAATGTTTAGTGTTGTATCGTTTTAATTATAGACACATCAAATAAATAATAACATGAATTATTGACTGTCTGTTTTTTTTTTAATGGAAATACAACATGGAAATTGAATTTCCGCACCAAATGAAATAACCTGATGCAAAATATGAAACGCTTTTCGTGCCAAATTCGAAACTGAAGCAGTTGAGGACACTTGCTAAAACAATAGTCGGCAAATTCGACTCACTGATTCAATTAAAACTGTATTCGTAACCAATTTATTTCTATATTCGAGCTCGTAAATTAATGGCGTTTAGAAGTTAGCAGTACAACCGCAATCGTAAACTTAGGGTGTAGTGACCAGTGAGAATTTACGATGGCCCATCCTTAACCGACCTGTGTACGTTGATCCCCCTATCTCCTTCATTAGTTAACTTTGTTCAGGTATTTGGAGAAGGTTGTGAAGCGCGGAGTTCATGTTACGTTGGAAAGTTTGTGTTGAACAGGATTCCAGGACTGGCCACTTAACTCTGCGAATTGAAGTGGAAACTTATTGCTTTCGATGGCCCTATTCCGGGGTTCAGGTTTTCAGTTGTTTTGAGGACTTTTAACAATTCAAGGAAAACATTGATACAACAACATTGAGACAACGGTTAATAGGATGATTCTAAAGTACCTCAATTTTTTGTAAATGAAAAAAAATTTGAGGTGAGTGTGTAATTGAAACTAGGAAGTAGTATCATTAGCGAAGGATAAAACTTAAAACGCAAATATCGACGGCGAAGTGCCAATACCTCCTAACTGGCATTCCTTGAGAAATTCACTTTTTTTATTGTTTTGAATTTAAAAGCGTTATTCGCGTTTTATTGAAATCGCCTAAGTGTATTTTTAGTTGCAACAGCATTCAATTAAAATGTTGAAATATGTACCTCCCGACTAAACCAACGCAAAGTGTCTATTTTTGAACGTTTTTTTCAGTTTGTGTAAATTTTTGACTTTGTCAGTTAGGAGGTATTGGCACTTCGCCGTCGATATTTTCTTGGCGAAATAAATTTCAATCAACTAAAAGCAAAAAAAAAAAAAAAAAAATTTTCCTCTCATCTTAGAGGGAACATCTTCGGCTTGCTAATACACGAACTGTAAATATATTCGACCTATTTTCAATCGTACATACAACTTCAAAGTTACCCTTAATAGGTGCGCTTTGCTTATATTTCAGTCGATTGGTTTCCCATAAGGCTCTTTTTACGCGTATGTTACAGACCGTTTGATGTTGCGATGTTTGGCGACATCGCAACATCAAACGGTCCGAATATGAAAAGTTGCAGGATATTGGACCGACTCTAGTTGACTTTGTTGTAATAGAATCGCCAAAACATTTTTTTTTAGGATACGGAATTCGGTCTTTTGAGCTTTCTTTTTAGATAATGAATTAAAGATTGCAGCATAACGTACCATCGTAAAGTGAAATTCAATTTAGTGAAAGTTTATTTTTTATGCCTAAAAACATCAGTCACTTTTTAATAAAAATACGTTCTGTGATAAACATAAAGACCGAGCCAACCTTCGGCTCAAACCTAAAAAAATATTTTGATGACAAAATAGTTTTTTTAGGCTTAAACATAATAATAATAAATTATAAATTGTTTAATAATAAATTGTTTATTGGGTCTCAAACAGTTACATTTGCAGATGTGATTGAGACAGCCCCAGTAAGTAATTAATAATACTTGTGTTGGGGTTATCTCGCTCTTTCCCTTAATTGATAGCTCTTATACACTATTGAGACTCTGTAACAATTAAAATTAAACTAATAAAACTAAATCAACTAATTTAGAAACAAAGATAAAAAAAACAAAAAAAAATGACAAAAAGTAATTAGCAGCTCTGTGTATTGTGCAATTGTGAGTATGTGTTAGTGTGACTGTAGTAGAGTGTGATCGTGGGTTTGTCTTGTGTGTGTATTGTGTGTGTGTGTGTTTTATGCTTGTGTGTTTTAGTGTGTGTAAACATAAACAGTATAATCACAAAAACGCTACGAAAGGCATTTTTTGTTCCAATAGTTTCAACCCGTAAAGTTTTAGCAAGCCCGTGAAACACATCTATGGATTAATGTCAGCATTTTCGGCGTTATAAGTAGAGGTTCCGGCTATGTTAGTTTGGACCCTTCTGGCTGATGAAGCGAGCAATCAATCAACGTGCTAGTTCATCAGTTAATTGCTGGCCAAATAGTAGAACCGAAGATGTGGCTATAAGTAGGTAGCTGACGATGTAATGGATGGTTGTGTTACCTTTATTTTGGTAGCGGATTAGGCATTTTATGTTGGTTCAGGGCTATTTCATAATGTACAATCATACATCATCCTGAAGGCTGTGGCCACAGATACTTCCTCCGCCATAATAAGGCAATTTCTGCGAATACTTCTTCCATATATGATAAATGATATATTTTCTTTAAGTAGGTTTGTACAAACACTTTTACACGTCAATTATATTTTTTTAAACAAGATGAGGTCGGCGTTTCCTATCTGACTATTCTGAGAAAAAAGGCCGAAACAAACTCAGAGGTCGCAGTCTCTTTTAAATTCCAGGCAAAATCTTGGTGAGATCGTGTGTAGGTTGGTGTCTGAAATGGTATTTTGAGGAAAGAATCACATAGATTGAGCGGACCTGTCCAATCAGTGCACGCATTTGTCAAAAATGATACAGCTCAACTCAGAACTTGAGGAGCTCAACGATTCGACGAACAATACCAAAGAAAAGACATTTGAGTAGGCCGCGTAAATTACTCAAACTGCCAGATCATGATAAAAACTAATTATGAAGGAAACAGAAAAAAAGAAATGACCCACATATTCCTCACATTCACAATAATTAAATAAATAAAAAATACTTTACAAAGTAAATATTCATGTCATTGTATATAGTTTCTGGGTGTCGAGTGGTTGGGTGGTCTTCACATTCATTCGTCTTCAGTTTAAGTTACTAACAATAGTATTTTTAGTGCAAAACTGTTACTAACAAGTTATGGATCTTATAGTTGTCCGAAATAAAATGATTATTATATTATTATTATTATAATGTACAAAAATCAATCCTCATTTGTTTCCCCTTCGGATTAATAATACAGATAGAAATAGACGCGTGAAGTAGACTTTGAGTGCAATCACTCCGCCAAAACAGCATTTCCAAGAAAAAGTGTAATATGCACGGCCCCATTAATATACTTACAATAAAATTCCTAAATTCATTCAAGAGAGATCTAAAAAAATTGCTAATTAGTAAGGGATATCTATTATAATGTTACGGAGTTTTTAAATGATAAATTTTGAATTAAGATAATTTAATATGTACCTATGTAGGTATACAGGGTTATTTGTAAAACACCAAAAACCTCTTAAGAGGTCATTGTACTCATCATTATGAACAACTTTTACTATGGGACCAAATCTGAAATCGCGAAAAAAAAAATCAGCTGTTCCCTACATTTTGACGAGTTAAGCGAACATAAATGCAGGGAACAGCTGATTTTTTTTTCGCGATTTCAGATTTGGTCCCATAGTAAAAGTTGTTCATAATTATGAGTACAACGACCTCTTAAGAGGTTTTTGGTGTTTTACAAATAGCCCTGTACACATATTTAGTTTTATTAATTTTATTGTTTTAATTATTATAATTTTTTTTACTATATTTTTCTATTGAATGTATTTTGACTATAATTTAATTATTTCGTTTTATAATTCCTACTAAATGCTACAAACTAAAACTATTTTGTACGCCGAATATGGCAAAACACCAAAACCAGCAGTATTTTTCCATCCTTATGTGCATATCTATATATCATGTTACACATGTTTAAACAAATAAATGCATCTTTATCTTTAACTATCTTTACAACTTATTTTTTGTTTAAGGGTTTATTTGTTTAGCTAGTATTACTCAATTAGGAAAATCATCACCAATCGATTTGTCGACTCTTCACGTGACCGCATTATTGCCATCCAACGTGGCAACTCTGCCAGCCTTTTCTGCCACAGTTCCCACTGAAAGCGGTGCGCACGAATTTATATATCTAATGAGGTATTATGTACTCGTACATAATTTATATATATAAAAGAAAGTCGTGTTAGTTACACTTTTATAACTCAAGAACGGCTGAACCGATTTGGCTGAAAATTAGTGGGGAAGTAGCTTAGAGCCAGGAAACGGACATAGGATACTGTTTAATTTTTTTTTAATTTATATGATAGAGTAGGTTAGGAGTAGGGTAGGAGTAGGGTAGGAGTAGAGTAGGAGTAAGGTAGGAGTAGGGTAGGAGTAGGTTAGGAGTAGTGTAGGAGTAGGGTAGGAGTAGGGTAGGAGAAGGGTAGGGGTAAGGTACGGTAAGGGGTAGACACCACTCGAACGAAGTAGCGCCGTTTAGCTAGCAATAATTTATACGGCAAAACAACGTTTGCCGGGTCAGCTAGTACCTATATATATTTTAGTAGGTATCTTATATTAACTTATAGAAATCTTATAGAAACATTGTAAAAGCCAATTATTTTTAAAAAGAGTAACCATGGAGTTTCTTGCCGGTTCTTCTCCATAGGAAACGACCAATTGGAACCGTGCACCTAGCTTCTGACGTTTCATAAGTGCCCATGTAGGTTTATATGAAATAAAACATTTTGATTTTGATTTTGAACTTTAACAATCTGTCTCTAATTGGAAATTATACTTACTAGACTTCGCCATGTGGTCTCTGACAGAAGATTTCATGAGTAAAAGATTGAAAACCACTAAAGAAATTCGTTAGTAGGTATGTATGTACCTACCTACCAACATTTCGTCCCAGAAATCCATTTTTCCAAACAACAAAGGCACTATTCTAAGTATAAGGAAACTCTTTTCAGTATAATTATGGGATCAGTCAAGGCTACTGGGCACTCAAACCGCCATGTATCGATGGGTCCTCCTCCCATAGATTAAGAATGTATAGAACAGAAACTTCCATATTTCTGATTGACGACAAATTGAAAAACCTATTTGTCTTGAATAAACGCGAGTCGAGCGTGGAGCAGTACAAGGCGAGGTTAGATGTGAAGCGATAATAACTAAAAATAAGCAATAATAATAATAAAATTTATTTAGGTACAAAAAGGTTTTGTACCTAAATAAAGGGAAGAAAATTTTTCCTAATTTAGGGACTTACAAAGTACCTATGCATAATGAATTAGATGGTGTAGGTACAACTAATTGTTGGGTGAATCGCTGCTCTCCTAGCTAGATCACATAGTAATCTGTATTTAGGAGAGACAGTTTCGACTCCCAATTTGAGTAGGTATCACAATAATATTTTGGAGCTTACGAGTATAATATAAAAAAACTGGCCAAGTGGGAGTCGGACTCGCACACGAAGGGTTTCGTACCACAAGGCAAAAACGCCGAAAAAAACATGTTTGTTGTATGGGAGCCCCCCTTAAATATTAATTTTATTTTAATTTTATTATTTATTATTAAAGTAAAAATACAACTGAGTATTTTGTGAAAATTTCATGTGCTTACCTGTTGCCATTATTGATATCGAGCAAAAAAGGGCAACAAAATCGCGTTTGTTGTATAGGAGCCCCCCTTAAATATTTATTTTACTTTGTTTTTAGTATTTGTTTATTATAGCGGCAACAGAAATACATAATTTATAAAAAATTCAACTGTCTAGCTATTGCGGTTCTTGAGATACAGCCTGGTGACAGACAGACGGACGGACAGACAGCGAAGTCTTTGTAATAGGGTCCCGTTTTTACCCTTTGGGTTCGGAACCCTAAAAACAAAACACAAAAGCAACAACCTTAAAATTAAATAAAACAAATTAGAATGAGGAGTGTTAATGTGGAGTGGATAGAAACCTATGTGTGTAGCCGTGATAAAGTCATATCCCTGGGGATCCTAGTCGAGTAGATAGTTATATTACTAGATCGTCCTCGTATCACAGTTATATTCCGCTGAGTAAGACAGTTTTGAACCGCTATGTTTTGGTTTCCTCGGTCAATAGGCATCCTACACCTACACATACTGAATTAAAGCAGTTGTATTCTTCTCTATGGTTTTCTTATTCTACGGTCCTACCTCCGGACCGTTCTAGCTAACCCGTAGCCCGCTCCGTCCAATTCGAGGCACAATAAATCTCAAGTCTCGCCTTTTTTTTGCTGTATTTGTCACCTCTCTACACGTAATGGATGATGTTTTTGTGCGTCTGGGTCTGCTATATACTTTTATTTTAAAATTAAGGGGTTTGGGGCAAAGTTAGAAGGTTTTATTGACGATTATTTGATAAGTTTTCTCATAAATTCTGAACTTCCCCCTACACTGGAATTTGATCTTTGACAGTCGTTACGGGTAGTCAGAAACCCGAAAGTCCGTCAACCAGGGGTTGTGGTGTTACCCAGTCCCTGGTGTGTCATATAGGCCAAGTAAAATTCTGCTATTCAGCTGCATCAGGTTGTTCTGGAAGCCGACCCCAACATGGTAAGTTGGGAAGAGGCTAGCCAAATGTTGAATAATTAATTATTAAAAAAAAAACCTTCGTCCGACCTTTTTTGTAAATGTCATTGCAAGGTTTGTAGGTACCTACCTAGTCAACCCATGTGTTTGAATAAATCTAAATCTCGACTACCCAACTAGCGGGTGATAAAGAAAGTACGGGTAGGATGCTGTTTTACATTTTTGGGTTTCTTTATATTATTGTAGACGCCAGCAACTGTCAAATTTTCCCAATCAACTTTGAACGTTATGCTTCAGCGATAAAGTTGAAAATCTATTAAAGAAATTTGACAGATTGTAGTAGCTTGATGTGCTAGTGTCTGTTCATATTTGTTTGTGAGAAAATAGGTATCTTTTCTTAATATAGCTATGAAACACTGTTCCTCTCTGGCTTATACCTATTTCAGCTACATTGGCGTAAAAAACAACATTATTCAGAGAAAGCAGTCCCTGAAACACTGTAGAAATTAATTGGATATTTAATGACTGTTGACACATTTATTGGGATTCTGTGTTTACATGTGTTTTGTGTTTGCTTAGTAGCAAGCAGCTCAGATTCGAAACATTCGAATCACGTACTTACTGATATACGTTTACGGCATAAATAGTTACTTACGTGTAAATATTATTAATGTATCAAAATTATTTGCTTATATTTACTTAGTGGTAATTAAGCAGTGTTGTTATAGCGAATATGAGCACCAATAGGTACAAACCATTTCTAGTTTAATGGTACAAAACAAACTTGAACCTGTATAAAAACTGTATGTAGGTATACATAAATAAATAAAGTCTTTCAGGCCGAATTTCGGCCTTGGCGACCATTCTGAGCGGAGACCAGCCTTATCCGCGCGCGGGAAATATAGTGCACAATTATGTGCGTAGATACAGGTGCACTCCCTTCCCTCACTCTCATAGTCCGATGGGACGGCAATCCGACACGACCGGAGAGAGATCATTCGCAGGGCTATCGGCTTAACGTGCTTTCCGAGTCTAGAGGGTATCACACCGCCAACTTGCATACTTCGGGCGGATAATAAGAAATTCCCAATGGAAAACCCAATAACACTTGGTCCGACCCGGGAAACGAACCCTGGATCCCCACGTTCAGCAGTCGCGCTTGTGAGCACGAGACCAACAGGGCAGCCAAAAATAATAAATAACATTATAGAGGTATGAGAAACAGGGTGTAAAGTTCACTCATACTCTATAGATAGGGGAGGATCCTCCGACCAGACGGGTGTTGTGTCTGGCGGGCAACTGCCCGATGATTCATGTCGGGCCGTTGTATCTATGCTAGTTGCGCGGTAAACTCTGCTTGCGAGATGCAGGATTTTGCGTGACGTCAGTATGACGCGTTGTTCGCATGTGGCGTTGTAGATACCGCTACTACATAAACATAAGGCACCTCTCACCAAGAGGACTGTGCGCCAGCAGTGAGGACACTGTAAGCCTATTTTGTGTTTAATAGATTTAAATATTTCAATACTTATGTACAGTCAACAAAAGAGATAAGTATGCAGGATCGTCGGATATGTTATAGTTGAAGTTTAGTAAGAAACCGATGGATGTTGTCGACTAAAATTTAATTTGATTAATGAGCTGTTTGTTTTCTATTAATAAAATTAAATTTTATTCGAGAACTTTCATCGGTTTCTTAATAAACTTCAACTATATCCGACGATCCTGCATACTTATCTCCTTTGTTGACTGTACCTACTTTTACTGTATAGGTACCTACCTATAATGTTACAATAGCTATTATATATAGGTATATGAACTATAACAGCCCATATTCATTCATTCATTTCAGCGGCAAAACGTCCACTGCTGGACAAAGGCCTTCCCCAAGCACCTCCACTTCGACCGGTTCTGTGCTTCCCGCATCCAGAGGATTCCTGCGGCTTTCACAAGGCCATCGGTCCACCTTGTGGGAGGCCTTCCAACGCTAAGTCTTCAGGGACGCGGTCGCCAGCTCATATATAGCTATTGAAACATTCAAATCAACTGTGTTGTTGTTTGTGTATATATTTTATCTCTTTTAGGGTTCCGTTGCCAAATAGCAAAAAACGGAACCCTTATAGATTCGTCATGTCTGTCTGTCTGTCTGTCTGTCTGTCTGTCCGTCTGTCTGTCTGTCTGTCTGTCCGTCCGTATGTCACAGCCACTTTTATCCGAAACTATAAGAGCTATACTGTTGAAACTTGGTAAGTAGATGTATTCTGTGAACCGCATTAAGATTTTCACACAAAAATAGAAAAAAAGCAATAAATTTTGGGGTTCCCCATACTTAAAACTGAAACAAAAAATTTTTTTTTCGTCAAACCCATACGTGTGAGGTATCTATGGATAGGTCTTCAAAAATGATATTGAGGTTTCTTATATAATTTTTTTCTAAACTGATTAGTTTGCGCGAGAGACACTTCCAAAGTGGTAAAATGTGTGTCCCCCCCCTGTAACAACTAAAATAAGAGAATGATAAAACTAAAAAAAATATATGATGTACAATACCATGTAAACTTCCACCGAAAATTGGTTTGAACAAGATCTAGTAAGTAGTTTTTTTTTAATACGTCATAAATCGTAAACCGCAATTTACCTTTTATTCAACCAACTCAAATATAAAAAAACATTTAATTTCATAAACATAAACCTTATGCATAAACCCGGATATTACGGAACCCTCGGTGAGGGAGTCCGACTCGCTCTTGCCCGGTTTTTTTTATTTGCAATGTGCGTTTAGTTTGTGCAGAATAAACAGTTTTTCTTTCTTTTCTTTCTTCTTCCTAACTGCAGGCTGCAGGTTATTTTTCAACTCTGCGAATTTCCAGCCCCATTGTGTCTCTAGTTATAAAATTATAATAAGCTCCACCACAAACATTAACGATATCAAACAGTAGTTCAGTGGTTTATTTCAATTAGCGTTCGCAAAATAATAATATTATTTCATGAATTCTTGTTGACAGATAAAATGTTTACAGGTATAATTTTGTTGCTGAATATTCATTCAATGGGGAATAAATATCGCCTAATTAGTTTGAAATTATGTGAATTGCGAAACATTATTTTAGTTGGGGCCTGTGCATTTTGTACCGATGCATACTAGCGTAGTTGGAATTAAAGGCATAGTTTCAAGCAAACTTTCAGTCGTATATATCCATCATCATCATCATCATTTCAGCCGAAAGACGTCCACTGCTAAACATAGGCCTCCCCCAAGCACCTCCAATTCGACAGGTCCTGTGCTTCCCGCATCCAACGGGTTCCTGCGGCCTTCACAAGGTCGTCGGTCCACCTTGTGGGAGGCCTGTGGTGGGATCCATCGTTTCAAGCAAACTTTCAGTCGTACATACATGAAAAGTTTTTAACCAGTGCGCAAATTTTGACATAATAAACTTGAATATATTTTAATAAACACGTATTTTTTGTTTTGATATGTTTCAATAGTAAAAAATTAAGTTAACGCTTACGAGACTTGTTTACTCAGAAATTTATTTTATGGACGTCGCTTGCCAGTCCGTCGACCGGTCGCCCGATTCACGCCGCGCGTCGACCGGTCGCCTGACGCGCCAGCTGCTATCAGAAGTACTCACGCGCGCTCGCTCTATGCGACGGCGGATTATTGACCCCAGTTTAGCGCTACAATTTTTAGGGTTCCGTACCTAAAGGGTAAAAACGGAACCCTATTACTAAGACTTCGCTGTCTGTCCGTCTGTCTGTCTGTCTGTCACCAGGCTGTATCTCAAGAACCGCGATAGCTAGACAGTTGAAATTTTCACAAATTATGTATTTCTGTTGCCGCTATAACAACAAATACTAAAAACAAAATAAATTAAATATTTAAGGGGGGCTCCCATACAACAAACGCGATTTTTTTTGCCCTTTTTTGCTCGATATCAAAAATGGCAACAGGTAGGCACTTGAAATATTCACAAAATACTCAGTTGTATTTTAACTTTAATAATAAATCATAAAATTAAAATAAAATTAATATTTAAGGGGGGCTCCCATACAACAAACGTGATTTTTTCGGCGTTTTTGCCTTGTGGTACGGAACCCTTCGTGTGCGAGTCCGACCCGCACTTGGCCAGTTTTTAAGTTTAGACTGTGTAAAGTTATTTGAAAACGTAATTTTTCGTAAATTCCAATTTATCCTTCATACTTTCATGGGCTTAGGACCATCAAAAGGCAGAAAATAAATCATAATAAGTAAGAAAGTAATACGTTTTAGTCCATTCAAAATAAAACATTTAGGTATGATAGGTACTTAGACATGATACAATTTGCGTCAATGTCTAATCAAAGAGAACCTAAGACACTAAGATTGTTTATAATTTCTTCTTACCTCTACATTTTATTAATCACAATAATTTTAGGTATTGTTCGAAGTGACCTCCTCCTTTTTCAAGGCATAAACGTGCACGTTTAACTTACTTATGTAAGCATTTAGTTTGTTTAGGACACTAACACCACTTTTTACTTCATTGAAAGCGTTAATTATTTTTTCTTTCAAGTCATCTAGGCTCTGAGCCTCTTCTACATACACCCGGCATTTCACTTGTTTCATACACCTTGGTTTGCTGCTAAAATTGTCCTCTCATTAGGGACCGTGGGGTCCCTTGGGCTCGCATACGAGGTACGCTCTCCCTTTCGTATCTTCTTCGTGCTGCTCGTAAATTTTCATTGCTTAACAAATACACTCGCACCATTTCATAATACTCGCGGTGAGTAAAATGAGACATTGTCACTACGCTAGTCTAGTACGCGGCACGCGCGCAGGGACGGCGAAGGGACATCCGACCTCCGCTTCCGCAAGTGACGTACTGCATGTGCATGCGTTATGTTTATCAAACGCCCGCCGGCGCGGCGCCGCGCCGCATGCCCCCGCACCCCCGTCTCGTACTCTGGGCGTGGTCCAGCGGCCGGCGGGCGGCCTTCGCGTTTTCATTCATGCTCATTCATAGTATTACTATTAAATTATATCCATGTCTTGCTTATTTCAAATTGGGACAACGTGGAAAAATGAAAAAAAAAAAGTCATAAACTAAAGATGGAAATGTGTTCTATTGCTTACACTGAGCCACCAAAAAAATTTGCGCACTGGTTAAAAACTTTTCCTGTATATCCTACACAGACTTTGATCACTAAAATTGTGCAATGTTGACTACATTGCACAATATAGTTAAACCACTGAATGGATTTCGATAAGATTTGGCAGATCGATTGCATCCCGGGGAAGGACATAGGATAGTTTTTATCGACATACCTCGCGGGCGAAGCCGCGGGCGGAAGTTGGTTTCTCATATTTACAAGCAGGGATTCGAAGGTATTGTCTGATGGTGCTCTAATAAATCGTTTGCAGTGGATTAATGAACAATTAGTGTCTTTCTATAGGCATACTGAAGGCAGCTGCTACCAAGATTTTAATCACTATTCAGATAAATTTATTCAAAGAGTTTAGGTTAATAATACCTTGTCTGCAGCTGAATCGCTTTCAAGTTCGGTTAATTATACTAAAGGTTTCTGTAAAAAAGTGTTTTTCAGGTAGGTATGTGTTAGTTGTTGCTTTATCGTTTCGTATCTATAACATGTCTGATAGATTGTGATTGTGTTATGTTCAAGTTAGGTTCCTTAGCCTCTTAGAAAAAAAAAAGCTCAAAAATATTTTTTATCTGTTATTTTTACAACAACTCAGATTATCCTCAAGGATGGCCTATTTGTGTAGATAGGTACCCCATTTCATATCTCTTCTTGTTTACGTTTGTCAACCTTTCCTTTAATCCTTACTATTGTGTAAGGATTTTTGTAGTTATCTGAACGAGACACAACTATAAGCACGTATATTAATTATTATTATATTTTGAGAAAAATATCTGGATTTCAGGTAAGTGGGATTTCCATCTTAATAAAAACTTAATAAACATACCGGTTATTGGATTATGTAAGATACCATAAAAATGTACAAAGATCTGGCAAAATTTCAATTAGAAGATATTAATATAATTATTTTATATGGCTCGAGAAACTATCTTTATTTAAACAATTTCGCTCGTTTATAAACAATATCATTTATTTATTATTTCTTTATTTAATAGGTTAAAGTAATATTAGGTAAGTATTAGCTTTTATCACCAAATTACTTCCATATCCATTCCTTTTCTTTCGACAACATTAGGTACTTCTAACCTCGGTATTTAGAACATGCCTAAAAGTAACTGTATTAAGTATACAGAATCACAAAGAATCCACCCCTTGGAGCCAGTGGTACAGCCACAAAGATTTATAGTCGCAAGTTGACGCGGCGTAGTCCACTTAAAATAAAAGCTGGTAATAAATTCATTAATTCACCAGAATCCATTTATATTCGTAACGGACAAACGAAATGGTAAATTTATTTGCATGTATTGAACCTTATTCTATACAGACAGGCACACACACCCACACACACCCACACACACCCTACATACACCCTACACATTATGTGCCTGCGTTGTTCCAATGTATGTGTAAAGGATCCTATTTCACGGTACTTGATAAAGGCCGCTTAAAAGATCTTTTAAAGGAATATTTTACCTACAACATTAATTTGGTGTTTAGGATCAAATCCCTTAAATTTTTGAACGAGAGCATCTAAAAATGTGAATCCTTTGCTTCAAAGGAACTTTATACGACGGAAATAAGGCTTCAAGATGCTTTGCTCATATAAGACGGAAATAAGGCTTCAAGATGCTACTCAATGTCATGACGGCATTCGATACAAAGTTATTTTTATAATGAACCAAAGTGAAAGCCCGATTTATAATTATTTTGATTGATTTTCATCTTGCTTTTCGATGTTTGATGAAAATATTTATCTGCTATTTTTTGTCATAAATCAAAAGTTCAGAAATGCAAAAGCATAAAAATTTTAAAATAAAATTAACAAGGCCATAATTCGTTATTAAGTTGTCCCAATCGTCCAGATAAGTTTCTTAAGCTAATTTATTTTAATTACACCAATTACTGAGCGAGGTGTCAAGTTGAAAGAAATATACTTTCTTTTGGTAGTCATTCTTCATTATGTTACAGAATTGCTTGCTAAAGGTGGATTCTGGTTCTTAGAAAATATTCTTGTAGTAGCTATTGTGTAAAATTATTATTTTTTAAAAGGAATCTACATGTTGGAGTTGGAGAGCGAAAAATTTTAAGGTTAGGTTCGGGGTTTTTGAGCAGCACCTCCACAGCGTGCGACAACTAAGGTGCGTCATACTTTTCTATCAACATACCTACTTAGGATGCCGTTAGAACGAGTTATTCCGGTCCGATCCCCTGACCCCCCCCCCCCCCCCCCTAAGAGAGGCTATAATCTACCACGTGGGCCCAGTGCGGGTTGGTAGATGTCAAATGTGTTCCAATTTTTGTTTCTGGGACATGTCGGTTTCCTCACGATGTTTTCCTTCACCGTTTTGAGAGCAGTGGTGATGAAATGATTTACACAAAGTAAAGCGCCTGACTGTGGATAAAGGTAAGGGAGGCTTTTGACCTGCCATGGAACAGTACAGGCTGGCTATTAATTATTATTATTACTGGCCCGTTGGTCTAGTGGTTAGTGGCCCTGACTGCTATGCCGGAGGTCGTGGGTTCGATTCCCACCCAGGACAAATGTTTGTGTGATGAGCATGATCATTTGTTCTGTGTCTGGGTGTAATTTATCTATAATATGTATGTATTTAGAAATATATAAGTATGTTTATCAGTTGTCTAGTACCCATAACACAAGCTCTGCTTAGCTTGGGACTAGACGGCGTTGTGTGATAGTTGTCGAATATATTATTATTATTATTATCTCCTTTATTTAATTAAATACATGTTATTATTATTAATTCTTTTATTTAACTCATCATCATTGTCCTGCCCTTATCCCAATTTATTTGGGGTCGGCGCAACATGTCTTTTCTTCCATACTTCTCTATTAGTCGTCATCTCGGTAGTCACCCCCTTCCTAACCATATCATTCACACATTCCATCCATCGTTTCTTTGGTCTTCCCCTACTCTTATAGCCATCGACATCCATACTCAAAACTCTCCTCACGACATTTTCCTCATTTCTACGTAACACATGCCCATACCATGACAACCGATTCCCACGCAACTTTTCAGTTACCGGTGCCACTTTCAAACTTCCTCTTATGTACTCATTTCTTATTCTATCCATTCGTGTAACACCACAATTCTTTTATTTAACTAAATACATATAAATTATATTTTAAGATATTAGTATAAAAAATATAAATATATTTAAAAATATAAAAAAATAGTAGCCCACCGGTATTCGATCACGGTACACTATCAGGGTCCAAGCTACCGGCGGTCAGAGCTCCAGAGAGAGGAACCTCCTAACAATGCGGGCCGTGTCCAGAAGTACTATTATTATTAAAGTGCCTGTCTGGGTACAAACCCACGACCTACAACTCGTAAGCCCAGTGGTAATTTACGTTACCACTGGGCCATCCCT
The DNA here is from genome assembly GCA_916614155.1 of Mesoligia furuncula. Lineage (NCBI taxonomy): Eukaryota > Metazoa > Arthropoda > Insecta > Lepidoptera > Noctuidae > Mesoligia > Mesoligia furuncula. Next base: position 26,449,962 of record OU744798.1, on the reverse strand, counting down.
ACTCACCTGGGACACCACTGCTCACTTTACTAGTTGCATATCAAATGAATAATCGTAGCACTTCGACTACTCATCACACTAATATTATAAAGGCGAAAGTTTGTGTGTGTGTGTTTATATGTTTGTTACTTCTTCACGCTCAAACGGCTGGACCAAATTTGATATTTTTTTGTATGGAGGTAGCTGATACGCTGGATTAACATATTATTATTATGGGCTACTTTTTATTCCGATATTCCCACAGGATCGACATTTACGCGGGTGAAACCACGTGGTGCATGTAGTTCTACTTATACAGGGTTATTGGTAAAACATTAACAACCTCTCAAGAGGTCATTGTACTCATTTATTTATTTATTTATTTATTTATTATAATCTCCCTATCATTACAGGTGTATACCTAATGCGATAGCGTGGTCTTAAAATTAACATACAATTTAAAACTATGAATAACGTAAAAACACACAAACGTACAAGTAATACAAGTATGCATCAAACCTAAATAAAAGAAAACAAAATAAAATAAAAACAACAACATATAGCCTACTCTAATCTACATTATAACATAAAAGGAACAACAGTATTTTTGCGAGTTCACTCAAATGGCATGTAAATACATCGATCTTCTCGTGAAGCTGAAACCGCGAAAATAAAATCACTCGTCAAAATGTAGGGAACAGCAGATTTTTTTTTGACCGGTTGTCAGACACGATCAACTTCTATAGTAGTATAATCCGCTAAACGCCCCGCTCGTAATTTGAACAAACCCTTACCCTCCACAAATCTGTCTACCAGTTTCCCACAAAAAATATAACTTCCTTTGACAGCGGCTTACTAACAATATAAACTGGATTATAACCGCTTGTCTAAACACCCATTTGTCTGCTAGATGCGGCTTAACGAGATGCGGCCGTCAAAGTATTTCTACAAGACAAGTATGACAAAGGATTATTATTTGTGGAGATAATTTATCGATATGAGTGATTTTCTCAAGCATAATATTTAGGCGGCGCGACTGAAAATATTATCTTAAACTAAACGTACAAGAAAGTTCTTTTTTTTTAAGAAAGAAGGCGTACTTATCTTGATCAGGCCGTCAATATTTTAGTAGATAACATTTTGGTAGTGAAAAAAAAATTTGTTATTTAGCATAATTCTAAGTTTGGTGGCGCGTCCACAATCTATTTTTCTGGGGATGACCACCGCTTAAACGAAATTACACCAGTTTACTAGAAATTACTAAATTTATTTGTATTCAGTATTAGTTTTTCTACCTAATGAAAGTATTATTTTTACATTTAGGGCAATACTTTATCCTAGTGAAAATCGAAAAGGACTGTCCGCGCGAAATTTTAAATTTTGGTGGGAGTAATCTAATCATTAAGTGACTCATATAGACAAAACCTAGATGGACGACGGTACCAACGTTCACTTCGTTTCGTCAGGCGCTCACGCGCAGCAGTGACAGATGTGTGCCATCCTGTTTTGGTTTCCCGCCAAAAAGGTAAGTAAGTCTTTTCGTAGTAATCGGACAAAAAACCTGCAATTTTGGTGTAATGTTTTAAAAACGTTATAAGACTAAGTCGGTGTTGTAATTTAAATTTATAATAAAAAGGTTTGGTATGCTTCCAAAATTATACAAATATAAATAGGATATTCTTAGTAGTTTTTTTTCAAATAAACATATTCAACAAGATTCTAATTTTGGTGGTGCAATTTTGGTGGTTTTGGTGGCATTTTACCAATCACCAAAATTGCTTAGTTACACCAAAATTAGTTTTTAGAGTTACGTAACTCACAGACAAACGAAAACAGAACGATAATAAGATAACTCGCTTTGAAAGTACAAAACCTATATTATACCTTTTTTTCCGTGGAGAAATGCTCATGCATACTGCACTACCACAGGGAGATAGTGCAGTTATGTAGGACCCCAATCCACTAAAACTCCACGGTGTCCTCCTCTGCCGCTTATGGCGGGAACACGGGCACGCGTTAGCACTCATCCGCGAACCCGCCGCAGCTGTCCATCACCGGACCCTCCTCTGGGGATTACCCCCATCACCGGCGCACTAGAACACAATGCACGCCGTGACTACCCCAGGGACCAAAACAGCACATGGACGCCAGATGACCCTGTGTCCGGGCACCCTTGGTCCCCTTTTTCCTTGCGGCGAGTCAGGTCAGTGGCCCCGCCGCCTACCACTTCTCGGCCGCAAAAGATAGGGAGAGCGGCCAACGTCATACCGACACTCCTCTTCCCTTGTGGCCCCACCCCGTCCGCCATCAGATGGCGGCAACCCCGTTAAGGCCACGGAAGGTAGGGAGAGCGGCGAACTGCAATACCGGCACTCCTCTCCCGCCACGTCCTCCAACCCTCAGCCGCGATGCCTCCCATAGGACAGCGTGGCCCTCCTCAGTTGCTATGTCGCCCAAGCGACACCGCAACCTACCTATTGGCCGCTACGTCGTCGTCTTATCGGCATAAGCTCTGACGAGCGGCCCCTCCTCGGGTCCCTCTTCGTTTCACCGTGGGTAACCAAGCCACGGTTACTGAGCCTCGACAATGCGGGAACCCACCGGGGTATATTATACACATGAAGTCATTGAGAAAGATGAGCTTTTGCCAAAAAATCTTAAACCTTTCCCTGGATCAATGAAAGTTCACCAAATTGTTTGGACGAAGACTTCTACCAACGGCTTGGCAATGCGTTCGTTATCTTGTGTTGAGCCAGGTTGTCTTTATGATACGATTCGATGCTGCCATTGGAAACATGTGGGCTTTTTGCTTTTTTTTTTCTGAATTGCCAACTGAGACAAATGTTCAGGAAGAAGTCGAAACAATACGGGATGTTGTGTTACTTACAAGTTCGAAACAGTCATCGTCAATAACAAATGCCTGTTCCGATGTTCAGCCACCACAAATATATAGATTTCCAGCATCTAGACCATTTATTTTGAAAAAACCAAACCAAATCCAACAAACCGGCCCTTCGCATGATTTGGTTAGTATGGCAGACTATGACCAAATTCAAACTCCAAATGTTTCTTTTTTTTATAATATCAATAGTGAAATACTATCACAATATGAATGCACAGAAGAGGATAAAACAGCTTATAAAAATGATCATGATGGTGATGATAGCGAAGATGATTTGAATATTTTTTAATTTACAGACTGAAGAATTAACAAGACTTAGAATAGTAAGAAAGTTTATTAGTTGATTGTTCATTTTTAAAATTGATCTCATTACCTATTTATGTTAAAATAAATGTTAAAAAATTACTTATAAAAAATTAAAAATAATCACGATGATGATGATTATAGAGGTTAGAGGAGGTGATTGTAATTCATTTAAATTAAAAACTGTAAAATTAATAAGACAGAAAAATAAGAAAGTTGTATTTGTTGATTGTTATTTTTTTATTGATCTCATTATGTTATTTTTTTATTAAAACGTTTATTCACTATAAATAAGATTTTTATTGCTAGACTTGGTGTAATTTTGGTGACAGAAATAAATTCTGGTGTCAATATTTCTAATTTTGGTGTCAGATATCAATTTTGGTGTCGTACTAATTCTGGTGTCGACAATATATTAGAAGTTCTCAGGAATAAATAAAAATCTCTCACATTTTATGTACCTGAATACGTATCTCTTGCTTATCAACATCTTAGATTATTAAAAAAACCAGAAACAAACTTTTCCACCAAAATTAGGTAACAAATCATAGTTGTTGAAATTCACTCATATACAATGAGGAGACGACAATACGACGTTATGAAAACAGTGACAGCACTAGAGCATAGGGCTTTTTTGAAACTAATAAAACCTAAACCGAAATTAAAAAAAAAAACGAAATCGTAGTAAGTAACACTACGTCATTACAAAACAAGGTTTATCTTTAGATCAAGGTTTATCCATCGAGCCATTTTTAAATTTCGAACTATAATCCCACAAAGGTAAAGTTATTATTACAAAAACTGACGTTGAACCCGAGAGTAAGTTGTTAGTTTTGCATTAAGAACTTTACGTTTATCGGAATAAAGTTCAAAATCAATAACAGGCTCGATGGTTTAAGCTTAGACCAACCCTTACTAATAAACGTTGTATAGCGTCTGTATAAGTTACAGAACGATTTGTCTTCTTCTATCGAAAGTCAAATTACTGACGACTGAAAGAGAGAAATCGGTGTGTAACTATTCATCTGATATATAATACGTTTATTTTAGTAGGTAAGGGGGTAAAATACGCGCATTGACGTGGAATTGCGGACTCCAGCCCGTATTTCCTATTACCTAAGGGGTTAAATTAGAACTCGTTTTGTAAGAATGTCGATAGTGACTAAACTGTTGGACTAGATACTACCTTTTAGTCCTTTTACCATCTTCGGTCGCGTGGAAGTCCGAAATTAGCCCTTATGAACGTACTACTGGGATAAAAGTATCCTATGTTCTAACCATGATCTACCTGTGTGCCATAATGCATTGTAATCCGTTCAGCCGTTAAAGCATGAAAAGGTAACAGACAAGTAGACAGACAGACTTATTTTTGCATTTTTAATACTAGTAAGAATGGATATTTGATTGAATCTTGGAGTGCTAACTGGGAGCTTCATTACTTAAAGTCTATTCAAACTCATGTTTCAAATTGATGTTATTTCAAGTTAAACAAATATCAACTTTATTGTAATGGGAATTAAGTTGATTTCAGAGTGACTAGCACTATTGAAAAAGTTAAAAAATGTTGGGTGTTAGTGGGGAAAAGAAAAGGGCGGCAAGATAGCCACGTTGAGAATAGCTATAAATCTAAGGTCTATTCAAATGTACCTACATATGTTTCCAATTGAATTTATTTCAAGTTAAACAAGTAAGAATCAACTTTATTTTAATGGTAATTAAGTTGATTTCAGAGTGACTAGCACTATTGAAAAACTTATAAAAATGTTTGAAGTTGTAGCGTAAACTGTTTACATTTTTGGCGAATAATTCGCGAATGCAGATTAGACAATAATACGTAGTTTAATTTACTGCCATATCGTCGTCTCCGCATTATATACCTAAATAAAGGAAGGTTGTACAGATTTTCACAAGGATCGTACTGACGATTCCTGTGAGTGGTTTGAGTTAGTGGGTGCTCTAACAAGTCAAACGGAAATTATGGACAGAATGTAATGGTCCATCGATTCGGAGGGAAAACGCTAAGATGTTCTGCCTGGGTTTGAACATTTTAGGGCGGTTTCAGGTTTATGTTGTATTTAGGTGTTTGGTTTTATGGAGCCTTAAAAATTCATGGTAAATTGGTTTCCTTGTTTATGTAGGCATGTGGGTTAGAATGGGAAATATGTCAACTGCTTATGCTGGCTTGAAAGGTGGTTTCTTTCAGACATATTGCGTTATCAACACCTTGCTATATGTCACGTTAAGCCGTTGGTCCTGCGCCTGATCTCTCTCCGGTCGTGTCGGATTGCCGTTCCATCGGACAATTCATCGGACGTTCCATCGGACTGAGAGAAGAGGGAATGAGTTTTTCCCAGTGGACAGATTGATGTTTAGACTAGTCTTTCTAACGGGATTTTTCTTTCCCGTTGGTCAGATTTCCTGTGTCTGCGTGCACACATGTGCACTATAATATCTCCCGTGTCCAAGGCTAGTCTCCGTTGAAACTGGCCACTGCGGCCGAAATACGGTCTGGAGGACTTTTTTAGGGTTCCGTACCCAAAGGGTAAAAACGGGACCCTATTACTAAGACTTCGCTGTCTGTCCGTCTGTCCGTCTGTCCGTCTGTCTGTCTGTCTGTCACCAGGCTGTATCTCAAGAACCGCGATAGCTAGACAGTTGAAATTTTCACAGATGATGTATTTCTGTTGCCGCTATAACAACAAATACTAAAAACAAAATAAAATAAATATTTAAGGGGGGCTCCCATACAACAAACGCGATTTTTTTGCCCTTTTTTGCTCGATATCAAAAATGGCAACAGGTAGGCACTTGAAATATTCACAAAATACTCAGTTGTATTTTAACTTTAATAAGAAATAATAAAATTAAAATAAAATAAATATTTAAGGGGGGCTCCCATACAACAAACATGTTTTTTTCGGCGTTTTTGCCTTGTGGTACGGAACCCTTCGTGTGCGAGTCCGACTCGCACTTGGCCAGTTTTTTTATTTTTTATGTCACGTTAAGCCGTTGCCCCTGCGTCTGATCTGTCTCTGGTCGTGTCGGATTGCCGTTCCATCGGGCAATGAGAGTGAGGGAAGAGAGAGTGCACCTGTGTCTACGCATACACTTTGTGCTCTATTAGTTGCCATGGTAGAAATTTAGTCTGGAGGATTTTATTTATATGTCACGAAATTTTTCTGGTTCCCTCAATGCAGTGAACGAAGCACCAATTTTCTGACACCTAAGGAATACCAACGGCGGAGAATAGAAAACATGAAGCAGGTTGCGAAAAATTCACCGTAATTTGGTAGACAACTATTTAAAGTTGGTATATTGGTATATATAATTAAAATCTCAGAACATGTCGATATAAAGCGCCAATTTGCGTGTATTTATAAAAATTAACGATTCGCTTACAGCCGAGGGTCGTCTCGAGTGAGCTCTCCAACAAAATTGAGCTGCCAAGGCTCTCTGCAAACACTTCAGAGCCATCCTGGAGAGAGCTCCTTTATACGTATTGAGGAATAAGCAGTACTGTATGGATTTTTGGATACAATACCGAGACAATAGAATGGAAATGGAGCTAAGAATAGGGATGCTCGAGTGATGTCTCGTATGTCATCTTTATAGGATACTATAGACCCTTCTTGGCTTTGCTTGGGCGAAGTTTGAATGTAATACATAAACCATATTCAAGAAATGATCTGAATGATGGTGAAAACTGCATCAGCATTCTTAAAGTAGGTATGTAGTTTATAATTGCTAAGCGTAAAGACAGACAAATAATGATTAATTATCTACTTAATAATAATTTTTCTCCTACACAGAGAATGGTTATAAAAAATGAGTCTCATTGGGAGGAAGTTGTGTAAAGGTACTATTCCATAGGCAACTGCAATAGCAAGCCGCAGCGGCGAAGATACCAAAAACACACGACTTGTTTCTATGTAACTCTATGAAAGCGCTTCCGTTGATGACGAAATTGCAGCCTGTTGCCGTTTTCATAAAGAATTCAAATTCAAATAACATAGAATAAATGATAAATCTATTTATTTCTGTAAGTAAATTGATTCAAAAGTAAATATTCATGTCATTGTGTAATAATATCCGTCCAGTGATTCGTCAACTTGTGACAACTATCACCCCTCCCGCACCGCGCAGCTACCTCAGGCAACGTCTCAGTAAACGTGCCACTAGTCGATATTTTTTCCATACAAACGGGAGAGTACTCCACTGTTTGTGTATCCAAAGTTAAACATGATATCGTTTTGATTTATTATTAATTTTGTCTGTACCTACTGAAACAGAATAGTAAAATAAAAAAAGTAATTAAAAAGTTATGAGCCAACAAAGAATCGTTTTTCTTACTATTTTTAATGTAACTTTGTGTGTAAATAAGTAATAAAAGAACTGTAAAATCTTCAAAAACAAGTCCGTATCGCCAAAGTTCAGTTATTGAAGAGTTCAATAAAGTTTACTTGTAATTTATTTATGCAGTGGTTTTTTCATAAAACTAGATTTTCAAAGCACTTTTCGATTTTTTTTACGCGCCTATCAATTCGGAAAGGTGTTTCTGTGCGTGAGAACTAGACGTGTGCGTGTAGACTATCGTGTCCGACAGAGCTAGTATCATCACTGATACTAGCTCTGTCGGACACGAAGGCCATGACCACCAGTGAGTTCGAGCTCGCGACTAGTTTACTCTTAAGCGGTCGGCTTATAGGCAGGTAGGCTTTTCTATGAAACAGCAGATATTTTTTTTGATAAACGACGTAAAAATTATACTCTAGGGGATCTAGAATCATGTGCTGTATTTCATAGTTACAGTTTGCGCACCCTGTATAAGAGAGCCAGTAAATTGTCTAATTGAAATAAATGCTTCGACTTTGTCGTTGAATATTAAATTATGCTCAGAGTGCGGAAAATTCTGTCGGACATTGTAAGAGTACTAAGTAGATATAAAGGTTTGGACGAAGAACATCAGAAACGCAAAATGAGGCGTCAGGCGTTTGTATTTTGTCACAAATGGTCAGCATCGTAAAAAGACAGATTAGCAAAATGACAGGTTTGCAAAAAGACAGATTAGCAAAATGACAGGTTTGCAAAAAGACAGATTAGTAAAATGACAGGTTCGCAAAAAGACAGATTAGCAAAATGACAGGTAGGTACACAAAAAGACAGATTAGCAAAATGACAGGTTCGCAAAAAGACAGATTAGCAAAACGTCAGGTTCGCAAAAATACAGATTAGCAAAATTACAGGTTCGCAAAAAGTATTGCCAAATAAGACTGAAGAGATGTATGCTCGATGTTTTCAACTAGTCAAAGATATACTGGGCTAAAGGATGGGCTCTTTTAAGTCTGATTATGAAAATGCTATAATCAATGCTGTTAATTAATTTTGTATTCCCTGATGTATCCATGAACGGTTGCTTCTTTTAATTCCACAAAGTCGTGAAAAAAAGGCCAAGGATTTAAGGTTTATATGATTTTGCATTTTGCTTCTGACGTTTTTCGCCCAAACCGATATAAATACTGTCTTCGACAGACTGTGGGTCTTCATTAGTATTCTGCAGAGTGATGTCTCCTTCTCGGGCGAATTAATACTTAGGGGCCGTCTCTACGAGCGAGAGAATCGTGGCGATATTATCGTCGTGCCACGTATTTCTATACACTCTCTTAGAACGTGTCTCCACACGGTGATATCATCGCGGCGAAAATTTGATGGCACGGCGAGACTATCGCCGCGATTCACTCGCTCGTGGAGACGGCCCCTTAATCATCATCATCATCATTTCAGCCGAAAGACGTCCACTGCTGGACACAAACCTCCCCCAAAAGGGGGGGGGGTTTCCCATAATCGCCACGCTTGGCAGGCGGGTTGGCGATCGCAGTATGGCATGGTGGTGGAATGCATAGAGAACGCTGCTGCCCATTCTCCGGTACGCCTCTTAGTCGCCTTTTACGACACCCACGGGAAGTATGGGGTGGTGCTATTCTTTAAGTCCGGCACCACACAGACAAGAACTCAACTCAACCCCTCTGAATCACATGCTTATTTTAGAGTTGTGCCACAAGATAAATCGAATATTAGAATAAAATTCCTTATCGTGCGGTGTAACTCTGGACACAAAACCCTTTTTCATAAACGTTGCTTAAAGTTAAGTAGTGATAAGTTAAAGTTAAGTAGTGGTAGTGATAAGTAAGGAACACGGGTGGATTTTAGTCAGTAAGAGTCTGACACTCCCTTCCGCTCCACCCAGAGCGGGAGGAGTCATTTGATGATTTCCCATCCGCAAAAAAAAAAAAAGTTAAGTAGTGAATAACGACTATTTAACCTAACATTTTTGACGTTTTTAACCGACTTCAAAAAGGAGGAGGTTCTCAATTCGACGGTATGTTTTTTTTTTTTTTTTTTTTTTTTGTGTGTTTGTTACGCGATTACTCCGCCAATTGTGGACCGATTTTCAAAATTCTTTTTTTGTTTGAAAGGGTATACTCTCGAGGTGGTCCCATTATCATCAAATTGGAATCTGATGATAGGATCCCATGGAAATCGAGGGAAACCCTCAAATTTTATAGGCAAAGCTATAACGATTTGGGTATTTTTTAAAATAACTTCAGCATTTGCTCTCGGAAATCATCATTTGGTAAAGTGGAGCTGATGAAGAAGACCACAGATGGCCCACTAAAAAGTGAAAAATAAAAACTTTTTACAAAAAAAAAACAACCGACTTCCAAAAAAAAACACTACAAATTGAAAAATAACTTTAATTTCGGAAGTCGGTGTCAATAAACGAAAATGCGGAACCAAAGACACCGACTTCCGAAATTAAAGTTATTTTTCAATTTGTAGTGTTTTTTTTTGGAAGTCGGTTGTTTTTTTTTTGTAAAAAGTTTTTTTACGTCACATGACTTTAATCATCGTTTATAAATTCGACGGCACGGTTGGCGCAGTGTTTAAGCGATTGACTGCTCTGCCCACCTGAGCCTAAAGTGCAGTAATAGGCATTTTGGTCGGTTTTGAGTTAAATATATATTCTGAATCCCCATTTTATTAGCTATCAGCCGATCTTTCATTTTTTTTTTGTAGCTCCAATAGTTTATTTTATTTTAATTTATTTCGGATGAAGTAACAGCAAAATTATCACAGATTTATTAAAATATTAAATGTTTACCAGCTAAACCGCAGTAAAATGAATACTGCACCAGATTTTTCTCTGTTTCCTAACTAAACTGCAGTATTTTATGGTATTTTGTGACACTTTAAATAGTAGTTTGTTCTAAAAGATTAAAGAAAAAACTTACTAAAGTGCAGTATTATTCTACGCCTACAAAATGATTATACTGCAAAAGTTAAGACAAAATATTTTTTATTTAAATTCCTAATTAAAGTGCAGTATTTACTGCACATTAACTTGCTGGATATTTTGTAATTTCAAATTATAAATAGTTGTGACGCCGGTGCCACACAGATTGTGCTTAAATATTTTGAACCAGGGCACACGTTCATGTCAGCCGATTCTTTTCACCACTTTGTGGAATAATCTTTGCGAAAGAAAGGCAAGGTTTATGATTTTAGGGATTTCGTCAACGCGGTTACAGTGTCACTCAAGTCGGGGAAGGTAGTATCTAAAATAATGGAGGTTACAGATTTCTACTACTTAAAAACACAAGTCGCACAAAAAAAAAAATGAAGGATAACGAGGGGAACAGGGTTTACTTAAGAGACATACTTGAAGTTCTGGTCCAAAGTGGAAAGTACTGCCTTTTCTACAAAAAAGATTTTGACGAAACTGACTGTAAGCAGATGTTTTGCTTAAAATCAAAAACTTTGTCAATCTTTACTCAAAAAACGGGCATTAAAGGTATCGATTTAGGAAGGAAGCAAAATATAATAAAACAATTAGGTTCCTAATGCCTGAAAATAGGTTGTTATTTGTTGAAAAATCTCCCCATTCCCAAAAACGGTACAAACGAAGTAAGTACCTGAATTTGATGTAGACGAGTAAAATACAGTAGGTACTTCATACAAACAGTGAAGACTGTTTACTTTTATTTTTTATCCTACTATTATATTACTTAATAATACTTATTAATTAGTTTGTATCGTTTTTTTAATGTTTAATTCTATTGCTTCACTTTATCGTTATTGTTTCATATTTTCCGTCTATTATTTTTGTAAGACAAGAATGCTCATTTAGTAATTAAGTAGTTACTTATGTTTAGAAGAAAGATTATTTCTGCATGAGAAATACCATGTGATTTACGTTTTATGGTGCATTTACTAGTAAAGATTATTAAAATTTTGTAAAGACTGATAATATTGTTGACTGATAATATTTTCATATCTAGGGGTACGGGAGTGCCCCCGCCAAGACCAGCCAAGCGAAGCGCAAGGGCACTACCTACCTTTTCTCGAAGCACTTCGTCGTATTTTTGAACCCTCTTAACTTGGGTTTGGATTATATCAGATAAACAAAATTTTCGGAATATGATGCCAGTGGTTGACTTATTAAACCTATAAAGTTTCAATTGCATAGCTCTTATACTTTAGATTTTATTGATATCTAAAATACCCCGATTTCGTCACTGACTCACTGACTGATGATCATCAAAATTCTTAAGGTACTTCCTGAAGTCCTAGAAAGCTGAAATTTGGTATGTAAGCTAGTAATAGTACACAAACAACAAAAAAATATTAAAACTTGAAACTTTTACCCCCACCAAAAAAAAAAAAACCGTAAATTTTGATGCTAGAGGTCTGAAAATTTATATAAGGGGTCCTTGTTATAAATAAACCCCAAAAAAAGAAAGAAAAAATGAACAACAGCAAAAATACTCGTATACATATCATAAGCAACTTACAAAAAGAAATGAAATCCCACAAAAACATTTCATGTTAAATGTTGCCAAGACGAGACCATGTAGCTCGCACTGTCAAAAAGTAATCAGATCTCATGTAGAGCCAAGCTTCTGACTCTACACGCCCTAACTCTACAAGGCCTGACTTCGCAAACTCTACACCTTAGTCAAAATAATATGGCTTGGCCATTTCGCTACATTCACATGAGCGTAAGGTGAAAAACTCTCATACTGTTAATGGTTCTTGTAGTAACGAAACGGCCAAACCAGATATTTTGACTAAGGTGTAGAGTTTGCGAAGTCAGGCCTTGTAAAGTTAGGGCGTGTAGAGTTAGAAGCTTGGCTCTACATGAGATCTGATTACTTTTTGACAGTGCGAGCTACATGGTCTCGTCTTGGCAACATTTAACATGAAATGTTTTTGACTTTTAAATGTGTTTGCTTCGTCTGCAATGCTAAGTACGTTTTTACTCTTGACTATACCCTGTTCATTTTATTGGTTCATTTTCATTTCACTATTTCATTTTAAACAACATTTGACTTTTTTTTTTGGCGGGGGGAAACCTTCAAAAGGCACCCGACTTCCGGGGTACGGTAGGTACGTCGGGGTGGTCCCAATTCCTCTTAAAAGACCATTTCCGGAAACCCCCGAATAATAACAATTGAGAAGTGACGTGGGATATCAGCACCCTAATTGCGTAAAACACTATCAATCATAATCTGAATCACTTCGAAGGATATTGCTATTCCATTGCTTCATATGTTCGAGAAAGTCAGCTCAACAACGTAAGTAATGCAATTAATGTTTTTGAACTGTCAAAATGTTAGTGCAATGTGTTACGTAATTACCCCGCCGTTTGTAACGTGGTTCCTTTCGCTTACACACTTGGCGAATGAGAGCTACACCGAAAAAAGTGGATCATTTTGATCGTCATGATATTTTTACCCGACTGCGTCAGAAGGAGGGTTATGTTTTTCAAGTGTATGTATGTATGTACGTATGTATGTATATTTCTTTGGCACGCTCTGTAGCCTAAACGGCTTGATCGATTTCAGCTTGAGAGGTGCCGTTAGATTCGTCTGAATTGTGAGAGTGACACTGGGTATAGGTATCAAAATTGAAAAAAAAAAATGGCCGATTTTTAACGCAATATTATGTCTTCAAAAAGATGTGTGTGTGTGTGTGAGTGGGGTATCAAAATAAAGTGTTTTAAAAGGTGATTCCAAAAATATATACAACTTATACGGTTAAAAGTAATTCGAAGTGACAAATCGTAAAAAACACGTACCAAGAACTAAATCGTCTGCGAAATCTTTCACATTTATTTTGTAAACTAAAAAGCTGGAAAAAAAAAGTTATTTAAAAAAATAAAAAAACCCGACTGCGGTAAAAAACTGAAAAGCTAAAAACAAGCCCATTTTAAATTAAATAAAAGTTGGAAGCAGGCGGGACCCATATCATTTTTATTATATTTTCAAATTCAAATTTTTTGTAAGTTGTAATGCGGTTTTTTTTTTCTTTAAAACGTTGCCCCACACTAGGAATTTCTCCTGTATTGTGGGTGCCTTTACAAACATTTACTACTTGTAAGTCATACAAATATTTGTTCCGTGCGGGAATCGAACCCGCGACACGCAGCGCAGCTGGCCCTCCCGAACCTAAAGTTCAGTAACAGCAAAAACACGAATTCGAGAAAAACGCGCGTAAAGTTTAGAATTCATAAAAATATATCTTAAAGAGACTTTTAGCTAAAACCTTGAATGCATGGTGAAAGGACATGTACAAAACTAAAATACTAAACATTGTTATATTAGTTTTTTTGATAAAAACTATAATTATGGCCATTTTACTACACAAAGTTTTTTTAGCCCCTATTACTACACAAAGTTTTTTTACAAAATCTTTTTGAAACCCCATTTAAATGCAGTAAATTCTGTTATTACTGCAGTTTAGACTTTTTTCCGCGATTATTACTAACTAAAGTACAGTAATATTTTGAAAATACTGCTATTTAATCTGTTTTTTTTTTAAGAAATGAAGTTGCACACTTGTAGTAAGTAGGTAATAAAGTAGTAAAAATGTGTATTTTCTTAATCAAATTTGCTTGACTAAGCCATTAAAACTATTTATCAAAACATTGTACAGACACCAGCACATCAAGCTACGCGAAACTGTCAAAGTTTCCCATTCAACCTTGAACCTTATGCTTTAGCGATAAAATTGAAAATTTATTAAAGAAATTTGACAGATTGTAGTAGCTTGATGTGCTGGCGTCTGTACAACCTAACAGTGCAAATTGTTTCAAACAACAATAATCCCACAAAAACATTTCATGTTAAATGTTGCCAAGACGAGACCATGTAGCTCGCACTGTCAAAAAGTAATCAGATCTCATGTAGAGCCAAGCTTCTGACTCTACACGCCCTAACTCTACAAGGCCTGACTTCGCAAACTCTACACCTTAGTCAAAATAATATGGCTTGGCCATTTCGCTACATTCACATGAGCGTAAGGTGAAAAACTCTCATACTGTTAATGGTTCTTGTAGTAACGAAACGGCCAAACCAGATATTTTGACTAAGGTGTAGAGTTTGCGAAGTCAGGCCTTGTAAAGTTAGGGCGTGTAGAGTTAGAAGCTTGGCTCTACATGAGATCTGATTACTTTTTGACAGTGCGAGCTACATGGTCTCGTCTTGGCAACATTTAACATGAAATGTTTTTGTGGGATTATTGTTGTTTGAAACAATTTGCACTGTTAGGTTGTACAGACGCCAGCACATCAAGCTACTACAATCTGTCAAATTTCTTTAATAAATTTTCAATTTTATCGCTAAAGCATAAGGTTCAAGGTTGAATGGGAAACTTTGACAGTTTCGCGTAGCTTGATGTGCTGGTGTCTGTACAATGTTTTGATAAATAGTTTTAATGGCTTAGTCAAGCAAATTTGATTAAGAAAATACACATTTTTACTACTTTATTACCTACTTACTACAAGTGTGCAACTTCATTTCTTAAAAAAAAAACAGATTAAATAGCAGTATTTTCAAAATATTACTGTACTTTAGTTAGTAATAATCGCGGAAAAAAGTCTAAACTGCAGTAATAACAGAATTTACTGCATTTAAATGGGGTTTCAAAAAGATTTTGTAAAAAAACTTTGTGTAGTAATAGGGGCTAAAAAAACTTTGTGTAGTAAAATGGCCATAATTATAGTTTTTATCAAAAAAACTAATATAACAATGTTTAGTATTTTAGTTTTGTACATGTCCTTTCACCATGCATTCAAGGTTTTAGCTAAAAGTCTCTTTAAGATATATTTTTATGAATTCTAAACTTTACGCGCGTTTTTCTCGAATTCGTGTTTTTGCTGTTACTGAACTTTAGGTTCGGGAGGGCCAGCTGCGCTGCGTGTCGCGGGTTCGATTCCCGCACGGAACAAATATTTGTATGACTTACAAGTAGTAAATGTTTGTAAAGGCACCCACAATACAGGAGAAATTCCTAGTGTGGGGCAACGTTTTAAAGAAAAAAAAAACCGCATTACAACTTACAAAAAATTTGAATTTGAAAATATAATAAAAATGATATGGGTCCCGCCTGCTTCCAACTTTTATTTAATTTAAAATGGGCTTGTTTTTAGCTTTTCAGTTTTTTACCGCAGTCGGGTTTTTTTATTTTTTTAAATAACTTTTTTTTTCCAGCTTTTTAGTTTACAAAATAAATGTGAAAGATTTCGCAGACGATTTAGTTCTTGGTACGTGTTTTTTACGATTTGTCACTTCGAATTACTTTTAACCGTATAAGTTGTATATATTTTTGGAATCACCTTTTAAAACACTTTATTTTGATACCCCACTCACACACACACACACATCTTTTTGAAGACATAATATTGCGTTAAAAATCGGCCATTTTTTTTTTTCAATTTTGATACCTATACCCAGTGTCACTCTCACAATTCAGACGAATCTAACGGCACCTCTCAAGCTGAAATCGATCAAGCCGTTTAGGCTACAGAGCGTGCCAAAGAAATATACATACATACGTACATACATACATACACTTGAAAAACATAACCCTCCTTCTGACGCAGTCGGGTAAAAATATCATGACGATCAAAATGATCCACTTTTTTCGGTGTAGCTCTCATTCGCCAAGTGTGTAAGCGAAAGGAACCACGTTACAAACGGCGGGGTAATTACGTAACACATTGCACTAACATTTTGACAGTTCAAAAACATTAATTGCATTACTTACGTTGTTGAGCTGACTTTCTCGAACATATGAAGCAATGGAATAGCAATATCCTTCGAAGTGATTCAGATTATGATTGATAGTGTTTTACGCAATTAGGGTGCTGATATCCCACGTCACTTCTCAATTGTTATTATTCGGGGGTTTCCGGAAATGGTCTTTTAAGAGGAATTGGGACCACCCCGACGTACCTACCGTACCCCGGAAGTCGGGTGCCTTTTGAAGGTTTCCCCCCGCCAAAAAAAAAAGTCAAATGTTGTTTAAAATGAAATAGTGAAATGAAAATGAACCAATAAAATGAACAGGGTATAGTCAAGAGTAAAAACGTACTTAGCATTGCAGACGAAGCAAACACATTTAAAAGTCAAAGGTGAGAATATGCAATTTCCACTTGGAAATGAAGTCAATCAATTAGAATGTAGCGAAGTACGTCCCGGTGAGATGGAGACGATTTGCGTAAGTTGATGAGCACTTGGCATTTAAAGCTGTGGAGACTAAGTGTATTACACAATATATTTGCCCACTTTAAAGGATATTTACATTTAAATATCACAATAAAGATAGGTATTACCTTAATAATAATGCGCTGGTTCTTGGTGGTAAAACAAAAGTATATTCTGTCAATCAGAAGCAAAAACCAAAAGGTATAAAAAACATAAACAAAACCTATAAAAAAACATTTTTCCAAAAAAAACAACCGACTTCCAAAAAAAACACTACAAATTGAAAAATAACATTAATTTCGGAAGTCGGTATCTTTGGTTCCCCGTTTTCGTTTATTGACACCGACTTCCGAAATTAATGTTATTTTTCAATTTGTAGTGTTTTTTTTGGAAGTCGGTTGTTTTTTTTTGTAAAAATGTTTTTATTTTTCACTTTTTAGTGGGTCAGTTTGTAATTAATCTAAGTTACAAAAGCCTAATGCCAACTGTTCATCACCTTTTACAAAATATTGCTTTTCCCGATGCTGGGAGGTTAATTGTTGAGGAGTTCTCCCGGTAAGAACCAGGAGATCCTCAACAATCACTCGCAATACGTAATTGTGACGAGCATAAATTGCTTAGCAACCATATTAAAGTAATCGAATCGCAACCCGTGAAATATTTGTCAGTGAGTAGTTCCGATGGCCATCTGTGATCTTCATCATCAGCTCCACTTTACCAAGTGATGATTTCCGAGAGCAAATGCTCAAGTTACTTTAAAAAATATCCAAATCGCTTTAGCTTTGCCTATAAAATTTGAGGGTTTCCCTCGATTTCCATGGAATCCTCTCATCAGATTCCAACTTGATGATAATGGGACCACCTCGAGAGTATACCCTTTCAAATAAAAAAAGAACGTTTGGAATCGGTCCAGCCGTCTTCGAGTAATCGGTGAACATACACAAGGTAGCTACTGTAAACTGTTGAGGAGTTCCTTTAACTGTCCTTCGTTTCATCATCAGACCCCTAATGACAGTCGCAACCCATCTAGGTGTAAAGTTCACATCAATACAAATTAATCAAGCCCAAACACAAGGTAACTGCTGTAAATCGTTGAGGAGTCCCCTCGACTGTCTTTCGGCTCCATCATCAGATCGACTCCAGACCTTCATCAAATTGTAGTGCTTTAAAATACTTAATGAAAAAATTAACTAACGCACTAGTCGCTCCTACGATTTTCGAAAGTTCCCCTCGATTTCACTGGGATGCCATCACCAGATCCTGGTTTCCTTATCATGGGACCACCCTTGGCATATCCTCTTTCCAACAAAAAAATAATAATCAAAATCGGTTCATAAACGACGAAGTTATCCGCGAACACACATAAAAAAAAAAAAAAAAAATATACGGTCGAATTGAGAAACCTCCTCCTTTTTTGAAGTCGGTTAAAAAGGGAATGATGATATGGTTAGAAAGGGGGTGGCTACCAAGATGACGACTAACGGTGAAGTATAGAAGAAAAAGACTTGTAGCGCCGACCTCAAATAAACTGGTATAAGAGCAGGAGATTGATAATGATGAATGATGAGTAGGTATGTCAATCAATTCAATTGATTAAATATCTACTAATTCAGATAGTAAAGCGTTTCAGTATTTAAGACACAAACCCTTTGTTTTTGAAGTGAAAACTTCTTTAGGCGCGTCGGGCATTTTTTGACGTGGGAAAAACCATTGAACTCGCGACACTGTTACCGACACCGCCCTACATTCGGATGTGTTCGACTGTCCTCGGGATGTACTCGGTTTTAAATCCGATATGTCAGTGAGTGATGGCAAAGTATTCTGTTGTTACCTTATACAAAGAAAAGTATAGACGGCGGATTGCTCCATTTCATTTCCACAAGGAAGGCATAAAGTATTGAGTTATTATAAGTAACAGAAAAGGATAAAGCTATACTATTTCCGTCTCTCAGTGCGTGCCAGTTTTTTCAAGGCAGCTACTTATGTAGCTCATATTAGTTAGGTTACTTTTTTGTCTCATGTGGCCACGTTACTCGATGCTCTATAGCTTTCTTACTCTAAGGGCTGATTTTTCCATGGCCAGATAACTTTTATTCGAGGAACAAAATTGACGTTTGACAGTTTTTGTATGAAATAACTGTCAAAATTGTAAAATTATTCCTCGAATAAAGTTATCAGGTGATTGAAAACTCAGCCCTAAGTAAATAACCCAATGAACTTATCTGAACTGTCAAAATGAAACAAATTGCGATCAATCGCCATTTTGTGTAAGTTACGAAATTACCCTGTTGATGCTGATTTCATCCACCTAAACTTAACCTATGCTAAAACTCACCTGTAATATTGAGGACGACTCTTTCACCATGCGTAGCCACGATCCTCCACTCACACCGTTCCGGGGTCGTGGGGGGAGTCTCACTACCCCACCCGGGTGAGTTAAACCACCCAGAGTTACCCAGCAATGTCCTTCCGCATTCTGTTGACATGAGCATGAATATGAGCTAATTTAGTACTGTCACTATGTCTTTAAATTGGGGTTAATTTGCGTAATCAAACCGTCCCTTAGTTTAACGGATGGTAAGGGATTTTTGATCGCAACAATATTGGCTGTTGGAACAGCAGTTTCGTGAATTGAAGTAATTTGATTTTCTAATACGAGTCAGCTTTATTCGTATTGATTTAAGTTATTAGATTTTCTGGAGGCACGATTCAATTATTCTGTTTCAAATAAGATAGACTTTTAATTTAATTATACCAACCGAAAGAAAGACTTGATGTGTTTTGCATGATTCACTAAAAATTACAATAATAAGTTTTATTTTAATGATGAGTGTCAAATTAAGCCCTGCCCACGTAAAATGCGAACAGACGAGTGGGAGGTCGTTATTTTAATCCCCATCCATTGCACTAGTGACGTAAACCAATTTCCATTACACATTATATACATAGGGCGACTGATCTACTAAGCGAGCGAAAGTGATGCAATTACTTTTGAAACACAAAAGAAATCGATCTAAAAACGACAAAATATAAAAAAAAAAATGATTACATGATAAAAATCTGTTTTTTTTTTTGTTTTATAGTGTTCAGATATAGGTACACATAGAAGTTTACACAACAAAAACTGATATTTCAAGAACCTACAGTCGTTGACTCCAAAAAAATAATATAATAATAATAATAATAATAAAAGTTTATTTGGAACAAGTATCAGGACACAAATTTACAAAAGGAAACGAAGATAGCTACAAAAGTTAAAACTGTGGCGCAGCCATCAACGCCCAGGTCAAAAATATGGTTCATTAGTTCCAGACTAGTAATTAAAAAAAAAAAGAAAGAAAATGATTAATATAAAGGTACTAACTATTGTGTGTGTGTGTGTGTGTGTGTGAGTGAGGGTGTGTTTGAGTGGGGGTATGTGTGAATGAGGGTGTGTGTGTGTATTGAGGGGTATGCGAATATTGAACGTGGATGAGGGGGATAGTGTTTATGTAATAAAATTGTTGTTACAGGAATGTAAGTGTTATGTTACCACAAGTTTTTCTGTTTCTTCGTAGGAGTATGATTTTAACAATTCTGACAGTTTTTTTCTAACTAAAGTTCTTGTTAAAGGATAGATTTGAATGTTTCTATTTACTTTATTGTAGAGTTTAGGGCTAAAGTAGTTAAAGTGGCGTCTTACTAGTGTCAATCTGGAGAAAGGTATCTTGCAAACTATGTCGGAACGTCGCTTTTTAGAGAGGTGTTGTGGGTCGTACTTCGTGAGGTCGTGCTTCTTGATAACAGTTTGAAGTATAAATAACTGCCTAACAGTGAGGACGTTACAGAGCGAAAAAAGTTCTGACGTTGGGAATCGGGCAGGCTTCTTAGCCAATACTTTTAGCACTGCTCTTTGCGCTCTCTCCAATCGCAGAATAGTAGTCTTGTGAGTACCTCCCCATACTGTAATGCAGTAGCCAAGGACTGACTGGGCGAGTGCGAGGTAAGTCAATATAAGACATGGGAAGTCGGCGACCGCCCTGAGCTTTTTGAACACGTATATAAGTCTTCTTACACGGACCACCACTGAGTCAACCTGTTTTTTCCACGTAAGGCAATTGTCCAATGTGACTCCAAGATATTTAATGTGGTCGGAGCGCTCTATCTGGGCACAGTCACAGGATATGGTGGCCACAGTACGAGAACAAACATGGGTTTTGATCTGAAATGACGTTGGTGGTTGTGTAAGAATTCCTGGTGTAAAGGGGATGAACTTAGTCTTAGCGATGTTGAGTGTAAGTAGGTTTGAGATCAACCAATCCATTACCAAACTCAGAGCGATCTCCGCCTTCTCACACGTCCCAAAAAAGAGTCTCTTTAGGGACTCTTTTTAGGGACCTACTTCTCAGTACTTACTTGCACACTTGTACAGGAGATTAGTCTGTGCGATGTCACTGGCACTCAGCCTGACTCGCTGGCCGATCTCCGGTCTCTTCTTGCCATGGACCTCCAGCGGCAGGATGGTGTCCAGGTACGTGCCCTTGCTGAAGGTGTTCCTCGCATAGTGCATGATGGAGTCGTAGTCGTAGGTTTGCCCCAAGGAGTTCACTTCCTCGTCTGTTAGTTTGTTGAAGTTGTATTCTTGGCCTGTGAAAAAAGCAAATGTTGAATAAGCAATATCATTAGATTAAATTATTGCTTATTATTAGAAGAGTCCCGAGACCGCATGTCGGTAAGCGTAGTGCGGGACGCCCCTCGGCTACCAAGGACCTGCGACCATAAAGGTGGTGATGTGACACAGCTTTGGGAAGGGGTCTTCGTCCAGAAGTGAACTGCAATACGCGGAGTTGATGATTAGCATCGTGTGCCAGAGTAGATTGATCCAGCAAACGACCGTAATCTGTCTTGTCAAACAAATTGCACAACAGAATAACAGGACATTGGTTAACAGGATTCAGCTGCACATATTTTTCACATTGTTGAAATACTTATCCCTGTTGTGCATATAACAGGGGAAAGTATATTCAAAACATCTGTATTAAATATTGATGTTTCGTTTGCCTGGATTAGAAAAACAGTTGAACGAAGGACAACCTATTTAAACCAAAAAGATGACAGGTTAATAATATATAATAAGTTATATGTGTAAGCATATGAAAAGAGTATACCTACTGAGAATTTTAATAAAGATCAAAAGACCTCGTAACTTCGTAAGTATGTAAATAACAATGGTAATCAAATATGTCTACAACTTGTAATCAAGGGAAAACAACTTGAAAAGTCTAATGAACTTTTGTAAAGGATTATTATAGCTACAAGAGTATCAGATATTAAATCTCTATCGAATCAAATTACTTCGACGTCGAGTAAAGAGAAAATTGGAATTGTTGATGAATTTTAGCGAAACTTTCACAATGTCATGATTCAAATTTTTCGCTTAAGATATTGAAGATCGTATTTATTTGTTTTTCAATTTCTTGTTACAGTCATAACACTTTCTTGGACTAAAGCACTTTTAACTTTGACTGCTAATACTTTAAGTTGACCAAAATTGACAAGTCAAAACTTCTTCGGACATCACAATTTAAAAATTTACTGTTAAAATTTGGACTACACTGAAAAAAAAAACGATATCTTGTTTATTATATAACCCTTGAGGATTCATCAGGTAATTGAAAACACCAGACCAATAGCTAGATGGGTGGGTGACATTCAGAAGATCGCAGGTAAGATCTGGTTGAGACTCGCAAAGACCAGGCATTCCAGGGACCCATGGCATAAAATCAAAAGGCATTTATTCAAATTAGACTGAGAATCAGCATGTTTTGAAAGTCAAAATTACATAAGTCAGTCCCCCAAAACGCCCACCCTTCACCACTTCCTAGTGGACAGAAGAAGTGGCGGAATAAACTCCCCAGCAGCACAGTTGCACAAAAGGGAGGCAGGAACATCCAATGATTAATAAATTGACAACAGTCAGTTGTTTATTAGGTACATACTTAATATAAATACAAATTTATTACCTCAAATAATAAATCAAAGGCTGCCTTCTCGACAATTTTTCAAGACAAGACAATTTTAGAATCAATCTTTCAACTTCGAATTTATGTCAAGACTCGTAATAAAACTAAACGGTTCGACACCTTTACAGTCTCAAAAAATCTGTTATCTGACGGGCAGTTTATTTATTGCGTATTTTTACTTAGAAATTCATAATTAAGGGGATTACAGGACCTAAACGCAAGTTTTAGAAACAATAAAAGTATATGATCAACTACCAGTAAACAAAATCAGAAAAATATATGATATTCTTCAGGATATATGCTAGATAGATAGTGTGTTGAAAACATAATACAACAAATTTGATACCATAAATAAAAAATCATGAAGATACCTCTAAAAACTTTCTTTTTACAATAAAAACCATACTAATATACATACAATCATTCTGATTTTTTGTCAGATATTTCTACAAGCAAAATACTAAAATACTAGTGTTTTAGTTTTTAGTCCAAACAATAGATTTTTTGTAATTGAATAATTGCTTAATATTTTGCAATAAAGAAAGAGAAGCGCGATGACACAACGCTGGTAGCGTTGTGTCGCGCTTCTCTTTCTTTTGTATGCAGTCCGACAGTGACCGCGCTTTAGGTCATGTAAGCCCCTTAAACTTCGATTAAAAGCAGATAGCGTTTCTTTGAGTGACGGATGGCTAGAATATCTACTTATGCACCCTTTGCGTAACACACTTGCAAACACAATCTGAATCATTTGCCAATCCATTGCTTCATATGTTCGAAAATTTTGTCTGCTCAGTGATGCAAATAACGCAATGAAGGCTGTTGTACTGTCAAAATGGAAGCCATTGCTACTGGGGCCCAAATCTGCTGTTTTTATAAATTCGTCATTCCAACACAATCCCATTGTCATTTTGCTAAAAGTTCGTAATCTGCTAAATTCATTGGTCGGAAGTCAAAAATTATGAAATCAATGACAGACCATTCCGACACTATTGTGATAGCAGACTTGAGGCCCTGTTAGTGTGTTACGGAATAACCCCCCGGTTACCACAACAATATACTATTGTAGGTATAGTAATTTTATATTGGGTGCATCGTCTTCACGTATATAATTAACTAGCTTCTGTCCGCGACTTCGTCCGCGTCCGCTCCCCCAACCCAAAACGTCGCGCGCTGTCACTTCGCTTTTGCTTAGCTTTCTTTCTGACTTTTTTCTGTTTGCTCGGCTCCTAAGTGTCGTAGCGTGATGTTAAATAGCCAATAGCCTTCCTCAAGAATTGGGCTATCAAATGCAAAAAGAATTTTCCAAATCCGACCGGTAGTTTCCGAGATTAGCGCATTCAAACAAACAAACTCTTCAGCTTTATTAATAGTATAGATGTATACAAAATATTGTAAAACATTTTAAAAGAAGTGAAGTTTCTTGCCCATTCTTCTCCATATGAAACCCTTTTGGAAGGGCCAATTAGAATCAATTCTATTTTCTTGTAAATTTCACCCAGCTCGGCTCGGTAAAATAAAACGCTTTCTCTTAACACCTTCCGGCGCGGTAACGGCAGTACGGCGAAAGCCGTATAATTTGGTACTTTCTTTACGTCAAACACGGCTATCGCAGTGTAAAATTTATTTGCTTATTGTATAGACTTTATTCTTAAGGGGATTACAGAACCTCACCGCAAAAAACGCAAGTTTTAGAAGCAATAAAAGTAGGTATATGATCGACTACAGCACAAAATCAGAAAAATATATGATATTCTTCTGGATACATGCTAGGTAGATAGTGTGCTGAAAACATAATAGGTATTTACAACTAATTTGATACCATAGAAAAAAAATCATGAAGATACCTCTAAAAATTTTCTTTTTAGAATGATATACTTACATACAATCATTCTGATTTTTTGTCAGATTATTCTACAAGCAACATACTAAGCACTATATTCCATTTGTTTAGGTAATTAAATAAAGGTAAACAAAAAAACCACGTGACGTGGTTAACCGACTAAACGTAATACCAGTCTATTCAGTTGTCATGCTACGTCACAATTGTACTCTTCAATTTAGCAACGTTATAATTCGTTAATAATATTGCTAAATTGAAGAGTACAGCTGTGACGTAGGATGACAACTGAAGTGATTGGTATTACGTTCAGTCGGTTAACTAAGTCACGTGATTTTTTTGTTTACCTTTATTTAATTACCTAAACAAATGGAGTATAGTGTTGTAATTTTTTTGTCCAAACAATAGATTTTTTGTAAATAGATAATTGCTTCATATTTTGCAATAAATTACCAGCGTTGTGTCATCGCGCTTCTCTTTCTTTTCTAAGCAAAGTAAGCCCCTTAAAGCAGTAAGGCTGAGATCACGTTAATTTACTGTAAAAAACAAGTCGTGTACGAGCTCTCAATGTGTGCCATACCCACACGTAAACAGATTTCATCCACGACGCTCTCTATACGGATACGGTTGTAGCCGTCTACCTAGGTAAATGATTTAATTTTCCGCGATATTGTTGGTACGGTTGTGACAGTATTGTGATTATGTATGAAAGATTCTACTGTCTTTCCCTAATAAAGGACCGTGCTGGAAAGTGTTAAGAAAGCGTTTTATTTTCCACATTTTCCCGAGCCCTGCTCCCCGCTCCCTGCTGCGCTCGACATTCCTACTAAAGCTGATGTTAGACTGTTTATTTTTGTTTCATTCCACGTTCATACGACACCGACAAAATAACATAGGAATGTTTCATTTCATTTGTCGATCATTCGGTAGTCCAGTGAAAGATGCCGAAATCTAACATCGTTGGATCTGTTCACTGATGAATTCTTTTTTTACTTTTAATTCATTTTATGTTCTGACGTTTCACTTCGAGTGAAAGATGGCGAATGAATAGCAAAAATGAACAAGAAATGAAGCGTCTAATATATATATCCCTTAAAGGCTCCCGCAGACAGGCGCGAGTCGTCGGTCGACGCTATTTTGGTGGAATCATTTCAATGTAGTTTTCATAGAAATTGTTCTATTAGAGTCGCGTCGCGCTGTCGCGTCGTGCCTGTCTGCAGATGCCTTAAAAGTTGCGCGTGTTTCTAGTACATTAATGATTGACATTGAGTGACGATCCTCAGGTCATCGTAGAATCTATGTAACTATTTACATATAACGATGTGTTGTTAATTAGCCGTAACAAAAACAATGATGCAGATAGCTTGTTTGCAAGTGTACAAATAAGGAAATTGTTGAGTAAGTGACTGAGTGTAGACTGGTAGTTTAGTATATTAGATAGTAGCAGTGCCCCGCGGTTTCACCCGCATAAGTGTCGATCCCGTAGGAATATCAGGATAAAAATATCCTATGTCCTTTTCGAGGACTCAAACTACCTCTGTACCAAATTTCATCTAAATCGGTGTAGTAGTTTAAGCGTGAAGAGGTAACAGACATACACACTTTCGCATTTATAATATTAGTATGGATTAGAAAAAAAAAATTAAATGTCTGGATTCCTCAAATGATGTTTTTATGTATTTTCCGTCAATTTTCACAGTAAAATAATATTGTTTTTTCCTGTTTCAGGAAAAAAAAGCACTGTATTTTATTTCTCGCTGATTTTCTCTGTCTGGAGAAGGAAAACCACAACACAAAGAAGGGCTTAACGATCTTCGACAAAGCAATTAAAAAAACTGGCCAAGTGCGAGTCGGACTCGCACACGAAGGGTTCCGTACCACAAGGCGAAAACGCCGAAAAAAACATGTTTGTTGTATGGGAGCCCCCCTTAAATATTCATTTTATTTTGTTTTTATTGTATTATTTTATTGTATTTGTTGTTATAGCGGCAACAGAAATACATAATGTGTGAAAATTTCAACTGTCTAGCTATCGCGGTTCTTGAGATACAGCCTGGTGATAGACAGACGGACAGACGGACAGACAGCGAATTCTTAGTAATAGGGTCCCGTTTTTACCCTTTGGGTACGGAACCCTAAAAAGGAACAAGAAAATGCTGAAAATGTTGCATTTCCACGTTTTTGATAGTTATATTTTTGTTCTTTATGTTCAACTTGCTGCGCCCCGCGGTTTCGCCCGCATAAGGGTCGTTCCCGTAGAAATATCGGGATAAAAAGTAGCCTATATGTTAATCCAAGGTATCAGCTACCTCCATACAAAATTTTATCAAAATTGGTCCAGCCGTTTGAGCGTGAAGAAATAACAAACATATAAACACACCCCCACACACACACTCACATACACCCCCTCACACAGACACTCACAAACTTTCGCCTTTATAATATTAGTGTGATCCTAACCCCGCTATGGTTCTCCAAAGTGAACTTCCCCAGAACTATGCGATAATATTTT
Organism: Mesoligia furuncula; assembly: GCA_916614155.1. Taxonomy (NCBI): domain Eukaryota; kingdom Metazoa; phylum Arthropoda; class Insecta; order Lepidoptera; family Noctuidae; genus Mesoligia; species Mesoligia furuncula. The sequence goes on along the minus strand of OU744798.1, from coordinate 26,422,883 downwards.
TTGGTAGAATTTTGTTCACATGTGTATATATTCATTTAAAAATAATTATCTTTTTTAAAGTGCGATCAGTTGACAAAGGAAAACTAATAATCAATCAATCAATCAACTCAGCCTATCGCAGTCCACTGCTGGACATAGGCCTCTCCCAGACTGCGCCACAGCACCCTGTCCTCCGCCTTCCGCATCCAGTCTACCCCAGCCACCTTCTTTAGGTCGTCCGTCCATCTAGCTGGGGGGCGTCCCACACTACGCTTGCCGATACGCGGTCTCCACTCCAGGACTCGTCTGCTCCACCGGCCATTGGTCCTTCGACAGACATGGCCAGCCCACTGCCACTTCAGTTTGCTTACTCTGCAAGCTATGTCGGTAACTCCGGTTCTTTTCCGGATAATTTCATTCCTGATTTTATCCTTTAAAGAGACTCCGAGCATAGCTCGCTCCATAGCTCGCTGAGCGACCTTGAATTTGTGTACCAGCCCGACCGTCAGTGTCCACGTTTCAGCACCGTATGTCATGACGGGCAGGACGCACTGGTTGAAGACCTTAGTCTTCAAACACTGCGGGATAGGCGACGAGAAGACTTGACGGAGTTTTCCAAATGCTGCCCAACCCAACTGGATCCTTCTGTCGGCCTCTTTCTCAAAGTTGTGTCTACCGAGCTGGATGACTTGCCCTAAGTAGACGTAATCCTTCACAACTTCGAGAAGCGACCCTTCGATGTGGATTGGACTCGGCAAGACGTGCGAATTGTACATGACTTTTGTCTTGTCCAAATTCATGCCGAGGCCAACCCGCCGGGAGGCTCCATTTAGGCTGTGCAACATTTGGTCTAGCTGTTCCAGCGACTCTGCCATTATGACGATGTCATCGGCAAACCGAAGATGTGAGATATACTCGCCGTAAACTAATAATATTAATTATATAATAAGTACGAGCGGCCTCAGTTGACTAAAGAGCTCCTAAACCAAAGATATGGTGGTAGGACTTACTAGGTACATACAGCTGAATGAATTGAGTACTGTTTAATCTTTACGCGATTTAGTTTAGTTTTTAAGAATTTAATATGAGTTGCAACACTATCAGTTTTGCAATTGCTACCGCGAGCACATCAAGCTACTCGAAACTATCAAATTTTCCCAATCAACTTTGAACCTAATGTTGTAGCGATAAAGTTGAAAATCTATTGAAGAAATTTGAAAGATTGTAGTAGCTTGATGTGCTGGCGTCTGTACATCTGTTCAGACATACGATGTATTAGTTCCAAAATCTGAATCCCTATCCAGCTTGAAGCTTTTAGACTAAATTCGATATTGGTCATCGCCTCATAAAGTTCTACGAGACCGTATGGATACTAGGTCCCATCGCCCTAATTTAATCTTAGTAGCCCCTTAACTCTCACTAAATATATTACGGTATCTGGCTATATACCGTAATATAGTTATATGAAAGTGGTTCATAATTATGATACGAACACGATCTAGTAATATAACTGTAATATTAAACTTTAATACTAAAGTACCTATACTTATTATTACTGAAAAACCAAAGAAAATATTATATAAGTACCTATACTAGGTGCTTATATGTATAATATTTTCTTTGGTTTGCGCAACTGGTTAATCATTTTAAATAAAACGGTGCATCAAATAAATTTTTTAAAAGACCTGCTGAAAACATGATTTATTCCGGTCTGATCCCCTGGACCCCTCCTCCAACCCCCTCTTACATCCCCTGCTAGTTCGTCTTCTATTTAAATCTCAGTCTTATCCACTTTATCTAATAAAAGAGCCCTTTAACAAAATTCCCGACTTTGACGTTGGATCTTCAGTGCTGATTAGAAAAATTTTGAAATAACGCACTAGCGGTATATCCCTATGAATATTAATATATCACGGCTTTTTTTTTTTTTTGCGGATGGGAAATCATCAAATGACTCCTCCCGCTCTGGGTGGAGCGGAAGGGAGTGTCAGACTCTTACTGACTAAAACCCACCCGTGTTCCTTCCTTAGCCCTTTATGTTCCGGGTCAGCGGTAACCCTTTCGGACAATCCCGCTGACCCGGCAGGCTTCGGCCCTAAGGGGCCCCTCCTCGATGCTGACATCTCTTTGAGGCGCGCGTGGAACACGTACGCGCCGTCCGGCACGGGCCTGGTCCTGATCGGACGGTGAGCTACCCATTACTCTCCGCCCGCCAGGCCCGCGCCTACGGTGGCCGGGAGTCGTCACGCGGCTCCCGACGCCTGGGGCGTCCCCCGCGGGGGCTGAGACGGGAGGCTCTCTCCCTGAACCGTCCCGCCACCTCCTTCGCTAGCATGACTACTTCGCAGAAGGAGGTGACTGCCTATCACTCCCTCTCGCCCCGGACCATGTCTTGCACCAGGGCCGGACGCGAGAGGTCGCCGTCGCTGCCGATCGCCTCTACGAGGACACGGCGGTGCTCCGCCCAAGCGGGGCAGACCTCCACCGTGTGCTCCACCGTGTCCTCTGGGCGATCCTGGCAATGGTGACACCCGATTGTAGGTAGGACTTAACATTACTACATTATTACTATATCACGGCTTCAACCATTTTACTGTGACAGAACTAATCAGGAGAAGTGATAGAGTGGCCAATTCCAAAGACCACTTGACAGATGAAACTACGAGTAGTGTTTATGAACTAACATATGTTCCTAAAATATGTATATGACAGGTCAATTAACATGTCATGTTAATGGGCCTACCAAATACATGTTCCACTACCTAAACAAAACAATATATTTCACAGACTCATTGTTTACATGTGTAACACTAGTGAAATTGTGGTATATCTTTCACAAAAGCCACTAATTAAAAGTTAAACATAAAATGGCTACCATATCATAATATACTGAACTTACTACTATTATATTATTACTGCAGCAGTGGTGGCGCGATTTACGAGTTGTAGGTCGTAGGTTCGAATCCTGACAGGCGCTTTATTTTGTATACCTACATTATTTCATCACATTGCTCTCAAAAACGGTGAAGGAAAACATCGCGCGGAAACCAGCATGTTGACATCTACCAACCCGCACTGGGCCCGCGTGGTGGATTACGGCCCACTCCCTCTCACAGAGTCCCAGCAGTGGGATCATTATAGGCTCATTATGCATAATATGTGGAGCTCTACTAAGCTAAATATTTAACACACTCATCGCATTCACAAAATTGTGGAGACTATTTTACAAAAGTCACTAATCAAAAGTTGAAGATAAAGTTATGTCGCACACACATAAATCAAATTCAGGAGTACGGAAGCCATATTCCTTTAATCAACATTAATGATGCAACTAATATTTTGTAACAATAATTTAAAAGAATGGAGTTTCTTGCCCGTTCTTCTCCATAGGAACCTCTACGCTTTGGAATGGGAAACTTGCTTAATCTTTCTGAATGACCGACTCCTTTGACAATTCAAAAATGCCTGTGAATGGTTTAATTGAAATTAATGCTTTGAGTTCAGTTCATTAACGATTCGTTTTTCTAACTTGGTATGTGGTAGGGTGATGTGTCATCATCAGCCTAACCTTTTCCCAACTATGTTGGTGTCGGCTTCCAGTCTAACCGGATGCAGCTGAATACTACGCAGCTGAATATACAGTATTTTACATAGAGCGACTGCCTATCAGACCTCCACAACCCAGTTACTGGGTAATACGATACTCCTTGGTAAGACTGGTTGTCAGACTTTCGGGCTTCTGACTATCCGTAACGACTGTTAAAGATCCACGAAAGACAGCCGAGACCAACGGCTTAACGTGCTTTCCGAGGCACGGAGGGGTCTCGGTATCTAAAGATGGTCACCCATTCACAGACCAACCGCGGCAAGCCTAGCTTAACCTGATCGATCGAAATGTGCGGCTTTTATTTTTTAGCCACGGGCCTCTCACCCCGATACTACATACATAAACTCACGAATTTTTTTCATGGGGGTAGGCAAAAACTACAAAACGCAATCTGCTTCGATCCTCAGATTCTCCTTTTGCCTCGTTACCTGACCTTCCTGAAGTACATCACCAAAAAGGTCACTATATGGCCTTCAAGAGCGTCCCCCCTCCCGGCGTTTCCACTTACATCTGCCTTGTAAATACCTTTTGTTAGCCGCCGATACTCTGATCACCAAAAGCAGCCACGAGAACAAATGTTTGAGCCAACATTGTTAGAGAATTCTATTCAAGTAGCTATCGCAAGGCACGCCAGTGATTCACTTCGAATTTAAGACAGAACAACTAAAACTATTTGAGCAGCCTTTAACAACAACAACCTCATTTAAAATTAGACTCTATCTCTTCAACTTTATAGAGCAATTTTGGTTTAACTTCTAGATGTTTGCCTGCTAAATTAAATTCAAACTATAGACATAGTTGTTTTAAAGTTCAATTTTGATTGTAACAAGTTATTAAGTTTGGGGCAGAATGTCTGAGATTTTGGCACGCTGACTTGGTATTTTAGTTGTCTTCTCTGTTGGTATAAGGACCTAATTTATCAGGCACTAACGTTTCTTTAAGATATGAAGACTTCTACTATGTACGAAGTTAGGTTCTTCATCGTCAATTATTAAACTTATCATAGTTTAAGTATTAAAGGCATTCCAGTGGAAATAACATCCTGTTGTAGTTTTGTAAGTTAAATGACTCTTAGATCGATAAATGCTTGGTAAGAAGCTTGGAACAATAAAAGTGAGAATTTTTAAGACATTTAAACTAGTCTTATTGAGGAAAAACGACTTAAGCTCCTTCGCAGTGCACGCGGTGCGGCTGTGGAATTCACTACCGCCTGAAATTATACTGCCAAACTGTTGCAGATTTTAAAAGAAGTAACACTATCTAAGAAGTAGAAGTAACACTATCTTTCCACTTTATCATAGTTATGTATGTATTTATTATTCTAGTGTTATTTATTTTGGAAGTATGTATGTTTATTTGTATGTATGTAAGTTAGTATATTCTCATAATACTTGTTTAGTTTTATTAAGTGAATTGTTTTTAGATTTTATGTATTATTTTTTTGTCTCCTTTACTCTTTCGCACGTTGTCTACATCTCTCTATTTATTGTCCTATCGCAGGTATGCTGGAAGAGATTTCTTATGAAATAAGCATCACCTTTGTACCTATTTTTCTGTTCTGTTTTTTTCTTGTCTGTTTATATATGTGTGTACATAAATGGTAAACTAAAATTTTAAAAAATTGTCTCTCACCATTTTCCTTACTTGCAAAAGCCATTCTTTGCTACACAAAACGACAGCTGCGATCACATTAATGTCATGTTGACAAAAAACGTCGATCGCAGCTGTAATTTTAGTCTAGCAAATTAAAAATCAGAGTTTACATGCAAGCATAAAATCATTTCCTACTCATAAAAGACAGATCGATACTCGTGCAGACAGCGCTTTAACGTAAACAATAACTTTGGACTTCACATGCATCCATTTGTGTGCACTTAGGACCTCTTCTGGGGTTATCTATTCAAGTCCCAGTCTAAATATAACTCACAATAATGTTAGTGCAAAGATAACAGTAATATCTAGGAGCAATTACAATAGAAATAGACTATATAATGAGCAGGAGGGTAAGGAGTGATGGCTCCGTGGTAACGGCCGCGACTTTTGACTTGACTTTTTTTTGTGTCGTAGTTTCGAACCCAGACAGGCGCTTTACTTTGTGTAAATTTTTTCATCACTAGTGCCCTCAAAACGGTGAAGGAAAACATTAGGTGAAAACCGGCATGTCCTAGAACCAAAAAATCGAAGACATGTGACATCTACGAACACGCACTGGGCCCGCGTGATGGATTATGGCCCACTCCCTCTCACAGAGAAGAGAGCTGTGTCCCAACAGTGGGAATATTACATAGAGGCTGATTATGTTCATGCTAGACTATACAATGTGGAGACAAAAATATGACACTAATTAAAAAATACTGGCAATATTAGTGCAAAAGAGTATTTTGTAACTATCAAATAAATTTGATCATCTAATTTAATAGTAGAGATGGACAGGCTATAGATTTTCATCATCATCATCATTTCAGCCGAAAGACGTCCACTGCTGGACATAGGCCTCCCCAAAAGGGGGGGGGGTTTGCCATAATCGCCACGCTTGGCAGGCTGGGTTGGCGATCGCAGTATGGTATGGTGGTGGAATGCATAGAGAACGCTGCTGCCCATTCTCCGGTACGCCCCTTAGTCGCCTTTTACGACACCCACGGGAAGTATGGGGTGGTGCTATTCTTTAATTCCGGCACCACACAGACTATAGATTTTGCCGATCTTTAAATAGGTATTATACAACCTTATTTTTAGTATATGCGAAACGTGAATATAGTCTGTTCAGAATAAGTAACTGAATCGATTCCAATAATTTTTACCCCATGTTATATTTTGGCCCAAAAATATTTAAAAAAGGTTAAAAGTTGGACACCGAGCGACACTAAGTAGGTTATCCAATCTCCGCGCCGAAAGGTTAGGTACCTAGGTACTATTATCAATGAGCGCAAGACGACGCGGCGCGGGGGCGGCGCGGGTGAGCATGTTTTGTACGGACAAACAGGTAACTTAACAAGCTTATAACTTTGTGATTTTTCATGATACAGTTTTGTAATTTTGTACATAGATTATTTACATAGAAACCCGAAACACGTGGTTTCGGGTTTCGCATATACTAAAAATAATGTTGTATAGTGACTAAACTATTGGATATTATTTGATTTAATTTTTTTGTATGAAACGTCATTAGTTAAACGAAGTTTAAATTAATGTCGTATCGTCGTTCCCACGTTGTATAGTACGGACAAAACGCCGAATAGATCTCGGGACACTTAAAAAGATATTAGGCTAGTAACAGTTACCTTCTAATTGGAACACCGGGAGTTCTTACAATACCTATAACCCTGCATGTTTGCGAAGTAGGGCACATAGTTTAGATTAATATAATTGTGTAATGACCATAACCCCCGGTCGGGTAATACCGCGATAGTCCAGTTGATAACGCGATTACCGCGCCATTTCGAATTGTGAAATTGGACAAACGACCTATATTAAACGGTCTTAATAGGTAGTTAGAAGTTGAAACGATTTTGAACCTTATTTCGTAACTGACTTGGTTAAGTTTTCCACAGGAAAGAAGGAAGTGGATAATGGGTCCAAGTGGTACTTTCTGACAATAGTTTTGCCTTTTCGAAGTTAATCCGAAATAATCGCAGAATTCAGTCAGCCGAGTGAAACTAATTTCAGCGGTTTGGGTAGAATATTTTGATATATTTCTTACTGACATTAGCTTTTGCCCGCGACTTTGTCCGTGTAAAATTTCTTGTTCTTCCCGACCCACCCCGTCGCATCGCATCGCATCGCCAGCCCACGCTATTACTTTATTTCGCGTTCTTGCTTACTTTTTTTTTGCTCGACTCTTATAATTCCTAACGTGATGTTAAATAGCCTTGCTCTAGAATTGGGCCATCAAATCCAACTGGTAGTTCCAGATATTAGCCAGTTCAAACAAAGAAAATAACCCTCCTTTTGGCGCAGTCGGGTAAAAACAAACAGATTTTCAGCCTTGTTATTACGAGTAGTATAGATTAGCGGGACGCGAACCTACCTTTAATGGCTACTTTCTGCTCCTGAATGTTATTTTTCTATTTATATGAAAATAAGAAACGGTAACTCTTTAAAAAACCCGACTGCTGTAAAAAACTTAAGTTAAAAAAAACTGAAAAACTAAAAACAAGCCCATTTTAAATTAAATAAAAGTTGTAAGCACGCGCGACCCATTTGAATTTGAAAATATAATAAAAATGGTTTGGGTCCCACGTGTTCCCAACTTTTATTTAATTTAAAATGGGCTTGTTTTTATCTTTCAGTTTTTTTATTAACGTAAATTTTTACCGCAGTCAATGTGAAAGATTTCGCAGACGATTTAGTTCTTGGTACCTAAGTGTTTTTTACGATTTGTCACTTCGAATTAACCATACAAGTTGTGTATATTTTTGTAACCACCTTTTAAAACCCTTTATTTTGATACCCAACTTGAAAGGTTTTGAGTAAAAAATTTTTTTGTAAAGTCATTATGTCGCCAAAAATCGGCCATTTTAATTTTTTTAAATTTTGATATACCTAGTCACTCTCTCAATTAAGACGAATCTAATGGCACCTCTCAAACTGAAACCGATCAAGCTAGGCTACAGAGCGTGCCAAAGAAATATACATACACACATACACTCGACAAACATAACCCTCTTTCTGGCGCAGTCGGGTAAAAAAGTCAACCCGATACGCCTACTAATTGGATACATCAACATCTCCAAACAAAACTGTCCTTTCCACACATCGACCTCATTACCTTAAGAAATAAATCAATCCTCAGTACAACAGATAATACAATAAACAGGAAGGAGGATCTTGTTTTGGTTCCGGAGCGATTATGTGTCAGATGTGCGATGACGTGACGCGCTCAATGTGGGACGTGTGTGTCAGTGTCACGAGGGGGCCTATCACACCGTAACGTAACCGTGTTAGTAATAAAGGATGGGATTAATGTCATGCTGATTGTTTTGGTTTTATGGTCTGTGTGAGCGGAAGTCTTAGCTAAGAAATATAGTTAGTGATTATCGGTCATGTTCACGACATTAGTTAGACATTAGACTTGGATATTATTGACATCGGTGCTCCCAGCACCGATGTCAATAATATCCAAGTCTAATGTCTAAACATCGTGATGAAACCTGCACCATAATTGCGTAACACATTATCAATCTATTTGAATAATTTTGAAGGATATTGCTAATCTATCACTTCATAAGTTCGAAAAATTTGTCTGCTCAACAACGGATTACGGAAGTAACGCAATGAATGTTGTTGAACTTTCAAAATGAAAGCGATTAACTACATAATGAGGAAATGCGGTCGGAGACTTTTTGAAAAAGCCTAGGTAAAAAAAAGTAAAAAAGATGAAGAAAAAAAAGTTTGGAAGTTTGTTTGGGTTTTTGGTTTGGGTTTGGTTTGGTTTGGTTTTGGTTTGATTTGTTTATTTGAAAGTTTTTGTGTGAAAAAGTCATAATTCGAGGTTTCATCATTTCAGCCGAATGACATCCACTGCTGGACACAGGCCTCCCCCAAAAGGGGGGGGTTTGCCATAATCGCCACGCTTGGCAAGCGGGTTGGCGATCGCAGTATGGTATGGTGCCCATTCTCCGGTACGCCCCTTAGTCGCCTTTTACGACACCCACGGGAAGTATGGGGTGGTGCTATTCTTTAAGTCCGGCACCACACAGACCCAATTCGAGGTTTGGCTCTCGCCTATTTTCTCCTCCAATATTGGACCAATTGTAAAAGATATTACGATATTAATATATAGATATATTTAGATAGGTACCTCATAAAGGAGTTTTTATATTTCCAGCGAAACTTGAAGGTCCAAAATCTATGACTCTTGATTTCTGTATAACATTAATGTTACTATTAAATTGCGTCATTCTAGTCTCGAAACTTATCTATTTCACAGAAGGTATTATATTGCAGGCTTGAATCTATAATTTGGCGCCCGGTTCGTCCGAATAGGTACAATTCCTGAACGGCTGCGATTCTATCTGTTCTGCTCTAGCCCCAATTTGCTGCAGAAAATGGAGCAGAAAATTCAGCAAAGAATTTATGTTGGTATAGTTTATTTTTAGGTATAAGTTTCCAGTGTCTAGTTATGACTTTTTTCACAAAATCAGTCTCGCTTTTTCATCAAGTGAATTTGGAATGACAACATTTATTTTAAAAAAATAAAATTGCTTTATAAATGTCTGCATTTATTTTTCATGGAAAGCAGTTTATCTTCTTTTTTTACGAATTATTAATAATATTACATGTCAATAACTTCTTTCATAAACTTATTTTGACATCAAAGTCACTTTGGGAAAAAATGCTGATGGTTTGAGATTATCTATTAACGTTTGTATGGCCAAATACTTGGAAATCTGTTTATCAAAATCCAATCTCGTCAAAAAAATATTTTTTCTGTTTACGTAATAAAACAAGTTTTATTAAAATGTTATTTGATTTGGGGTTTATGCAGGCTTTTTAAAGTTTGCGTTGGTAATCAATGGGCTTCACTTGTAGGTAAACAAAATAAGCCTGAGGTTTCAAAAACGTGGGCGTGCATAATTTGATGTTTTTAACTTAAAAACAAAATTATGTGAAACTTTACTACGAAACAGCTATTTAGGTACCTAATTATAATTACCTACCTACTATTCTGTTACATAAAATTCATGAAAAACAAAATTGCTATTACGCAACTAGGTAACAACCTTCCTTTTATGACCTTTAAACAGATTGTGTGCCGTAATTACAGACATAATTAAAAAGCCATTGTGTCTCGCGTAGATCTACGTTCCGGCAGACTAAGGGCTAAGGCCAACAAAAAAAACACGTTTTGAAATCCATCGTTTCTATGATTTTGCTAGTGTTTTCCAAAAACCTGTTTAAAGTGCGGCTGACGAGAGATTGCGTTCCTGACACCTGTCAGTTTCATACAATCGTTTTTATATACGTGTTTTGCAAATTTGATCTGTATTAGTTACTAGAATTGTTGCACTGACAAGTGTCAGTAGCGCATTCCCTTGACGGAGAAATAAGCAAGTCGTTCATGATTCTAGCAGTAAATATCTTTTTTTTTTATCATTTTCGGCAACGGTGTAACAGCCACCCCTCGTAAAGATTCGCGGGAAGATGTTCGCTATGTATTAGGGTCAAGTATGCGTACACTGCGTAGCCTGCGTACTGTGAGTGCGTACTGTAAGTGCGTGCGTATTGTTCAGGGCTACGCACTCGTAAAGTGCTTAAGAGATCATACCAGATTATAATCAGAAACGTGGATGTTATTGAAAGGAGAACTCGTTAATTAATTTTGGTTTTATGTGACGGAATATTTGAGTGAATTTCTGTTTTTATCACATCTATTCAAAAAGAGCTAGTACTTATATTCTTCGTAAACAGGGACTAAAATAGCTATTTAATCCCTAGGGACTAGGGATTAAAGAGCTATTTTAGTAAAAGTAAAAGTGATTTGAATTTGGATATTGTTAGTAAAAGTTCCAATCACCAAACAGATCAATCGCGAACATTGTATGATAAAGGAAAAGCACGCGAGCTCAATTAAAAAATAGTTTGTGAAAAAATAGAAAACCGCGCGAAAAGCATTCTGCGTTCGTTCGTAATTGTTTAATTAAAATTGTATGTAAATAAATAAACGTACTATTCTTATTTATAAGTTGTACTTACTTATTTTTTCATAGAGGGTGATAAAAAGTAGAGTGTTCACCAGGACAGCAACACTATTTTAAGCTCGAGCCTGAGCGCAGCAAGGGATTCAAAGAAACACTCTCGCCTTCAAAATAGTTTTTTGCTCTCTTGGCATACAATCTACTGTTTTACGTCTTTTCTTTGTACTTAGTGTCTTAAAATCTTTTGTCACAGTAACAAAAGAATTACTAATTTCCGTTCACCGATGTGTATGACATTGTAGGTAATTGTAGGTTTAATTCATCATATTGTAGGTTTCTCATTTTATGGTGAAATATTGAGTTAGATATTATAAACAGACTATTCGATGTACGCTCCTATAATTTATAACGTGACGTTATTATCGTGAACGTTCACGTCACTGTAACGATAGCACAGGGAAGTAAAAATGTATCACACTAATATTATAAAGGCGAAAGTTTATGAGTGTGTGTGAGTGTGTGTGTGTGTGTGTTTATATGTTTGTTACTTCTTCACGCTCAAACGGCTGGACCAATTTTGATAAAATTTTGTATGGAGGTAGCTGACACCCTGGATTAACATATAGGCTACTTTTTATCCCGATATTCCCACGGAATCGACAATTACGCGGGTGAAACCGCGGGGCGCAGCTAGTGGAAATATAATTATGATGACGCTTTTAAATGCCTTGGGTGGTCCGCGGCATGCCTATCTGTCAGCAATTTAATTTTATTTTACAAAATGGCATTACGCATTATTTGTTGTTGTGTTTGAAATATTCACTCTGAATATTAAAAATAATCAAACATCTATGCAACAAGATGTACGCAAGTTAAAAAAATATGGATGTCACGTCATCAATTCTGAACTTAAATATCTCGGAAACATGATATTTTACTTTACTTTTGGTCTTATTATGTTTTCTGTTTGCGTTGATGTCCGCTGCTATCGATTTACATAGATTTAATGCGTGGCCGCAATAAAAAAAAAACAAAATGGCGGACAGGTGCGTATGCCAGGTTTCATAAAAATCTTCAATCTCCTTTCTACTACGTTATAACATGCACGTATTCCCAAACATTTTATGGACGTGAACGTCCACGATAATATCGTTTCTAATGTGACGATATTATCGTCAGACAGACCAATGTCTGTGGCCTGGAAATTTGCATTTTAGCTCAGACTTGATGAAATTGAAGAAGCCATCCTACATTATCTATCCAGTTACGGTAATGATGAATCCCAATTGTTTCAGTTTACAAACAGATGTAACTGGCTTATTGCCGTTTTCTTGCTCATGTATTCCAGTTAAAACATAACTAGTTTAAGACTGTTGAAACCGAGGAAACTTTTACGTATGTGTGGCTAAATATAAATATTATTTTGCATTGAAGTCGACCTTAATTTAGGCCTATAATAAAACTGATTCTAAATATGACTATTATAGTTGTAATAATATTACCCCTAAGTAATATTATTAGCCCTAAGTAAAACTATTACCCCTAAGTAATATTATTACCCCTAAGTAATATTATTACCCCTAAGTAATATTATTACCCCTAAGTAATAGTATTACCCCTAAGTAATATTATTACCCCTAAGTAATATTATTACCCCTAAGTTATATTGTTACCCCTAAGTTATATTTTATCCAGAGGGGTAATTGTATAACACATTAACAGTAGCTATGGCTTTCATTTTAAGGGGCTTAAAGGACCTAAACACAAAAAATGCAAGTTTTAGAAACAATAAAAGAATATGACAGACTACAGTAAACTAAATCAGAAAAATATATTATATTCTTCAAGATATATGCTAGGTAGCTAGGTAGGTGTGTGCTAGGTGCTATTGTATCAAATTAGTTGTAATATGATTCCATAATACAACTAATTTGATACGATAGAAGAAAATCATGTAGATACCTCTAAAACTTTCTTTTTACAATAAGACCCATACTAATTTAAGTACAATCATTCTGATTTTTTGTCAGATTATTCTACGAGCAACGTACTAAAACACTGGTGTTTTAATTTTTTAGTCCAAACAATAGTAAAAAAAAAATTGCTTCATATTTTGCAATAAATTACCAGCGTTGTGTTATCGCGCTTCTCTTTCTTTTCTATGCAGTCCGACAGTAACCGCGCTTTAGGTCATGTAAGGGGCTTACATGTCCTAAAGCATTAACTGTTCAACAACATTCATTGCGTTATTTACGTTGTTAAGCAGACAATTTTTTCGAACATATTGTTGCGCGCCACAATTAATGCCTGGTACATGGTAACAGTAGTTACCACTAGCGCCATCTAGTATCGAGTAGCGGAACTAGTAGTGAAGACCCTTCTAGAAATTTCGATGCGAGAACTTTCTAGAACATTCCCGAACTTTCGACATCTGGTCGATCGGGGCCTGTATGTACTCGAACATTCTAGATGTTTCTACAATGGAAGGTTCTAGAACTCTCTTTGGCGCTATATAAGGCCGAGACGCGCCACGACCGACACAGTTTGGATAAAGCGATCGAAGTGAAAGCATCGAAGCGATATTCAAGTGCGACTTAAAGCGATCAGTAGTGCAATTGTGTTTTGTAATTAGTGTGTTTGAGTTGTAATTAGTGTTGATTATTAAAGTGTCATTTTTTTGGTTATTAAATCGGCAGTTTTTATTGTCACGAACCCGAAGCTCGTAACAATTGGTGTCAGAAGAGGGGATTAAAATCATGCCGGTTTTACCCAAAGACGACGCGGAGGGTATCCGTACCCGGAGTCAACGCCAGCAAGAGACGGACCAGAGGCGATTTGGTGGAGCTACGCCACAGAGGTCGGAAGGCCAGCTACCGACCATGGAGGCCGGCCCGTCCTCAGCAGCTCCAGCATCAGCAGCACCAGATTTGGCTGCCCTGATGATGATGCTGCAGGAGCAGTCCCGCCGACAGGAGGAACAGGCTCGTCGGCTGGAAGAACAGCTCCAGCGTGATAAGGAGGAACAGGCCCGCCGACAGGAGGAGCAGGCCCGCCGACAGGAGGAGCAGGCCCGCCGACAGGAGGAACAGGCTCGCCGACAGGAGGAACAGGCTCGTCGGTTGGAGGAACAGCTCCAGCGGGACAAGGAGGAACAGGCCCGTCGACAGGAGGAACAGGCCCATCGACAGGAGGAACAGGCTCGTCGGCTGGAAGAACAGCTCCAACGTGATAAGGAGGAGCAGGCGCGCCGTCAGGAAGAGCAGATGCTCCTTATGAAGGACCTTCACGCTACCTTCGGGAAAGACATGAAGGAGGTGAAGGATAAGGTTGCTCAACATGACAACCGCCTGTCGGAAGCTGAAACCCGAATCGACCAAGTAAATAATCGGGTTGACAACATGATGGCTGACGTGAAGCTAACCATGATGGCTGACGTGAAGAAAACGCTGGATTACCTTAAACTTGAGGATAGAATCGCAGCTCCCGTAGCTACAACACCTTCGCTACGTGGATTCAAAGTGCCACCGTTCGACGGGACTTCTTCCTGGTCGGCCTACAAAATCCAATTTGAGGCTGTCATGAAGGCTAACGGGTGGAATAAAAGCCAGGCCATGACTGCTCTCACCCTAGGCCTGCGCGACCAGGCCTTAACTGTCCTGGAAGCTCTCGGTAAGGAAGTGACTTACGAGCAGCTCCTCGAGGCATTGGAGGCTCGGTATGGCGACGCTCACCTGGAACACGTATTTCGTGCGCAGCTCAAGGATCGCGTGCAACGCAGTAACGAAAACCTGCAGCAGTGGGCCCTTGAAGTGGAGAAGCTGGTTCGTAAAGCTTACCAGTCCGTACCTGCGCTTATTGATGGAAACCTGGTGCAGGCATTCATCGACGGCATCCGCGACCTTGAAGTGAGAGCTGCTGTGAGGCTCGGGCACCACGGGACGCTTAAGGACGCCTTGGCCCATGCACTGGAGGTGGAAGCTGTGCGACAGGATCATCGTTCCCATCGCGTCAGGGAGGTTGCAGCGGCTACAGTTCGCGACCGCAATAAAGGATACAGCCCTAGGTGCTACGGCTGTGGGGAAAAGGGCCACCTTCGATCCAGTTGCCCTAAGCGAACTGCAGAAAGAGAAGTCGACCGATCTCCAGAGGGCAGTGCGGCTAACAACACCGCGCAGCACCAGCAGCAGGGAAACGAGTAATAGCCAGGACTGCGGGGCGGGTGCTGGCTGATGTTCAAAGAGCCCCAAGGGTTTCGATCACACAAACCCATGACGGGAACAGCCTTATCATCAAGGGCGAGGTCAACGGAACGCCGTGTAAGCTGACCATAGACACTGGAGCTTCTCGCACGGTTGTCAGTTCCCAACTTGCTAGTCGGTCCCTTGGGGACTCCGCATACAACCGGGAACGCATTAATTTGGTAACAGCCACCGGTCAGCGCATACCCGTCCATGGAGAGAAGAAAATGGAATTGACGCTAGGCAACAGAATCTACCTGCATAATGTCATCGTGGCTGATATAATGGATGATTGCATCCTGGGCCTTGACTTTATGAGGAAGAATTATTGCGAGATTGACGTCAAGCAAGGTGTTTTGAAATGTGGAGAAGAGGAACTTTTCATGGAAGGGGCGTTACCTGGGAATGTGTACAGCCTTAAGAAGATTGTTCTTCCGCCGAGATCGGAAACGATTGTGCCGGTTAGTCTTCCTCGGAATCCTGGGCAAACTCATCGTTGTGTACTCGTGGAAAGGGTAGACAATGACCTTCCATGGAAAGTGGCACGGACTTTGGTCAGAGCCACTGACATCTCAGGGGTACGTGTGCTGAACCTTTGTGATCAGGAACAGATAATAGAAAAAGGCACACTTGTTGGTACTTGCGAGGAAGTGGATTGGTTGCGTCGATGCCAACATCTATCGACTGGGACCCACAGCAAGGACGCACAAACAAAAGTGAACACACTTTTAGAAGACTGCCGCAGCGCTTTGTCCCAAAATGAAATGGTCAAGGCGAAGAAGATGTTATTCAAGTTCGCCGATGTTTTCTCGTCAAACGAGGCTGACATCGGGAAGACTGGCTTAGTTCAACACAAAATAAATACAGGAGAAGAATTGCCTATCCGTCAGCGGCCAAGGAGATTACCGGTAGCACGTGAAAAAGAAGTGGAAACCATGATTGAGGGAATGGTGAAGGATGGTGTTATTGAACCTTCATCTAGTCCATGGTGTTCACCTGTAGTGCTGGTAAGAAAGAAGGATGGCAGTATGCGGTTTTGTGTTGACTATCGTCGTCTGAACGACGTTACAAAGAAGGACAGCTATCCTTTGCCAAGAATTGATGACACGCTGGACATGCTTACTGGAGTAAAGTGGTTTAGCACGCTGGACCTGAAAAGTGGCTACTGGCAAGTTGAAATTGATCCTAACGACAAGGAGAAAACTGCATTCTCGACAGGAAAGGGTCTGTGGCAATTTAAAGTTATGCCGTTTGGATTGTGCAATGCTCCGGCAACATTTGAGAGGTTGATGGAACTTGTACTTACCGGACTAATTGGCGATGCCTGCCTGGTCTACTTGGATGACATCATCATCGTAGGCCGCACGTTTGAAGAACACCTTCAAAACCTGGAACGCGTGCTCATGAAGATCCAGAGTGCCAACCTCAAGTTAAGTCCGAAGAAGTGTTCACTATTCAAACGACAAGTTAGCTTTTTGGGATATGTAGTGTCTGAAGAAGGTATCCGCACGGATCCAGAGAAAATCGCCGCTGTCAAGGATTGGCCAATTCCAAAAGACAAGACGCAGGTCAGAGCATTTTTGGGTTTGTGCTCCTATTATCGGCGATTTGTCAAGAACTTTGCAGATATAGCTAAACCCCTGCATAAGCTAACCGAAGAGAAACGACATTTCTGCTGGGATGAAAGTTGCGACATCGCATTCCAGGAGCTAAAGGACCGTCTGTGCAAAACACCTATTTTGGGGTACCCTGATGCGGGCAAAGAATTTATAGTTGACACAGACGCAAGTGACATAGGACTTGGCGGTGTGTTGTCTCAACGTAATGGTGATCAAGAGGTTGTGGTAGCATACTTCAGCAAGTCATTGTCGAAACCTGAAAGGAACTATTGTGTTACGAGACGGGAACTGCTTGCTGTGGTAAAGTCATTGCAGCACTTTAGCAAATATCTTCTGGGACGGAAATTCCACCTACGAACTGACCACGCTGCACTGAAATGGCTATTGCAGTTCAAAAATCCAGAAGGACAAGTTGCGAGATGGATTGAACTACTGCAGGAATACGACTTCGAGGTTGAACATCGCAGCGGGAAATCTCATGGCAACGCAGATGCATTGTGAAGAAGACCTTGTCCTGAAAACTGCAAGCATTGTACTAGGCAGGAAAGTAAAGAAGTCGTACCTGTGAGGATGCTCAAGACAGACCTCAGCAACGAGTGGAAGGAAAGCCTACAACGTGCACAGCAGGAAGATTCGGACATCAAGCCGATTCTCGAGTGGATGAAGGCCAGAGCTCCTAAGCCCAGGTGGAGCGACGTCTCAGCGATGAGTTCGATCACAAAAAGCTATTGGGCCCAATGGGACAGTTTGGCGGTTCAGGATGGAGTCCTGTGCCGTAAATGGGAAAATGCTCGGGGTGACAGCTGTCACTTGCAAATGGTTGTCCCTAAAGCTCAAGTACCGGATGTTCTACAGCTGTACCATAATGGTTGTTCAGGAGGCCATCTGGGAGTAAAACGGACTCTATTAAAGATACGAGAACGGTTTTACTGGGTCCACTGTCGGGACGATGTCGAGGACTGGTGTCGCAAATGTATAAGTTGTGCAGCTGTAAAGGGACCTCAGACTCGTAGTAGAGGTGCATTGAAATTGTACAATGTTGGTGCACCATGGGAGAGGATAGCCCTTGACGTTGCGGGGCCGTTTCCGGAAAGTGAAAGTGGTAACAAGTATTTCTTGGTTGTGATGGATTACTTCACTAAGTGGCCGGAAGTCTTCGCCATTCCAAACCAAGAAGCTTCAACAGTTGCAGATAAACTGGTTCATGAAGTCTTCTGCCGTTTTGGAGTACCCTTGGAGATTCACAGCGACCAGGGAAGGAATTTTGAGTCCCAAATATTTCAGGAAACTTGCCGAGTAATGGGTACTCATAAAACGAGGACAACTTCTTACCACCCACAATCGGATGGAATGGTGGAACGATTTAATCAGACACTGGAGAGGTACCTAGCCAAAGTTGTAGAAAATCGACAACGAGATTGGGACAAGCACATACAACCGTTTTTGTTGTCATATCGAAGCGCTGTTCACGAAAGTACATCGGTGACACCAGCTTTCGCAAACTTTGGAAGAGAATTACGGCTGCCTGCAGACCTGATCACCGGAATACCACCTGATGCCCCATGCAGTATAACCGAGTATGCGAACGACTTGCGGAACAAAATGAATGACATTTATGAGCACGTCAGACAATCGGGCCAGCAAATGTCTGAAAAGATGAAAACCCGTTATGACCGTAAAATGAACAATAAAGGGTTCGACGAAGGTTCACTAGTGTGGTTGCACAATCCAGTCCGCAGCAAAGGGAAATCTCCTAAGCTTCAAGCTAAATGGGACGGACCGTACCGGATTGTGACAAAGATCAATGACGTAACCTACCGGATACAGAAAGGTGCAAGAGGTACTCCTAAGATCGTCCACGTGGATCGACTGGCGCGTTATTATGGGGCCGATAATGCTCGGGACGAGCATGTCTTAGGAGGGGGCAGTGTTGCGCGCCACAATTAATGCCTGGTACATGGTAACAGTAGTTACCACTAGCGCCATCTAGTATCGAGTAGCGGAACTAGTAGTGAAGACCCTTCTAGAAATTTCGATGCGAGAACTTTCTAGAACATTCCCGAACTTTCGACATCTGGTCGATCGGGGCCTGTATGTACTCGAACATTCTAGATGTTTCTACAATGGAAGGTTCTAGAACTCTCTTTGGCGCTATATAAGGCCGAGACGCGCCACGACCGACACAGTTTGGATAAAGCGATCGAAGTGAAAGCATCGAAGCGATATTCAAGTGCGACTTAAAGCGATCAGTAGTGCAATTGTGTTTTGTAATTAGTGTGTTTGAGTTGTAATTAGTGTTGATTATTAAAGTGTCATTTTTTTGGTTATTAAATCGGCAGTTTTTATTGTCACGAACCCGAAGCTCGTAACAATATAAAACAATGGATTAGCAATATCCTTAAAAATGATTCAGATTAAGATTTATAGTATGTTACGCAATTAGGGTGCCGATGCCATTTAGTTTCAAAATAAAGATCTACTTAGGTACTGAAATAAACATAATTTTCAAAATCTAAAGAAATTTATTACTGACAAAAAGAATCAGTAGGCAGGAAATGACAAAAGAAACACGTAGGTAACCTATCCCGCAGTTATTCACTCCGTTGGTAAATAGGTGACAATAGGGGTCAACTACAGTTAGACAAGCAACCGTAACATTGTCCCTTGTGTCACGACCCTGTTCTGGTCTGATAGCCGTGAACCTGACCATGAACTGTAGGCTATAATTTTAACACAATTGTTTGCCACAGTATCGCCTGAAAAATGTTCCCTAGGGACACCCAGGAATTTCGTGTCTCTCTGATATAATTCGCGTTCTATGATACCGTAGAGGATAAAAAAAAATAACTATTGATTGAAAAAAGTTTGTAAATTAGCAATAGCATTGTGTGATACAAAACTGCAGAGTACGATCATATGTATAAGTTTGTCTAACGTCATCATCACCAGCCCACAACAGCAGTCCACTGCTGGACATAGGCCTCTACTATTGCACGCCATTCAACTCGACTATGTATCGGAAACTCTCATCCTGCTGCTACCAGCCACCCCCCGAAGATCGTCGTTCCACCTAGCCTGAGGGTGTCCTACCTTACGTTTGCCGATTCTCGATCTCCACTCAAGAACATGTCTGCCTCTGTGGTTATTGGTCTAACATGGTGCATAGGCACCATCAGTATGTTTCAATGGTTCATTGCAGTTATTTGTAAAACCGCAGTGTAAGGTTGGTAGACCAACTACCAAAAACAATTTAGGGCTCATTCTTAAAAGTGCGCTGTTAGATTTTGAACTTGGTCGCTGTACTGGGCGTCGCTCCATGTGGTATAAAATACAGGTTAGACTGGAAGTCATCCCCAACATAGTTTGGAAAAGGCTAGGCAGATGATGATGATGTTACTAAGCCGAGACATAGTTGAGAAAAGGTGAGGCAGATGATGATGTTGATGTTACTGAGCCGAGCTTTGAAAATCATTTCGGTATTTAATTTTGTAAAACATGAAACGTTTATTTTCTCTTGACTGTACTTACCTGTCAAAAAGAGTAACCTAGATAAAGTGGATAAGACAGTGATTAAAACAGAAGAAGAACCAGCAGGGGATCTACGGGGGAGGTGGAGGGGGTTTCAGGGGAGCAGACCGGAATAAATCTGGAAATCTAACAGCGCACTTTTATTTAGGCTTTTGTTTAGGTGTCAGAAATAGACAAAAGCATAAAACCTATTGTAGAACTTACCAAGCATAATGTTGTCCCTGATGATCTGCACGTGTCGGTCTCTGTCAGGCCTGGTGTGCTCGTGCCAGAAGCCGACCACGTGCCCCAGCTCATGGACAACGATGCCGAACTTGTCACAATTCTTCCCGATGGAGATGGCTTGAGCACCACTGCCGCGCTTGCCAACGAAGGAGCAGCATCTATGGAGCAGAAAGCAGGTTATTTGATGGCTGGATCTTATCGACAGTAGCGACAGTGTTTATTGGAATTTGGACCAGACGTCATACGTCCGATCCTTCACCGTCTCCAGCAGATATCCATGACTTGTACAAGGTCCTCGGTACAGACCTAATATATCAGAAGGTGCCAGTTGGAAAAGAGTTCTAACATGAAGCAATCAATTCATGTGCTCGGTTAAGTTGTGCTATAGACTTGTTAATACTCAAATTCTGAAGAATAGATATCAAAAAAAAAAAAAAACAAAAATTATTTGTTTCTCCAACATAACTAAGGCTAAACAGATTAGTGATTGGAGCCTCCCTTTAAGCAAGTAATGCCTGTATAGGGATATGAGCATTTATTTTCCACTATGTATGATAATACAGACTTATGAAAGAAGCGGACTTATGGTGCCGGACTTAAATAATAGCACCACCCCATACTTCCCGTGGGTGTCGTAAAAGGCGACTAAGGGGCGTACCGGGGAATGGGCAGCAGCGTTCTCTATGCATTCCACCACCATACCATAATGCGATCGCCAACCCGCCTGCCAAGCGTGGTGATTATGGCAAACCCCCCCCCCCCCCCTTTCGGGGGAGGCCTTTGTCCAGCAGTGGACGTCTTTCGGCTGAAACGAACGAACGAACGAAAGATTTTGCTGGATTGGCTGGTCATCAGGGTTATTAAGTATGTCACCGACTTCGTCCTGGTGAAATGTCTTGTTCCCCTGGCCCAGCCCGTTGCACCGCATTGCCTGCCCGCGATATTACTTCGTTTTCACTCAGCGTTCTTTCATACTTTTATTGTTTCTACTCGGCTTTTTAGGGTCCTAGCGTGATGTTAAGTAACATATAGCCTTTCCTAAGAATTGGGCCATCAAATGCAAACAGATTTTTTTAAAATCCGGCTGGCAGTTTCAGAGATTAGCGCGTTCAAACAAACGAACTCTTCAGCTTTATTATTAGTATAGATATACATAGATATCGCCGATCTGTAGTGGTGAACCACATCCATTTTAACCTTTTGAACGCCACGGTCGGGTATAGACGACAAACGAAAACGTGCCCAACACGCCACAGTCGTCTACAGCCGACAAGAAAACGCCATTTTTTACCTTTTGAACGCCACGGTCGGGTATAGACGACAAACGAAAACGAGTCCAACAGGCCACCGTCGTCTACAGCCGACAAGAAAACGCGTGTTGGGCACGTTTTCGTTTGTTGTCTATACCCGACCGTGGCGTTCAAAAGGTTAAAGGTACTAATAGGTATAGATAAACTGTGCATAATGTAGTTCAGATCTAATCCTTTTGATTACTTAAAAGATACACCTCATGGCTATTCGCTAGTTCTGACATCATAGTACTGACTATGATGCCATGTGCCATTTATTTTTATCAAGTGAATAAATCCTGATTGTATCCTGATTCGTAATACGGATTATTATGAGGTGGTGACAACACAGGATCTGTGATCATCACCAGTCATGACCCAGATATATAATACAACTAGCTTCTGCTTGCGACTTCGCCCGCGTCTTGTTCTTCCGATCCACCCCTCTGGCTTCGTATCGCCTGCCCGCCCTGTTAGTTCGTTTTCGCTTGGCATCCTTTCTTACTTTTTTCTTTTTGCTCGGCTCCTAAGAGTCTTAGCCTGTTACTCCTACCATGTTAAATAGCCTATAGCCTTCCTCAAGAATTGGAAAAATTACTTTTTGAGAAAATGACGTTGTGCGAAAATGACATAATGCAAATTTTTCACGATGACATTTTGCGAAAGTTACGTTCTGAGTTAAGACCGAATTATACAAAGACAAAAGACTTAGTCCACGGTTTCCTAGAAGAACGGTGGGCGCCACATAACGGCGGCAGTGACGGCTGTCATGAAAATGACGGCAGCGAGTTTGACTTTAGGGAGTCAAAAACGCTCTCTAGGAAAGCACACTAACTTACGTTCAAAAACAACGCTTCAGTGACGTCTTACGCCGCTAAGTTGCAGACGCTCTGTGGCGGCCGCCCTTCTTATAGGAAGTCATAGCTTTAGAAACGTGTTTGTGACCGATATAGCATTAGACCAATTAAAAACTTGTCAAGATTGTCTCTTGTTCTACAAACCTCTCAATTTTTACCTGTGACGTTTTGGTCGTTGTAAATATTTAATTGGACACTGACGGTCGGGCTGGTTCACAAATTCAACGTCGCTCGGCGCGCTATGGAGCAAGCTATGCTCGGAGTCTTTTCGAAGGATAAAGTCAAGAATGAATATATCCGGAAAAGAACCGGAGTTACCGACATAGCTTGCAGAGTAAGCAAACTGACGTGGCAGTGAGCTGGCCATGTCTGTCGAAACACCGTTAGCCGGTGGAGCAGACGAGTCCTGGAGTGGAGACCGTGTATCGGCAAGCGTAGTGTGGGACGCCCCCCGGAAAGATGTTGTGGTGCCGGGTGTTGTGGCGCAGTCTGGGAGAGGCCTATGTCTAGTAGTGGACTGCGATAGGTTTAGTCAATTGATTGAGATAATTAATAAAAATAATCAACACACTTACCCGCAAGGCCTCTCAGTAAAAACAATATAATCTTTATGCAGATCAGCGTCCCTCTCCACAAACTTAACACAAGTGAAATTCTCCCAATGTCGCATGGCTTGCTTGAACAAGGACTTATGTGCCCCGCTGAAGTTGCCGTCGATCTCGTAGGGAATCACGCCATTCTCCCAGATTCGTTCCTTCCTGTTCGTCGCTGCTCGTATGGAGCGATGACGATTTTTGGCCTGTAATAGGGTGTGAGATAAGGTATTGACATAATATTGAAGTGTTTGCCAGAAGTATTTTGTCACCAAATAGCCACTTCAGTTTGCAACTCTAACATTATGGGTTCATAGCATGTCCTGTTTCTGTATCGCTTGATAACGTATTTCGGTTAACTTCTGAAGAACATTTCAAACAAATTCTGTTCCATTTGTTCTGATTGGGCACTGTGTTACAGATTCTAAAGTGTCTAGCACAGATATTTTTAAATTTCTTTTTGTTGCAGAAGAAGAATTTCTAGGGAATTTTAGCCAGAAAAATAAACAATAATCACACAGAGGAGAAAACAAAACATTTTACCAATCCCAAGACTTTCGACATAGTCATCCAAGTATAAATGTCTATCGACGGACAGATAAAAGCTAATTAGTCCATTTTCTATCAAACATCTGCGTCCATTAGAGTATCTCATAAGAAGGTAAAAAACTACAAATAGTTTAATTAAATATCTATAAATAAACCTCAAAACAACGTTGTACGATCTAAATACTGCTTGGTAAATAAACTTGAATATCGCATTGTAAGTGTATGTATGTGTATTAATAGACATTCCTCTCCATAATAAGTTTGTTAGAATTTCGTACGTCATTATTACAGTCAAATATGATTACATTTTTTCGTGGCTGCTGGAATATTACTTTATTCAAAGCATTATCTTTTCTAACCTAATCATTTTCTTTTATTGAATTTTGGTCTACTTCATATAATCAACTAAAACTCGTTCAAAATCACTCATTAAGGTAATTCTATAATCCGTTATTATGCAGATGGTTTCAATGAGAATGCCTTTAAGCTAGGGCTCCAATTACCGGATTACCATAATGGACGGTAATTGATTTAATCGCTGACAATGCGGTAACAGAGCCAAATTGGAATATCTTTGTCATCTACATGCAGTTTAATTATATTGGGGAGCTAAATTATAGCGTGGGGAGTTACGTCTTCCATGATTCAAGGCTGGGTTTCAAAATTGAGGAAATCTTTGATGCAATTTTTTTTTTTCTTCAAAGGAATTTTTCTGTTTGACGATAAAACTTAATCTGGTGAGTATTTACGATTTGAATGTATAAATAATCTCAATGTTAAGAACAACAACGGGAATCATAACGTGGTACTTTAAAGTTAAGCTTTTGATAAAAACATTCTTATGTAGTTGTTTGAGTCTATCTCCGTTGAACACTTCATTAAACTTGTCACTTACCTCAGTATTGTTAAAAAAACTAGTTTCAGCGGCTTCTAAGTCTTCCATGTCGTCCCGAAAAAACCAATTATCAAAATTTTGTGTTTGTGTCTTATTCAAGTTTTTTGGCGGTGGTTTCGCTTCAAATCTCTCTTCAAATTCATGTACAGGTATTTCGAACTTCTTCTCCGTCCTATGCTCCCCATTGTTGTGCTTCTTGTGGTGACGAAAAAACTTTTTTCGGACAAATTGGGAGACAGTTTTGTTCTCTGCTGTATTAAGGGTGTTCTGGCTCACTCTCTCGCTCGAGTGAATGTTTCGAAGCCTAAAAAGAAGATGTTCATTATTATTTTCATTCAATATATATCACATTTTTCATTATTATTCATCCGCCATTATTATTTTAAGACAGAAAAGAACCACAAGCTCATTAACCTGATTAGAAAAAAGACAAATAGATGAGCCAAGCACTTCGTAAGTCGAGTCTCGTTCAAATAAAGTTAATGAATGGAGGTATTAAAGCTATGTAAATTGCAAAACTAAATGCACTGCATATCTAAGTATGCTATCTGTATTTTTAAGAGACCCCTACTATAGAAAATCCCGTTCTTCTCTTCTTAGTCTGTGTTTGAAACCAATTGTTTATCTATCAAGCTATATTTGACAGATTCTTGATAGATTCAAAATTAATTCAAGACCGTTCTATTCTTTAGGTGAAATAACTCAATCCACAAACGTCAAAAGCAGACATTCGTAGATGCAAATCCACAGAAAACTCTTAAAAAGACAAACTTAAAATCCGAGCATAACTCTAGATTCAGAACTCATAGTATAGGAAGGAGTCGGAGTCGCAATTACGGTACGAGGCTTATTCACAGGATTCAATAGAGCCGATCCTTTGCACGACGGCGAAGTAAAAAGTGCGCAGTGAACAGACACTAATGAGTCTTTATTAGAACACCAGTATAGGTTCAAAAATAATGTTGGGGATGAATAAAAGTTGGCTGGAAAGTTTGAACGATTTGAATTATAAAGAGGTTTTAATAAGACCTGTGCTAGCTTAAATGTCTGCTACTGATGAGGATTATCGAAATCAAGATAATTATAGCGACTTACAGTCCCACTGACAGTAACGGCTTTGGTGATGGTAAACAAAAACTGAGGGACGCTTTTCATATGGATATTGTTAATTCTACGTTTTTTGTTCGTTCGTTTGTTCTGGTCACTGGGTCAGATTAGTTTGTAGTTGACTATACAAATCTTATGTGGCATCAAAATTTGGACACCCCGCGTCCTAATAGAAAACGATCGTCGCGTTCATTTGTCACTTTTTATTCGGATAAATGGTATTCGCCCTCTGACGGCGAGACCATGCGTTCCGATTCTCCGAACAAAAAATGACATATGAATGCGACAATTGCGTATTCGCCAAGGTATTCGCGCTGCAATCGCTTGACATGGCCGTGGAAAACAAAGAGTTAGGTAAATATTGTTGTCATCCAAGCGTTTTATTGTAGGAAATAGGATATTGACTATAAATTGTTTGTGACATCAAGAACAAGGAAAATTGGAATAAATCAATTTGTATCATGATTTGATTGATTTAGAGAGAGAAGTATTTTCCTTTATGAAGTCAATTTGGGTTATTTGGGAACAGTGGTTCACGGCCCTAACTTACGAGTGCCACGTCGTAGGTTCGAACCCTCGCAGGCACTTTACTTCGTAAAAGTAATTTCATCACCACGGCTCTCAAAACGGTGAAGGAATATAATGAGGAAACCGGCATGTCTTAGAACCAAAAATACGAAGACATGTGACATCTACCTACCAACCCGCACTCGGCCCGCGTGGTAGATTACAGCCCACTCCCTCTCAAAGAGAGAAGGCCTGGCTCCCAGCAGTGGAAACATTATATACTGATTATTTAGGTAAATTAACTGCATAAAACATGGTAGTATTATTATATTTTTCAACCAACTGATTTCAGTCTGGTCAAGGCATGCGATAAAAATAACTTAAAATTAAATGGAGCTTCCGAATAAGTTTAATCTTGTCTTGCAGTTTGAATAAGTCTCTGATCTCTAATGCAATAAAGCAGTCGACTTGAAAACTCTTTCAAAATGAATTTAATCATAGACCGTTTCATAAAGAGGAATTTTATTCCATCTCATAATTTTTAATTCCGCTGCACTAAGTAGGTAATAAATGAACGCAACGAAGATAGTTGAGAATTCTAATTCTGTATTTTATTAATAGGAAAATTTTGCTGGATGGTAATAATTAAAACTTTATGCATTTATTAAAGCGAGAAAAAGGATAAGTGGGAGAACTATAGGTATTTCTTAGCTTTGACACAGACTTTGTTTATTTTTATTTCTTTGCGAACCGACGATGTCTGATAACAGAGCTGTAATTAACTGATTTATAAAAAAAAACTTTGGTACTTAGATACTCCTGTGAGTTTTCTGTAGACGACTAATGAAAAAATTTGAAGATAGGAAAAAGATATATAGACTTAGTTAACAAGTTTAGTAGAAGCAAAGTGAAAAGAAGATAGGAAAGTTAAAGCCATACCGTCTTCCATTACCGTGTCTCCGTCTTCTTCGTCTGTTTCTCCTTCCGCCAGTCTCGTCCATCAAACTCTGCAGACTCTCCGTTGGCCTCAGCAGGTTAGGTTCAGATAACTTCCCATCCATATCCAAATCTGTCTTGTTTATAACTTTTTCTTCCTCTTGCTCATTCGAAGGCAAAACACCGTTAGTCGGAGCAGGAGCTACAGTTACGTTATCAGGGATCCCTTTAAATTTTAGATTATTTTTAGAATCTCCAGTAATCTCTCTACTATTACTCTGAATCTTGTTTGTAATCTCATCCATTTTATTTGAAACATTAGTGATTTGTATAAGAGGATAAAACTCTTCCAAATTAAGTATGTGGTTCGTTGAAACGTTTACTACTAGAACTCCGTCTTGTTCTAAACTTTCTGATTCAGTCAGGTTGTCCTGTACTGTAGTTTGGTTTAAGTGGTCTATTTTAGTTTGATTGGCTGCATTAGTGTAATTGTCTAACATTTCTTCCGGAGGTAATTTGCCGTTTTTTAACAGCAGCGATTTGTCTAAACCTGAAGGTAAAATCTGGAATGGAAAACGTCTTATTAAGTTAAGTGGTTCAGTAGGGGCTTTATCTACGGTGTTAAATAATTTTCTTGTTGATCCTTTACTCTTAAGTAAATTATTCTTACAAAACAAACACTGAACAAAATATTTTTGCCAAGCTGTGACTTTACTTAAAGCAAAAATCTAAA
This sequence comes from Mesoligia furuncula, assembly GCA_916614155.1. Classification (NCBI taxonomy): domain Eukaryota; kingdom Metazoa; phylum Arthropoda; class Insecta; order Lepidoptera; family Noctuidae; genus Mesoligia; species Mesoligia furuncula. Next base: position 26,394,584 of record OU744798.1, on the reverse strand, counting down.
TTATCATCAGGATAAAAAATCAACTGTTCTTGGCATATTCACATTTCTCAGCATTTATAATATCAAAATTCCTCATCAATTTCGTTCGCAACAGGTGGTAATTGAAGTTTGTGACTGTGAAAGACAGGCAATTGCTTTTATAATGTTTTTTGACGGCATAAACCTCAGAGGATCTATCAAAAATGTTTGGTGGAGAACAGAAGTTTTGTAAGGACTTAAATTTCCTTTCATATTCGAGATTACCGTTTATAAAACACGTGTTACTTTAATTTTATTATGTTTTTCGAAGACTTCTAATATAAAATACTGGTCTTATTCACCACAACGTTCAATTTGTTTTCATGCCATACCAAAATACATTAATTCTACTTCTTTACCTTTGTCATCAGTACAGCATCGTTATACTTCTTGGGCTTTTCTTGCGACAATGGCAGTGGTTGTTTCGTCCTCTTCCTCAGTATATCTGGTAGTCCCTCCTCTTCTACTTGCAGTCCTTCTAATAGCACCTCTTTCTTCAACCTCTCTACTTCTTCCTGGAGGGACTTGTTTATTTTGTTGACTGGCGCACTCGTCGGTGGCTTGAAGTAGTCTACGTTGGGGATCGCGATGTCGCCTTGGAAGTTATCTGTAAAGAAATGAGATTTTTATGTGTGTTCGCATTTATAGAGTATTATTATTATTAACTAAGTTTATTTATTTATTTATTTTTATTTATTTATTCAGTACCAACATACAGTTGTTTTAACAGGTGATACCCAAGCTAACAAAAGTAGTCATGGATTGCTAATTGTCCAGTCCGAAGTAACGGGTCTGGATAAAAGCACAAGTTACACAATTGACTACATATCAAGTGTCACCCTCTGGAATTCCGCCAAAGAGCAAGAAATATGTCCAAACGTCGAGAGACACTATTCAGTATTCTTACTGCACGAATCACTGGTGCAAACTTTAATAAGTTTGTACGGGTTGCCGGAACTTTAAAAAGTTGGAAATTATTCATCAACAAACATCTTGTCGTATGTTCGTGTGTTGTGGGTTTTCAAAGGTATGTTAGATTATTTTTAGCGTTGATTATGCCGATAGAGGAAATAAAAGGGAAGTATGACAGAAGAAAGGGGAGGATCGGACCCAGTAGTGGGTGATTCCGGCTGAAATGATAATGATGAAGCTGATAGAGGAAACAAATGCCTAATTACTATTGGCTAATTCATTTATGTTAGCTTTAAGCCGTGTAACAAAAACATGGTGAACACGAACATCGAATACTTTGTTCAAAAGTGTGTACCAATAACGAACATCAAACACTGTTTTCGTCAAAAATGTTCGTGGCGATCAAATTTGGTTGTACTGAGCGGACGGTGTTCGGAGAAATTTGATGCTACTTCTTCCTTTCTTTCTCGACACTTCCAACGGTGAATCCATGGTTACTGAGGGGTTGAGCGCAAACACAAGTAGAACTGTGTTCACAAGGTGTTCGTGTTCACTTTGCTATGAGTAATTTACGTCCACACGTACGAACCAAATGTTCCGTGATCGATGTACGTGTTCACCATGTTTTGTTCGTTCGTGCATACACAGCTTAAGGCTCTTTTATGTGAGACACGTGATATGTGCTGTCATACTTCATTTCGAAAACATCTTTGCTAGATAAGCAATAAAGTAGTAGTAGTACTCATAATTGCGTATAATAATCAAAACAAGTATTAAGTCCAAGGTTATAAAAATATCTACTTGTTAGTAATAAAAAAAGACATTTCGACGAAATAATAATTAATTCTGAGAAACATTAAACATTTGATAACACGAAAGTTATAATTAAAATATCAAGAAGCTGATAAGTCATTGTCTAGGTGTCAAAACTTAGCAAGTGCTACCGAATCTACGCCATAAGTAATAAATGTTTGTATAGTCAAGATCCATAGTAATGCGAAAGTGTGTGTCTGTCTGTCTGTTACCTCTTCCCGAAATTTGGTATAGAGATAGTTTGAGTATTTGGAAAGGACATAGGATACATTTTATCCCGATATTCCCTCGGGATCGAACGAAACTTATGTGGCTGAAACCGGGGGGCGCACCTAGTATGTATTTTATTATGAACTAGTTTCTGCCTGCGACTTCGTCCGCGTAAAATTTCTTGTTCCTCCGACCCACGCATCACCTGCCCACGCTATTACTTCGTTTTCGTTTAGCGCTCTTTCTGGCTTTTTATCTTTTTGCGTGGCTGTTAGGGCCATTCTATAACCTTCTTCAAGAAGTGGTGACATTAGATGCAAAAATAATTTTTCAAATCCGACTGGTAGTTCCAGAGATTAGAGCTCTCAAACAAACAAACTCATCAGCTTTATTCATCATCATCATCATTTCAGCCGAAAGGCGTCCACTGCTGGACATAGGCCTCCCCCAAAAGGGGGGGTTTGCCATAATCGCCACGCTTGGCAAGCGGGTTGGCGATCGCAGTATAGTATGGTGGCGGAATGCATAGAGAACGCTGCTGCCCATTCTCCGGTACGCCCCTTAGTCGCCTTTTACGACACCCACGGAAAGCATGGGGTGGTGCTATTCTTTAAGTCCGGCACCACACAGACACAGCTTTATTATTAGTAAGATAAGATGGATTGATGTGTGCGTATACACGAGCGACACGCTTCGACGACAGATGCAACCACGCGTCGACTGCCGTCGATAACATGCCGCTCGTGTATTTGACCACTGACGGCAGCCTCTGACGCTTCGAAGACGAGCGTCGACGCGTGTCGACGGATGCAGTTGCCTCTGTCGCAGACGTGTGCCGTTAATGTGTATGACCACTAAGTCACACAACTTTAGATACCGAGCATAAAGCGAATGACTCTTGATTAAGAACATGCATATCGAGGTTGCAGAGCAGTGGTGGCCAAGTGGTAACGGCCGCGACTTACGAGTTGTAGGTCGTAGGTTCATACCCAGACAGGCGCTTTACTTTGTGTAAATTATTTCATCACTACTGCACTCAAAACGGTGAAGGAAAACATCGTGAGAAAACCGGCATGTCCTAGAACCAAAAATTCGAAGACATGTGCCATCTACCAATCCGCACTGGGCCGGCGTGGTGGATTACGGCCCACTCCCTCTCACCGAGAGGAGGCCTGTGTCCCAGGACTGAGAACATTATAGACTGATTATGGTATGGTTATGGTATGTCGAGGTTTCTGTCAGACTACAATCACATTGCCTGAACTAATCTCCCACTACATCAACAACATCCTTAACACGCAATAACACAAGACGCAATGGCGATCAATATAATCTAAATGGTACGTGACAGCTATTAAGTCAAGCCATTAGGTGCACCGCACTGCGCCGAACTGTTGTCATCCAATTACTGTGGAATATCGGTCCAATTGTATGCATAATCTACATAGTTTTGTTAGTAAGGGAGTTTTTTAAGATCGTTTTGGATGGTTGTAGTTTTTTCTGGATTTGATGTAAATATTCCACGTTAAAAGTTATGTAAATATTTATTTAAATACTAGCTTCCGGCCGCAGCTTAAAAACTATCGTATGTCCTTCCCCGGGATGCAATCTATCTCTCTGTCAAATTTTATCGAAATCCGTTCAGTGGTTTAGGCGTGAAAAGGTAACATACAGACAGAGTTACTTTCGAATTTATAATATTGGTATGGATTTTCATACTAGTCTGCGTAGGGCTTTATAGGTTCGTGGCATACCTATCTGTTCGAAATTCTGTTTTTTTTTTTCCAAAATGGCGGCCACACATGAAACCTATCTAAATCGTTAGTTGACATCAATGCAAACAAAAAACTTAATAAGTTGGACACAGAACAGCTGTGAAGTTGAAACCGTAAAGTATCCCGTTTCCGTTTTCCGAAGTTGATCACGTGAACCATATTTTTTTGAACTTGCGTACATTTTGATGCATAGGTGTTTAAATATCACTCTGAATGTTGAATCTAAAAATCTTCAATCCCCTTTAACAATGAGTAAAATATTTTAAAGAATGTTGCATACCTTATACCAAGGCTCATTTAAAAAGTGAGTGTAGGTTTTCCAAACTGGTGTTGATTGTTTTTAAATCACTTATTAATAATAACATTCTTCATTTGATTATTATCTTACACATAATTTCGCGTATTCCGCTATTCCGCTAAAACGCGATATCTATGCCACAGATTATAAACACAGAACATTTATGAAACTGCATCCAAATTCCATGAATGCACTTACAAACCGCCTTTCAAATACACATAGGTACAATTACCGGCACGTAACTTGGCAAGAGATTTTCGTAGTGGGGGAAGTTCGCGCATATAAAAATGTATGAAATTGTGCATGCGCAAACTTCCCCCACTACAAAAACTCTTGCCAAGTTACGTGCCGGCAACTATACATAATTATATAGATATCCGAGGTACTATACAAGACCCCGCTGCATTCAAATTTGGAACGTTCCAAATTCGAAATTTACCGAAACGCGTCACCGATTGCATGCGGCCATTAACAACACCGTACATCTGCTGCGATCATAAAATTTAATCGCCGACCCGTGTCTATGTCCCAGATGTTGCCTAACGCTGGCTGGCAATTAATTAATTGCGTATGTATGCTTACACGGCGCGTATTGGACATGACGGTTTACGATAGTACGGCCGCATGAATATTCATGTGCGGCCGTGTTTGAGGATTGAATTTGATTATGGTAGAGGTTTCGCGTAGGTTGTTCAAATCAGCTGTTAATTTAATTAACGTTTGTCACGGATTTAATGTTGTTTTAATCGTGGTTATTGAGTTGGCGACTTGTTTAATTCAGTCGTGTCTGAGTTTGAGTAAATGTAGATTTTATGAAAGTTACAGTGCATAGAAAAGGGTTAGTTATTTTATGGTTTTGATTAAATTAAGAATATAATCGAAGTACAGATTGGCAGCAGTGGTAAAAAAGAGCAGGTCTAATACTTATTGCAAGACGTATTTAAAAACAATATTTCAGTAAATTATATCAGAAACCCTATAGACGTATACCGGGAACGGTCTCTGATTTTGGTAGAATTACCTTGACTTTGCCCAGAATAAACTTCCACCAACCGGCATTTCGCACTACACCCTAAATTCATGGTACAGTAACTCGCTACGAAACCGCTACGCAAACACTTCGTAGCACTCGACACGTGTATGGTTAGTGCTACGAGACTACGATGTAATGCTACGCGGGTAGACCACAGGATATACCAATTATTATTATAATGTAACACGAGTTAGTATAACAGACAGATAATACTATGATTGTGTGGTATGTATTGATCTTGAAAACCTGCTATCTACTCGAGCTCTAGGATTATCTACTAGTAATCGAATCGGATCCAATTGTATACATATAATCGTAATCGATATCGTGCCTATTCCGATTACATTGAAAACTAGCACGCACAACCTGTCAACAAAAGCTACAATAAGGACTGGTGAGTTCTATTTTTTTATTTTTTATTAATTACACTCGGGTAAAACTAATATGCCGAAAAAAAAATTCCAGCAAAAAAATGGAAAGGTATTTTACTCTAAAAATAAATTCAAGTAAGCACACAAAAGCTTGGACATAAGTGTAGGACATTAGCATAGCAATTTGTGTCGTAGTCTAAAGTGTCACAGTTAAAAGCAGTTTCAATGTATTAATTATGCATTTTCTGACGACTGCTCATCGGAGCTGTTAATGCCCGTCTACACTAACGGAGTTAACGGCGTTCCCCCTGATTTGTGAACATTGAACATGCGCCTTGTGATAAATTCCCAGCAGGGGCCCTCAAATTTCAGTCAGGTGTTGATCGTAACCTACCATTTTGAATTTAAAAGGATGTTTTACGAGAGCTATTACAGCTGCAGATTGTAATGTCCGGTTTACATAAACATTATCGCTATTTTTCTGTTTTTTTGACAATTCAAACAACGTTTTGAGTAAGACCCGCCGTCCACAACGCCATTGAAATACTACATACTGGCTACTCAGTGGTAATTTGACTTTGTAACATGTTATGTCACGGCCTGACTCGAAATAAATTTTGTAGTAGAAAACCGATCGTAGCTAGGTCCAATTTATAATCTATGTATTTCATAATTACTTCCTTCAGTCATTTTCCTTACAACACACAATTATCAACTTAAAGCAAATCTGTAACAAGCTGCGCCCCGCGGTTTCACCCGCGTAAATGTCGATCCAGTGGGAATATCAGGATAAAAAGTAGCCTATATGTTAATCCAGGGTGTCAGCTAGCTTCATACCAAATTTTATCCTAATTGGTCCAGCCGTACCACACACACACACTCACACACACACTCACAAACTTTCGCCTTTATAATATTAGTGTGATGTGATTTTGGGAAATAAAGATTATGTATTTATTTATTTATTATTTCATAGAATTTACGTGTTTACGTTAATAATTTCGCAAATATCCTGGACAAGGACTGTTCAACAACGGCCTACACCACATGAGTTTTGTAATCATCATAGATACGCATGCCACCCGCAGTTGTATCGCAGTCTAAAGTAAAGGGGCCTTAATGCGTTGTATAATTTAATCGGGGCGCCGCATTGCATGCAATCTGAACGCAATCGATTGCGTTCGCTACATATCGTTGTGTTGTTCCGTTTAAAGGAAATTGTGTGGGATTGATATGGATATACAATAGGGGACTGTTTAGGAACAAAGTTAATAAACTGATATATTGCTAACAAAGTTGATAAACTGTGCCCATATTGTTCAATAAGGAGTTTTATTTTGGACTTTTCTTTTCGGAGTAACATCTGAAATAATATAATAAGGAGTTAGTAATAAGTTAGGATAAAAGTTTAGATAAATGTACACTATCGCAATAGGTTTCCCTGTAAGGATACTTAGATGTAATTTGGTAAATAAATAAATAGAATATTGTTTTTCAAGTATATGCGATAGATTGAGTTACTATCAATAGAAAAGATGAAAATAACTTACTGAAAACAAACAGAAAAACATGGACTTTGACTGACGATCTTTGTGGGCGTTAGCGAGAGTTCAAGACCTAACATAATGCCAAAAGTCAAATTCCTAAGTTAAAAATAGATCTCAAGAAAAACCTCTATGACAGACGGACACCTAAGTGATCTTGTAACCCTGCGTCCTAATAAAAAGCGATCGTCGCGCGAATACGCAATCGTCGCGTTCATATGTCACTTTTTATTCCGGGTTCCGGTTCCGGTTGACGCGGGGTAAAGGTGCTGTTGCCCCCAAAAGTAGTAGATTATTCTACCTTGTGAACTTTGATCTAAACTCTTTGAGAAAAAGGTCACACAACTCAATAACTAGAGATACTTTCTCGTTCTCTTTCATGTATTTGCCAGGTGATACACCCTGTGTAAAATACCGGAGGCTGTAATGTAAACCGCCACTATATTTTCCTTATTTCCATTTTAAAATATTTCAATATGACGGATATTTATTCCGAATAGCCCGGGATCGGTGCGCGATCCTTGGTGGTTACAGGGCTAACACAACACGAAACGACGATATATTTAATTTTACGTAATGAAAAATATTTTCATTATAATTTATGCGTCATCATTATCATCTGACTAGACTTTTTCCAACCATGTTGGGGTCGGCTTTCAGTATATCCGGTTATAGCTGAGTACAACAATTTTACATGGTTACATGGAAAACATTTTGAAAGAGTAACGGTGGAGTTTCTTGCCCATTTTTCTCCATACTAACACTACCTTTTGGAAGGGGCGGCTAGAATCAATTCTAATTTATTGTAATTTTTGACGTTCAAAAGTGCCTTTCATCATCATCATCCGAAAGACGTCCACTGCTGGACATAGGCCTCCCCCAAAAGGGGGGGGTTTGCCATAATCGCCACGCTTGGCAGGCGGGCGGGTTGGCGATCGCAGTATGGTATGGTGGTGGAATGCATAGAGAACGCTGCTGCCCATTCTCCGGTACGCCCCTTAGTCGCCTTTTACGACAAGTATGGGGTGGTGCTATTCTTTAAGTCCGGCACCACACAGACAATGTGCCTTAATTAACTTCATCTTTCTGACTGACCGACCCCTTGACAATTCAAAAGTGCCTTTAATTGGTTTATTTTAAATAAATGCTTTGATTACCTTACCTAGTCGGGACTCGGGTGCTGAAATAATAATACCTAATAATGTTTTACTTTTTCGCCAGCCCTAGCCACGATTCACCATTCACAGAGGTGGCAAGCCAGCCGATCCCCGTCCCGGCGCCGGCGGGTCGCAGGTGATATATCGTATATCGAAGAAATGATGCCAATTTTTAAGCGTAGGTATACACCGCAATATATATTTTATTTGATATTCAGAATAAGGTATATTTTTGATGTGAGAATATATTATTATAATGGAAAAAGATAAGTAATTGATGGATGCGATAATGCTGTTTTTAGAAGCTTATTTTGTTTCCTCTCTCGGGACCAATGAAGTAGGTACTCTTTGATTCTTACCTTTTATTTTTCGATATGTAGACTTACGTAAAAATAATTAAAGTGTTACCGTTAATCCTACTAAGGCACCTACTTTCTTAGGCGAACCGCAAGCAAAACTTAGATGAGAGTGGTCTTAACACTAATAGGAAGAGGGACATTGGGACACAACAGACTTTTCAGATGGACAAAAGTTAATCCAAAACTAAAACTTGACATTGGCTGCTTAGTTTGGAATAAAAAAGAAAGCCTGGAACAAGTAGGGGAGGATAAGGCTCTTTCATAAGTAGACAAGTCTCACATTATTCAAATCTCGTTAACTACGAACTGCCTGCACCAGTTTGAGCTAGTTTAATCCGGTATTATCCGCTTGTAACCAGTAATGTGCATCTAAGTGGCGACCGTGTTTTATGTAAGGTTTCCCTAGCGACGTGATTTCGGGGCCTTTCTCAAAGGATTCTCGAGACTAAATAATATATCAATCAGTTTGTTGTTCAATGTTATGTTGGTAGACATATGCAATTTTAGCAGTGTTTGTGCAATATTTAGGTTAGGAGAGGAATCGTACTTGTTAATGTTGAATGTATTCCCAAAAGTGAGACCTAAAATTTACCTAGCTAGTCACCTAGTACTTAGTACATTTTAAATCTTACTTTAGGAATATTTGCCCAATGGGATAAAGGTTACTAAATAAATATGTGTTTACTGTGTGTACTGAGGTTTACAAGGTTTCCATAAAGTTCAAAATATTTAGAAACGGACTAATTCTGTTTCAATTTTGTACCCTGGAAAGTAGTGATGCACCCATTTACACTTTAACTACTTATAGCTAACCTCCCCACCACATAGCAACATAGAAACGTTAGTACAGACTGCAAAGCTAACTGTGAGGTATCCCAGCATTCATCAGGCAGTATGTAATAGCTTTGTCTCAACGGAACTGTGAGCACAAAGCGTAGGAACACGTCTTTTCAACGTAGAGATGCGCCTGAAAATGATTACTGCTTTGCGTGAATGAGTATTGAGGTTGCCTCGAGGTTTTATTCTTGAGCTTAAAGATTGTGTGTGAAATAGGATAGTGTTTTCGTTTTAAACCTTTAATCATACATCTTGCTGTATTCATACATATGATATTTTCAACTTATATCAATTGTACATTACAGCTGTACTGTAATGTATTCTATCATAGCGGCATTTGGGCAAAATGACATTTTGGCACTAGGCAATTTTGTACAATTGAACATTACAGCTTTAATGTATTCTATCATAGCGGCATTTTGGCAAAAAAACATTTTGGCACTAGGCAATTTGTACATTTTGACACTAGGACTATGTTGCCCATTGATTTTTTGTCTTTGTAACATTTAGTATCCGGCATCCTTTGAATGAATAACTTTATAGTTCAAAACTGTTTGGATAGGCAGTCGCTCCATGTAAAATACTGACACTCAGCCGCATCCGGTTAGACTAGAAGCCAACCCCCAACGTAGTTGGGAAAAGGCAGGCAGATAATGGTGTCGATTCTGCTGTAAACTAAACAAAATTTAACTTCAGTGCATCTTTTTCATTCTATTTCATTAAGAAAAGGACAGAAGAAATTTTTTAGTTTAGTCCTGTCAAATAAATTAATCAGCGCCTGACGTAAATTGACAAGTTTGTGAACAAGGGAAACGGCGCCAATGATGATGGTTCAAAACTGTTATAATTATACCTACTCTAGGTACTTGTGGTATTTTCTAGTACAGCTTCTGCCTACTTCATGGTGATAATTAGCCAACAGCAGTCCACTGCTGGACATGGCCTTGCCAATTGCATTTCGATTCTCGGCAACTCGCATTTAGCTGCTACCAGTCAGCGAAGATCGTCGCTCCATTTAGCCTGAGGGCGTCCTACTCTACTTTTGTAGATTCGCGGTCTCCACTCAAGAACACACATCGGTTCTACGGTTAGTATGCGCTTTATTGATACTTCAGCTTGCATATTCTAAACTGATGTTTTCGTACGATATTGAGTTTTGGGCCGTGTCTAAATAATAACAGCTGCACAGGTCGATCGATCAGATTAAGCTACGCTTGCCGCGGTTGGTCTGTGGTTGGGTGGGTGACCATCTTTACATACCGTGACCCCTCCGTGCCTCGGAAAGCACGTGAAGCCGTTGGTCCCAGCTGTCATTCGTGGATCTTTGACGTTACGGGTTGTCAGAAGCCCGAAAGTCTGACAACCAGTCTTACCAAGGGGTATCGTATTACCCAGTAACTGGGTTGTGGAGGTCAGATAGGCAGTCGCTCCATCTAAAATACTGGTATTCAGCTGCATCCTGTTAGACTGGAAGCCGACCTCGAAGATTGAATTTTGGGCCAAACATATTTAAAAAAAAAAAAACTATATTTTTGCCATAGACTCGCTAAGAAGAATTTAACTAGTAGAAGATATAAGTATTCATACACCTATGAAATAATATTTATTTGGGCCGTTTTCGTAATTTTAAGAACGGTCATAGTCATCTCAGTCTCAATCTGTCAAAAATACCTCTAAAATCATTTTTGACAAGATTTTATCATTGTCTAGCTGCGCCCCGCGGTTTCACCCGCGTAATTATCGATCCCGTGGGAATATCGGGATAAAAAGTAGCCTATATGTTAATCCACGGTGTAAGCTGCCTCCACACAAAAATTTATCAAAATTGGTCCAGCCGTTTGAGCGTGAAGAAGTAACAAACATGTAAACACACACACACTCACACACACACTCACAAACTTTCGCCTTTATAATATGTGATTGTCGCTGAAATGAGATTGCGACCGAATTTTGGACGTTTTTAATCACGGAAATTGGCCTTCTAGCAAAGCTTTAAGCATTAAGTAGAACAGTGATGCCTACAGGCTGCCTAAGTTTCAGGAACTTATCCTGTAACTTAGGCAGCCTGTAGGCATCCCTGTTCTAACTTAGGACTGTTGTATTGTGGTGCATGCACTACTTTACACCATTTATCTATACATATAATAAATCTGTAGAAGGGTCAATTCTGTACATTGCAAATATTGAAAAAATAAATAGCGGGGGGTGTTGCTGGATCGATACCAAACCCAAATATGTGATTAAAAAAATTTTTGTCTGTCTGTCTGTCTGTCTGTCTGTCTGTATATGCAGGCATCACGTGAAAACTAACGGTTCGATTTCGATGAAACTTGGTATAATTATACCTTATTATCCTGGGCATAAAATAGGATACTTTTTATCCTGGAAAAATACGTAGAAAAAAAATCTTATTTTTCGGTTTTATTCATAGACGTTGTTCTGTAGAACCGCGAACACACGTTGCATTACCCGTAGTGGATAATTTTCCATTTCAATTTAAGAGAATACAGTTTCCTGTAGCTTTGTGTTACGCCATGACAATAAATAAGGCTCAAGGTCAGACCCTAGGAGTTGCTGGCGTAGATCTTACCGCGAGTTGTTTTTCACACGGGCAACTTTACGTAGCTCTTTCCCATGTGAGCAGTCCAAGAAATCTTCATGTTCATATTCCGGACGAGCTCACTAACAATGTTGTGTATGCTGAAGCTCTCAATTAACTTTCTGTCGCATTGTCACGATCACTTTTTTATTATTGCAAACTTTTCGTCATTGTCAGTAATTTACTGTTACATGCTACTTATCAAGGTCGGAATTACTATGAAAAAAATACTTACTACAGAACGCGAGCTCAACAGCAGTAGCTCAATAGAGGGATCTCCTTAATTATTATAGGCTTAGCCGTATTTGGGTCCAATAGATATTTATAAGATGTCATTGTCAGAGTTACTCAAAATGGAGAAATAAACCATCCACGCGAAGACCGACATCCGCGCGGACGGAGTCGCGGGCGGAAGCTAGTATTACATAAAATCATGCCTGTATTCTCTAAAATGTTCAGTAATCAGATTTCAGCAGTTCTGTTGACTAATGAGTCATAATTGTCTAATGATTTAATGATTGCAAAACCCCCGAAATCTAACGAGCATCAACAGAATCACAGTTCACATTGCCTAATGACCATTAATTTACATAAATAAAGACTTGCTACACATATATACATCAAAGATTGCTACACATATATACATCTACTATACATAAAAATAAATACAATTTAAGTGTCTGTTTGTAATGTCAAAATAACAGCTTTCTACTAAATGCATATGAAAGTATACGTACGGTACATAGAGCAAAAAAACAATTTCAAACATTTTTGTCTGTCTGTTTGTTCCGGCTAATCTCCGAAACGGCTGGACCGATTTTGATAAGACTTTCACTGGCAGATAGCTGATGATATAATGGAAGAGATGATGGAGTAACTAAAGTTACTTTTATTAAAAAAAAAGAATTAGGGTTCGGCGCAAAAAAGAAAGCTATCAAATCCCATTTGTTTTCCGCCATGCACGCAAATGAGCACAGTTAGTTGAGTAATAAAAAAAAAACTCCGTTCTCCTAAACAGGAGATTAGTAGTATCGACCATCAAAAACATGGAACTACCCGTAATAATGTCACACAAAATAAAAGTTCCGAATCCACAAGAGAATAAAGAAACAAATGTTCGGACAAAACTTGTTCTCAGCATGTTCTCGCATGTAAAACTTGGACCAAACAAGTTGTGGAGTGCATTACTCATGGAGCTATGGTAGTTGGCAGCTCAATGAATTTCTTGCACAGTTTCTGACTAGTTTAAACGCTTTTGTTGAGTCGGATAACGCTTCTTTGCGTGTATTTTTTTGTTGTTGTCTTGCATATTAAATATTCTTTTATGTTTAAGATAAATCATCTGCCTAGTTCTCCAGCTATGTAAGCATTGTTGTTCTAGTATAATACCGGGTTTCTGAATTGAGAATTTGAAGTTAGCAACTTGTCAAACTCTACTTTAGTAGTACTCGTACTTAAGGTGATTCCTTCAATGTAGCCCGCGATATGCATAATTCCTTAAATTTTTTGCAAAGAAATTTAATCTCTGCTGGCTTTCACCTAATGATGGTAAATTAGAGTTTGACAAGCTCTCAACTAGCCTGTGCACTTTGTGTTTCAGCAGTAAGAACATTATAGGTTGATTATTTATTTATTTATTTATCCATTTATTTCAGGCATCAAGGCCCATATAAACACATACAATACAATATTAATATAACTTAAAAATACTATAAATACATACAACATTATATTTACAACTAAAAACTAACGCACACGAAGTGTCTGCGTCGTGTTTCGCTGACTGGTGTCATGTAGCCGGCCACGAAACCGGCGGTACACAACACCCTTCGGCCAGAACTCTTCTTTGAGGAACTTCTCGAGATGATGTGTCGGAACACGCACCACGAACGACTTGAAGTTCGTGTTGTGACGCGACTCCAACTTCTCGACCCTCAAAGTCCAGTTGGTCTTGACACGCAAGTACTCCACAATCTCCTCAACCTTCGTGGAGTGATGCTGTCTGGACACGTACAGCTGCGTCGCTGTGTGCTGCCTTGTTTGGTTTCGACCGGCTCCGTTTAGCCCCTTTTGGTTTTTCCGCCAGTTTTACCTGCGAGTTTTGCGACTCAGCAGGCTAACGCTAAGCTCTCAACTTCCCCCCCGGTGGGTTCCCGCATTGTCGAGGCGGGATGGCTCAGCAGCCGTGGCTTGGTCACCCACGGTGAAGCGAAGAGGAACCCGAGGAGGGGCTTTGGCCAGTAAGCCGACGACGTAGCAGCCAACAAGTAGATTGCGGTGCCGCTTGGGCGACATCGCAACTGAGGCGGGCCGCGATGTCGTATGGGAGGCATCGCGGCTGAGGGTTGGAGGCCGCGGCGGGACAGGAGTACCGGTATTGTGGTGCGCCGCTCTCCCTACCTTCCGCGGTGTGACGGGGTCGCCACTGTCTGATGGCGGACACGGTGGGACCGCAGGGAAAGAGGAGTGTTGGTATGACGTTGGCCGCTCTGCGTATCCTCTGCGGCCGAAAATTGGCAGGCGACGGGGCCAATGACCTGACCCGTCGCAGGGGGACCAAGGGTGCCCAGACACGGGGTCGTCTGACGCCCATGTGCTGGTTTGGTGCTTGGGGTGGTCACGGCGTGCTATGTGTTCTGGTGCGCCGGTGACGGGGAGTACTTCCCAGAGGAGCGTCCGGTGACCGACAGCCGCGGCGGGTTCACGGATGAGTGCCCGTGTTCCCGCCGTAGTGGCAGAGGAGGACACCGTGGAGTTTTAGTGGGATAGAGTCCCACATAACTGCATTATTTCCCTGTGGTAGTGCAGAATGCATGAGCATTTCTCCACGATAAAAAAAAAAAAGCTCTCAACTTCAAATTCTCAATTCGAAAACCTAGTGTAAAGGTGTGTACCCTTTTTCGAGATTTCACGGCACGGTGCACCGTGCAACTTGTCAGTATAACGCATGGCAAAAACAGCAATGTCAATGTTGACATGATAAAGCGCCGGTACACACAAAAGGCGAAAACTATGGACAAGGACACGCGAACACGGACGCTGGGACGGAGCTTGTCCATTGCATGGTAATATATAGCGCAGCGCACATAAAGGCGACGGGACCTGCATCGACAGGGCGTCCATGTCTAGCACATTAATGTTTAACAAGCTTACACGGCGATTTTAGTTGTTCGGGCCGTACGTAATATTTTATTTATATTTAATTAGGATATATTTTTAATATATTTCAACCAAAGCACCTGCTATCTAATCTTTTTATCATTAGCTTGACTGTAAATTTTTTGTGTGTGATAAGTTTAAATATTACTATATTATTATTATTTAGTTTAATATTATTAGTATATTATTGCTACCATAGCTTATAAGTATGTTAGTAAAGGGGGAAGGTACTTTCTTGATTCATTATTTTCAGTAGTCGAGTTTTAGTTTTTAAATTTATTTTGATGTACTAAATTTTTGTTTTATCTTCACACCACATTTCTTAAGACTTAGAAATAGATGCAAGACCAAAATGGAAATCGTATCACAGACGTTTGTTCTCCGACTTTACGCGGCTAAACCTTTTTGTGACGTGTTTCGTACACCTTTTTCTATTTTCTTAACAAATATTTAGAGTGTACTTTCCTATAGAAAATATCTGTCGCGAAATAAACGGCGCCGGTGTAACATGAGCTGTCTGCCTCCCCATTCTCATTTAGATTGCGAATAAAGGGGAGGAATGTTGTGTGAGAAACAGGTCTTTGTATAATGGTTGTTATTTTCGTAAGAAAGATGTCTATGATTGGAGATCCCTTTGTGACACGTATTTGTATTGACACAGAATATCGTAGACGGTATACAAAATAAATGTGGTGGTATTCACTTGTGTGTTGTGTATCTAACGTAAGTGGTTCTGGGAGTGCTATAAAGTACTTTAGGTAAAGTATACAAGTTTGTAGGATCGCTTAAACTTTAAATGATATCGGCGTTATCATAATGTTCTCATCGGACACAGTTCTATGAGTTAATAACTTTGTTTCTAATGTTCAAGTGGAGTTATAGCTGCATTATAATAATAGGATATAGGATGATTTTGAATTTACCGGAAATCTTTCAGGGAGTGAAAGTATTCATGAATACGAACAACTTTTACAAAGTAAGCAACCCTTGACATTAGGGACTGCCAAACTGTTGCAGTTTTTAAAAGAAGAGTAAAGAACACTATTTTTCCACTTCATCATAGTTGTGTACGAATATGTATTGATTATTTCGATAATATTGTAATTAATAACATTCTAGTGATATTTATTTTAGAAATTTGTATCTTTATTTGTATGTATATACCTAAGTATATTAGGTAGGTATGTATTGTGTATCTTTTAGTCTGTGCTAAATAAATGTATGGTTCTATCTTTCTTTTCTTTTTCTATATTCTCATATTATTTGTTTTGTTTTTATTAAGTGAATTGTTTTTGTTTTTTTTTTTCTCTTTTACACACATTCTGTCTACATTTCTCATCTACTTTCCTAGCGCAGGTTAGCTGGAAGAGATTTCTTTAGAAATAAGCATCACCTTTGTACCTATTTTTCTAGTTCTTTTTAGGGTTCCGTACCCAAAGGGTAAAAACGGGACCCTATTACTAAAACTTCGCTGTCTGTCCGTCTGTCCGACAGTCCGTCTGTCTGTCACCAGGCTGTACCTCAAGAACCGCGATAGCTAGACAGTTGAAATTTTCACGAATTATGTATTTCTGTTGCCGCTATAACAACAAATAGGTATCATTCATCATTCTCCTGCCCTTATCCCAATTTATTCGGGGTCGGCGCAACATGTCTTTTTCCTCCATACTTCTCTATTAGTCGTCATCTCGGTAGTCACCCCCTTTCTAACCATATCATCATTCACACATTCCATCCATCGTTTCTTTGGTCTTCCCCTACTCTTATAGCCATCGACATCCATACTCAAAACTCTCCTCACGACATTTTCCTCGTATCTACGTAACACATGCCCATACCATGACAACCGATTCCCACGCAACTTTTCAGTTACCGGTGCCACTTTCAAACTTCCTCTTATGTACTCATTTCTTATTCTATCCATTTGTGTAACACCACACATCCCTCTTAGCATTCTCATCTCTGCTGCATGCAATTGCCTTTCATTCATCCCTTTTATATATCTTCCCCTTAGGTTTAAGGGGAATGCGGGAGTCGCAGATTGTTCCCGTGACCTGCCGCCATTTCATCTATCCAGTGTTAATTCTGTGCTTAACCGTCCGATCTACTTCGCCATCGCTTTGCACGAGTGAACCGAGATACCGAAAGTCGGAACAGACTGGGAGAAGTGCACCATCAAGTGCTATAGCTCCAGAACTGGAGAGACCGCCGAAATCACAGAACATATATTCGGTTTTGGATCTGCTGATTTTCAAGCTATAACGCTATAACAACAAATACTAAAAACAAAATAAAATGAATATTTAAGGGGGGCTCCCATACAACAAACGTGTTTTATTCGGCGTTTACGCCTTGTGCTACGGAACTCTTCGTGTGCGAGTCCGACTCGCACTTGGCCAGTTTTTTTCTTGTGTGTTTTTAAGAATAATATGTGTGTACATAAGTGGTAAAATAAATAAACCCTGAAATATTGTTAAAAAAACCTTCCATACAAAAAAATATTGCTTGGTCAACAAAGTCAACCTCTATAAGCTACAAACAAGATTATAATGGGGACCATAGATCAGAATTCATAAAGGATTCTTTTCACATATTTGCGACGTACGCTAATTAAAGATTAATATTTCATTATGTTGACATGCGTTCCGGAGATCACAGAAAATAACTGAATACAGTCGAATAACTTTTTGTCATATTCGACCAGTCCTGCATTTTATTATTTCCTTTGATAAAGGAATGGTTGAATTAACTGAAGCAAATAAATGTATCATGCATATTTTCGATATGAATGAAGCTGTTATTAAAAATGGAAGGGTCATTGGCTCGGTTTATTATTTACATTTATTTTAATGATTTCCTGTTTCTCGCGAACATAAGGATATTATGATTAATTGAACACCACGCTTGTAATCGCCGAAGGTTTAAGCAGAGTTGTTAAGTCAAACGACATTTCGGTAAGAATGACAATGTCCCGATAATAACGTGAGGCAAGCACATTGCCATCAACCAGACACAAACCGGACTCCAGTCCAGTACATAGTGAGGATTTTCAAACCCTTTAACACTTGGCCCAATCCGAGAATCGAAACCAGAACCTCCCGCTCAGTAGTCGTGCTTGCTACTTCACACCAACGACAATAGAATACTCTTTATCATGTACACACGGCTACATATCAAGCTATACATTTCCAGTTCAAGCTGACCTCTTATTGTACAGCAAGCTGAACCAATGCGAGGTCAGCTTATACTGGAAATGTAAAGCTTCATATGTAGCCATGTGTACACCATATAAATTACAGATGTATAAATATAGTTTACAAAGGGTGACACAATGGGCGGTCTTGTCGCTAAGGGCGATCTTTTAAAGACAACCTTTGGATGGATTAAAAAGGGGAAGGAGAGACAATACTGTAGGTAGTCTCATGTGGTGTACCATTTACATAATACAATAAATACAGACATAATGCATATATATTAATCATATACGAAATCGTCGGTTACTTAATGTGTAAATGTTGGGTAGAAGTGTAAATATTGTGACCTCTGAGTTTGTTTCGGCCTTTCTTCTCAAGAGTACCTAGTCAGATAGAAAACGCCGACTTCATCTAGTTTTTAAAATATGATTGGCGTGCAAACGTTTGTGCAAATAGAAATAAAATAATTTTTCATTTAATCAAATTACACTCAGAAACTAATAACCTAGACCTTAGCATCACTAAACATAGTCTAGATTCCTAGGTCTACGTAGGAGTCATACCAAGGCGCGTACAGCTGCCTGCAAGAGCGTCCTTTGTTCCCGTCACTCCAATGTTCAGTGCGACTTCAATTCTGATTATTCTATAGAACTTCACTCATTCACTGCAATATGCGAAGTTTGTGTAATGCTGCCAAAATGTTTTGGTGTGAGTTATCTCTGGTGTAATAAGAAGAAACTAAGCGATTCAAAAACTCAAGCTCCCTTACTAATAAACATACATATTATGTCAGATGAATAGTTACACACCGATTTCTCTAATCTCTAACTAATAAACGTTGTATAGTGTCTGTATAGTTACACAACGCTTTGTCCTCTTCTTTCGAAAGTCAAATTACTGACGACTGAAAGAAAGAAGTCGGTGTGTAACTATTCATCTGATATAATACGTTTATTAGTAAGAGGGTTAGTATATATAATATGAGTTCGTGGCCTGTGACCGACCTCAGTAATGGCCGGTCTATTCTGTAAAAATCTCAACGTGAAAACTGTATGATTGATGCTGTCATTCCACGTGATGCGTTGACACTATTGACACACACAGACACAGTTTATCTAAGACACAGTTTACCTAAGTTTTGATTTTTTCAGAATAGACCACTGGGTTTTTAAATCGAATTTACACACGCTTCTACTGAAAAATGTGAAGTTTACAAATTGTTTTATACTCGCTTCTTAGTATTAAGGTCTTTACATTTTTTACTTGGTTATATACTTGCTTCTGGCTGCGACTTCGTTCGTGTGGAAGTCAACTATACCATGAAACATACCCTATGACACTCGACAATAGTGTAGCATACTATCAGAGAAAGAATTTATGTAATAGGATCAGCACTCACAACTGGAAACTGACCCCAACATAGTTGGGAAAAAGCTAGACAGATGATTAATTGATGACCCCAATATTATGGAACACACAATCCGAAGGAAAATGATAATCTATTGCTTCAAATGTTTGAAAAATTCGTCTTCTCGCCAACGAATGATGCAATGTATGTTTTTGAACTGTCAAAATTATAGGCATTGCCATTGTAAGTGTGTTAAGCAGTTACTTCGCAGTACCTACTTCCGACAGTAATGGACATTTATTTCTTCTATTTGAAGACATAAATAAAAAGGCGGTTCAGCAAAGAACAGACCAACTCATCAGGTCAAATATGAATAAGGCCGTATTCCTTTGAGAAAATTCATTGTGTCATTTTGTTTGACAATCTTTGTGAACTTAAACATCGTTAGTGGGTTAAGAAGTTCCATAAAAACAACAGAAGGCCAATTCTTGTACTTAAAAAAACGTTTAGAATCTAGTCGCAGTCTCATCTTAGCGACACTCATTGTCAAAAATGTAGCGAAATTGATTGTATTTTTGATATTATTGACACAGATTAAAACGCGAACGTTCTTAAAAATACAGGAATTGCCCGACTGATCTCACAAAAACAAATAGCTTTATAAGAGGCAGAACGTATGTTTTCGGAAGCATTTTAGCACGAGGCGTGAGCAAATAGCAGAGTTTGCTCGGAAGTTCAAGCAGCCTGTAAAATATGGATTTATGCTAAACTCTCCCACACACACAATCAACAAATCTGAGCTTACAGCTTTCTGTAGATAGCTGAATTTTAATGAGAATAATTAAGTCGTAAGGTACAAATCATTTGCGGTAACGTAGTTTGCACTTAGCGAAATCCAGCATACCTAATGCTCATGTTTGCATATTGCATAAAGCCATACCTATGTACGGCTTTATGCAAGATTTTTAGGCCAATTATTTTTTTTTTTCTTTCTGTTTTCTATAAACTCAGAAAGTACATTACGAAGGTACTAAAGACAAAAAAATATAGAAGAGCCTATAAGTCTGATACACAGTGGGACGTGTGCAATGTCCTGAAACGACGATAGAGCACTATCCTGTGCGACATAAACTATCGATGTGACGCGGATACATTGACCACACTCGCCATTTGTTCTCTTGTCTTTGTTACCAGAATGTTTCTACGTAGAATCGTCTAACCTACAACTCAGAGTATTTTCTTTTAATATTAACAACTTTATTATCATTTTGTTGGTCATAACCCGATTTGTTTGGCGTCAGCAGCTTGTGTAGAATTGTATTTATTTAAATGTTGTAGCGGTATCTACAACGCCACATGCGAACAACGCGTCATGCTGACGTCACGCAAAATCCTGCATCTCGCAAGCAGAGTTTACCGCGCAACTAGCATAGACACAACGGACCGACATGAATCATCGGGCAGTTGCCCGCCAGACTCAACACCCGTCTGATCCTCCCTTTTCTATGGAGTATGAGTAAACTTTACACACTGTTCCTCATACCTCTGTAATGTAATAGAACGAAAAAATCCCTTTCAACGAAAATTGGTTAGATTAAATAGGTAATTTTATGGTGTGTAGGTAGTTTCTAACGAATGTAATAAGTTCGCTTACACGCCATTTTGAGTTTAGGGATCGTAAAAATAACTTTATTTAACAGATTCTTGGAAAAATTCAAAATAACAAAAACTTAGGCAAATATTATGTCTCCCACGTCGAAAAATATAGGCACTATAATACATCTCCTTTGATTCTACAACGTTATTTTTGATGCGAACCATGAATATAGTTTGTTCAGAATAAGTAACTGAATCGATTCCAATAATTTTTACCCCATGTTATATTTTGTCCCAAAAATATTTAAAAAAGGTTAAAAGTTGGACACCGAGCGACACTAAGTAGGTTATCCAATCTCCGCGCCGAACGGTTAGGTACCTAGGTACTATTATCAATGAGCGCAAGACGGCGCGGCGCGAGCGGCGCGGGTGAGCATGTTTTTGTACGGACAAACAGGTAACTTAACAAGCTTATAACTTTGTGATTTTTCATGATACAGTTTTGAAATTTTGTACTTACATAGATTCTTTACATAAAAGTACTAGACACGTGTTTCGGGTTTCACATATACTAAAATAATGTTGTATATTAGCGATAAACAAAGAGTTTGATTACTGCCGTGATTCTGAGATAATTTTTCGCAAATCGTTCTTTGTTCCCATAATTCTCTTTGGTCCAGATAACCACCATTCAGCCGTCACCAGCCACTTTGATGATAATTGACGTGAAATGGTCCCCCATTGAGAAGTTAATCCGGTTTCATCCGGATCAAATAATAAAATGAATCAATTTGTCAGCTATTATCAATAAATACGGCTTTTAATAAAAATATTTTTGACGTCTGAGATATCGGTAGGTAGATAGTTACTAAGCTTTTGAATTGAGGAATTGTACCTAAATGTTATAAATGAGAAAGTAGGTAATAATTATGGGTATTTTATGATATCGCAACGAAAAAATATATAGTTCCTAGTAATACTTCAATAGAATTGTGGAGTACCTACTCGTACCTATCTGAAAGAGCAAAATGAAACCCCTTTGGTCTGGTCTGGTCTTTCTCAGTATCTCTGGTCGTTTTTATCGAGGACTACCAGTTGCCGTCGTCCTGTTTCGTTTTTGTAATGTTTGTCGTATACGCAGTTTCAGGACGTTCATGTTCGAACCTTTGTTCAGGCAGTTCATCAAAGTTTTGTAGGAAATTCTACATAGCCGCTCGGAGTTTTGAACCACGATCGAAGATGCAAAAGGCCTTACCCTTAGGCAACAAGTGAATATATCTGCACAACAATACATCCAAGTATACTTTGTTCGTGATTTAGTTTCCAAACGTAAACAAATATGTTTTTTGGAATTTTTAAACGAATACCTACATAAAGTTCAGTATTTGCTATAACTGCTAATATTTTTATGACTTTTCAATACTACTATTCATTCTGAAATCGCCTTAATAACACAGAAATAACATTGAGAAACAAGAAGATTAAACGAAAATAAATACATAAAATAAATAATGCATTTTAATTCATAAAAAAACAATTTCTAAGCAAAAATAGATTATTCCATAAAGAAGTGTATCGTTCATACACTTATTTCTGGAATGTTCTATTTTTACTTAATAAATGATTACTAAATGTGTTTTTACTAATAAAAAAAATCAAAAAAAGATTATCAATATGTCCATTGAAGTGAAAACCTGACCATTTCTTTTATTAAAGTAATAATAGTCCCTGACAATAGAGAGCGTCGACCCCAACCCGCCGCCATTCAATCCGATGGCTGAATAAAATCGTACAATACAGGTAACATTGCACAGTTCACTTAACTACATAAGTGGGGTAATGTGATGTTGATAATGTTATACTAGTGGGGTATAGACACAAAATACAGATAGTACAGAAGGCAGTCTACATACAAAGTGTCGAGCGCACTTTGCAACGCACACATAGACACCGCTCACGGACACACTATCTCGGAGTGGTTGGGATTAGTGCGAGCGCGGGTGCCATCCGCTTAAGACACGCGTCTGTGAAGTGCAAAAATGGAGCAACAAAAACATGGCTATCTAAGCTCGATTTATATAATAGTTTCGTATTTTGAATCAGTATAAACGAAGTAACTTTTTGTAAGGTTAATTCACGCCACCAACTATTACTTAAGTTGAAAACATGATTTTTGTTTGTGTAGATATTGTGTTGTTTTTTGTGTCATTTGTTAGGTTTAGGTCTAAAACGGATAGGGCAAAATAAATTGTGTAAATAGGGTAATCCGTTTTGAAGTCATTAGGGATTTTCGATAGTGAAAATTGACAAATGTAAAATTTTATATGTTTTTGTTCTGTAAACTTTTTGTATTGTAATACTATGTTTATTGTTTTGTTTTAATATTGTTGAATAAGCTCAACAACAAATCAAACAACTAGATACGAGTGCCACTAACACGATAGTTTTTTGTGCATAAGCCAAAGTTGACAACCCTAGCGCGACCGCCGAGCGTAGATATGAAAAGTGAAGTACATACATGTGATTGCCTTCTGTACTATCTGTATTTTGTGGTATAGATACTTATCTACTTAGAGCGTGTAGGTAAAAAACGTTTTTTTTTTTAAATTCTTTTAAGGAAAGATAGACAGAAATAGCGATTTATTCCGGTCTGATCCCCTGAACCCGCCTCCACCCTCCTCCCTCCTCGATCCCCTGCTAGTTTGTCTTCTGTTTTAATCTCTGTCTTATCCACTTTATTCTTTTTGGATTTTCATCCAAATATAATCGTCGTTGAAGTCGAATGAATAATATATGTCTAAGCACATCATAATAAGCCTTTGTTCCCACTGCTGGGACATAGGGCTTTTTTTTATTTACAACGTGGGACCATTGCGAGTAGGTCATATAAAAGTACTCTGTGGGGTAGGTGGATGTCACATCTCTTTGATTTTTTGGTGCTAGGTAAGAACTGGTCGGCCGACCAGTTCTTACCTAGCACCAAAAAATAGGCGCTCTAAGCGCACTAGTAAGTGAACATTTAGTTTTCTAAATAATTATGCTCTTGGTAGTATGAATTACCAAGAGAATAATTATTTAGGAAACTAAACATGTGAGTATTTTTTTTAATAACTTTAACATTGTCAATAATGTAGAGCATACCTATCTGGTACTGTTTCGTCGACTCATCACACTGTTGTAAATCGATTTCTATTAATATTAGGGAAGCTGTACGCGAGTGTACAACCGCAGTGCATCTACATTTTGAATTGATGAATGGAGTCGCACCTTCGATTGATGATGCAAGGTACAGACGCGTACAGACGTCGAACGTGCAATAAATGTTGTCAAAATATACCGATGATAAATTATAATAAGTTACTTTTTTTGTTGTTGTTGTTTTGTTTTGTTGCTAGCATGTGCGACAATATTACTGCACAGGAATTGCATAATTTAAGGTAGGGGTAAACACCCACCGTTTAGGAGCATAAGGACAAAAGCGCGAAATGACAAATGGGTTGCAAATTGTCAAAAGAGCAGAATGTCAAAAGCGTAGAAAGTCAAAGGGGCACATCGTCAAAAGCGCAGAATGTCAAAAGCGCATAGAGTCACTTACCTACCTAAAAAAACACAAAACTTTTTTTTTTATAGTTTGGTTACGCTACTTTCATTTTAGAAAAAGAATTAGGGTTACGCGCAAAAAAATTAAAACCCATGAAACCCAATATGTACGCGAATGAAGTCGCGGGCACAGCTAGTAACTTAATATAAGCATTGATTTCTGTAATATTACTAATATGATTATTAACAGCCTTCATTTATAAACAGTCTTCAGCACCTACACAAAGCGCAGAGAACAGAGTCTACCAGATTAACGTATGTAAATTACACCTCAATATCTCTACCGTACTTATACACAGTCTGGCTGCGGCGTTTGACATTGAAATTCCAAATTACTGAATGGTTTTGCAATCCAAGTCTGCGTTCCTGCTTAATGCGGCTAAACATTACTGATGCTTACTAAGTGACATATCTACTAACGTCTGATTCTGACAGGTATTGTGTTTTCAGAATCTGTGGATGTGGAAGATAGCAATTTCAGTATACAGTACAGGCATTCCAATATGTATGGAATGCCTATAGGGTTATTATGTTATGGATTCTCCACTTTTCTACATATGAATACGACCTTGCCGCGCTTGAATCGGTGGAACGCAGAGCTAAGAGGCTCATTGGCGTCGTAGAACTGGTGGAGACCAAGCTTCACAGCTTGGCTCCTTGCCGCAAGGTTGCCTGCTTGTTGGTCTTCTACAGATTGTACTTCGGTGAGTGTGTCCAAGAACTTCACGTCCTCATTCCACCAACGAGTGGGTGAAGTGAGTTTTTTTTTGCTAGGAATTGACACTAATGACAGCTCACTCCACGCTCACTTCACTTAAGTTTTCACGGTGAGATTTTTACAGAATCGACCGGCAGCTGATTTTTTTTTCGCGATTTCGGGTTTGGTCCCATTTTACTATAGGTTCATAGTTGTTTATAATGATGAGTACAATGACCTCTTAAGAGGTTGTTAATGTTTTACCAATAACCCTGTATACCAATAGATTGTTGGGGCTGGTTATCACTCAGCTGCTTCGGCTTATTTTTAATTATTTTATTTTTGGATTGTTGTCTTCTTACTATTTGCTGTACTCTGGACGCTCTTAACGCGTACATATTTTTTACATCGTTCTCACATATAATTGTAAATTCAACATTACTGATGTAACTAATATTTTTGTAAAAATACAATTTAAAAGAGTGTCCATGGAGTTTCTTGCCCGTTCTTCTCCATAGGTACCTACGCTTTGGAATGGGCAACTAGCTTCATATTTTCTGACTGACCGACTTCTTGACAATTCAAAGGTGCCTGTAAATGGTTTAATTGAAATAAATGGTTTGAGTTTGAGTTGAGTTTGATTTTAAATAGGCACTCTTAACATAACACCATTATTATTAACAAGGAGAGCTTAGTACAACCGTTTCTTAGTTGATGACGTCACCATTTACCTACACCCTGACATCATTGTACTCCGCGCCGTGTAATGGCTTAAATGCTTACTAAACAACCTCAGGACAAAGCATATATGTATGTTCCACGTGTGAGCAGCTTACCAGCACGTTTCGGCACACGAAGCCTCATAGGTGCATTACCACAATGTACTAAAGGACAGTCTCCTAGCCGTGAAATTGCTCTAGTTACATAAAGACAGTGTAGTCCTGTCCTTACTGAGCTCGGCTATACAATAACGTGAATATTAAGGTCAGTGTGGTGGACATTAAATGGAGCGCTTCAATGTAGTTACTATAAGGTTAATATTGTTCTTGAGTAAAGACACAAAACACAGACAGTACAGAAGTCAATCTACATACAAAGTGTGCTTGAGCAACGCACACATAGACACCGCTCACGGACACGTTATCTCAGACGGGTTGGGAGCAGTGCGAGCGCGCGTGTCATCCGCTTGAGACACGCGTCTGTGACGTGCAAAAATGGAGCAACAAAAAAATGGCTTTCTAAGCTCGATTTATATAAAAGTTTCCTATTTTGAATCAGTATAAACAAAGTAACGTTTTTGTAAGGTCAATTCATGCCACCAACTATTACGTAAGTTGAAAACATGATTTTTGTTTGTGTAGATATTGTGTTGTTTTTAGTGTCATTTGTTAGGTTTAGGTCTAAAACAGATAGGGCAAAATAAATTTTGTAAATAGGGTAATCCGTTTTGAAGTTATCAGGGATTTTCGATAGCGAAAATTGACAAATGTAGAATTTTATATGTTTTTGTTCTGTAAATTTTTGTATGGTAATACTATGTTTATTGTTTTGTTTTAATATTTTAGAGCTCAACAATAAATCAAACAACTAGATACGTGTGCCATTACCACGATAGTTTTTTGTGCATAAGCCAAAGTTGACAACCATAGCGCGACCGCCGAGCGTAGGTATGAAAAGTGAAGTACATACACGTGATTGACTTCTGTACTATCCGTATTTTGTGGCAGGGCCAATTCATCAAGAAGATATCAGCACGTGACTGTTCCAGTAGAACATTGTGACTCCCTATGTTGTGGTCGTCTATGTAAATAGTGGACATTAAATAGAGCGTATGGCAGGGCCACTTACACAGGTTGAAATTGAAAACATGCGACAAACCGAAATAGGAGATTGTACTCATCATTATGAACAACTTTTACTAAGAGACCAAAGCGGCAACCGCAAAAAAAATCAGCTGTTCCCTACATTTTGACGAGTTATGCGAACATAAATGTAGGAACAGCTAATTTTGTTTTCGCGATTTCAGGTTTGGTCCCATAATAAAAGTTGTTCACAATGATGAGTACAATGTCCCATTTCGATTTGTCGCATGTTTTCAATTTCACCCTGTATATATTACTAGCTGCGCCCCGCGGTTTCACCCGCATAAGTTTCCATCCCGTGGGAATATCGGGATAAAAAGTAGCCTATATGTTAGTCTAGGGTGTCAGCTACCTCCATATCAAATTTTATCAAAATCGGTCTAGCCGTTTGAGCGTGAAGAAGTATCAAACATATAAACACACACACAACACTCACAAACTTTCGCCTTTATAATATTAGTGTGATTACAATGACATAACACCTATAATAATAGAATTGTAATTAAGTAATGACTTTTGTTCGTGACTATATTAGGCCGTTTTGTTAAAATAATTATTATTTAAAAAAATTGTAGTAGTATGTACGCGATAGTATCTACATAAATACATATTATGTTACACGGGAACAGAAAGCCGTCATGTTCCAGAGGGCTGAAAAAACAGTAGCGTCTCAGGGTTAAATCATCAATAACACATTAGCACACGAGTGCTGTAGTAGAACATTTTGATACACTAGAATAAAGCCTTTGTCTCTCTTCTATCACAAAAAGAATGCCACAGTATCAGTGTCAAGCAGTTCCATTGATTCTGAAACACTTTAGTGCACAACTGTCTTACACGTAGGTACCATGAACGTATTGATACACAACGACAGCGTTATTTCAGTAATGCCATCACAAAAGAAGTAGCGCGCGACAGTACTTCCCATACATTTCGATGCAAGAACACAAGCTGCCGTGTTCTCACAGTGGCCAGTATCAGGGATAGTCGCATACAGTCAGTGATGGCACTGTGAATTACGAAAGCCGACCTTACTGCTACAACACGAAGGCGCTTTCAAAGTCAAACCGTTGTCATAGACATGCGGTTGACTGTACAAGCGGACAGTTGCACTGATCGTAAAATGCCACTCGCTTCCGGCTTCTATAAGTAGTGTTGTTATTAAATCGATAAATTTTATGTCTCAATTTTATTGAACATTTAAAGGACCCTTGATCGTATTTGTATTTGATCAGACAGATGTCTATGTTGAGTCATTGATGCATTGCTATGATCAGATCATCATCGTTTTGGTGGAGTAGAGATACTTATATAATACCAACACCATATTTTTGTTGATTTTTCAGTGAGCTGGAAGTCATGGGGAAAGGCATTTGCCCAGCAGTGGGATGTGAAACTCAAACATAAACTCAAAGCATTTATTTCAATTAAACCATTTACAGGCACTTTTGAATTGAACACTCTTTTAAATTATATTTTGACAAAAAATATTAGTTACATCATCAATGTTGAATTCGAAATGCAAATATGAGGAACGAAAACGAAGGAATGTGAAGAAAAAAATTTCTCAATCAGTATGGAATGTTACTGATATTGTCAATTTTATTTAACATGCTCAGTCGAAAGAAGTCGACAAATAAGATTATTGTCAACTCAATTGATCCAATTTTGAACTAATCCAATTTCAAGCAATATTTACCAAAAATATGTCACCCTATTCAGTAGCTTGCGGCAAACAGCAAATAAATATTGCGAAGTCAATAACATACCTACAATAATGCAACCTTATAGACTGCCTACCTCGAATTTTTACAATATTTCAAGAGTCATGACATTTCAAATAAACCAATTACAGGCACTTTTGAACTTTCAAGGGGTCGGTCTGTGAGAAAGATGAAGCTAGTTGCCCATTTTAAAACGTAGTAGGTACCCATGGAGAAGAACGGGCAAGAAACTCCACCGACAAAAAAAGAAGCAAGAATCCGTTTATTTATAGACTAGCTTCCGCCCGCGACTCCGTCCGCGCGGATGTCGGTCTTCGCGTGGATGGTTTATTTCTCCATTTTGAGTAACTCTGACAATGACATCTTATAAATATCTATTGGACCCAAATACGGCTAAGCCTATAATAATTAAGGAGATCCCTCTATTGAGCTACTGCTGTTGAGCTCGCGTTCTGTAGTAAGTATTTTTTTCATAGTAATTCCGACCTTGATAAGTAGCATGTAGCAGTAAATTACTGACAGTGACGAAAAGTTTGCAATAATAAAAAAGTGATCGTGACAATGCGACAGAAAGTTAATTGAGAGCTTCAGCATACACAACATTGTTAGTGATCTCGTCCGGAATATGAACATGAAGATTTCTTGGACTGCTCACACGGGAAAGAGCTACGTAAAGTTGCCCGTGTGAAAAACAACTCGCGGTAAGATCTACGCCAGCAACTCCTAGGGTCTGACCTTGAGCCTTATTTATTGTCATGGTGTAACACAAAGCTACAGGAAACTGTATTCTCTTAAATTGAAATGGAAAATTATCCACTGCGGGTAATGCAACGTGTGTTCGCGGTTCTACAGAACAACGTCTATGAATAAAACTGAAAAATAAGATTTTTTTTCTACGTATTTTTCCAGGATAAAAAGTATCCTATTTTATGCCCAGGATAATAAGGTATAATTATACCAAGTTTCATCGAAATCGAACCGTTAGTTTTCACGTGATGCCTGCATATACAGACAGACAGACAGACAGACAGACAGACAGACAAAAATTTTTTTAATCACATATTTGGGTTTGGTATCGATCCAGCAACACCCCCCGCTATTTATTTTTTCAATATTTTCAATGTACAGAATTGACCCTTCTACAGATTTATTATAAGTATAGATAGCTGTGCCCGCGACTTCGTTCGCGTGGAATAGTGACTTTTCAGGCAGCATATTTTGAATTACATATACCGTCTACAGACCGGGCATTTGCTGTCCGAACCCTCTGAGAACTCAGGCGAATTTCCCTATCAGTGAAAGTCTCAGACTCACGCGATAGTGCTTGAGCTTCACGATCGGCAGTGATACGTATTTCTCGTTCTTCATGTGTTTCCTGAGACCGAGCATTTGCTGTCCGAACCCTCTGAGAACTCAGACGAATTTCCCTATCAGTGAAAGTCTCAGACTCACGCATGAGGTTCATGATCGGCAGTGAGACGTTTTTCCCGTTCGTCCTGTGTCTCCTGGGATCGAGCATTTGTTGTCCGTACTCTCTGGGAGCTCAGGCGGGTTTCCCTGACAGCAAAAGTCTCAGACTCACGCGATAGCGCGTGAGCTTCGCGATCGACAGATAAACGTGCCTTTCGTTGTTCCCCGTTTTCCCTATTTCTAGTTGTCATCATTCGAGAACGATTTGAACTCAGTCGAGATTCTCGCTGAGTCGAAGTTTCTGCAGCACGAAACCTAGCCTGATGTTCCCGAGTTGTAGAGAGCCTTGCCTCACGACCTTCCTCAGATTCTTGTGATCAAACTAATCTCATCCTTTTAGCATTTCTTCTACATTGGGAGAGGTTGGATCTTCTTCGAGGCATTCTTACAATAAAATAGTACTTACTACTTAACACACAGTTATTTAGTAAACACGTACTATCGTAAACAATTAAATTATAAATAGTTACAGATTATTATACTAAAATTGTCACAGTTTAAGTAATAAGTGTTAAGACGTGCAAACCAAACGTACTAACTTTATAAAACAAAAGAATTGCTAGAAAAATTAATTACTAACCTGAGCTAATGAACTTATACTTAAGTAATAAAGAAAATCAAGAAAAGAAATGCCTAACCTATACCAAATACTTCATCATCATCATTTCAGCCGATAGACGTCCACTGCTGGACATAGGCCTCCCCCAATTTTGGGGGGGTTTGCCATAATCGCCACGCTTGGCAGGCGGGTTGGCGATCGCAGTATGTTATGATGGTGGAATGCATAGAGAACGCTGCTGCCCATTCTCCTGTAAGACCCTTAGTCGCCTTTTACGACACTCACGGGAAGCAAGGGGTGGTGCTATTCTTTAAGTCCGGCACCACACAGGACAACAACTACTTTTTTTTTATATATTTCCATTGTACAGACACCACTTTTCTATAATTTTATTATATGTATAGATAGATGAATCTATCATGTATCAATCATAGGAGTATAATCCACTATCTATAAAGTCACTTTATCGATTCTTTTCCCTTCACTATTCCGCTTCCGAACACATTGAGCGACATGATCGCCTATCCTAAGGTAGATACAATATCGATAAATGAGGTACAGCTTTGCGTGGCCATGTCCACATTTGATGCTATTGTGTCTCCATATAACTTTTACAGTGCAGTCAATATCATGTTTACTGCTACGGAATAAAGTTCAATATTGCTTACGTCAGTTCGATTTGCTTGTGGTTTTTTGGACTGTAGAGCAATTTTTACTTTGCAGGCTGTGTAGACTTTATTTCTTTTTTGTAAAGTTGAGTTTCGATTGATCGAGATATCTGTGGTCCATGTCAGTTTCAGGCGGCTTCTACGTTTCGTGTGTGTCAACAGACTTCTGGTGAGGAGTGCTTCAACATCTTTGTTCAAGTATCTATTTCTGATGTATTACAGAATAGCTCTGTTTTCTGTATAGTTATGTCTGACATTTCAAAAACTTTTTGCAGGAAAATATTTACGAAAAAAGTATACTTTCACAGTCTGATTTTTACAACACAAACTCTTTTACCTCCTCAGACTTTTACCACGAATATTTTTCTGGGAAAAATGTTCTTAACACGCAAAGGTCTAAGTTCCTTCACAGCCACATCAAAGGAGGTTGAAAGGAGATCCCTTGTAAAAAACTCGACATTTTTAATTTGAGTAGAAAATTGAAAATTCTACCTATTTGATGGCCGACCGCGACCTTTTGGAAGAACGGTTTAAACATGATTCAATATCCTTCGTTACTTGCTTCCATTTAAAAACCTTTGACATTTGATATGATACCCAAACCTAGGGGACAATTTGATAAAAAAAAATTCACTTTATTCAATTTTTGATTTCCCTTTGTGATGTCGACATTGTTAAATCGGTAGATCGACAATCCTAACTAATATGCGAAAGTAAGTTTGTTTATTTGTTTGATTAATAAAAAAAAAATGTGTTTATTGCATCATCTTAAATAACTTATTCTACATTATATTATATTCTATTATATTCTATTATTATTATATATTTCTTATTATAGTTCGATGTAACGAAGTAACGTTACATCGAACAAACAAACGTCGAAGAAACAAGGGTTCGATGTAAGGTTATCGATATTAAGAAACAGTGAACAAAAAAGGTGTAGTAAAAACATAACTTCGTATTATCAAGGCATCGATGTATAATATAATCATCGATGTAACAATTTTCGGGGAATAGTATTTCGAACTCGCATAGGGAACCCGTTACAATGGGGAGAATCCATTTAAGCAATTAGTTTGATTTTTATTTTTGTTTTGATATAAGTGAGATAATTTTCGACCTCCACGCGGGGTAAGCCGCGGACAAAAGCTAGTTTAAAATAAAATAAAAAACCGGCCAAGTGGGATTCGAACTAGCGTACTAAGGTTTCTGAGTCACCAAAACTATTGTAGTTTAACTTTTAGCAATGTAATAAGTGTCGACCCCATTGGAATATCGGAATAAAAAGTAACCTTTATGTTAATCCAGGATGTCAGCTACCTTTACACAAAATTTTATCAAAATTGGTCCCGCCGTTTGAGCGTGAAGAAGTAACAAACATATAAACACAATCACACAATCACACACTCGCAAACTTTCGCCTTTATAATAGGTATTAGTGTAGTATTCTCTGAATATGTACTTCATCTAGCTATATTTTAGCCTATAATTTTCTCAATGCTGTGAGAGGAGCCATAATCCACCACGGGGTGGGCCCCGTGTTGGTCGGTGCACGTCACATGTCTTCGATTTGGTTGACATACCGGTTTTCTCACAAGTAGAACGCCTATCTGGTTTCGAACTTACGACCTTATAACTCGTCAGTCCGGGCCGATACCACTGGATCACCACAACTCCCAAGCTATCTATTACGGTAAAAAAATAAAGCCCTGTGAATCCTTTGATGGTCAAACCGATTCACTGACAAAGGGCTTATCTACCTAGGCTTAGTAACAGGCCCGTTGGCAACTATGTGTGCGGAACCCTGAAAGGAATGTTTCATCCCGTATTTGTATCGCAATGTTGTGGCAGTTTGAATAAAAAATATTACAACAATTTTGTTCGTGGATTTTTATAACGTTCACGCTTGTAATCCTCAAAGGATTTAGCAGAGGTGTTGTATACAAGGCCGATCAAAAATGTTTGATAATAGTAATAAACAAAAAGTGTCAGTGAAAGGCGCTTTGACGCTTTTGGTGGAGTGATATTTTGACGTGGGAAATTCCATCACGATTTGTCTGTTAGATTTATAAGCTAGTTTTATTTTTATTTACTAATTCACGGGTTTAAGAGACAAGGTAACAAGAACGATACAGCGTGTATCAATCAAAAGTCATTTCTTACAACTAGGCTGAAAATTAGCACTTTTTAAACCTCAAGATTACATAAGACAGTCCCCCAAAACACCCGCCCTTCACCACTTCCTAGTATTTTGGTTGGCAAGAAGTGGCGTAACAAACTCTTCAGCAGCACAGCTGTCTAATCAATCATAAGAAGAACCATAATATCAAAAGGGTATGGTCAAAATTACGGGTGTGGTAAAGACCACAGAACAGTTAAAAGAGTATCTGTTCTATTGTACAGACTATCAAATTGAACCTCACGATTCATACTTGCTGTATAAAGGTCATAGCACACGTCGTGTATCAAATCGGAAAGGGATCGGCACCGTATCCTCGCCGTCAAACAGGCGTCAACCTAACGTAAGCACGTAACCAAAGCGGATCAGCAGCGCCGATCCGCTTTCGATACGTCGACTCGGCTACGGCTAGGCGACGCCGCGCTTACGGCTCGCCGACCGCTGGTTGATAGTGCAGCAGGCAGGCCGGAGGGCTGAGAGGGGCAAGGTTGGACGAAGACACTTAAGCTCAGGTATGGAGAGATGTAAGCGCGGGGACGACGAGCCGTAAGCGTGGGGACGACGAGCCGTACCTAACGCACCGCACCGTGGTTCGTGAGCTTGTCCCGAGGCGAGGCGATTACGTTACGATTCCGATTAGGTAATGTGCGTTGCAGTAGGGAGTTTCATACAAAGAATACTGAATGGCTCGAGTTGATATGGTGCCGATCCCTTTCCGGTTTGATACGTGTGCGTATGAGCTTAAACAGGGAAAATTATAACAGGATAAGCGAGCGTATTAAGCAAATATAAAACGTCTCATCATCTTGATAAGTGATCCGATGCATTTAAATAAAAGTGTTTGCCAAGTTCTAAGTTTGCCAAGGTAATCTTTCTTCAGAATTGCTGCAATATTAGTTCATACAGGTAATCTAGAAATACATGATTATTTTCTATGGTAGCTGATGTCGTTCTATAGTATTTGCCTAATCCCATGGGAAGTTATTGCATGTTTGCATGATTTTATTTCCTAACCTATGCAAAAAGATTTGTAATTAGATAAAATCTTAGGTACGTCTTGAGTTCAGGAGTTTTTAAAACCGCTAGACCGAATTTGCGAAGAAAACAAACTACAATCAAACTTAATGTTCAGGACAGGTTGGAAACTGGCATCTAATAATTTAGTCTGGAAGTGGCCCTTCAATGGGTGGGGGCGAAAGGTTGGCGATATCTGGATTGTGATCAAAGTTATAGCTAACCCTAGCCAATGAAGAAATTCGTTCAGGGGACTGTTGACGTTTTGTGCAAACACAAACGTGAGCGTTCCAACTTAAATAAAGTTAGGTATGTACTTAATATTTTTTTAAATACGAGAAAAAGAACCTGTATAGTTCACATAGCATAGTTAATTTTAATTAAAAACCAAATTAGTTTAATTCAAACGTTGCGCAAGCGTCTGATCAATAGATATGCACAATGTCATTAAAGTACAGACGCCAGCACATCAAGCTACTACAATAGATTTTCAACTTTATCGCTAAAGCATAAGGTTCAAAGTTGAGTGGGAAAATTTGACAGTTTCGGGTAGCTTGATGTGCTGGCGTCTGTACAAAACCATAATCAGCCTATAATGTTCCCACACCTGGGACACAGGTCTCCTCTCTGTTAGAGGTAGTGGGCCGTAATCCACCACGCGGACCCATTGTGGGTTGGTGGATGAACCTAGAACCTGTCCTAAAACCATTAAAATGTGTCAAAACAAAATAACATTCAATCCTACAATAGTAGATTGTTTGCCAAAAGAGCAAACAAGAAATAAACTTTATGGTTATGATTATGAAAAAACAATTTTGAAGTCGAGAGGGATTCAAAGTATCTACGTTACTCGAACTTAAAATATTGTTTCTCTCGAGATGGACACTCTACTTTTTACCGACTTCACAAAAAGGAGGAGGTACTATGTTCGGATGTTTGTATGTTTTTTTATTTTTTTTTTTTGTATGTTTGTTCATCGATTACTCCGCCAATTGTCGACGGATTTTCAAAATTCTTTTTTTGTTCGAAAGTAGATAGTTCTGAGGTGGTCCCATTGTCACCAAGTTAGGATCTGATGATGGGATCTTAGAGAAATTGAGAGCAACCCTCAAATTTTATAGGCACACTTATTGTTTTTCGCATATTTTATGAAGTATCTTGTGTATTTGCGTACGGTTGTCACCATCTCAGGTAGCTGGGCTGATGATAGAAGGTTCAACTCCTTAACAGTAAGAAGTTACTCGAACAGGCAAGGACTGTTTTAGTAAATTGTTTTGATGTTTGATAGGGCATTTGCCACATTTGGTCTTATGATCATCAAGTTATGACCTGATGCTGCAGACAGGATAGTCTGCAGAGTACCTAACTCCTCGACAACTAACAGCAGATATATCGTGTTTAGGCTCATTGAAAAGGGCTCGATGTGTGGATAAACGTACTGTTAATGAGGAACACCGAAGTACATAGAGACCTGATGC
This sequence comes from Mesoligia furuncula, assembly GCA_916614155.1. Classification (NCBI taxonomy): domain Eukaryota; kingdom Metazoa; phylum Arthropoda; class Insecta; order Lepidoptera; family Noctuidae; genus Mesoligia; species Mesoligia furuncula. Next base: position 26,358,110 of record OU744798.1, on the reverse strand, counting down.
TGAAGCCAGTCGAGCATCAGAACAAGTACAAACCTTGAAATTACAGCACTGTAGTCGTGTTTGGGCTCATTTTAAACAGGACTAAATTTTAAGTTCAATGCAATGTTGACATAAGTCTGGCCTGATGCTGCAGCCAGGATTATCAGCATCTAGTCTAAAAACTATTAAATACTTCTTAAAGTGAAATACTTTTGCGAGTTTTTCTTCTGTATAATTATCCTAACAAATGTTGCCGGTAGTGGCTAGATGGGAGAAACGGAGGATCGCGAACGTTGGCGCAAACTTCGGGAGGTCTACGTCCAGCAGTGAACTGCAATTGACTGATGATGATTTATAAAAGCCTCAATCGTTGCATTTCACACAATGCCTTTTCGTCATGTGGTCTATTTAGCAATTTGGTAGGCTCCAAGTCGCATAATACAATGTCATACAGCGTCTTTACACGACTAAGCGTAACATAAACTTGGCCCTTAGCAAAATTTTTCTTGCCTAAGTCTATTATTAAAGTAACTTGAGCATTTGCTCTCGGAAATTATGATTTGGTAAAGTGGAGCTGATGATGAAGACCACGAATGGCACTACTCAATGACAAATATTTCACGGGTTGCGATTCGATTACTTTAATATGGCTGCTAAGCAATTTATGCTCATTACAATGCGTATGGTGAAGTGGAGCTGATGGTGACTTCTCAATCAGCTCCAGTTCTCCTGGTTCTTACTAGGAGAACTCCTCAACAATTAACGTCCATGCATCGGGAAAAGCAATATTTTGTAAAAGGCGATAAGCAGTTGACATTAGGCTATTATAACTTAGATAAATTACAAACTGACCCGCTAAAAAGTGAAAAATAAAAACTTTTTCACAAAAAAAAACAACCGACTTCCAAAAACACTATAAATAAAGAGAAAAATAACTTTAATTTCGGAAGTCGGTGGCAAAAACTAAAATACAAATCCAAAGACACCGACTTCCGAAATTAAAGTTATTTTTCTCTTTATTTATAGTGTTTTTGGAAGTCGGTTGTTTTTTTGTGAAAAAGTTTTTATTATTACCCTCTATGAAAAAGTAAGATCGGAGACGCTGCACTCGAAGTCGTGAACGAGTATGTTTACCTAGGACAAACTGTCCAGTTAGGTAGGTCCAACTTCGAGAAAGAGGTCAATCGTCGAATCCGACTCGGCTGGGCAGCTTTCGGGAAGCTACGCACTGTCTTCTCGGACCACATACCGCAGTATCTCAACACGCACACATGGTCAAAGACTTTTGCGCCCACCGACCACGTTTCAATGCCATAGGTGGCCTACCTTTGAAACGTGGCCTTATTAGAAGGCTGAAAGGCACCCAGAGGGCAATGGAGAGGGCTATGCTTGGAGTTTCCCTGCGTGATTGAATCAGAAATGAAGAGATCCACAGGAGAACCAATGTAACCGACATAGCCCGAAGAATTGCCAAACTTAAGTGGCAGTGGGCAGGGCACATTGCTCGCAGAACAGATGGCCGCTGTGGCCGAAAGGTTCTGGAGTGGCGACCGCGTACCGGACGAAGTAGCGTTGGAAGGCCTCCCACAAGGTGGACCAACGACCTTGACGACCGTGAAGGCCGCAGGAGTTGGTTGGATGCGAGAAGCGCAAAACCGGTCGAAGTGGAGGTGCTTGGGGGAGGCCTATGTCAGCAGAGGACGTTTTTCGACTGAAATGGTGATGAAATAAATAAATGTTATTTTTATTCATAAGTTGCACTTACTTATATTTTCATAGAGGGTGATAAAAAGTAGAGTGTCCACCTCAACAGTAACATTATTTTATGCACGAGAGACGTACTTTGAATCCCTCGCAGGCCCCTCCTATTACGGGATTCTACTCTAGAATCCTTCGATCCGTTCTGGATTCAAAGAAACACTCTCGCCTTCAAAATAGTTGTTTGCTCCCTTGGCAAACAATCTACTATTAATTAACAGTTGGTTATAAACATATTGCAATCAAATTAATCCAAATTATTTAGTCAACACGAAAACAAATGACACGTGACTATCAACATTGAACACCAAATAAATGTGGAATGATTTAATTAATTCGAGCTAACAGTAATTATAAAGAGTCAATATTTGTTTTACCGTATCAATATAGCGTGGACCTTAACGAGGAATTCTGTCATGCGACTCATGCGAGTGTTTGATGTGATTTTATTTAGGAAAGGTGTACGTCCACCCTAATATTATAAATTCGAAAGTATGTAATTCTGTCTGTCTGTATGTCGCTTTTTCACGCCTAAACCACTGACCAGATTTCGATAAAATTTGGCAAGGAGTTAGATGGCATCCTGGGGAAGGACATGGGCTACTTTATGTCTCAAAAATTATCCTGAATGGGGTGTTATTGAGGATAAAATGGTTTGTATGGGAAACTCAGTATTTCTTAAGTTACGGATATGAAAATTCAAATGTATGTTATTTGATAAAAAAATAAACAACGTATTTCAGTGTTTTTGTAGAATCACCCTCTGGGGGGCAAAATACGTGGGATAATTTCCGAAATTAAAAAAACAAAAGCTAGTTTGCTATAATATTGTACGTAGCACGTAGCGTTATGTAGATTTAGCTTAAACCTATGGAAAAACGGTGTGAGTTTATGTATGTAATATAAACCTGCCTCGGAAAGCACGTTAAGCTGTTGGTCCTGCGCCTGATCTCTCTCATGCCGCGTCGGATTGCCGTCCCATCGGACTATGAGAGTGACGGAATAGGGAGTGCACCTGTGTCTACGCACACACTTGCGCACTACAATATCTCCCGCGCCGTAGGCTTTCTCCGTTGAGATTGGCCGCTGTGGCCGAAATACGGTCTGGAGGACTTTATGTAGGTATTTATATACATACCTACTATACTACTACATTTGTCTTGCACAGACACCACAGTTCACAGTTCTACAAACAGTCACATATTACAATTTCACTCCGAAAAGGAGGCTAATAAATTGTAAGTGCCTAGGTACTTATTTGCAATAATGAAGAGTGACATAATACCCTGAGCCCTATCCAATAAATCGACATTAACATTTATTAAAAGAGACATATAATCCAATATCGTTCGAGGCCAATCGCCAAACAAACACTTATACAGTGCACACATAGCCTTCTAGTAACCCTACCCACATCAAGTGTCACACAGATTAAATAGCGAACAAGAATAAATCGAAATAAATAAAAACAACATACGCACTCGAACAAAGCTCTGTAATTTCGTGAAAAAGGGTTTTTCTCTCGAAATATTTCGGTCATAATTTTTCGGAACACAATGACGGAGCAAGCTCTTTGATTTTTTGCTCTGGCAATGAAATATGAGGGCGGTGTTGCAATAATTTTGCTTGGCTCTAATTGGTTGGCGGTGCAGTAATGAATTGCTAGCGTGCGTTTGAGTTCTGACCCGTTTAAGCCTTAGCCTGGATGTGAGCTGTGCCAGGACGCTAAGTACACTCGCACTGTGTGAATGGCTGTTTTAACGTGCATTTTGCTGCTCTGCATGCTTAATGCTTAGGTAAGAGCTACGTAGTAACATGTTTTTGAGTATGACGAAGTGAGCTAAGTATGTACCCGAAAGTTATGTAAAGAGTTTTGTCTTTCAGCTTCTCTATTCCCTTTTCCTAGATTGAATAGTCTATTGATGACAAGCGATGGACTTTGACGACAAGCGATGCCGCTTGATGACAAACGATGCAGTTTAATAGAGCTACCATAGACTCGGAAAAAAATTACATGAGGATTGCTTAAGGGGGAAGCGCTAAGGTAGCCCGCGAAATTCAGGTTCTCTTACGTTTTTTGCAATTTTCTGGTCAGTATTAAATTGTAGGTACGTTGATTAAATTATATTCGCGACCATAACAAATATGTATTTACAGAATTATTAAGATCAGTAATTCAACTTCTTAAGTTAGTATAATTGTTAAATGTCAAGATTTCAAATAGTCATTCAGTGGGACTATTTGGTCTTATAATGACTTTAATGATTATAATTCTCTAAATACATATTTGACACGGTGCGAATCATATTTTAATTAACGTACAACTTAATACTGACCAGCAAATTGCAAAAAAAGTAAAAAAAATGAAAATGAAAAAATGGCTACCCTAGCGCTGACACAATCTATAATATTGAAATCAGTCATGCATTTGCTCATGGACAACATTAACTCCACGAATGTTTGGAAAACACAGGGTACAGAATAAAAAAAAAGATGAATAATCCAATCTAAATTAACCATACTTATAATTTGTTCATCCTTGTTTTTTTTTGTTTCACATAAACCTAAGTGTAAAAACTTCATTTTTCAGATTATTTCTAACTAACTATTGACACTAGATATTAAATTAAATGATTAACTAACTTACTATACAAATAGTACTATAGAAGTACTCGTCCGCATGGCTGTCTTCCGGAAACGTCCCCAGAAGACTGGCAGCATTGCCACGTTGAATGGCAATGCTAAAAATAATAATGATTGTTACCAGCAAGAATCTTCGACATAATATTGATGCAACTACATACATTAATATAATAAACTAACTTATCGCTGGACGCAAACAAGCTAATTAACAATAAATGAAAGATAGCGTTTTATAAATAGTTTTACATAAAAAATGGCAGTCACGCGATATGAACACTGAACAGTGTTACATTATGTGACGTAATTGTTTAGTTATTGTTAGGCTTTATACTATGTTACTTACTTCAAGATGATGGAGATTATTAACAATTGACTACATGGGGATTTTGGATTTATCTGTAGGTACTAATAACACACCAAACACGACACGACACACGACGCAGACACTTCGCGTGCGTTAGTTTTTTAGTGTAATTATAATGTTGTATATATTTATAGTTGTTTTAAGTTATATTAATATTGTATTGTATGTGTTTTATGTAGACCTTGATGTCTGAAATACATGTAATAATAATAAAGCTGAAGATTTCGTTTGCTTGTTTGAACTTGTTAATCTCTGGAACTACCAGTGGGATTTGAAAAATTATTCTTGCATTTGATAGTTTTCCTCAAGAATTGGATCTTGAGGAAAACCTTATGCTTACCTAACATCACACTAGGACCCTTAAGAACTGAGTTAAAACAAAAAAAAAACCGGGTAAGAGCGAGTCGGACTCGCGCACCGAGGATTCCGTAACATCCAGGTTTATGCATAAAGTTTATGTTTATGAAATTAAATGTTTTATTTTTTATTTTTGAGTTGATTGAATGAATGGTAAATTGCGGTTTACGATTTATGACGTATTAAAAAAAAACTACTTACTAGATTTCATTCAAACCAATTTTCGGTGGTAGTTTACATAGTAATCTACATCATATATTTTTTTTAGTTTTATCATTCTCTTATTTTAGAAGTTACAGGGGGGGGGGGACACATTTTACCACTTTGGAAGTGTCTCTCGCGCAAACTATTCAGTTTAGAAAAAAATGATATTAGAAACATCAAAATATCATTTTTGAAGACCTACCCATTGATACCCCACACATATGGGTTTGATGAAAAAAAAAAATTTGAGTTTCGGTTTTAAGCATGGGGAACCCTAAAATTTATTGTTTTTTTCTATTTTTGTGTAAAAATCTTGATGCGGTTCACAGAATACATCTACTTACCAAATTTCAACAGTATAGTTCTTATAGTTTCGGAGAAAAGTGGCTGTGACATACGGACGGACAGATAGACAGACAGACAGACATGACGAATCTATAAGGGTTCCGTTTTTGCCATTTGGCTACGGAACCCTAAAAAGACAGAAAGAACGCTGAGCGAAAACGAAGTAAGTAATAGCACGGGAATGCGATGCGATGCGACTGGGTGGGTCGGATGAACAAGAAACTTCACGTAGACGAAGGACACAGGATAGTTTTTATCGACATACCTCGCGGGCGAAGCCGCGGGCGGAAGCTAGTAAGTTAAAAATTTAAAACACTGCCTTAAAGAAAATACCTCCAAATGATCGTGGATTTTCTTTGTGGGCAGTGAAAGACTGCATCCCCAGGACGTTTTTGAGAAGGTCCTGGAGAGATATACTTCATCATCATCATCATTACAGCCGAAAGACGTCCACTGCTGGACATAGGCCTCCCCCAAGCACCTCCACTTCGACCGGTTCTGTGCTTCTCGCATCCAACGGGTTTCTGCGGCCTTCACTAGGTCGTCGGACCACCTTGTGGGAGGCCTTCCAACGCTACGTCTTCCGGTACGCGGTCGCCACTCTAGAACCATTCGGCTCCATCCGCCATCTGTTCTGCGAGCAATGTGCCCTGCCCACTGCCATTTAAGTTTGGCTATTCTTCGGGCTATGTCGAGATATACTTATTTGTATACAAGTACTCTAGCAAAGCAATCATCTCCAATCCTCAAGTATTCGTCTAATTTAACACAAGCAATCAAATTCGTAATAAGTCACGCACGAAACAGACATACCACGAATCATTATATTGTGTCGGTGCTACCTTGCATATTGAATTTAAATTCGACAACTAAAACAACACAACCAATCCATTTTATACATTCAAAACCCGTAGAGAGAGAGCTGTCAATTAAAATATTAGCCCGTCACCAGACAAACGGCAGTTAAAATTAAATGGAGTGTTAAGTTCGGCCGTTTATCATGCACTCCGGCCGGGGTCAAACGGAGGAAGGGTTAACAAATGACCCACACCAATCAGGCTTAGGAGAACCCGGCTTTTAACTCTAGATATGGAGTGCTTATGGAACTTTTTTAGGGTTCCGTACCCAAAGGGTAAAAATGACCCTATTACTAAGACTCCACTGTCCGTCTGTCTGTCTGTCACCAGGCTGTATCTCATGAACCGTGATAGCTAGACAGTTGAAGTTTCCACAGATGATGTATTTCTATTGCCGCTATAACAACAAATACTAAAAACAGAATAAAAAAAATATTTAAGGCGCAAATGTGTTTTTTTCCGGCGTTTTTGCCTTGTGGTACGGAACTCTTCGTGTACGAGTCCAACTCGCATTTGGCCAGTTTTTGGTACTGCTGGGAGAAAGTGCGTCAGTTCTTAGGCCCTAGCTTTAGGCTTGATAAAGTCCGTTTCATATTCCACTTTAGGCTCAGAAGAAATTACTCATCATCGTCATTTCAGCCGAAAGATGTCCACTGCTGGACATAGGCCTCCCCTAAAAGGGGGGGTTTGCCATAATCGCCACGCTTGGCAGGCGGGTTGGCGATCGCAGTATGGTATGGTGGTGGAATGCATAGAGAACGCTAATGGCCATTCTCCGGTACGCCCCTTAGTCGCCTTTTACGACACCCACGGGAAGTATGGGGTGGTGTTATTCTTTAAGTCTGGCACCTCACAGACGAATCAATTACTATTAAGAAGAGATTTTGATTTAAAAGAGTGTTCGTGGAGTTTCTTGCCCTTTGCTCTCTATAGAAAATTACTAAGCTTTGGAATGGGTAACTAGCTTCATCTTTCTGAATGACCGACTCAATAGACAATTATTCAAAAGCGCCTGTAATTAAGAAGAAGAAGCATACTGCTAATCTTTTTACACCTGCAGCCTGTGGGTCAGTTATTCGCAGCGGACATACAGCGACCTGCGTGTCCAATATAATAATGCACTCAGGGTACTGTTAGGGCTGCCATGGCGTTGCAGTGCGTCAGGGATGTTTGCTGAGGCGCGAGTGGATGGCTTTGCTGCTATTGTTAGGAAAAGATGCGCCTCCCTACTCGCTCGCGTTCGTGGCAGTACCAACACTATACTGGGTGTCTTTACTGATCTTTTTAAATATTTCTTAAAATATAAAAAATAAGTATAAAAAACATTTAAAAATATAAAAAAATAGTTATCCGCCGGTGTCGGGAGCAGGGTCCAAGCTACCGGTGGTTAGGGCTCCAGAGACAGGAACCTCCTCACAATGCGAGCCGTATCAAGGAGTACTGCCTTCTGAATCAGGCCCTTGATCCAACCGCCTAACGAGAGCCTCGATAGATGTTGATCGAGGCTTTCGGCCATCAGCCCATTGGCTGATACGACAATCGGCACAATGATAGCCGAGCTCACATTCCACATGTCAACAACCTCGTGTGCTAAGTCGAGATATTTGATTTTTTTCTCTTTCTCAGCTTTCACGAGGTTCCCATCATGTGGAATGGTAACATCGACAATCATTGTGCGGCGCGCTAATCGATCTATCACCACTATATCAGGCTTATTGGCAACAATAGTCCTATCAGTAATGATAGACCGATCCCAGTACAACGTGACATGGTCATTTTCAAGAACTGGGTCGGGCACATACTTGTAATACGGTACCTCAGAATCCACAAGTTTATATTTCAAAGCAAGTTGCTGGTGAATAATCCTAGCTACTTGGTTATGCCTGTGCAAGTACTCGCCGTTAGCTAGACGAGAACAACCAGAGATAATATGTCTGATAGACTCACCCGGACGGTGGCATGCTCGACACACGTCAACCGTCCCGTCCCTCATAATATGTCTCCGGTAGTTATTCGTTAAGATAACTTCGTCCATAATTGCACAGACAAAACCTTCAGTTTCCCCGAAAAGGTCACCAAAACGTAGCCAGGATACGGACGCTAAGAAGTCTGCACCGGGCTCATGAAGAGCCCGATAGAAGCGCCCGTGAAGCTCCTTGCTTTGCCATACCTTCTTGCGGTCATCAGTAGAAAGTACTACAGGTTTGCGCCAGTTCTCTTTAGTCATGGAGAGCGGGGTGAGCCCCTTGTCCACTGCGACCACATCACGGTGCATACCCACTTCGGCTTTTAAAAAATATTCCCTGAGACTGCACACTTCGCGGTTGTGGAGGGTCTTCGCATTTAAAAAGCCTCGACCCCCGCACTTCCGCGGGATATACAGTCTCATCACCGATGATCGTGGGTGATGCATCCGGTTTGCAGTCAGTAGTGTACGGACTCTTCTATCCAAGGCGTCGAGTTCGGTCTGAGTCCATTTAAGTATGCCGAAAGAGTACATCAAAACCGGCATGACCCAACCGTTGAAGGCGCGCACCTTATTTCCGCCCGAAAGAAGACTAATTAATACCTTCTTCAGGCAACAAAAGAAGCGCTCCTTCAATGATTGCTTCATGTCAGCATCGTTGATGCCTAACGCTTCCGACATACCCAAATATTTATATCTTTCGGATGAGGAGAGGGATCTGAGGCTTATGGAATCCGAGAGTTGCATTCCCTCGGATTCCATAATCTCCCCTCGCTTTACATGCATGACTGCACATTTGTCGACACCAAATTCCATCCTGATGGCGCTATTGAAAGTTTCTGTTACCTTCAGTAGCTCCATCAGACGCAATTTGTTGGGGGCAAAGAGTTTCAAATCATCCATGTAAAGGAGGTGAGATATGACCTGACCATCTCTCCTCAACCGATAGCCTAGACCTGAATCCTCCAGTAGTGTACTTAGAAGCAAAACCAAAGTGGACTCAAACTGTCACCCTGAAATATTCCCCGTCTAATCCATACAGGCTTATCGTTTCCCTGGATCTGTCGACATCCTGGATAACGAAGGACTGTCTTCCATTGCCTCATACACGACTCAAGGAAGGTGCGTAGAGTTGCATCTCTCTTGTACAACTCCAGCACCTTCATGAGCCATGTATGTGGCACCGAGTCGTAGGTCTTCTTGTAATGTATCCAACATGTCGACAGATCCTTGCGGGATCGACGAACCTGTTGGCTAATGGCCATGTCTATGAGGAGTAGCTCCTTAGTACCGCGGGACCCATTCCTACATCCATTTGAGAGGCAGACATAATCGAATTACTCTCAATGTGCGTATTAATTTTCGCTCTCAAAATGGATGTAAGAAGTTTATAAACCGTCGATAAACACGTAATCGGTCTATAATTCTTGGGTTCCGCGGGACTACCTGATTTATGGAGCAGGTGGGTAACGCCTGTTGTTAGAAACTGCGGTAGCGACCCAGACTCTAAGGATGACTGGAACTGAGATGTCAGGCAAGTGTGTGAACTAATTAGCCATTTCAGCCAAAAGTTGTGCAGTCCGTCCGGTCCCGGTGATTTCCAATTCGGTAACGGACGGACCGCTTTGGCAACGTCTGATGGCGTAATCAGCACTGTTTCCATTTCTGGTAGAGATTCACACACTCGCTCGACTTCCCGCATCCAGCCAGCCTCAGTGTGACAGACGGGCACCGACCAGATGCTGCACCAGAATGCACTTGTCGTGGCATCATCCGGGCGGTATAGATCTGTCACATTTTGTTCAGGTCGCTCCCAAGTTCTATACACCCACCTTTCATCGCTCTGGAACATGCGATTCTGCGTGTATACCGTCGAATTCGGCTCGCCCATGCACAAACTTTCTGCTTCAGGAAGTCGATGCGCTCTGTGACACGGGATATGTATTCTCGAGGGCTGATTCCAGTCCCCGAGAATGCCCACCTTACAAAGCGCATCACTCGTGGTCGTGTATTGCCCTCCCTGAAGCAGTATAGTTTGCCGATGAGTACCCTGGCCCCATCGATACGACGCTCGATCCTGCGCTGCCAGGCTGGTACGGCTGGTTTTGGTCGAGTAGCTCCGTCACAACTTGGAAATTTTACGTTAGCTAAACGACATGCCGCCACAGCCGCACAGTACAGGATCGAGTGTGTATCAACGAGATCCTCGCTGCTCTCGAAGAAATTCTTGAGCTGCGAGTCCAAGGCACACACCAGCGCCCTATTTTTTTTTTGTGCATGGGTAATCGTGGTAAACGTGGCCTGAGTTCGGTAGGAGTGGACCTATACTCGCATAATGCATCCTCCAGTGCGCTCCTCAGTCGGACGTTGCACTGGCTACTTACTGTGTCAACCCTATCATCCTCTTCTTCAACATGATTGGACCGCGGCGGGATGGCATAAGCGGTTGACGCTTGTGCCGCAGTTTGTGCCGAAGTCGAGACGATATGGTTGCTCAGTACCTCTGAGCGCAGCCTATCAAGTGCGATATCGTCCAACCTATGATTGCGTTGGATGACCCGCACCTGATCCGACAGTCGTTGGGCCGAAACGTTGACGGATGGTTCCAGTTCCTGGAACAGAGACAGCATCCTATCGCGGTACGCAGTGAGGTTAATTCTCTCTAAGGTTAGGACTCTGTAGACCTGTAATATGCGCGCATGACGTTCTCGTTCATAGACTGAGTCCATCTCATGCGCTGCACACAACCACCGGTAGCGGGGACCCGACTCGGGGCCGGATGGCCCCTAAGTCCCAAGCTGTTCGGTGGCCGGCCTCTCCCCTGCCGGTATACGGGTGTTGGCGACATCGGCGGGGAAAAATATTCGTCGCTCGAGCTCGACGCAACTGCCACGGCCGGTGTCACAGCACTCACGATGGGGCTGGATTCCGGAGGTGGCGGGGCGGAGCTGAGCGACGAGTCCGGAGGTGGTAGGCGTGCACGGCGAGCTGCTAATCTCGTCAACATTTTTTCATAAAACTATTGTCTTTTTCATGTTTTTCTATAATTTATTTATTTATTTATAACCGTAACCCAATTTATCTCAGACTAGCTTCTACTCGCGACTCCGTCCGCTTGAAATTACTTGTTCCCTAGACCCGTCGCAACGCAACGCCCGCCCGCGCTATTATGTGCTTCGTTTCCGCTTAGCGTTTTTTCTGACTTTTTTTCCTTTTGCCCGGCTCCTAAAGGTCGTAGCGTCATGTCAAATCTGACTGGTAGATTTAAGATTAGCGGGTTCAAACAAACACACTCTTCAGCTTTATTATATTTGTATAGATAACAGTAGCAAAGGGTCAATTTTTGTAAGAGGTAAGCCGGAGTAGATATCTTTAATATGATTATATTATTTGTCTATCGAATACTGACTGTGGCATTTTTCAAATGGAAGCCGGTAGGAATTGAGTTGTATGGAACCTTCGACACTGATAGATACACCACCATAAATCATCGATTTAAACAAAACCTTTTCATCTTTCGTTCATATAAAATGAAAATAATATAATCATCATCATCATTTCAGCCGAAAGACGTTTACTGCTGGACTGGGTCTTGTGCTTCCCGCATCCAACGGGTTCCTGCGGCCTTCACAAGGTCGTCGGTCCACCTTGGAGAACCAAGGTAACCGACATAGCCCGAAGAATTGCCAAACTTAAGTGGCAGTGGGCAGGGCACATTGCTCGCAGAACAGATGGCCGATGGGGCCGAAAGGTTCTGCAGTGGCGACCGCGTACCGGAAGACGTAGCGTTGGAAATAATATAATAAAAAAATAAAAAAAAACAATCCAAATCAAGGCAACACATTACACCATCACCGTTTCCTTAATATATTCACGCTCAAATGTAAACGTTATAAGCAGTAAATCACGACACACGTCTCGGCTGGGACTGCCAGCAAAAAATACACGTTCAAACTATCACCCGTAGGTGCTTGTCAAGATGTCTGTTTAGCATTTTTTTATTTCTGAAATGAGAGGGATACATACAGGCAGAAGGAATTGCTAGCTTTATTTTTGGTGAATTTGGGGAAAGATCATCAAGATAGTGTCCTATCAAAAAAAAAAAACAATCTGTGTAGCCTTTTGCCAACTATGTTGGGGTCGGCTTCCAGTCTAATCGGATGCAGCTGAATACCTGTGTTTTACATCGAGCAACTGCCTATTGACCTCCACAATCCAGTGACTGGGTAATACGATAACCTTTGATAAGACTGGTTGTCCGACTTTAGGGCTTCTGACAACCGGAACGACTGTCAAAGATCCACGAACGACAGCCGAGAGATGCACGGTAAGCTCGGTCTTGTTATGTAAAGATGGTCACCCATCCACGGACCAACCGCGGAAAACGCAGCATGACTTGACCGATCGAACCGTGCGGCTGTTATTACTTAGCTACAGCGAAAATTGTTAAATTTTCTAGTTTTTTAACTGATTGTGTAACGAAACTGTAAAAAAGGAAAACAGCTGGAACTTGTTATAATTTCTAGAAGTAATTAAACACAGATTTTTCTCGCCTGGGAGTATTTTGTGCCTAGAAAACGTGATGTTAAAATACAATTACAGAAATACCGACTCTTAAACCAATTAGGAAATTGGAAAACCAAGATGAAATCAATTTAGATTCGATTGGCAATTGAAACTTTTAAGTGGGTCAATCTAAAATATAATTAGAGGAAGCATTGCATTGGGAAAAAACTTGAGCTTTTGTACTTACGTCCGTTTTACAGCAGTCATTAAATATACTCTAATTATTTTTACTGACTTGTGTAAATACACAAAAATACAATTTCACTTAGTGCAAATACACTCTTGTCTGTGTGGTGCCGGACTTAAAGAATAGCACCACCCCGTACTTCCCGTGGGTGTCGTAAAAGGCGACTAAGGGGCGTACAGGAGAATGGGCAGCAGCGTTCTCTATGCATTCCATCACCATACCATACTGCGATCGCCAACCCGCCTGCCAAGCGTGGCGATTATGGCAAACCCCCCCTTTTTGGGGGAGGCCTAAGTCCAGCAGTGGACGTTTTTCGGCTGAAATGATGATGATGAAATACACTCAAAATTAAAGGACTAGCATTTCACTTTTTGTTTTAATACACTAGCTTTTCTATTTCACATATAACATTGGCAGATTGTAGACATCAGCGCCAACTGATATACAGAAAAATATAATAAAAAGGAATAGGCAGAAAATAAATTAAAAATATATAGTACTAGCTTCCGCCCGCGGCTTCGCCCGCGAGGTGTGTCGATAAAAACTATAATATGTCCTTCCCCAGGATGCAATCTATCTCTCTGCCAAATTTTATCGAAATCCGTTTAGTGGTTTAGGCTTGAAAAGGTAACATACAGACAGACAGACAGAGTTAGATTCGAATTTATAATTATAGTATGGTAGTATGGATTCCAAAAGGACAGAAAACATATAAACAGACTAGTATACTTGTTTATTATTTGTAGGGTTACCAGTTGACCAAAGACTCCATATTTTATAATTCTATCTTTGTCAAGTAAAAACTTTTCATACATTTTATATTGCTTCCTGAATTATTTTTACGAAGTTGTTTGGGGTACCGGTGATAAAATGCTTCGAACTTGTCATATCTAACTTTGGAATATGATTGAATGTCACTTTATGTAAGTAACAATATTAATATCATTAATTTATTACACATGAAACAAAAGACGACATAAAATGCGTCTCTCAAATGTCAACTGATACCTATAGATTTTCACTCATACATACATATATCACGCCTTCTTCCAAAGGGCGTACGTAGAAACTACAGAACGCCACCTGGTGCGGTCCTTATATACTCCTGTTGCCTCGAGATGTGCATTGTCTAAATAATGTGAAAATATCCATATTAAAGTAATTTTATTAATAACTAGCTACGCCCCGCGGTTTCACCCGCGTAAATGTCGATCCCGCTGGAATATCGGGATAAAAAGTAGCCTATTTCGACGGTTAACCGTCAAGACCTCCTGTCTGCAAATTCAGTCTTTTAAAAAAGTGTAAATTTCTTCTATCTTACTTATCTTACCGAACGAAGTACAGAAACAAATTTATCTTAATATTGTAATTAATTATATGTATTTAAAACTAACTATATTTTTGGTTTATTCATATTTACATTCGTATCAAAGTTACAAGATTTTTTGCACTTCTTATAAAATATTGACATATTGAGTTAGGAGGTCTTGACGGTTAACCGTCGATATGTTAATCCAGAGTGTCAGCTACCTCCATACAAAATTTTATCAAAATTGGTCTAACCGTTTGAGCGTGAAGAAGTAACAAACATATAAACACACATACACACTCACCAAACTATCACCTTTATAATGACTCAAGTGTGAATCTCCTAAGGATTGACTTCCACCATCCCGGACCCACAACTCAGTGTGTCTCATGATTAATTTGATTATACTCCGTAGACGGCGTGTCGCTGAGACGCACGTCCTCGCATATCAAATTACTTTCCGTTTACGCCAGTTTACGAGTATATACAACAAGTATACCTACCTAGAAGTATACTGAGTTTATAACAACAGAATACCTGTATGTATTACTTTTGATATGGAAAGAAGACTTCGATGGCATAAGTACCATAGTATCATAAGGATTTCGCTTGGCTACCACACTAGCGTCATTGGTTATCAATGCGGTCTTAAACGTGTGTCGTATTGGCTCGAAAGAATCGATGATATAGGTAGAGGCATCATTAGTACGGAAGCTGACTTGACAACGAGGCGGAAGCGGTGTCACGACAACGACGATACGGAACGCCAGCGCCATCTGGTGGCGCTTGACAGAGTCTAGCCTGAGTTCGTGGGGGGTCGACGCTGGAGGACAGCGCGACAAGAACGATGTGGAGCTCTCTTGGACATAGGACATCGTACGAACAACATGTGCTCAGAAACTGTCCCGCGTTCCGTATCTGGTTGTGTCGTGTACCTAGTGTGTAATTTGCTAGCGTGATTAAATTGTTTGTGAAATTATAATCTCATTTGAACTGAAAACCGTTTTCCTATTGCGCATTATCCAACACATAACCCACTGTAGCCCACACTAGTTTAAATATGGCTAATAATAACGAGACATACTACCTTCCCCGTCATATATATTTTAAACACGCTTATTAGGTCGACCTGTATGTAACTAACTATGTAATGGAATCTAAGGTAACTAATTTAACCATCTTCCAAGGGTCGTAGCGTAATGATAATTGGCAGCTGTATATAGTTCTGATGACAATACAATAATATGGTACTGTCGAACTGACCTGATGATGGAGCCGGAAGATATGAACTGGAACTTCATGTTTTTTGTTTTTATGTGCATTTATAAAAGCGTGTTTTTCTAGTGTTTATTAAACGATTAATTTATTATCAGAATGGGTCAATTATTTTCTCTGTCCAACACCCTAATCGCGTAATACACTATCAATCTCCATCTGAATCATTTTGCAGGATGTTGCTAATTCATTGCTTCATATGTTCGAAAATGTGGTCTGCTCTGCAACGTAAATAATGCAATGAATATTGTTGCACTCTCAAAATGAAAGCCATCGCTACTGATAGTATGTTACTTAAATACCCTGCAGGGCCTAGTTATCATATACCTACAATATGCCAAAGCGTGCAATTTTATTTCCTGTAACTCGTCCGTGCGCCGATTCTGTTGTTCACAAACTAAACTAAATTTAAGTTCATGCATCTTTTTTCTTTCTATTTCATTAAGTAAAGGACAGAAGGTAAATAAATTAGTTTAGTCCTGTCAAATTAAGATACTCCATAGACAACTTTAGACGAGATTAAAAAATTGGCTATTAAAAATACGTCAATTTGCGTCAGGCGCTGACTTATTTGACTGGACTAAACTAATATTTATCTTCTGTCCTTTTCTTAATGAAATAGAAAGAAAAATATGCTTAAACTTAAATTTGGTTTAGTTTGTGAACAAAAGAATCGGCGCCAATATTGTACAAAGATAATTATATTATCTTTCTGTGAACAGGACCGGAAAGAAGGTTTTTGGCCGACTATCATCATCTTCCGAGTATTTATTCATTCACCAATCTGTCGAGCAGTGTGTCAGACATTTATCTGTCATTCGAAGAGCTCATATCCTGAGCGGCCTGCCTGCGAGTCATTCGCACCGAAATGATGCAATGATAAGAGATGTTATTACTTTGAAACGTTCCACCCGTATGAGTATTGGACAGAGGATTGGGTGTAGAGATAAAAACCTGATTAACATGTCCAGGTAAAAGGTGGAACATAATGCTCACATGAGCATTATGTTCAACACACACACTAACTGTAGAATTTTCATTTTGACAGTTAAAACATTCATTGCGTTATTTACGTTGGTGAGCAGACAAGTTTATCGAACGTATGAAACAATTGATTACCAAATATCCTTTAAAATGATTTGATTGATATACTTAGTGTGTTACTCAATTAGGACGCAGTTTGAACGCGATATGAACAATGATTGGTCCAAAATGACTGTTTCTGTTTTGGAGTCAACTAAAAGAGAGTAGGTCTAGGCATCATCATCATCATCATTTCAGCCGAAAGACGTCCACTGCTGGACATAGGCCTCCCCCAAGCACATCGACCGGTCCTGTGCTTCCCGCATCCAACGGGTTCCTGCGGCCTTCACAAGGTCGTCGGTCCACCTTGTGGGAGGCCTTCCAACGCTACGTCTTCCGGTACGCGGTCGCCACTCCAGAACCTTTCGGCCCCATCGGCCATCTGTTCTGCGAGCAATGGTCTAGGCATGCTTATTCACAATTTGTCCCAGCTGTCCAGCAGCTGTTCCAGCTTGTAGTTAGGACACAAAGCTCCAATCAGCCCGTGTCTAGCAGTGTCTATCTGACTAAAACTGGACACACTCTATTAATGGTTGTACAGATACCAGCACATCATCTGTCAAATTTCTTTAATAGATTTTCAACTTTATCGCTAAAGTATTAAGGTTTAGTTAAGTTGATTGGGAAAATTTGACAGTTTCGCTTGATGTGCTGACGTCTACGTCTGTACAACAATGCAATGGCCACTTTGTACGGACATAATTATATTCAGTTCGACGTGGATATTTCTTATACAACTTAATTAGTAGGGCCTTTATATTTTTTCGACATGATTTATCTATATAAATAAAATTCAAAGTCCTGACTGATTGACTGACTGACTGACTGATATATCAACGCACAGCCCAAACCGCTGGACCTAGAGACTTGAAACTTAGAAGGTGTGTTCTTTGTGAAGAGTAAGTATCCACTAAGAAAGGATTTTTCGGAATTCAACCCCTAAAGGGTTAAAATAGGGGATGGAAGTTTATATGAAAGTCCGACAGTTTTGAAGTTAGGATCTTCTAATTTTGTATTTAGGCTGACAATTGAAAATTAATTTATACGTGTCTCAGCGTTTTTGATAATTCCACCCCCGAAGGGTTAAAAAGGGGATGAAGTTGTGTATAGAAAGTCATTAATTTTCGACGTAAAAATCACTAAATTTACTATCTAGATTGGAAGCTAACACAACGGTGTTGTTAGAATTTCATCCATTAAGGGGGTGAAAAGGGGGATGAAAAGTTGTCCTGACTGACTGATATATCAACGCACAGCCTAAAACGCGATTTATAAGGGGATTTTAATGAGTACCTTGATAAACTCAAAAAAAATGGTACAAATAAATTTGGACTTGAAACTTGGCACAAATAATTATAAAGTTCGATTTTTTTTGGAATTCTAATCTAACCCAAAGGGGAGATTGGGGGTGTCTTTAGTATGGAAAATTTTTAATGCGCAGTCCAATTAACTCGAAACTCAGTACCTATCTAAGACCAAAATAAATAATAAAGTGGTTCAGGGTTTTTCGAAAATCTACTGCTAATGGGGTGAAGAGGGGTAGTCAATTTCACAGGGCAGAATTTTATTACGAAGCTTGATTAACTAGAAAATTAGTAAGAAATAATCTAGATTATGTTTCGAAATTCCACCCCTATGGGAATAGAAAGAAGGGATACAGTTTATATGAAAAATCTTATTCATTTGGTTAATAAATTAGAAACTTGGCAATATTTGGGTCAGTAAATAATAAAGATTGTCACTTTTAGTTTAAAAAATCCCTCACAGAGGATTTGGGGGGTGACAAAGTTGATGGATTAGAAAAATATTTAACCCGCTGTCGGATTAACTCGAAACTCGGTACTACTAAAACAAAAAATACTTAAAAAAAGTGATTTAGGGTTTTTCAAAAAATGACTCCTACGAAGGTGGAAAATTCTACTGCTTGCTTCCATTAACTCGAAAATGGGTATGGGTCTTTGAGTCAAGTTATGAACACATCCCAAACGATTTTTCAAAATTAGGTACTCTCCTGGGGGGGTAAAAAGTTGGGATACAGTTTATTTGAAAAATCTGATCCCTTTGAGCTATAAACTAAAAAATTGGCTCGAATACTTATTTATATCTAAATAAATGATAAAAATCATAAATATACATTTTCGAAATTATAAGAGGAAAGTACGAATTTTACGCGGACGAAGTCGCGGGCAGAAGCTAGTTGAATTACATAAAATAAACTTCTATAATGAGAGCAATGCTGGCTCAGTGGTAGCGGCTGACTTACGAGTTCTAGGTCGCAGGTTCGAACCCAGACGGGCCCTTTACTTAGTGCAAATTATTTCATCACCACTGCTCTCAAAACGATGAAGGAAAACATCGTGAGGAAACCGGCATGACCTAGAACCAAAAATTTGAAGACGTGACATCTACCAACCCGCATTGGGCCCGCGTAGTCGATTACGGCCCACTCCCTCTCACCGAGATAAGCCTGTGAGCAGTAGGAACGTTATAGGCTGGTTGGTTATGTAAGGTTCAATCATCATCATCATCTGCCTAGCCTTTTCCCAACTATGTTGGGGTCGGCTTCCAGTCTAACCGGATGCAGCTGAATACCAGTATTGGTAATGTAAGGTTAATTAATTAATTAATTAATTAACAATTAATTAATTAATTACCAGTTATGTAAGGTTCAATATAACCAGCTATTAAAATGTAATGTGTTTTCGTTACATAAACAAGACCTACTCTATGCAAAATACTAATGTTTTTTTTAAACGTATTCAAACTTATCAATTTGTAAATTGAACACCAAGTTTCAATTGTGAATAAAAGCGTTCCGAAGTTTTTACAATAAAAGTAGTACGTTCACGTGAACGATGACAGACAACGCCATCCATCACGACAGGTATTGTTGCGGATAGGATAGGCAGCAGGTTGGCACGTGGTTAGTTTTCCACCCTATGTACATAATGTGTCTTTTTCAACGATATTGAATTATTATTTCAGGCATGAAATTGCTAAGGCAATGTTAAGAGCGTTTACGCCGTGCGGCATTTCATACAAACTTTCAAGCCCTTATTTTTCGAAATGAATGAACCGATTTTAATGAAACTTCATACTCATAAGCCGGATACAAAGGCCTAAAAAGTTAGTTGAAAACATTTTCAAAAAATAGCGTAGTGTAGTACAGCCAAATAAGACCGATTTTAAATTTTCCATAGAAACAGAGATTTCCAGTTATCTTTTTTTAAATAAGACATTTCGAAAATGTTCTCTACTTTTTACACCATTGAAATACTAGTGCTATGACAATCGGACTACTCATTGGTGATTTGAGTTTGTAAACACGTTAGCCAACGTTCGCACAGAAGTAAATATATCGCGGCGGGATTTTCTCGCGCACTTGCTTAGCCGAGACCCGAGAGTTGGAAATCCAACACCATGATTTTTTGACGCGCTGGGATGCGCTCTATTGAATTTTTCTTATGGTAATTTTATGTCGGTGCGAACGTCGGCTTACTTTTGAGTAGCGTCGTGGACGATGGACCTAATTCCTCTTGAGAAAATCGAGTTTCTCATAAATTCGCTCAAGTATAAGTGGCGCAGACTTGATGGAAACTATTTCACGAAGTTAGCATATTTGTGAGCGATAATCTTCGTAACTACTGACCCGATTTTAATTAAACTTCTGACAAGTTTATAATTGTTAAGTTGCGTGTATCTAACTATGTGTGGCTGGGGAGATTTTGCTGTTCAAGAAAGGGTGGTTGCTTGGTCCTTCTTTATTTTTAGCTAAGCGACTGTAACACGTAATTAAATCACATGGTTTCGTAAACGTCTCGTCGGGTCTCGTGGCTAAATAATAACAGCCACACGGGTTGATCGAAAGTTAAGCTACGCTTGCCGCGCTTGGTTCGTGGGTGGGTGGCCATTACATATTGAGACCGTTGATCATTCGTAGATCTTTGACAGTCGTTACGGGTCAGAAGCCCACAAGTCTGACAACAAGTCTTACCAAGGGGTATCGTGTTACCGAGTTACTAAGTTGTGAAGGTCAGATAGGCAGTCGCTCCATGTAAAATACTGGTATTTAGCTGCATCCGGTTAGCCTGGAAGCCTACCCCACCAAAGTAGGGAAATGGCATACAGGCAGATGGATTCGCAAAGATTTAATGAAGGTGTAGCGGTATCTACAACGCCACATGCAAACAACGCGTCATACTGACGTTACACAAAATCCTGCATCTCGCAAGCAGAGTTTACCGCGCAACTAACATAGATACAACGGCCCGACATGGATCATTGGGCAGTTGCCCGCCAGACCCAACACCCGTCTAGTCGGAGGATCCTCCCTTTTCTATTAAAGTATGAGTGAACTTTACACCCTGTTCCTCATACGTCTATAAAGGTGTAAAAAGAATTGTGGCACGATTCAATTTCTTCGCATATCGCTTTCACATCATCTCAGTACCTAATTCATTCATGATGTAGGCAAACCGACTGTTTAATTGATCATTGTGTATTATTTATCCTGATTTGACTAGCCCTGTCTGTATGACCTACGACCTTCATTACACCTTCAAAATATATATTTGAGAACCTTTATTCTATTAGCTTCCAAAATAACAAGTAGGTCCTAACCTACATCAAAACATGCTGCTCCTAAACTGAAACGTTTTCAGATAAAAGATAGAACATGCCTCAATGTTACATAATACCTATAAACTTTTGAATGTTGACACTTTGAATATTAAACGGAGTTCCAATGAATTGAAAATTAAAGGCCTTGTTTAGGCTTCAAACTGAACATTTTTGAAGTAGATATTATTAAAACAGGGTTCTATAATAGGTAGGTAAAACGATGTTTTTGACAAAATACTTTTATAATAAAGTCTGTGTGGTGCCGGACTTAAAGAATTGCACCACCCTTACTTCCCGTGGGTGTCGTAAAAGGCGACTAAGGGTCTTACCGGAGAATGGGCAGCAGCGTTCTCTATTTATTCCACCATCATACCATACTGCGATCGCCAACCCGCCTGCCAAGCGTGGCGATTATGGCAAATCCCCCCAAAAGTTGGGGGAGGCCTATGTCCAGCAGTGGACGTCTATCGGCTGAAACGACGACTTTTATAATGAACGTGGTTCCGCCCACTACTTCGTCCACGTGAAATTTCTTGTTTCAACGTAAAATATATCCAATGGCACTCAGAAATAATTTTTGAAATCGCATCAACAGTTCCGACGATATACAGATCCCTTCATAAAAACTCAAAAATACCTCTTTATAATATTAAAATCACAAAAATTCCGCCTTGGAGTTTGCCAAAGAGTAATGGAACGCAGCATTCTGGGTGATTAAAGACAGGACAGAATACAGAACACCACACTGCGTTCCAAAATGGGCATACTGGATGTAAGAAAGAAGGCTCAAATGGGATTGGGTGGGTCACATCAGCTGCTTGCACAATGACCGCTGAGCAAAAATATCCACACAATGGGTGCCTGAAGATGGACGGCGTCGCCGAGGCCGGCCCAGAAAGAGGTGGCGAGATGACCTGGACGCGTACCGTGAGGGCTGGTTCGAGGTGGCGTGGGAAAAGAGTTCCTGGAAGGATTTGGGGGAAACCATTGCCCAGTAGTGGGGTAGCACAGGCTAACAAAAAAACTTAATAGATATTGAAGTATAGACTAGCGATCCGCCCCTGATTCGCATAGGTACAACTACGGCATATCAATACATCGAGATTTCTGTGATAAAGGTTAACTATTAATACACTTAAAATTTCCGGATGCTCGAAATTATGTAGAAAACCACATCAAAATCCATTGCGTAGTTATGAAGATCTAAATAGTCATACAGACAGAAACGACTGCGACTTTGTTATAAGACGGGATGGATATCGATATGAAAACAAATGAAAAATATTTGATAATTTTTTTTTGAGATCAACGAAATACCTAATACTTTACGTGTTGAAAAAATTCTGTTTTTTTTTTGTAAAAACTTCACTGACGTAATTTCAAACACGTCATCGTCGACGTCAACGTCAACGTCGTCGACGTCGTCGTGAGTACAATAAAACAAAAAACTAGCCAAGTGCGAGTCGGACTCGCAACACGAAGGGTTCCGTACCACGTTTATTCCGTACCGTATTTGTTGTTACAGCGGCAACAGAAATACATCATCTGTGAAAATTTCAACTGTCTAGCTATCACGGTTCATGAGATACAGCCTGGTGACTGACAGACAGTCAGATGGACAGTGGAGTCTTAGTAATAGGGTCCCGTTTTAACGCTTTGGGTACGAAACCCTAAAAACAATTTTATCATGTCTGTCGAATTTCGCTGACTAATTTTACCCTGTAGTATAAAATGTAAACATTACGAAATTTTAAATATTTCAATTTTTACGGCGGTTGATTTACATAAAAATACGGCACACATCATGACCAAAGAAACATTTTGACGCCAAAGGCTGGAATACCGAATATTCCGAATACCGAGTAATTTTCCGAGCAGGGACAAATTCTAACCCCTAAATATTTTATACCCTTGTACTTAGAAACACAAAAAGCTAGTCGTAAACGACGAAGATTAATTTGTTCTCGTACATTACAAGCGGGTAGGTAAATGTTTGGGTTATTTTTATTGCTTACAATACGTGCCTGTGGTTTTTAAAGTTTTGTTTCTATGGGATTTATTTGGTTGTCATTGTTTGGTTTTTAATTAAGTCATCATTTCAGCCGAAAGACGTCCACTGCTGGACATAGGCCTCCCCCATAAGGGTTTGCCATAATCGCCACGCTTGGCAGGCGGGTTGGCGATCGCAGTATGGTATGGTGGTGGAATGCATAGAGAACGCTGCTGCCCATTCTCCGGTACGACCCTTAGTCGCCTTTTACGACACCCACGGGAAGTATGGGGTATTTAATTAAGTAAATACATGTATTTTTTCGTTTGTTTACTTACCTAGCTTTTACATAATTTAACACAACTAACTATTTTTACTCTGACTATACAAATAAATACAAAAACAAAAGGAAACTTAGGCGTCGAAGTAGGTGTAGTTCAGGAATTGGTCTTCTGGTACCTCCCCTATGTGCTGATGGTGATCACCGGGGTGGTTTTAGTGAGGTAAAAATCCCATACTCCCCGACCTCCCCCTCCCCGGAGGTCGGGTGACTATTGAAGGTTTCCCCCCGACAACAAAAAAAAAAAAGGTACTCGTCCGCATCGCTGTCATCCGGAATCGTTTAAACGTGTTTTTTCGTTATGTTTGTTTGATATAGATGGTTAACCCACTAAGTATTTTCTTCTGTTTACTTGATTAAAAATAAAAGAAGTTCAGCAAATAATAAATGGAATATAATAACACTGATTGACTTTCCGAGAGTGAGATACTCCAGCGGGTGACTACAAAACCCGAATGCAACCCCCATACATTATAGTCACCATAGATAGCAATAAATAACTTGATTATCTTCTATTAAATATATTTATATATTCCAATAAAAACAACTTTAAAAAAATTTTAAAAACCCGCCAAGTGTGAGTCGGACTCGCACACGAAGGGTTCACCACAAGGCATAAAACGCCGAAAAAAACGTTAACTTCATTTTATTCTTATTTTTTGTTGTTACAGCGGCAACATAAATACATCATCTGTGAAAATTTCAACTGTCTAGCTATCACGGTTCATGAGATTCAGCCTGGTGACAGACAGACAGACGGATAGTGGTGTCTTAGTAATAGGGTCCCGTTTTTACCCTTTGGGTACGGAACCCTAAAAACGAACACAAAGAAAATGTCGATTACACTACTCCTTCTGGTTCTGTTGACGTTACACCAGAAAGTAAAACCGCCATTTACCTAGTGCGATCCCTGCATACGTACGTACCATACCATACGTACATAGGTACACCACCATTCATATCAGGCGTGACAGATATCTTTCAGAATGAGCGTCATGGCGCGGGATTGCAAATGTAACGAGCGTCGTGACGGAGGCACGCTTTTTATTCTGCCCCACAAATTACAATACACGGTGATACGATTTATAAACGATATGGAATTGTTTGTGAAAATGAAGAGTTTTGCTGAATATGATTCATAAGAATTATTAATTAAGCCTTGACTTAATTTCTAATATTATCCGGGGTTAGGTTAACTTGATTTTCTGGGGATGGTTCTTACCCTGGCTAGTTTTTATTTTCCACTATCAGTGCCCCGTGGTTTCACCCGCGTAAGTTTCGACCCCGGGATAAAAATTATCCTATGTGTTAATCTAGGAAATGGTCTATCTATGTGCCAATTTTCATCCTAATCTGTTCAAAGGTATACGCGTGATTGAGTAACAAACATCCAAACATCTTCACAAACTTTCACATTTATAATGTTAGTAGGATATCAAAATTTGCAGTCAAATGCAGCTTTTGTATACTTAACCATGAATACGGAACATTAGAATGTTACGTTACCTATAACTCAAACGCATAGCATTTATTTCAATTAAACCATTTACAGGCACTTTTGAATTGTCAAGAAGTCGGTCAGTCAGAAAATATGAACTTAGTTGCCCGTTCCAAAGCCTAGGTACCTATGGAGAAGAACGGGCAAGAAACTGCATGGACACTTTTTTAAATTGTATTTTTATACAGTAACATTCCATGTTGTTAGCTAAGACATCATCTTCGGCATCTTCAGCCTTAAGCCGTGGACTGCTGAACTTAAGACTCCCCAACCGCACGTCATTAATTCTTGCCAGCCAACTAAGTAAGTACATCCGCAACACAAAAGTCTAGTCTAGTCGCTAAGTATCAATGCGTTCAAACGTCTGGTGTTTTTATCACAAAAAGCATATTATAGTGTGTCTGAATTTTTGGTCGAAAAACATGTCCGACATTAGTTTTATTATAATGTTTATTGATTTCTATTGATTAAAGTAGTAATGTGACTAAACTATTTGTACACCAATATATTATAAGGCTAAACATGATTGGACTAGGTACCTACAATGTAATTTATTATCATCTTGCATACTCTTGTATGTATACTATGTTTATACAAATAAATAAATCTTATCTTATCTTAAAAACATGTTGCTGAACAATGTTGCACAACCGTACTACCCAATGAAAACAAAGCAGTACAGTCCTTTTTCAGTTATTTTACTTCTGATAGCAGCAAATCAACAGCAACCTTATTACAACGGTAATAATGATCATTGTGATTTTGACAGTGACGCAATAACAGAGGTAAATTATCTGGGAAAGGACAAATGTGACATCTTCATCTCTACGTACAAAAAATAGGACCAACTACAGGTCAGATTTGACCTTAACGTTCTACACGTGGTAACGGCCGCGACTTACGAGGTGTAGGTCATAGGTTCGAACCCAGACAGGCACTTTAATTATTTCATCACCACTGCTCTCAAAACGATGATGGAAAACATCGTGAGGAAACCGGCACGTCCTAGAATCAAAAATTCGAAGAAATGTGACATCTGCCAACTCGCACTGGGCCCGCGTGGTGGATTACGGCCCACTCCCTCTCACCGAGAAGAGGCCTGTATCCCAACAGTGGGAACATTTTAGGCTGATTACCCTCTACGCGATCCTTGAAAAAAAAATACAACTTCATCTCTATCGAAGTAAAACTAAATGCTTGTTGAAAACTTCGCTCCAATGAAACTCAAACTCCAACAATACGGAACTTAAGTGGTAAATCCAGTAGCTATTAATTGTGCCAGGGTCTGCTCGCGAACGGTATCATTTAATATTGTAGTGAATGGTTTTATGAAACGCCCTCTAGTGAACAGCCAGGTGGGCAAATTAGATAAGTATGTAAGTTGATGATTACAGGACTTAGTTCTTTTAGTGTTTCTGGTACATTATTTCACAAACAAACTTGCTTATGCTTGTTCGCTACAAGCATAATTTAAACAAGTTTGTTTGTGTAATTATATAATTATGTTTATGTTAATTTTCAATTAAATTTAAGAGCGTTTACGCCGTAGGTACGGCATCTCATACAAACTTTCAAGCCCTTATTTTTAGGAATGAATGAACCGATTTTAATGACACTTCATACGCATAAGCAGGATATAAAGGTCTAAAAAGTTAGTTAAGAACATTTTCTAAAAATAGTGCTACAGCCAAATTAGACCGATTTTAAATTTTCCATAGTAACAGATATTTCTAGTTATCTTTTTTTAAATAGGACATTTCGAAAATGTTCTTTACTAACTTTTTAGATGTTTGTATCCTGCTTATGCGTATGAAGTTTCATTAGCATCGGTTCATTCATTTCGAAAAACAAGGGCTTGAAAGTTTGTATGAAATGCCATACGGCGTAAACGCTCTTAAGTTTTTTTAGCAGTCATCCACATACATTCAACCCAGTACTTTGAATTATACAAATTTTTGTATTTAACCATTCACAAAAATCAAAAACCGTTTCACTGAAAAAGAAAATTTTTACAAAATATAAGTTGAGCTACGCAACGCTACGACGTGCTACGAGTTTTAATCCCGTAGCTGTCTTTTAAAGATTCTTTGACTTACATTTTACGCTTCATCAATTTTATGTAAAATACTCATTTAAATATTTCATTTTTTTTTTATTATTGGTATCAACAAGTTCACGTATTACATCAGTGGTGATTGGAGCCTCCTTTTAAGCGTATAAAGCCTGTATTAGGAGACTCCGCTCTTCCATGCATTAGTAGAACTTACATAAATACTTGTAATTTCATTTCAAAGTTCTTCTGGGACTCAAAAAACGACATAAAATCTGTATTAATAAGGGTTTATTTTTATCTTCATTACTTTGGCTTTGATAAAAAAATTGGTTGAATATATCGACAGTTTTATGCGACTTCACATCCCCTGTTCGGAAAAAGTATTAAATATTTTACACAAAAACATGCGGCAGCGCTGCAGCCGACAACAATCAAAAACATTGAAAAAAGTAAAAAAAACAACAAATTCATCGTCGGTCGTGGTGAGGGGTGTAAAAACCGGCATTCTACCGATTTTTACGGTTCACTTGATGAGGGACCGCTTTATTGACATTAAAGGTTTATAGAGTGCCAGATTCCAATTTAGTGCCGTGCGACCATTTCGTGCCGATAAACTTTGACGGTTTTCCCATCATCCGTTGGGTTGGGATGCGTTAATTGTTTATTTTATTTTAAAATGCCAACAGGCAGCCCTATTTATTTGCTCGCCAGATGGAGTGGGTTTCGATTTAAAATGTTTATTTTGGCACTGGCTGGAACGACTGTAAAAATCCAACGACTGCTTTTTGTGAAGAAAAAATATTATGGTCGTTTTATTCGAGTAAGGGCGCATTCCACCAAACTTTTACCTAGAATAAGTCTTATCCTTTGAATAAATTTTGAATGTTTGACAGTTTTTCCATACTAGAACTGTCAGAGGTCAACTTTATTCCACGAATAAAAGGGCTCACAAGGGCAGATAACTTTTATTCGAGGAATAAAATTGACGTTTGACAGTTTTTGTATGAAATAACTGTCAAGATTTCAAAATTATTCCTCGAATAAAGTTATCAGATGATTGAAAAAATAGCCTTTTGGTTTACCAAAGGGCTAATTATAGGGCTTATTATTAGGGCTTTTTTATTTAGGGCTGACTTTAGTCAGCCCTAAATAAAATTATCAACGTCACTGTTGTGATTTGGTACCTCCCAAATTTCCCAAGCTGCCTTCCACATTCATTTACATCAAAAACCTTCTAAAATCACCATATTTTGCAAGTACATATGACACCAAAACATAGAACACGAAGACCCACAATGCGTGGTGGAATGTGCTGCCCTAAACATCAAGGTTGCGGGTTACATTCTCGTACGTCCAAATACAAGTGTATGACTACATAATGTATGTACAATCGTCGTGTCGTGTTGTCGTAAGTTAGCATCTATTCTAAGGAAATAATAAACGCAAATTCATCAAACAGAAAGCGATGCCAAAACTCTTCCAACTCTCTCTCTGTTCAAGTGAATATAAAACAAAAACGTGTCCAAATTATTTTAAAAGTCTACCAACCTAGTTTCAACATAAATTTAAAAAACTCCCACACAAAAGCGAAATTTTAAACTTTTAACCGTTCCAAAAAGGCTGTTGAAACTATTCCCGCGAGTAAAGGCGCACAATGTAGGGTATTTAAATCTCGGCCAGAGGTAACATTAAAAAGTGCTAAAACAGAAATCTACGGAGGACGATAAAAACAGACCCTCACCGCTCGCTTCAGAAAGAATATGGTGCAAGTATAAAATTATTGAATCCTACTAATATTATTAATGTGAAAGTTTGTATGTTTGTTACTCAATCACGCAAAAACTGCTGAACGGATTTGCATAAAACGTGGCACTTAGAATCGTAGATAGTTTATAACCTGGATTAACACATGCGTATCAATCAATAACAAAAATATTTTAAGAAAACCTAAACAACTCTAAGTTGAGTGTTTTGTGGTAATTAGTGTTAACATATTACATCAAGTAAATGGATTGCAGCTTGTAACGCCTTGATATTCGACACCTTAGCCTCCTTTAACTCGCTGCCACTCATCCTTCGCACCACACCGCGATCGGAATTGTGTCAAATTCCGTGCGGAAGTAATCAGCGAGAATTATAAGCTGTTCATGACGAAAATCCGACCTAACTACCAACGGTCCTTTCACGGTTTGTTTGTTCCAATTGCCTGACGTTGCCCGACGTTGTCCGACGTTGCCCGACGCCTGTGGTAGCAATATTGTGAGGGAAGCAGAGTTTAACGCGATCGTCTATACAAACGGTCAAACGGATTGGCTGGTGAGAATAAAGATATAAGGCAAATGATTCGTAAAATGGTTTTTGTTGTTGTTATTACCTACGTATTTTAATGAAACGCTCTTATATAGTAGTTATTGTATTATGTGATGTTTGCGTTGGAAGGTTAAAAGCTTTTAAAGTTAAATAAAAAAGTCTTATAATTATATGTTGAAGTAGTTTCTCATTTTTGTGTTACAAGTTTTTCTCAATATTACGAAACAAACAATAAA
Organism: Mesoligia furuncula; assembly: GCA_916614155.1. NCBI lineage: Eukaryota > Metazoa > Arthropoda > Insecta > Lepidoptera > Noctuidae > Mesoligia > Mesoligia furuncula. Next base: position 26,328,170 of record OU744798.1, on the reverse strand, counting down.
GGTTAAGTGCGCTCATGTTTTTAATAATAGTCTTGTAAGAGCTTTAGATACAGATGTCATGCTTACGAAATAAATAGATCAAATTAAATACGAATACAAATTACACAGATTTACAGCGAATGACTGGTGGATTTAGATTTAGATATTATATTTAGTATTTTTTTTTTTTATTGATTGATGGCCAAATATTTTTTTAACACACGTGTATGTTTTCGCGTTTTCGTTTTATGAATATATTTTAATCTCATTAAACTTTATTATTTATTTATTAACTTTTTCTAAAATAGCATCTTGGAGCAACCTGTACTTAAAAAACTGTAGAGCAGGGTCATTTGCCGGGCTCACGGATCATAACATCGCATCAACGAAATTTAAACGAATGATGTGCAAAGGATAGGCGAATTAAAAGATAGAGGGAGAACCCTATATCGACGAGCGGCGCATTCGGTAGTTTTCAAATTACGAATTATTTTATGTTGTTATATTTTTTATGATTACTGGCCACTAGCCCTACCCGTTTGTTGAATTAATGTCACCATTGTAGCGGCACATTGTGTATAATATATTTGTATAAATGCAAGAATCAAATCGGCCACCCTGAGTTAAAAAACCAGGTATTTTCTCACATTTCCTTGCCTTTTTACCTCATAAAACGTCAGCGAGGAATTTTTCTACATTTGATGTCTATCTCGTGCTCTTACTACGGATTTATATGATCGACAAAGTAATGCGAAAACGTTCCATTCCACAATGACGACAATTTGAGAAAAACGCAATTTAGTGTTTCTGCGGTACACTTTTTTGCCGTAACTAGTACAGGCGAACACTGTAGGTTTTATTGTAGTAAAATATAATCATTACATAATCGTGTATTATTTTTTTGGATATTTACGTTAAAACGGTAGATTATTAAGAAAAATGGTATTGGAACATTTTTGGAAAATTATTTTTTGTATGATTGTAATTTAATAGTAGGTACCTACCCACTTATTTAATTGTCTTATAATCACATCAATCATTTGTATGTCAATATTGCCAAAGCATAGGGCACAACTAATTCTTAAGATCTTTGTATGAAATTACCTATGTTTTACAAATAAATTATTCTATTCTATTCTATTCTATTCTATTCTATTCTATTCTATTCTATTCTATGAACGCTCATTCCAAATCATTTTGCAAAAACGTTCCACAAAGTATTTTAAACTTTAACATATTATATTTTATATATGTCGGAAAAATAAATACGAAATAAAAAATAATAACATAATAAGAAATAATTTGTTTATTTAAAAAGATAAATCAATATCTCTGTGTTCATACAAAATCGTCATCGGGTAAATTATCAACTTGCATGTCGAAGTCTGGCTGTCCGCCAAACCCGTCGATATCATCAATGATGTCCTCCGATGATGTCTCCAATTAAATAATTAATAATTATCAATTTTATAAAATATTAACTACTTGTTAATGTTTTATAGAATTGGAGACAATCCTCAGGAATGTATTGATACATTGACTGTAAATCAGCTAATTTCGCTAGAACAATAGGTTTACCTTCAGACCACAACAGACAGAAATCAGTTTGTTTAATTTGACGTATCACTCCTTTAATTTTTTTTCTATAATCAACTCCTTATAGTCTTCTTCGAATGATGACCTCACAAAAATAATATCAATAAATTTTTATAAATCAGATAGAAAGCAGGTGTGGCTGCTACCGGCCGATTAGTCGAGTAAAAAGAAATCCTTTATTTATGTAAATATTATGGTCACCTCACAATATTAATGGATGTTTGTATGGGAAAATTTAAATGATCAATATCTTTGAAACTACGCAAAGTCTCTCCTTCACAAATTCAAGTTATCATTATCGTCCCCGTCACAAAATTTTGAACATATTTCGAAGGCCGTAGATCATCAGGCAGCGGAGATACATGTGTCCAGCCAGCTTGAACTCAGGCTGGCTGGACATTAAGTTTTTATTGATTTATTGTAAACTCTTACATGTGACGCCATACATCAAACATTATTACTGTCACACATTGCGTCATTAAATGTTAGTAAAGGAACCATATTCAAAAACGCTCCCGTTATTGAGATTCGAAAGTGCCAGCCAGAAGTTTTATACGTAAATTCAAGCTGGCCGGACACTTTTGCATTTTTCTACTAAACAGGTACAGTACGCCTCAAAAGTGCTTAGGCGCGCTATGGTTGAAATTTCTGTGAACATGCTTCGCGCCGTCCCCGCGCCCGCGCCGCAGGCCCGTATTTACATCTGTGTGTGTACACTTGCTAACGTCAAACGAAACAAAACATATCATCATCGCTTTTTCACACGCGCGGCGTAATTACGTATGACCTTGGTTGGTTCATACCACTGCTAAAATTCACAACTTCATAACAAGTGCTGCTAGCGGATAACGTAGCGTATAGGATTAGTAAACACGTAGGCCTGGGTTCGAATCTCGAGATGGAATTTTGAATTATCTTTTCAACCATAATCTTATCTTTTTTTATTATTCGATAAATTAATACACGAGAATAATAATGTAATATTTGTTTTATTTGTATTATTATATTGTTATTGAAATATGCGGGGTAAAAATTAAAAAAAAATTAAGTGATTTCAAAAATTTTATTCGTTATAATTTGATAAATAAACTTTTAAAACAGTTTATTTTCTCATAAAGAACAATTTATTGAAGTAAAGCAGGTAATCGGTGAGCTACGACCATTAGACTTAAAATATTGTAACTATCTTAGTAATAAAATAATATTGTGCTTTAATTGCGGATATAGCTTAAGTATTCATTTTCAAAATTCATTTTGAAAAGAAGATTGAAACTATAAACCTCAAAATAATCCTTATTACGGATATGACACAATAATATTTTATTTAATATTACTAAAATCAATTTGTAATTTATAACTTAATACGTTGTATAACCCCCATTATTATCCATGCTATCAAGTAAACGCTGGCGTATGGATCCTGTAATGTTTAAACATAATATATCTTCATATTTCCTTGCAATGCAACTTCATCTGGTAGGTCACTGGTTGGTTAAAACCACTTGTTTCTTATTCACTGACTGTACTCTTCCTTATATCTTTTGACCCTCCGACTCACAGTAGGTAATTTCTCTAAAACAAAAAAGGAATATTGTAAGGCTACTAGCAAAATTATAAAATATTAAGTAGATACCTACTTATTACTTTTTTAAACAAAATTATTTTGAAAATAGTTCAAATGTTACAAAATAATTATATTATAATTTATACATAATGCTATATTCATCATTCCAAAAGTAAATAAATAAACTCTTGGAAATATTATTTTTTTCTTCTATTTAGACCCTATGGTAAATACAAAACGTTTAATAAAATAACTACAAGGATCAGCAGTTAAACTTTAATTAGCTAAATGTTAGATAAAATAATTAAATCATAATACTCACAGTCAGTCCGGTTTCATCAATTATTTGTGATATAATAATATATTAAAACCACTTTTACGCTGCGTGATAATATCCGCTTTCATCTCAAAGCTTACATTTCAAAATGAACTATTACACAGCTATTATAATAGATTAAACACACGTCACTAACCCACAATATCAAAAACCAATCAAGAACGAACAACATTCTATTAGGCGCGGTGAATGAGCCGTAAGTTACCTGCAACTGTCTACCATACCTAATTTATTTATTTAGATTTCTGTGGGTATACTCAAAAGTTTTACGAATTATGTGAACAAGACGAACATGACACGGAACTATATTCAAAAGCGTGATTATTCGAGTAATATGCGGGTGTGTGTGTCAAATTACTCATTAAAAGAAGGTCGTAAGTCAAACTAAACGTTAAGCAATTAGTTTTGAAGTTGCGTATGGACTTTTGGCGTGGATAGTACGTATCACAAAACTTTTAGCTCGATGCCTACCACAAATTTATGTGACGCCCGTTGATATGCAAAAAGTCGTCAAAATCGCTTCCGTTACCGAGATTGAGAGACCAGCCAAAAGTAGTTTTTCAAGCTGGCTGGACACGTTTTCGATCGATTATCTAAGATTCTGTAGCGTCACAAATTCTGAAACAAGGGTGTTTAGCCGTCACATAAAGTGCCCTATTGACCTAGTTAAATGCGAGCTATTTTGAAGATTTTTCCAGCCAGCCTGTGTCACATAAAATACAAACTTTATTTTCTTCTTGTCATAAACATTTTAAAGTTATTGTGTTGACTTAGCTAAAGATGAACCGTTACAATCCGTTCCGTGGTAATAATATCATTATTACGGGATCGTAAAAAAACACTTAGGTATAATGTTACGTAAAGGATTCATAATGAATATATAAGATTTAAAAAATCTAATTTTTTTACAATATTTCAAACTCCATGGAACCTTAAAATCTTTTAAATTTGATTATTTTGGACTAAACCAAAACATTTTGGATCATATATGCATCACTTTTGTTATTTAGCTAAAACGTTCCACAAGCAATGGAACTTTATTTCCAAAAAAAAATACATTACATGGGTTTGTTAAAACGTTCCAAGATTATTGAGTCATTGTAACAAATTATTAATTAATGAATCGTATTAGATAAAAACATTTCAGGCGGATAAATACATTTCATTTTTCAATGCAATTACTTGATTGGTGAAAGTGTGGATTGGAACCTACAGTGAGTAATATTGTTGCGCGCCACAATTAATGCCTGGTACATGGTTACAGTAGTTACCACTAGCGCCATCTAGTATCGAGTAGCGGAACTAGTAGTGAAGACCCTTCTAGAAATTTCGATGCGAGAACTTTCTAGAATTTTCCCGAACTATCGACATTTGGTCGATCGGGGCCTGTATGTACTCGAACATTCTAGATGTTTCTACAATGGAAGGTTCTAGAACTATCTTCGGCGCTATATAAGGCCGAGACGCGCCACGACCGAGACAGTTTGGATAAAGCGATCGAAGTGAAAGCATCGAAGCGATATTCAAGTGCGACTTAAAGCGATCAGTAGTGCAATTGTGTTTTGTAATTAGTGTGTTTGAGTTGTAATTAGTGTTGATTATTAAAGTGTCATTTTTTTGGTTATTAAATCGGCAGTTTTTATTGTCACGAACCCGAAGCTCGTAACAATTGGTGTCAGAAGAGGGGATTAAAATGCCGGTTTTACCCAAAGACGACACGGAGGGTATCCGTACCCGGAGTCAACGCCAGCAGGAGACGGACCAAAGGCGATTCGGTGGAACAACGCCAATGGGGTCAGAAGGCCAGCTACCGACCGCGGAGGCCGGCCCGTCCACAGCTGCTCCAGCATCATCAGCGCCAGATTTTGCTGCTCTGATGATGATGCTGCAGGAACAGGCTTGCCGACAGGAGGAACAGGCTCGCCGACAGGAGGAACAGGCTCGTCGGTTGGAGGAACAGCTCCAGCGGGACAAGGAGGAACAGGCCCGTCGACAGGAGGAACAGGCCCATCGACAGGAGGAACAGGCTCGTCGGCTGGAAGAACAGCTCCAACGTGATAAGGAGGAGCAGGCGCGCCGTCAGGAAGAGCAGATGCTCCTTATGAAGGACCTTCACGCTACCTTCGGGAAAGACATGAAGGAGGTGAAGGATAAGGTTGCTCAACATGACAACCGCCTGTCGGAAGCTGAAACCCGAATCGACCAAGTAAATAATCGGGTTGACAACGTGATGACTGACGTGAAGCTAACCGTGATGGCTGACGTTAAGAAAACGCTGGATTACCTCAAACTTGGGGATAGAATCGCAGCTCCCGTAGCTACAACACCTTCACTACGTGGATTCAAAGTGCCACCGTTCGACGGAACTTCTTCATGGTCGGACTACAAAATCCAGTTTGAGGCTGTCATGAAGGCGAACGGGTGGAATAAAAGCCAGGGCATGACTGCTCTCACCCTAGGCCTGCTCGACCAGGCCTTAACTGTCCTGGAAGCTCTCGGTAAGGAAGTGACTTACGAGCAGCTCCTCGAGGCATTGGAGGCTCGGTATGGCGACGCTCACCTGGAACACGTGTTTCGTGCGCAGCTCAAGGATCGCGTGCAACGCAGTAACGAAAACCTGCAGCAGAGGGCCCTTGAAGTGGAGAAGCTGGTTCGTAAAGCTTACCAGTCCGTACCTGCGCTTATTGATGGAAACCTGGTGCAGGCATTCATCGACGGCATCCGCGACCTTGAAGTGAGAGCTGCTGTGAGGCTCGGGCACCACGGGACGCTTAAGGACGCCTTGGCCCATGCACTGGAGGTGGAAGCTGTGCGACAGGATCATCGTTCCCATCGCGTCAGGGAGGTTGCAGCGGCTACAGTTCGCGACCGCAATAAAGGATACAGCCCTAGGTGCTACGGCTGTGGGGAAAAGGGCCACCTTCGATCCAGTTGCCCTAAGCGAACTGCAGAAAGAGAAGTCGACCGATCTCCAGAGGGCAGTGCGGCTAACAACACCGCGCAGCACCAGCAGCAGTAATAGCCAGGACTGCGGGGCGGGTGCTGGCTGATGTTCAAAGAGCCCCAAGGGTTTCGATCACACAAACCCATGACGGGAACAGCCTTATCATCAAGGGCGAGGTCAACGGAACGCCGTGTAAGCTGACCATAGACACTGGAGCTTCTCGCACGGTTGTCAGTTCCCAACTTGCTAGTCGGTCCCTTGGGGACTCCGCATACAACCGGGAACGCATTAATTTGGTAACAGCCACCGGTCAGCGCATACCCGTCCATGGAGAGAAGAAAATGGAACTGACGCTAGGGAACAGAATCTACCTGCATAATGTCATCGTGGCTGATATAATGGACGATTGCATCCTGGGCCTTGACTTTATGAGGAAGAATTGTTGCGAGATTGACGTCAAGCAAGGTGTTCTGAAATGTGGAGAAGAGGAACTTTTCATGGAAGGGGCATTACCTGGGAATGTGTACAGCCTTAAGAAGATCGTTCTTCCGCCGAGATCGGAAACGATTGTGCCGGTTAGTCTTCCTCGGAATCCTGAGCAAACTCATCGTTGTGTACTCGTGGAAAGGGTAGACAATGACCTTCCATGGAAAGTGGCACGGACTTTGGTCAGAGCCACTGACATCTCAGGGGTACGTGTGCTGAACCTTTGTGATCAGGAACAGATAATAGAAAAAGGCACACTTGTTGGTACTTGCGAGGAAGTGGATTGGTTGCGTCGATGCCAACATCTATCGACTGGGACTCTCAGCAAGGATGCACAAACAAAAGTGACCACACTTTTAGAAGACTGCCGCAGCGCTTTGTCCCAAAATGAAATGGTCAAGGCGAAGAAGATGTTATTCAAGTTCGCCGATGTTTTCTCGTCAAACGAGGCTGACATCGGGAAGACTGGCATAGTTCAACACAAAATAAATACAGGAGAAGAATTGCCTATCCGTCAGCGGCCAAGGAGATTGCCGGTAGCACGTGAAAAAGAAGTGGAAACCATGATTGAGGGAATGGTGAAGGATGGTGTTATTGAACCTTCATCTAGTCCATGGTGTTCACCTGTAGTGCTGGTAAGAAAGAAGGACGGCAGCATGCGGTTTTGTGTTGACTATCGTCGTCTGAACGACATTACAAAGAAGGACAGCTATCCTTTGCCAAGAATTGATGACACGCTGGACATGCTTACTGGAGTAAAGTGGTTTAGCACGCTGGACCTGAAAAGTGGCTACTGGCAAGTTGAAATTGATCCTAACGACAAGGAGAAAACTGCATTCTCGACAGGAAAGGGTCTGTGGCAATTTAAAGTTATGCCGTTTGGATTGTTCAATGCTCCGGCAACATTTGAGAGGTTGATGGAACTTGTACTTACTGGGCTAATTGGCGATGCCTGCTTGGTCTACTTGGATGACATCATCATCGTAGGCCGCACGTTTGAAGAACATCTTCAAAACCTGGAACGCGTGCTCATGAAGATCCAGGGTGCCAACCTCAAGTTAAGTCCGAAGAAGTGTTCACTATTCAAACGGCAAGTTAGTTTTTTGGGATATGTAGTGTCTGAAGAAGGTATCCGTACGGATCCAGAGAAAATCGCCGCTGTCAAAGATTGGCCAGTTCCAAAAGACAAGACGCAGGTCAGAGCATTTTTGGGTTTGTGCTCCTATTATCGGCGATTTGTCAAGAACTTTGCAGATATAGCCAAACCCCTGCATAAACTAACCGAGGAGAAGCGACATTTCTGCTGGGATGACAGTTGCGACATCGCATTCCAGGAGCTAAAGGACCGTCTGTGCAAAACACCTATTTTAGGGTACCCTGATGCAGGCAAGGAATTTATAGTTGACACAGACGCAAGTGACATAGGACTTGGCGGTGTATTGTCTCAACGTAATGGTGATCAAGAGGTTGTGATAGCTTACTTCAGCAAGTCATTGTCAAAACCTGAAAGGAACTATTGTGTTACGAGACGGGAACTGCTTGCTGTGGTAAAGTCATTGCAGCACTTTAGCAAATATCTTCTGGGACGGAAATTCCACCTACGAACTGACCACGCTGCACTGAAATGGCTATTGCAGTTCAAAAATCCAGAAGGACAAGTTGCGAGATGGATTGAACTACTGCAGGAATACAACTTCGAGGTCGAACATCGCAGCGGGAAATCTCATGGCAACGCAGATGCATTGTCAAGAAGACCTTGTCCTGAAGACTGCGAGCATTGTACTAGGCAAGAAAGTAAAGAAGTCGTACCTGTGAGGATGCTCAAGACAGACCTCAGTAACGAGTGGAAGGAAAGCCTACAACGTGCACAGCAGGAAGATTCGGACATCAAGCCGATTCTGGAGTGGATGAAGGCCAGAGCTCCTAAGCCCAGGTGGAGCGACGTCTCAGCAATGAGTTCGATCACAAAAAGCTATTGGGCCCAATGGGACAGTTTGGTGATTCAGGATGGAGTCCTGTGCCGAAAATGGGAAAACGCTCGGGGAGACAGCTGTCATTTGCAAATGGTTGTCCCTAAAGCTCAAGTACCGGATGTTCTACAGCTGTACCATAATGGTTGTTCAGGAGGTCATCTGGGAGTTAAACGGACTCTACTGAAGATACGAGAACGGTTTTACTGGGTCCACTGTCGGGACGATGTCGAGGACTGGTGTCGCAAATGTACAAGTTGTGCAGCTGTAAAGGGACCTCAGACTCGTAGTAGAGGTGCATTGAAATTGTACAATGTTGGTGCACCATGGGAGAGGATAGCCCTTGACGTTGCGGGGCCGTTTCCGGTAAGTGAAAGTGGTAACAAGTATTTCATGGTTGTGATGGATTACTTCACTAAGTGGCCGGAAGTCTTCGCCATTCCAAACCAAGAAGCTTCAACAGTTGCAGATAAACTGGTTTATGAAGTCTTCTGCCGTTTTGGAGTACCCTTGGAGATTCACAGCGATCAGGGAAGGAATTTTGAGTCCCAAATATTCCAGGAAACTTGTCGAGTTATGGGTAATCATAAAACAAGAACAACTTCTTACCATCCACAATCGGATGGAATGGTGGAACGATTTAATCAGACACTGGAGAGGTACCTAGCCAAAGTTGTGGAAAATCGGCAACGAGATTGGGACAAGCACATACAACCGTTTTTGTTGTCATATCGAAGCGCTGTTCACGAAAGTACATCGGTGACACCAGCTTTCGCAAACTTTGGAAGAGAATTACGGCTGCCTGCAGACCTGATCACCGGAATACCACCTGATGCCCCACGCAGTATAACCGAGTATGCGAACGACTTACGGAACAAAATGAATGACATTTATGAGCACGTCAGACAATCGGGCCAGCAAATGTCTGAAAAGATGAAAACCCGTTATGACCGTAAAATGAACAATAAAGGGTTCGACGAAGGTTCACTAGTGTGGTTGCACAATCCAGTCCGCAGCAAAGGGAAATCTCCTAAGCTTCAAGCTAAATGGGACGGACCGTACCGGATTGTGACCAAGATCAATGACGTAACCTACCGGATACAGAAAGGTGCAAGAGGTACTCCTAAGATCGTCCACGTGGATCGACTGGCGCGTTATTATGGGGCCGATAATGCTCGGGACGAGCATGTCTTAGGAGGGGGCAGTGTTGCGCGCCACAATTAATGCCTGGTACATGGTGACAGTAGTTACCACTAGCGCCATCTAGTATCGAGTAGCGGAACTAGTAGTGAAGACCCTTCTAGAAATTTCGATGCGAGAACTTTCTAGAATTTTCCCGAACTATCGACATTTGGTCGATCGGGGCCTGTATGTACTCGAACATTCTAGATGTTTCTACAATGGAAGGTTCTAGAACTATCTTCGGCGCTATATAAGGCCGAGACGCGCCACGACCGAGACAGTTTGGATAAAGCGATCGAAGTGAAAGCATCGAAGCGATATTCAAGTGCGACTTAAAGCGATCAGTAGTGCAATTGTGTTTTGTAATTAGTGTGTTTGAGTTGTAATTAGTGTTGATTATTAAAGTGTCATTTTTTTGGTTATTAAATCGGCAGTTTTTATTGTCACGAACCCGAAGCTCGTAACAATATGAATAGAGAAATATTACATAAGGACTGGAATGTTTTTGCTACAATGATGTAAACGGTCAAAAAAGGTATACTGGTCACTTTATCTCAATTTTGAGTGACTTGTGGGTTGGAACGTTTTCGCATAACTACGTCCAAATGAGGGTCTGAAACTGTCATTTTACGAGAACAGACGTAAAAAGTTCAACACCTACTGATTTTTATTGAAAAAGAGATCTTTGTTGCTCGTCAAAGGGACAATCTTTAACGATTTGATCTCTTTGTGAGTTTATGATGTCAGTATATTTTTACATTTTTAGATTCATATTTCTACTCTACGTATTATTGTAGGTAAAATTGATTTGATTCCGCACTCCGTTCTAGAAATGAAGTTATAATATCTTCCGTTTAAATTCAAGTATTTTTGATTATTAAATTTTTAAAGAATATCGCTGATAAGTAAAAATAAATCTAAATAGAATAATGACTTACCAGCTTTACAAGGGTCTATCCCAAGGTCTCCAGAGTCTTTGTGCTCAAAATTCATAGACAATAATTCGTCTATCGTGTACTTGTGTGGTTCTTCCCTCCCCTCCGCCGAGCTTACTTCAAACACCGCACACACTAATATCGTCAGTAACGCGCTGACCGCCGCAGCGGGTGCACGATTATGCCGTAAAGTCATTATGAAAAACATTTTAATTTACACTTTATTAAACACTATGGCATATTACTGCTAATTTGTGGAATTATCTGAAACAAAGAAATAATAATTTAAAAATGGATCTAGTTAACTTATATTTCCAATACTTAAATAAATTGTGTTTATAAAAACTACTTTTATTTTACAGTTTAATATAGGTAATCAATATTCGAAAAGCAATAAGAAGTAATAAATTAATCAGATTCGGTTCGATGGATAAATTACACTTCAGTATACAAAAGAATTACACTTTAATAATTGTACACAACTGCTATTCAAAAGCAGTTCAAATACCTACATGAAACTGGGCCTCATTTATAAAACTTCCAAATTGAAGCAAATACGCTCTTGTTCTGTATTTAAGGATAATCTCAATAAAACACCGTAATCACATAGACTCGTGTAATGGCTAACAACCAACTGATTTGACAGCCTACCCACATATATAATTATGATCAGATATACCACATCCCTCCACCACTATTTTAAAAATACATACTTATTATTTTAACTTATAATTTAACTGATTCCTAGTTTTCCTTATCGGATACCGGCGGACAACTTGAAGTTCCTGATGTGCTTTATTGCTGGAATGGGACTGACTAGAGTCAGGAGAACCTGCGTCCACAAACTCATCATCCGACACCGTTTCAATTTCTTCCTCCCTATCCTCTCGCGCAGGAGACATGGGGGAGGCAGAAACCTGTTCCGGTGATGTCTGAACCGAATCAGATACTAAACCAGCGTCACGCTCATCTGACTGACCGGTTATTTGAGGGCAGCAATCTCCAAACACACTAACATCATCATCCGGTTCAAATGATGAATTTCCTTTGTACGCCAGTAACTGATCGACATGTTTCCTTACATTTAAATTTTCTTCTGGAATATACACTGAATACATTCGTGATCCTAAACATTCATTTATTATACCCAGTTTCCAAATATGTTTAGTACCGTTATTACAATATTGTTTTAGTAAAACCTTGTCGCCTACTGAGAAAGTCACCCTTCTTTTCCCACCAAACTGTTTACATTGGTTCCTTTGGGCTTTCATGACCTTGGCTTTGGCCACGGACGTCGAGGATGTTGTATTGTCTTGTGAAGGTAATCTTAACAAATCGAGTCTGCACCGCAAAGGACGTCCAAACATCAATTGCGCTGGCGATAAACCAGTTGTCAAATGAATAGAATTTCTATAATCGAACAAAAATTTATTTAATATTTTCTCAAATACTTTTTGTGTTACGTTATTGTTTATAATTGCTTTTAAACCTTTTTTTACCGTTTTGACACTGTTTTCTGCCTGGCCATTTGACATAGCATGATATGGCGCGCCAGTCAAGTGTTGCATCCCGTTTAGCCGACAAAACGTCTCAAATTCGTTCGAACAAAAATTGGTAGCATTGTCAGTAACCAATGTACGCACTAAACCAAATCTACTGAACATCTCGCACAGTTTACTAATAATTGATTCACTATCCGTTTTTTGCATTGTAAAACATTCCACCCATTTAGAATGAGCATCCACCGCAATTAAAAACTGTTTGCCCCCTAACATAAACATATCTAAGTGAACGCGTTCCCAAGCGCGCTCTGGGTATGGCCACGGAGCTAACGGCACTTTAGGTGGGTTATTCCGCAGCGTGTTACAAACACTACATGAACCTATTTTTTCTTCAATGTGTTTGTCGATGCCGGGCCACCACATACGCATCCTAGCTTCCGTTTTGGTTTTGACTACTCCAAAATGAGAATTGTGCAGCTCATTTAGAAGTCTTTCACGATAACGTGTAGGTATCACTATTTTATGACCCCGTAATATACATTCATTCTCCACAGCCAAATCCAACCGACACAAGTAATATGGACGTAAATCCTGGTTCGTCACTTTAGTGGGCCAACCATTTTTTATATATCCTATCACCTTTTGCAATACCTCCTCGCGGTTGGTTTCATTTCGGATGTCATTCATAGTCAATGGTAGTAAAACGGATTCACCTATAAAATTAATATACCGCGACTGATCTTTTTTTTTATCTACTTCGAGCTCATTTGAATGAGTCGGCACAGACCGCGATAAAAAATCAGCCACGTTTTCCTCACTCTTTACATATTCAATAGTGAAGTTATATGCCGATAAAAACAAAGCATAACGCTGTAATCTGTTCGCTGCTAAGACGGGCACCCCTTTCTCCTTCCCAAAAATCGACAACAACGGTTTATGATCCGTTCGCAATACAAATGGCACCGTACGGCCATATAAATAATGATTAAATTTCTTAATCCCAAATACAATAGAAGTGGCTTCCTTCTGAATTTGCGCATAGTTCATTTCGGATTTCAACAACGTACGCGAGGCATAGGCGACCACGCGCTCTGTGCCATCGGGTTGTTTCTGCGCGAGGACCGCGCCTAGGCCGGCCGGGCCGGCGTCGCAAGTAACGACTGTCGGGTACTCCGGGTGGTAGTGGGCCAGCACGCGATCAGAGGACAAGTCTTCCTTTATTTTATCGAAGGCTTTAGACTGATTTTTTTTCCACTCCCATGGCGTATCTTTTTTCAATAACTTGTTTAGTGGACTAAGTACCGATGATGTATTCGGCACAAAGCAGCGATAATAATTCACCATCCCTAAAAATGACTTTAATTCCTTAACGTTTTTAGGTGGTTCACACTTAATAATAGCTTCGATTTTACTGTTGGATTTATGCAGCCCGTTCCTATCTATTACGTAACCAAGATACTCCACTGAGCTTTTGAACAATTCGCATTTATCGTGTTTTACTCTCAACCCTGCGTCTTGCAATCTTTTCATCACGAGATCTAGCCTTTCTACATGTGCCAGCCTATTAGGAGCCGTGATTAAAATATCATCTAAATATATACATACACCGTCAATGTCGCCTAATAACTGTTCCATGGTACGTTGAAATATAAAGGGAGCGTTAGCTAATCCAAATACGAGGCGCGTGTACCTATATAAACCTCTATGCGTGTTTATAACACACCATTTCTTTGAGTCATCGAGTTCTAGTTGAAGATATGCCAGTTTCAAATCTAGCTTGCTGAATTCCACCCCCCCATGTAGCTTAGCAAATAAATCTTCGATCCGAGGAAGTGTATAATTGTCTAAATATAATGCTTTATTTAACGTTACTGAAAAATCTCCGCAAATTCGGACGTTTCCATCGGAACGCAACACTGGAACGATCGGCGTTGCGACGTCGGAATGGTCTACTTTTTCTATAATACCAGCTGCTAATAATCTATCCAATTCCTGCTCAATTTTCGGTTTTAAAGCTAGCGGCACGGGCCGAGGCCTAAAAAACTTCAACCGTGCATCTGGTTTTATTTTTAAGCTTACTTTATACTTGTTAAACCTGCCCAACTCATCGGAAAATAATGTTGAATATTTTTTTATTAACATTTCCCCTGTGTTATCGCGTACTACATTGTTACAGTTTAAACTACACAAATGTATACCAAACAACCTCATGAAATCACGACCCAAAAGAGGCAATCGTTTCTCATTTGTTTTGATAACAAAAAAAAATATTTGTTTAGTTCGGCCTTCGTAGGCTATAGACAATGACAAACAGCCTAACGGTGCAATTTTTACTCCTGTATAAAAGTTAAAAATCTCCTTACACGGCTGTAAGCGATAATTCCTATTGTTATCGCCTCCGAACAGCTGTTCGTATATAATAGCCGGTAAAACGGAGACAGCACTACCACAATCAATTTCACATAAGATTTCCCTGTCATCTAACTTGACTTTACAAGAGATGGGCTGATCCTTAATAGTGTTTTTAAAATTAAATAAATTATAAATACCTCCGTCAACAACATCATCGTCATCCGTTCCCAAGAAATTGCTATCACTTATCTTAGCTTTGCACACTCTTTTTAGATGACCTTTTTTGCTACACTTTTGACAGGTATAATTAACAAAACGGCACTTTTCTTTCGAGTGATTTTTGTACCCGCACACTTCACAACACTTAGACACTCGGGAATTATTGTCGTTTGAAGCAAAACCGCTTGGCCGCTGCTGTAGCACGAACACAGGCTGCGCCTGCGCCACCCCCGCGGAGCCCGCGCCAGCCGTGTCG
The DNA here is from genome assembly GCA_916614155.1 of Mesoligia furuncula. Lineage (NCBI taxonomy): Eukaryota > Metazoa > Arthropoda > Insecta > Lepidoptera > Noctuidae > Mesoligia > Mesoligia furuncula. Next base: position 26,312,848 of record OU744798.1, on the reverse strand, counting down.
GCCGCAACGTTGCCAGCTCGCGCGGTTTGCAAAACGGCGCGCGCACACCGCACGCTCTGCGCCATCTCCAATGCCTTGTTGAATGTGAGGGTTTCAATGCTTTCTGCAAACAATTTTTCTTTTTCCTTGGTATTTTCTAATCCCAAAACGAACTTGTCGCGTAAAGCAGTATCTAACTCGGTCTTGAATCCACAGTACTGTGCCAAATTGCGCACTCGCGCCGCCCATTCGGCTAGATCTTCCCCAGGACGTTGTTCTGCCTTGTAAAAATTGTACCTTTCAGCGAACGTACTCTTTTTTGTTTGGAAGTGGACGTTCAATTTTTCAAACAGGTTTTTATACTCGACGTTGTCCAGGTCTTCAGGAAAAACCAAATCTCTTGCGACGCGGTAGGTATCTTCCACCAGCGCAGTGAGCAGAAAAGCTCGTCTTCTCATTCCAGACTTATCGGTGTCGTCTCCAATGTCGTTCGCCGTGCAGTACTGGATAAAACGACTTCTAAAAATGCTCCACTCATGCACGCGGTGATCAAATGAGAGGTTGCCGCCAAACGCCATATTAAATGATTTTGCGTGCTCCTTGGTCATTGAATACACATTTACTAGTGACACAGACAATAATAACACACGTGAATAACGATTCGTCGCCAAATGTTCTGTATTTAAGGATAATCTCAATAAAACACCGTAATCACATAGACTCGTGTAATGGCTAACAACCAACTGATTTGACAGCCTACCCACATATATAATTATGATCAGATATACCACAGCTCTTTATTCTATTTCGCTGAAAACATCCATGATTTAAATAAAGCAAGGGCAAAAACCAGCATTCCATAAACGTGTAATCAAAAGTAAACAAGGAATATTTATCAGACATGAATGAGCCTGGTTGATTTCTTAAAAGGGATAAGTCATAAGTCATTTAAATGTATTCGAGCTATGCAACACAATGTAATTAGATATTTTGTAAAGAATACCACATTGCTCAATTGTTTTTAGGGTTCCGTACCCAAAGGGTAAAAACGGCACCCTATTACTAAGACTTCGCTGTCTGTCCGTCTGTCCGTCTGTCTGTCACCAGGCTGTATCTCAAGAACCGCGATAGCTAGACTGTTGAAATTTTCACAAAGTATGTATTTCTGTTGCCGCTATAACAACAAATACTAAAAACAAAATAAAATAAATATTTAAGGGGGGCTTTCATACAACAAACGCGATTTTTTGCCCTTTTTTTCTCGATATCAAAAATGGCAACAGGTAGACACTTGAAATATTCACAAAATACTCAGTTGTATTTTAACTTTAATAATAAATAATAAAATTAAAATTAAATAAATATTTAAGGTGGGCTCCCGTATGGGAGCCCACCTTAAATATTTATTTTATTAGGGCAAAAAAATAAATAAATATTAATTTTTTTTTATTTTTATTTTTTTTTATTTAGGCAAAAACGACCCGAACGAGGTACGGAACCCGTCGTGTGCGAGTCCGACTCGCACTTGGCCAGTTTTTCTTAATTACTGACCCTCACGGCTCCACACATACTTTGTTCATCCCATAGGTAGATAAAAATACGAACTAACTTTTACTTCACAAGGGAGAGTACATAGGAATATCTTGTAGGTGTCATACAGTTGTACCGTAACATAATAGTCCTCAGCTTATAGTAGATAAGACAGAGATTAAAACAGAAGAAGAACTAGCAGGGGATCGAGGAGGGGTGGAGGGGGATTCAGGGGATCAGACCGGAATAACTCTTCCAGACCGTATTTCGGCCATGGCGACCAATCTCAACGGAGAATTAGTCTACGGCGCGGGTAATATTATGGTTTACAAGTGTGTGCGCAGACACAGGTGTACTCTCTCTTCCCATACTCTCATAGTCCGATGGGGCGGCAGTACGACACTACCGGAGAGAGATCAGGCGGAAGACCAACGACTTAACGTGCTTTCGGAGACACGGGTATCACACAGCCATCTTCCAAACTCCGGTCTGCTACTGAGAAATTCCTAATGGAAAACCCATTAACACCTTTGCCCGACCTGGCAATTGAACTCAGGACCTCTCACTCAGCAGTTACATATTATAACATGGCGGGCGGAACATAACATCAGTCTGAACCATAATATGTGAGTGGTTGACCAAAAAGGGACCTGGAGGGATTGGAAACAGTTTTTTTTTTTTTTTTGGATCTGTGGTCTTATAGCTTTGTTTTGGTCTAACCAGAATATTTTTAGGTGCCACCACTCACATATTGTTTTTGTCTTTCTAAAAATTGATGAGTCATCGGTGTTTTGTCGCTATTTGCCCTTATACAGTGATTCTTTTTTAACCAGCAATCAAACAGCAATCCAACAAATCCCTTTCTACATTTAAAACCTGAACAGTAATCCAGTAAATGTCCGTACATTTAAACCGTAGTAAACAAATAAAGTGGTTCTGCACCACAAGACTGTGTCCACCATTAGCGCAACCACAGATACTCGCTAACAAATATTTGTTTTTCTAGTTTGCATTTACTCTAGACTAGTTCCAGTGGTAGTGAACTAAATAGAAATAGAACTGGTTGGTGATTCTCTTCGTTTTGTCACAGTTTAGTCGTTTCATTTAAGGGCCTGTACTACCTCAGATTGCGAAAATTGTCTTAGCATTAATGGCTGTAGTTTCAACAGTACTGCAGTATTCAGTTTGTAATTCATATACAATAGAGATGAGGATTATTGCTAAGTGTTATCTGTTGCGAAAACACGATTGCATAAAATTTTCTCGATAAAAGAAAGCTCAAAGTTACCTCTAAACCGTAAAATAAAAGGAGAATATTGAATGGAATCGTCATTCAGTAAGATTGTATGAACTTAGAGGGTTGTATTGATGATTTTAGTGAGTATGAATCTGTAAATACATACTTTTTACTCTCGTGGATCATATTTTGTTCAAAAAAACGAGAGACAATTTGAATTTCCCTCTAATTGAAATTGGGCTTCATCAAACAGGGATTTGTGCGTGATTTATCTTTTTTCTTATTATCAATTAATTTTAATGACTTGACTAAGGTAGGTACTTGACCACTTGACAAAAATTGTCTTGCGATAGGTATTATGCGATATTTCTTGGAATAGTGAAGAATTTTGGAAATTAAATTATAAAATAGTCAATGTACTTAAGAGATCGTTAATGAAAGAGATTTTCGAGGGAAGAGACATTTTGCGTTTCGCTAAAATACACACATCAAAAGTGTCTAGGGATCAAGCATTTTTATGCGGATTTCTTGAGATTGAGATGTGGCTTTGTAATAAATTTATGATTTTATAAATTTATATGGATCCTTTTTGGTGCATTTCATAATTTGAATCAGGAACTGTGAATCAAATTCGAGTAAAAGATGAAAATCCGCTGTCAATATTTTCCCTATAAAAACATACAACGCATTGAAGACATTATTAGTGCTACTGTTTCCCTACTACTGATTAAAACCAACGTTATTATGGAGCGGCGACGTCATTTAAGCAGGGAAGAAATGCTCAGACCCGTGGGAATGATAGAAGCTGGTTCCCGGCAACGTACTGTGGCTTTAGCTCTGAATACAAGTCAGAGTGTTATCAGTCAACTTTGGACACGTTACCGAAGCACTGGTACCGTGGCTGAGCGCCATGGAGGACGGTATCGCTGCACCACACGGAGACAAGACCGATACATTCAAATCTTAACTCGAAGAGCTCCAACAATAACCGCCATGATGTTAGCCGTGAGGCTTCATCACTCTTCAGGGAACTTAATTAGCGACCAAACAGTCAGAAACCGCTTGCATGAAGTGAACCTTCATTCCCGAAGACCGCTACGGGTACCACCTATAGCAATGCACAATCGTAGGATTCGATATCAATGGGCTCTTGAACACAGAAATTGGGCAGAAGAACAATGGCGTTTCGTGTGCTTTTCTGATGAGTCTCGTTTTGGTATGAGACCGGATACAAGACGTATACGACACTGGAGAACCCCTGGACGCCAACAGCGATTAAAATCCTGCCAGGAAGTCCATCCTTATAGTGGTGGAACCATCATGGTATGGGCGGGTATTTGGATCGGCGGAAGAACTGAGTTGATTTGGATCAGAGGCAACCTCAACGCTCAAATTTATGCTGAGACGATTGTATCAGACGTCATCGTTCCTCTACAAGTGCAAATCGGTCCCTTATTTCAGTTAATGCATGATAATGCACGACCGCACACCGCAAGAGTTGTAAGACAGACTCTCGCCGCAGCTAACATCAATGTCCTGCCCTGGCCTGCTCAGTCGCCAGACTTGAACCCGATTGAGCATGCATGGGATATGCTACAGAGAAGAGCTCTGCCGAATATGGAGGGTATCCAGTCGCAAGAAGACCTTTTTTAGGGTTCCGTTGCCAAATGGCAAAAAACGGAACCCTTATAGATTCGCCATGTCTGTCTGTCTGCCTGTCTGTCTGTCTGTCTGTCTGTCCGTCTGTCTGTCTGTCCGTCCGTATGTCACAGCCACTTTTCTCCGAAACTATAAGAACTATACTGTTGAAACTTGGTAAGTAGATGTATTCTGTGAACCGCATTAAGATTATCACACAAAAATAGAAAAAAAATAATAAATTTTGGGGTTCCCCATACTTAGAACTGAAACTAAAAATTTTTTTTGCGTCAAACCCATACGTGTGAGGTATCTATGGATAGGTCTTCAAAAATGATATTGAGGTTTCTTATATCATTTTTTTCTAAACTGAATAGTTTGCACGAGAGACAATTCCAAAGTGGTAAAATGTGTGTCCCCCCCCCTGTAACTTCTAAAATAAGAGAATGATAAAACTAAAAAAAATATATGATGTACAATACCATGTAAACTTCCACTGTAAATTGGTTTGAACGAGATCTAGTAAGTAGTTTTTTTTTAATACGTCATAAATCGTAAACCGCAATTTACCTTTTATTTAACCAACTCAAAAATAAAAATAAACATTTAATTTCATAAACATAAACCTAATGCATAAACCCGGATGTTACGGAACCCTCGGTGAGCGAGTCCGACTCGCTCTTGCCCGGTTTTTTACTTTACTATCTTACTTTTAATACCCCCAAAACCCCTGTAACGCTGCATGACCCATAAGTATAATCTTTTGCTCAATGTTACTTAGTTTGATGCACAGAATGTGTAGATAAAGGCTATGTCATGGTTTTTACAGCTCCGTACCCAAAGGGTGCCAACGGAACCCTATTACTAAGCCTCCGCTCTCAGTTCGTCCGTCTTTATCTGTGTGTTGTATATAGGTAGACAGTTGAAATTTTCACAGATTATGTATTTCTATTGCCGCTATAAAATCAATTAATAAAAATAAAATAAAGTTAAAAATAAAAGGGGGTCTCCATACAGGAAACTGGTGAACTTGTGTTTTATTCGGTATTTTTTGCCTTGTGGTACGGAACCCTTCGTGTGCGAGTACGACTCGCACCTGGCCGGTTTTTTTGTTGTTGCAACGAACATGGGCGGCCATTCCACAGCGTGATTTGGATGAACTCGTTTTGAGTATGCCAAACCGATGTTCTTGTGTTGTTAGTGTTCGCGGTAGAAACACGGATTATTAATTGTTTAAGTAACCCAATAAAATTTTAAAGAAAACTGTTATTTCAGTCTTTTTTTCGAACTTTTGTGTTAGTGGTTCAAATGTCAAAAATCCCTTTATTAGGAAAATGGCAAATTTCTTTATTAATGCAAAGGTGACTTGGTTTATCGTTACTGCGACAAACGAAAACACTTTATTTGATGAATCCTTAAAGAAAATTTTAATTAATATCAATCAGGAGAAAAGTTATTGCAAAAATATATGTTGATCCCTAGACACTTTTGATGTGTGTAGAATTTATATGTACATTTTGTGAAAGAGAAATTCTGAGCAAAGGGCATTCTGAGAATGAATGTATATATATAATGTATTAACATGAATTGTCTACAAAAATGAACAAACAAAAAACACAGACATAACACGTGAAATGTATTAAAAACGAATAGGTACCTAATAACAGCAAAGTATAAATATGCCTATTTTTATATCTGTTGACATATACAAACTCGTTCAATCGTGAATCAATCCTACACGTGCAAATAAATCGAGACGAGAAATTTAATTTAATTTGTATGTGTAGACACAAGCTCCGCTTGCTAAGCAAATGAGATAGGTATTGTACCTACTTTCATGAAAGTAGAAACATCATCTATCAGTAAAGACAATAGATTTTGGAATTAAGTATTATGACTCTTATCCATCAGTATTCTGTCCGTCGTACATATTTTTAGCAAAATATTCAAACCTTTGTCTGTGTGGTGCCGGACTTAAAGAATAGCACCACCCCATACTTCCCGTGGGTGTCGTAAAAGGCGACTAAAAGGAGAATGGGCAGCAGCGTTCTCTATGCATTCCACCACCATACCATACTGCGATCGCCAACCCGCCTGCCAAGCGTGGCGATTATGGCAAACCCCCCCTTTTGGGAGAGGCCTATGTCCAGCAGTGGACGTCTTTCGGCTGAAATGATGATGATGATTCAAACAAGAAATTAACTGATTGGCTCCAAGGTTACTGTTTTTATAGCATTAAGGAGTTTATGCAACATAAAGAACAATAATAATATTGAATGTTTCCCTAATGACTCTAATATTGATAGATTTTAAGGCCTATAATGTAAATCTCTTATAACGTAACGTAATTAGTATAACGATTTAAATTTGGTAATAAAGTTATGAAGTAATGAATTTTTTTTTTTTAAATGTATCAATGACATATTGTGTTAACAACATAAATTTAATAATTTGCACGCTTGCTTGCTGGCCGAATACAGTGACTTTTAGGCTATAAGATCTTCCTTGTAAAAATGTATTTCTTGCAAATAAATATTATTATTATTATAACCTTTCTAAGAACATAACAATGGAGATGTTGTACAAAAGTTACTCATTTAGTCCAGAAGTCAATAAGTTATCAAAGTGTTGTAAGCATAATCATCTATACCAGGGGTGGCCAACCGGTCGATCGTGAATATTAGTCCAGTCGATCGTGGCAAGGCAAAAATATTTCCAACTACAAACCTGATTTTGCTAATCTAGCGAAAGATGCTAAAACGCAATGCTCACATTATGATGTATATGCTCACATAAATAAGTAGGTTACTAAGAATAATTTTCAGTTTTATATTTCCCCTATTAATAAAAAAAAAATACCTACTACATAATTGTGTACTGAACTATGCTGTTTCATATAAGATTTCAAGAAGTATGTAATTGGTAGATCGCACAGGGTGTCGTCAGTGAAAAGTAGATCTTGGGTCTAACGAAGTTGGCCACCCCTGATCGAGACTATAATAAAATTATAAAGAGATAAAGTTTGCGAGGTTGTAGGGGTAATCTTCGGAACTACTGATTCGATTCCGAAAATTCTTTCACTAATGAGAAGCTATATACATTATCCCTGAGTGTCATAATAGGCTATGATTTACGTTAAAACGTGAAACTTCACGCGAACGCAGTCGCGGGCAGAAGCTAGTTAGTAATAGTTTAGGTACTTACCTTATACAGGGTTATTGGTAAAACATTAACAACCTCTTAAGAGGTCATTTTACTCAAACTCAAAGCATTTATTTCAATTAAACCTTGTACAAGCACTTTTGAATTGTCAAAATTAAATAGTCTGTCAGTTAGTCAGTAAGTTGAAGCTAGTTGCCCATTCCAAAACGTAGATCTCTATGGAGAAGAACGGGCAAAAAACTCCATGGGCAAGATCTCATTATGAACAACTTTTACTATGGGATCAAACCTGAAATCGCGGAAAAAAATCAGCTGTTCCCTACATAAATGTTCGTGTAACTCGTCAAAATGTAGGGGATTTCAGGTTTGGTCCCATAGTAAAAGTTGTTCATAATGATGAGTACAATGACCTCTTATGAGGTTGTTAATGTTTTACCAATAACCCTGTATACCAAGAAAATAGATAACACGATGTTTAGTTAGAACATGATGGTCTAATGATAAACGACTGCTTAGTGTTCAACCATACATTTTTTTAGGTTTAAACGTCTCTTAACTTTAATCATCGTTTCCGTACAATGGACATTTATTTGTCTCATTAGCCACAGTTGAGCTTCTACATGAACCCCCTAAGGTTTTCTGAATTAATATTTAAAAACCTCCTCATATTTCATAAATTTTCCCGCAATTTGTGACCGTAATGGCCATTCCAAAGTCACTGACCCCTTAAAAGGAAACAAACCTTAATAAATAACATCGAGGTCCACTCAAGACGTTTGTACATACCTACATGTAACGTATATAAGTCTATCATGATGCTTTTATCTCTCACGGGGTCAAGGGGCCCAGGGGCCCGGCTCAAAGCAGGGCCGCCCCTAACCTATCCACGTGGCTGAAGAGGGCTCCCCCTCCGTACTTATCATCACGACATTCCCCTCTTGAGGTTAGAAAAACGGTTACTTTATATTTATTATAGTACATAGGAAAGACGGATGAGTAGGCAAAAGTGAGGAAGACTTTTGGGTTTGATTCTGACCTCATTTTTAAGAGTACTCTGTGCGGTTTCTTTGATTCTTTTTTATAATATTATCTGCTTGACCTGGCTCTGGCAGCCGTCTGATTGTGGTTACTTACTTGGCTCTGAGGGGCAAGTCTCGTAATTTTAAGAACATTCACAGTCCGATCTCAATCTATCAGAAAAACCTCTAATGTTCCTACATTTTTGACAAGTTTTTGTCATTGATTATGAGATTGCAAGTAGATTTTTAACGTTTTTAATTATGAGAATTGGAGGTAGTTTAGCAGAAAGGACTCAACAAAAAAATTACAAACAAAATAATGCGTTAGTCTGTGTAATACAACTTGAGGCCTGAAAATATTGGTATGTAAGCCCATAAGGTGACAATATTTCAAAATATTCCAAATACAACATAATTGCAGCAATACACACCTAAACTTAAAACCTCGATAACTCAAAAAGAAACTTTTTATGGGTTGAGTCCTTTCTCCTAAAGTACGTCCAATTGGCCTTCAGATTTTGTTTATCTCGCTTGTAAAACAAAAATATTTAAATTTAAAATCGAATTGTGGTATCACTCAAATAATATGGAACTACCCAAAATAAAGCCTGGCCATCAGACCTCGATAAGGGAAAGGACGAAAAAAAAAATACCAGACAGACCAAATGTTCTCATCTCTGTAAAACAAATTGCTTCAATAAAGTTTATCGCTGTATAAACTTTAAATTGGACATGACGAATTTAGGGATACTTTTTGTTGCGCAGGGTCAAACTTTCATGATGTTGCCATCCAATCCATTATGTGTGGCATATGTTTCAGTTAACGTGGGAAAGAATTAGCATTTGAGATAATTGAGTGATTTACTAGTGATGTTTGAGGTCATCATCAAGCTTAACCAACTATTTTTGGGGTCGGCTTCCAGTCTAACCGGATGCAGCTGTATTTTACGTGGAGAGACTTCCTATCTGACCTCCACAATCCAGTTACTGGGTAACATTCCTCTTGGTAAGACTGGTAATCAGACTTTCGGGCTTCTGACGTAACCACTGTCAAAGATCCATGAACGACCGCCGGAACGCTTTCCGAGGCACGGAGAGGCCTCGGTATATAAAGATGGTCACCTATCCACGGACTGACCGCGGCAAGCATAGCTTAATGGCTGTTATTACTTAGCTACGTGCCGTCGTGTAGTTGCACAGGCGTCGATAACGTACCGCTCGTGTATTTGAGCACCCAGCAGTGACGCGTCCCGCACATATGTAATGCACACTTATACGCAGTATTTTCTATTCAGCCTTGTGGTTTTTTAAGTAGATTAGTTTTACCGCTGAAAAATCAGTACCTCTCTAATTTTTCAGGGGTAAAACTAAAATTATAAGGCTAACAACGAGCTTAACGAAACCTCATCCACTTACGTACGAGATATGTATCAACAAATCTTCTGCGTAGATGGCCAGTCTCCTTTGAGATTGTCTTCCATGACCGAAATTCGGTCTGGAGGACTATGTGCATGTCTATAGTGATCTAGAACATTGGTCATCATTCTCTTTGTCTCATTTAGGGCAGTGGCACTCTGACAAAAAGCGTTATGACTCGTAGAGTATACAGTGATTGACGCTAGACCTCTATTGATAAGCCTACCCTTAGGTTTTGCTGTCTGTTATCTTAATTGATTGATTGAAGGCACAGGCTATAGATAAACCTAGATAACGCAAGAGCAAGTTCCGCAAGAGACGATGTTCTCCATAGAGATCTACGTTTTGGAATGGGCAACTAGCTTCAACTTTCTGACTAACTGACAGACTTTTTAATTTTGACAATTCAAAAGTGCCTGAACAAGGTTTAATGGAAATAAATGCTTTCCGTCTTATTACAAAACGAGATCTAATTTTAGACCTAGCCTAAACCTTCGAGCCAGTTACTCTATTTTGAACTTTATTCCGACAAACGTAAATTTCTTAATGCAAAATTGACGACATAGACTCGGCTTTAACGTCAGTTTTTGTAATAAGAACTTTAGCTTCGTCGGATTATAGTTCTTAATTTAAAAATGGCTGGTTGGTTTAAACCTGGGTCTAAAGATAAATTTTGTTTTGTAATAAGGCCGTTTGAGTTTGAGTTTGCAACTACTTCGCGTGCCTAAAATTGCACCAGCTTACTTACAAAAATCGTAAGCCTCCACTTTCGCGCTCAGGAGAGTACTGCTGACTGGGTGAGCGTGAGCGCTGGCGCTAGGCCCCTGGGGTGGGGCGGAACGGGTGGCGCACGCGGCGTTCATCTATGTTAATCCTTATAACATCAGCTATCTGCCAGTGAAAGTCGGTCCCGTCAAAATCGGTCTAGCCAATTCCGAGATTAGCCGGAACAAATAGACAGACAAAAATAAAAATAAATCGTTTTAAGTACCGTATATATTTTCATATAATACGCATTTAGTTAAGAGCTGTTATTTTGACATTACAAACAGACACTTCAATTTTATTTATTTGTATAGATATAGAAAGGTGACTTGACGTTAACAAAACCTTTACACTTTGCAATTTGGTCTCTGTTGTGTTTTTTTATTTATTTATAAAAGGTACACCAACAGCTTCTGTATACAAGATAGTTAGATTTCGGGAGCGGAGCGATGGCCAAAATAAAACGTTAGGAGCCGTTTAAGAGTTTATTAGAACGACCCGAGCTTACAGAGTTTGATGTAAGACTGCTTATCCTATCTAGTCTGATACATACTTAGGACTTACAACTAAGCTGGTGGTCACTGGCGCCTTCACATCCGCCATGTCTGGCTGATAAAGGCAAAAGTGCAGCGTACGAGCTTAAGGCTCTACCACAGCGATAGATAAGGTGAGTTCGGAGAATGTAACTAGATATCAATTAACAGTAGGTAACAGTTATGTGCTTATACAGTTGCCAATAACAGGTGAACCAACATTCTCGAATACAGTGATAACCTAAAAGTTAAAAGTAAATATAAGTTACAGATGGTTACAGAGGTTGCAAGAAAAACCTACATACTAATACAACGAATCTTATCTTATATAAATCTCGAATAAAATTTAGTTTTATTAATAGATAACAAACAGCTCATTTATCAAATTAAATTTCAGTCGACAACATCCATCGGTTTCTTACTAAACTTCAACTATATCTGACGATCCTGCATACTTATCTCTTTTGTCGACTGTACCTATGTATGACATAGGTGTAAAGTTCACTTATCCTCCATAGAAAAGGGAGTCGACCAGACAGGTGTCTATCTGCCCGACGATTGATGTCAGGACGTTGAATATTATGATAGTCGCGTGGTGAACTGCTTGCACGAAGCAGAGTTTGGTGGTATACGTAGTTCGAATATGGCGATGTAGATGCCGCCACATACCTATCTATTTTTGAGGTTTTCACTTGACAACGGCATGATATTTGTTTTGGGCATTTGAACTGTTATCACATTTTTTTCTTTATCAAAACCACCAACTTGCGAATTGTGTCGTCCATTTTTTCCGCCACCAAGTCATTTGACTTCTTCCTACATACTGTAAAACTATATTCCTTTTTGAATTTAACTAAATAAGGATTTTTTAAAAGACAAAGTAAGATTTAATTATCAAAGTCTTTGTCCCTAAAAACAAAAACAATCAAAATTGATGCAGCTCAAAATATCCCTTTGTAACAATGATTAGTGGTTGCAAACTACCGAACCAACTCGCTGTGTAGTTTCGCAAGTTTGTGAAGTTTCGTTTAAGATAATACGGTGCTTTGTAGCGGCGGTGCTGCCAATGTTTTTTAATAGGGAAACAATACCCCAGCGATTACCGAGGGTTGGAAGTTTCCCCACGTAATGTTTTGGAACGTGTTTATTGTTTTAGTCTAAGGAGTTACGGCTTTATACTTGAGTGTGTATGGTTGTGTATACGTCTGAAATTTCTGAGGTTTTAGCATGGTGTTAACGGCAAAGTACAGAGACGGGCCTCTCCCTCTCTAGAGAGGTAATTTTTGGCCTCCATAGGTTAAGTGATTATGGTTTAGTAATGAAGATGTTCAAGACTAGGGGGCCTAAAAGGGCCACTTTGGCAGAATCATAAAAGGATAACATTATGAATTATAATACAGCGAAGACAGTCCGCGTTTTTCTTTTTTTCGCTGCACTACGTAGGTATAATCAAAGAGATTGGGATTGGATTAGGATTGGATTGATTGGTATTTTAGCACAGACAAAAGAAAAAAAAAATGAAAAATCCTTCACCAATGGGATTTGATACGATTCACTTAACAGTTAACTGTCTATTATGATTCATATCTAATGTTATTCTTTTATGATTCTGCCAAAGTGGCCTTTTTAGGCCCCCAGATTTTGGTAAGCAGGTTTGTTTATGAGTGGGTTTTGTTATTAAAACCCATAAGACCCATAAGTATCAACAAGTCATCCTCATCTACCAAGTATTTTCCTAACATGTGGGGTAGGCTTTTGGTCTAACGAGCACCCTAAATGCGTAACACACTCAGTCAATCAGAATCTGAATCATTTTAAAGGATATTGCTAATCCATTGCTTGATATGTTCGGAAAATATGTGTGCTAAACAACGTAAATTACGCAATGAATGTTGAACTTTCAAAGTTAAATCCATTCTTACAGTTTGTGTTAGCTGAATACCAGTATTTTTTACAAAGAGCGACTGCCTGTCTGCCCGCCACAACACAGTTTCAGGGTTATACAATACCTACTCTTAAAAATACTAAGTAGTCTGTGTGTTGCCGGACTTAAAGAATAGCACCACCCCTTACTTCCCGTGGGTGTCGTAAAAGGCGACTAAGGGTCGTACCGGAGAATGGGCAGCAGCGTTCTCTATGTATTCCACCATCATACCATACTGCGATCGCCAACCCGCTTGCCAAGCGTGGCGATTATGGCAAACCCTCCCAAAATTGGGGGAGGCCTATGTCCAGCAGTGGACGTCTATCGGCTGAAACGACGAAAAATACTAACGGAATAAAACTTCAGGACCTAATAATCACACTATATTATAAAGGCGAAAGTTTGTGAGTGTGATGTGTGTTTATATGTTCGTTACTTCTTCACGCTCAAACGGCTGGACCAATTATGAAACAATTTTGTATGGAGGTAGCTGACACCCTGCATTAACATATAGGGTACTTTTTATACCGATATTCCCACGGGATCGTGCTCGTGCCTGAAAAGGGATCGAACCGGGCTGATGATGATGGTTTTGTGACGGTGCAGAGGACGAAGCGCCGACAAAGAACCAACAAGAACCGCTGCGGCACAGCTCCTATCATCCCCGTTCGAGCCGCCCAGCCGAATACTCCCGTTTATATTTCCCGCCTACACTATACTAAGGCCGAGGACATCGTGGAGTACGTGTGCCAAATGACCAAGTAGGTACAGGCCGAAAGTTGCTTGAATCGCGCCGCAACGTCAACTTCAAGGCGTTCGTGGTGCGAGTTCCTACATGCTACCTGCACCTCGTCATGGCAGAGGACTTTTGGCCGCAAGGTGTAATGTACCGTCGCTTCCGCGGACAAGTACACACGATCGCACAATTTACTAAAATAGTTTTATTTTATATAGTTAGATCATAAAAACTATTGTTATAGGACTGACCCTAATTTGCTAGACATATTTAGTTAGATACTTACGATATTTGAACATAATTTTAAGTCAAAATCAGTACTTACTAATTATTTTGTTAAGAAGATAGTTACCAATCTCAAAGAAAATAGTCGCTTTAAAGAAAATAGTTGTTTTAAGCAAACTTGGTCTGTTTTTAGGAAAAGGCACAGAACTACTAACTGTTTAGAAAGTTGGCATATAGAACTAAATAAAAAAATAACAAGAAAAGGACCCGGGATAATCAACTTACTGTGAATTTTACTGAAAAGTGATTTTACTAAATTATCAAATAAACGGACAAAGGAAAATCTAATGGGAGACGAATTTATAATGTATTCACAAATGAACTAATGGCGAATTGAATGTTGGTAATTTTTAGAACACCTAAGATAAAATTGTATTAAAATGCAAAACAGTTTTTACTTTCATTGTACTTTTTTTCTGTTGTTTTCCCAGCTGTCAAATAAATCTGACCAACGGGAAAAAAAAATCCCGTTGGACAGACTAATCTAACCATCAATCTGTCCACTGGGAAATACTCGTTCTTAGATGTGCACTACCTTATAGACCATGTGCGTGTGGTGTGAGGGCCACTTTGTTAAAACTCTTTGAAAATGTGCTTAGGATTTAGTGAACATTCCCAAAGAATTGTGAAAGTTGGTATCAGATTTTGTGAAAGTCTAATAACCGAATTATAGACTGTAAAGTTGGGCCCTCAGTTCTCACATAGAGGATTGAGGGCCCACCTGAAACTGATAAACTATGGACACTACAGAAAAAGTCTTTATGCCAAAATCTAAGCTAATGCCAAACAAAATTTGTGAAAACAAGATATTATCGCAAAACACTGTCCTACTTTGTATATCTTCGTACAAAACGGGCCCTCAATTCTCATACACGTAAAAGTTTATTACGCAATTATAATGAAATCATTAACTTACAGCTACTGTTTGAAATCCTATATGCTACTAAATAAATTGTGAAAATTTATAAAAGTAAGAACAGGTCACCACTTTTTGTTGTTTGAAAGTTATCCCTCAGTCCTCCATTTCTTTTGTTTTCGATTTATTACGCTAATCGTATGAAAGATAAGACAAATACAAAATTGTCTCTTTTTGTGTCAAAATTGTGCAACAAATTAGATACCAGAAAGAAATTAAAATACCCTTTACTATATAAGAAAATCGAGTTTTATTTGTATTCTCTGTATTAGGAAATAGGGTGACCACAATTTCTTTTAGATTGCAGTAAAGATTAGTAAATGTAGAGTATAGGTTTTAATAAACTTTCTTCGATTTTTCGCTTATTATCGTCATAGCATTTGTACTCAAGTTTCGTGATAAAAAAAAATATTTCGGAAATTGAACGATCTCATAGAAAAATACCCAAATCATTTTTGTTTGAAAAAACGGTCTTTCTGAAATAACTAATGACAATAATCAAATAATTTATTTATTATTTTTATAAAGGCTTTTGCCCAGCCATGGGACAATGTAGGCTAAATATAATCCTAACTAATATTATAAATAAAACTAATAACTAGCTAATATTATATTAAAAATATTATTACATGTATTATATAATTATTGTTTACATAATAATAGTTGTAATATTTAGTGTAGTTACTAAACAATAGTTTATGATAGTGCAGCGGAAGTTGTAGGTAATAAAGCATTAAAGCGAGTTTTATGAAACAGTTGTAGTGAAGAATAAAAATAATAATATTTTTTAATACGCAAACACATCTTCGGTCAAGACACTCGATCATCTTCGGTCAAGATATCAAACATTCAAGGTAAGTTTGTTTTGGTGCATAGGTACTCATAATTTTATAAGTTCATAATATTTTACTAAATAGTACTTAGATAGTCACTCTAAGAATTGTTTAATTCAATTTCACCTATTTATAAATTGTAAAGTTTTTAAAGTAAAATATAATTATTTCATACTCCAGAAAACATCTTTGTTATTGTGAAAGTACCTACCTACGAATAAAAAAAACATCCAGGAACGCACTGCTTTATTAGGTACTAGCTTCTGCCCGCGACTTCGTCCGCGTGAAATTCGAAAGTCACATGGCTCCATCTATTATCATAATAACGTTATTGTTGTTTTCCTCGGGAACAGCACTTTTTTCGGGATGAAAGGTTCAGTGATTTAGGCGTGAAAAGCTTATTTCTAGCAAACTTACTTTCGCATTTATAATATTAGTTAGGATTATATTTAGCCTACATTGTCCCATTGCTGGGCAAAAGCCTTTATAAAAATAATAAATAAATTATTTGATTATTGTCATTAGTTTTTTCGGAACGAACGATTTTTCAAGCAAAAATGATTTGGGTAACAGTATTTTTCTATGTGATCGTTCAATTTCCGAAATATTTTTTTTTATCACGAAACTTGAGTACAAATGCTATGACGATAATAAGCGAAAAATCGAAGAAAGTTTATTAAAACCTATGACTCTACATTTACTAATCTTTACTGCAATCTAAAAGAAATTGTGGTCACCCTATTTCCTAATACAGAGAATAAAAATAAAACTCAATTTACTTATACAATAAAGGGTCTTTTAATTTCTTTCTGGTATCGCATTTGTGGCACAATTTTTTTCACAAAAAGAAACAATTTTGTATTTGTCTTATCTTTCATACGATTAGCGTAATAAATCGAAAACAAAATAAAATGGAGTACTGAGGGCCCGAATTTTATCAAGGTCATAACTTTTAAACAACAAAAAGTGGTGACCTGTTCTTGCTTTCATAAATTTTCACAATTTATTTAGTAGCATATAGGATTTCAAACAGTAGCAGTAAGTTAATGATTTCATTATAATTGCGTAATAAACTTTTACGTGTATGAGAATTGAGGGCCCATTTTGTACGAAGATATACAAAGTAGGACAGTGTTTTGCGATAATATCTTGTTTTCACAAATTTTGTTTGGCATTAGCTTAGATTTTGGCATAAAGATTTTTTCTGTAGTGTCCATAGTTTATCAGTTTCAGGTGGGCCCTCAATCCTCTATGTGAGAACTGAGGGCCCAACTTTACAGTCTATAACTCGGTTATTAGACTTTCACAAAATCTGATACCAACTTTCACAATTCTTTGGAAATGTTCACTAAATCCTAAGCACATTTTCAAAGAGTTTTAACAAAGTGGCCCTCACACCACACGCACATAATAGACCCTAAGTTGCCTGCGAGGCATGTAAGGCTACACAAAGCTTTCTTGTAATAGTATGTCTAATTAAATGAGATTCACGTTAAAAATTATGTCTTTGCAGTGGCAAAGGTTCCATACAACTCGATTTCTACCGGCTTCCCTTTGAAAAAGGCACAGTCAGTTTTCTATAGACAAATAATATAATCATTATCTTACTCCGGCTTACATCTTATAAAAATTGAACCTTCGTTACTGTGTCTTTGCAAACAAAAACTGTGTATTTTATATTAGTTTGAGGCAGAATTGGCAACGGGAACCAATTGTAGTAAAAAACTCCTAAGAAAAGGAGGTTGTTGCGTGGGGCGATCTTCTGTCTATTTTTAAATTGTCTTATTCTTACAACATTTTTAGTAATTTTCATTGTGATATATTGTTATTTTAGATCATAAGCGGCTCTTTGGAAAATTACCTCAACATAACAGAAATATTTAATTTTAATTTTAATAATGACCTTTGTTTAAATTATAACATTATAAATGCAACATTCCCCAGCTTCCTGAAATCAAGAAAAGGAAAGGACGCATCGTCCCCACTTTCCTCAAAACCTACGGCTCGAAGGTCGGTTTATCGAAAAGTTTGTTTACAAAAAATTTGTTCATCCACGATACAGGATAAAGAGTGTTATGAACTTCGGCGATAAGCCGGAGGTCAGGGCCGGAAGATACGGCTGTCCGGCCGTCCGGCTGATGGACGGCTTTTTATTTTATTTTATTTTGATTTTCGGCCAGAAATGTTTGCTTATATGGGCGTTATGGATGAGGCTAATGACTGTTTACTGATAGGTTTTTGCTGGGCATTTACTTTGTAGGTTTAATGCCTCCAATGACGTCGTTCATCATTTCAGCTTAGTGATTGCTAAGGCTCGTCGACTCAAAAGTAAAATTCAAATAACCAATGAGTTGACAGAATGTCATAGCTCTACAACATCCTTGTGCCACAAAGGCTGAAAAGTCGAGACCGGAATAACTCTTTTTAAAGTATGTCGTTCCACTCACTGGCGAACCATCACAAGAGAGACTGAAGCTGTGGCGAGACATTGCTTCCTTACCCAAACCGTTCGTCCCACCCGTTCAAGACCTCCCACCTGGACATGAGTTACCTTGAGTAACCTGGAAATCTTTAAACAGACTCCGGACCCAGGTTGGCCGAAGCAACGAAAACCTGTTCAGGTGGAGATTCATAGACGACTCCGCCTCGGAGTGTAAATGTGGTGCTGTTCCACAAACAATGGGACACTTAATATCGTGTCCTGCGTGTCCTGTCAGCTGTACGTTACAGGAACTGATGGATGCTGGTGAAGGCGCCAAACAAGTAGCCGAACTCTGGGCCGAGTCCATTTAGACTGCTATCGACACGCTAAGAAGAAGAAGATAGCTCTAGAAACAGAACCAACCCGAACTAGTGAAACGCTTTATAGTAAGTCGCGTCGTGAACGGACCACAATTGAAATACTAGTGCTGGTACATTCTGGTTACTCATTGGTGATTTGAGTTTGTTACATGTTACTTTTGCGAAGCGTCGTGGTCAATGGGCCTTTTGCTTGCAAACATTTTTTTTATCGTACATGTTGTGCTCTAAGCTAGGTGAGAGCAATGTTTCGGCTTTCAAGTTGTCTTGGTGTCTAAATACTCTATGCCGAAGGTACGCGACTGAAGTTCGGCATGATTACATCTGCAATACTATTTGAATGACTGACGACACATTATGCCGAAATTACGTTGCGTTATAGCGCTGATATAAAATCAGCAGCGGAACTTCGGTCGCGTACCTTCGGCATAATGTGTTTGGATACTTAGGCCGAGATCTATAAACGTTAATCAGTAAGTGTAGTATCTTCCTTTTTAAATTTGACAGTTGTGATACAGTAACAGGAATAAAGCATAGCCAAAGAAACCTTAAATTAACGTTAACGCCAAATCTATTACCAGGGGCACAAAAAACGTCGTTTAGGCTGTGCGTTGATATATCAGTCAGTCAGGACTTCGACTTTTATAAACATACATTCTATAGATGATAAAGTCGAAGCCACCTTGAGGGGTACTCAATCACGGGTTGAGATAGGATTGAGATATGATGAAAGATATATGATTCTATTGAGTACGAATTACGCAACATTATAGTAACCCCTGGTTTCTGAAAGCCATATTCAATTTAATCTCTTGTCAAAACCCATGTTAAGTGATTTGATTGGCTGCTTATTTCGGTCAGACAATCAGAAAGGCTTAGTTGAAATTTTCTTATAGTTTTCCTTAATGACTTCGATAATAGTACAGAAAGCATGTAATAAACATAAGATAAAAGTTTGAGAAAATTTCTTTAAAATTTAGCCAGGAAAATAAATGCCTAATTTTAAGCAAATTGATACCCAACGTCAATTTGCCGTGTTCCATTATATTATACAACTATCAGAGAAATTATAGTTGTGATTTGGTTATACGGACAGTTGAAGCTGGTTGTCAATTTGATTAACAATAAATTAATTTACCTGACTTTAGATTAATCTTCTTTTTAGAGTAGGTACAGCTTTGTTTTCTAGGTTTAGATGGACAGCGAGGAAGTAGCGTCTAGACTGCGCTGGTCGTAAGTAACGAGTAGTTAAGAATAGCCCCTTGTGGTGGCTATATAAAGTATCCCTCCTTCTGACTCAGGCGAGTAAAAAAAGGGGGAAGCCCGCAAAATTCAAATTTTCTTAATTTTTTTGCAATCTTCAGGTCAGTGGGTATCAGGTTTTATGTTGAACAAAATATGATTCGCAAAAACATGATAAAAATCATTAAAATCATCAATTACAACCCTCTAAGTACGCATACAGGGTTATTGGTCAAACATTAACAACCTCTTCAGAGGTTGTTCATTTATGTTCGTATAACTCGTCAAAATGTAGGGAACAGCTGATTTTTTTTCGCGATTTCAGGTTTGATCCCATAGTAAAAGTTGTTCATAATGATGAGTACAATGACCTCTTCAGAGGTTGTTAATGTTTTTCCAATAACCCTGTATAACCCAATTGATATTTCATGAAATAATAATTCAATAGGGTTCATCAGTCATTTAATTTCGCTAGCTACCCTTGCGCTTTCCCCCTAAGGCGAAAGCGCCAGGGTAGCCCTCGAAATTCAATTTTTTTGTTTTACGTTTTTTTGCAATTTGCTGATCAGTATTAAGTTGTACGTTGATTAAAATATGATTATAGACCGTAATAGTTGATGACTTCAATGATTATAATTTGCAGTGTATTCTGTAAATACAATATGTATTTACATAATTATAATCATTAAAATCATCAACACAACTCTCTAAGAACCAGTAATCCCACTGAATGACTATTTTAAGAAAACTTGACATTTTGGGATTATACTAACTTAACATGATAATAATTATAATAATTATAAAAATAATTATAATTCTGTAAATACATATTATTTGTTACGATTGCGAATCATATTTTAATCAACGTACAACTTAATACTGACCAGCAAATTGCAAAAAATGTGAGAAAATTTGAATTTAGCGGGCTACCGTAGCACTTTCGCCTTAACACGTAGTTTTTCGTCCACGTGAGTCCCAACCTCATTAATTTAATCCACACACTGCCTCAAACTACAAACTACCCTAATAGTATTAAAACAGTCTCATAAATACATTATCATCGAAACAGCACGTTTGTCCTAAGTACCAGCAATCGGCATGCCTAATCAGCCAATGTTCTTTGACCTCTAAGCTTGTATTCATTCAAACATCTCCATACTACACTCCTCTAAAGACCAAACCTTATTTCATGTTGGTTAGGTTGAATTTTGTTTGCAGAACAGTGGTACGTAGGACGTAATGACGCGTAACTTATTATGGAGCATTGGTCACCGCTATCAGAGGGTGATAAGAATGATACATTCCAATAATAAAATGGATACTTTCTTTGTATTATGGCAGCTAGTGAGATTGGAAACTATTTTGTGCTGTTATTTTGAGAAAACAGTTAAGGGGCTTAGGTCACTAAAGCGCGGTCACTGTCCAACTGCATTGAAAAGAAAGAGAAGCACGATGACACAACGCTGGTAATTTATTGCAAAATATTAAGCAATTATTTAATTACAAAAAATCTATTGTTTGGACTAAAAAATTAAAACAGTGGTGTTTTAGTATATGTTGCTTGTAGAATAATCTGACAAAAAATCAGAATGATTGTACGAGTATGTATATTAGTATGGTTTTTATGTAAAAAGAAAGTTTATAAGTATCTTCATGATTTTTTCTATCGTATCAAATTATTTGTATTATGTTTTCAACAGAGTGTCTACCTAGCATATATCCTGAATTTTGTTTACTGTGTAGTCGATCATATACTTTTATTCTTTCTAGAACTTGCGTTTTTTACGTTTTGGTTCTGTAAGCCCCGAAAAAACTTGTTTTTCCTCAAAAATAAAATTCTTTTAATGTTTGTTTATTACCTGTGTTATTTTCCACGAAATACAAAAACTCTTAAACAACTATTTATTTGAGCTGAGATAATTGTTTATGACGACTTAGCTGACACTTGACAGGGAAAACCAAGTTGTTCCTATCTGTGGTGACATTATTCAGAATGGTGTCTGTATTCAATCGTAATAATATTTATGGTTTTGTTCATGAAAAATACCTATGTAAGAAAACTCTTAATTGATTCATTTCAAAAGTGCATTATAGTTAACGTGACCATTTATTTTTTTGTCAGAGCGGGACTCTTGCGGAATGAAACAAAAAAAAAATACTAGGTATTTATTAAAAAGAGAAAAGGACATGAAAAATAATATGTTAGCTAAGTATTAAGTAATTTTAAGATTACATTGCGGTTGAAGACGCATTTGTTTTGTATTTGTCGATGGAGCAAATTAGTTTTATAAAGTCGGGTCTAGTCTAATGAAGCTTATCATATGATTAGTCTTTGTTATTAAAATTTATCAACTGCTTATGTTTTGTGCTGTCTTATATTTTATAGGTAATCAAATACAATTTAAATTGTTGATGAATAAATTGAATTTAATTGAATATCGTTTGGTCCCTTTGTAAAAGCGGGACATTTTAGCGGGACAACGGGACAGACAGCCTGAATGCGGGACTGTCCCGCCCAAAGCGAGACGAATGGACACGTTAATTATATTAGTTCTTCATAATCTAGTATCTATGAACTAAGGTACAGTCGGAGAAATTGATTATTTATTACGCAAATAGACTTCTGCTTAACAAATGATTTCTTCGACTGTAATTCCTATGTCAATTTGCCATTGACAGTCTGTTGTGATTTGATTATACAGACAATTTAGGTTGGTAGTGAATTTGCTAAACAATTAATTTCCTTGACTACGTCGACAAGTCAAGTCAAGTTGAAGACAAGGTAGTCTGGCAATAATTCCTTCTGCACATGTGGGTTCCCTGGCTCCTCATTAACGGCATAACTAGGTAAATGTATATTAACTGCTCTCAAATTACGATGTTTAATTTTTTTTTTTTTTACATACGTTTTGACATAATTTCTTTACTATTTGACATTATATACAGACAATTCAAAATTTTCACCTCTTTATTGGTGGTTTTAATGGGAATCATACACATAGTTTTAGCAGGTTTTTATTTTTTTATTTATCCTTTTGATAGATTCTTATTTTGTAAATGTGTGGACTTTGTAGGCCTTATAGACTTTAGATCTGTAGACCATTTTCTATTTTATCAAGTACTTGGTACTTGTTGACAGGTCTCCGCTGTCCTCCCATACCTACCGTAATCTGGAAACATTGTAAAAGCCAATTATTTTTAAAAAGAATAACCGTGGAGTTTCTTGCCGGTGCTTCTGACGTTTCATAAGTGCCCATGTAGGTTTATGTGAAATAAAACATTTTGATTTTGATTTTTGAGTCGACGAGAATGGCCCGCGGCTACCTACATAGCTGACGTTGCTGACGTGCTAATCTTTTCAACACAGTGTTGGCTTTGCTCAAAGGAGACTGACCAAAAGTCGTACCAAAAAGTCTCATGCATCAAGATCAAAATATTGTACTAATTATTTTCATATTTTTTTACGACATTACGCGTCGGGAATTTAATTTTTGAAGAGGGACTTTTGTTTAAAGTAAAAAAGTGTTGATATAGTTTTATTCCCTTTACATGACGTTCCGTTTCAAATGATCTGATATGACCTTGATTTTTGAAAGTGCTATGATGTCTTTAAAAAAACATGTACAAAATTATACTTTGTCGATTCTACATAAATTAAAAATAACTAGAATAGAATAGGCTGTTTTTAGAGTAATAATGGCCGTTAGTGTCAAACAAAATAAAGTAACTAGTTTTTAGGTTATTTTGTTTTTTTGAAAATCTCCGAAACCCGGGTTTTGTTTACAAAGATAACTTTTTGAGGAGTTAATATGATAAGTGTAATCTATAAAAAACAAAGTTTGACTTTGATGCAGCATGGTACGGGATTCCATACATCCATGAGCATTTTGTCCTTTAAGGTCGCTCAACGCGCTATGGAGCATGTTCGAAGTTTTTTTAAAGGATAAAATCAGGAATGAAGTTATCCGGAAAAGAACTGGATTTATTGCCATAGCTTACTGAGTAATCAAGCTGAAGTGGTAGTGGGTTGGCCATGTTTGTCGAAGGATCAATGGCCGATGCAGCCGAGTCCTGGGGTGGCGACCGCGTATCGGCAAGGGTAGTGGAGGACTCCCCCCAGCTAACTCGACAGACGACCTACAGAAGGTGGCTGGGAAAGAATGGATGCGGAAGGAGACTGCGTGTTGTGGCGCAGCCTGGGAGCTATGTCCAGCAGTGGACAGCGATAGGCTGATTTGAGCGATTGATGAGTTTTTAACTTTTTATTATTTATTTAATACTTCAAGCACATAAATGTACAGAGGCGGACTTAATGCCATAGGTATTTTCTACATATTTTTTTTCTATTTTTTTTCTCTCGTAAGTATAGCAACAGACGAGGGACCAAGTAGCTTCTTTTCTTTATCACTCAAGATTTTAAAGGTAATTTAACAATACGAGTCCCTCCGGCCGTTTTCACATCTGCGATTCGCAACCAGTTGCGAATTGAGATTTTTTAATCTTTGTTCGCAACTAGTTGCGAATCAAGAAAACTTTTACCTTAACCGCAATACCTACATGATATTAACTTCACATAACATCACGCCTGTATGCCAAGGATTAGACAGAAGTGTACCTATAGTATACCCATATTTCGCCAGTTACGTTTAAGAGGGCTATCACAAATTTTTCTTGTTTAGAGCGTTTGACTCGAGTTTTGATGTGTGATTATGATTTAACTAAAGCCACAATAGTAAAAAAAATACATGCCCGAGAAAGTTTGATTCCTTCTTTTGGGAGCGCATTCAATAAATATTCCAGTTTGTTCACATAAATCAGTAAAAAACTTGTTTCTGCAAAGGCTGTTTCATAAAATTTTACTTTCGGGCATCTCGCGATGCCCTGTTACATCGAAGATATAATAGTTTAATCATTTATAAAAATATCTACGATACAACTGTATCTTCTACTATGGTATGCATACATCAATTTATTATGTTTCATACAGTAATACACCAAAAATAATTCCGTAAAACAGAGAGTTAATGATAATTTTTCGCCCGAAATTATATTTTTTATCTATGAATATATAAAAGAAATTCAAACAAAAAGTATTTAATAACTAAGGTTACTCTGTAACCTTGCTTGAAAAAAAAAATAACTCTAATTTAAAGTAAATTAATATTTTTAAATAATTGTTGTATGCAATGCTATTTATCAATAAAAATCTCGGGACGCGCGGTCTTAGCTTTAGTCCGCGCCGAGCGCTTTCAAAGAGAGAACGTATTGCTCGCTCGCTGTTGCCGTCACGTGGTCTCGCTCACCAATTCGCCAAGAATAAAGCGCGACCAACACATCTTAATACAAGTGTTTTTTTTTATTAGAGAAGGTCGGATTGTAATGCATAAGTATTTTCCTATGATATTCTAGCGCGAATATGTATATCCTGTATTATAGAAAAAAAAACATACGTAAATATAAGGTCCCATTAAAATAGATGGAGAAACTTTCAGAACACATTCAGACCACCAAAATAAGGAAGATGGTAAAAAATATACAAGAAAAACGCATAGATACTTATAAGAAAAATAATCAGCTAACGAAAATACACTAATGTGCCTACAATTGATTATTTTAGGTCAAAATAAAATCACTTTAAACAGTGTTTTTTTTTTGCTGGGATATCTTTAGTTAGACGTACTAAGCGCTGTGTTTAAATGTCCATCTATTTTAATTAATAGTTGTTGTTGTCTTCGTTTTCTGACTTTTTTTTTTTAATTCAGATAATTATTTTCAGACGTAAGTAGTTGCAGTGTGGACTGGTACTCAATATCAACTAAAAGTAATAAAAGTTATCAAAGTTAATGATTTCTGGGGGGCTAAAAAGGCCACTTTGGCAGAATCATAAAAGGATAACATTATGAATCATAATATAGCGAAGGCAGTCCGTGTTTTCTTTTTTCTCTGCACTACATTAGGTATAATCAAAGAGATTGGGATTGGATTTTGATTGCCTTTTTAGGCTCCCTGGAACCTCAAAATACCAGAACCAGAAAAAACTCGTTTTATTAGGAGTACGTGCTTCTTGAAATCATAGATTAGAGAAAAGCACGGTCTATGCCACTTCAGAGATTTTTTTTTTTCCATACCTAAAGGGTGCCAACGGGACCCTATTACTAAGTGTCTGCTGACCGTCCGTCCGTCTGTCTGTCAGTGGCTCATGAGCCGTTATAGGCAGGTAGTTGAAATTTTTCGAAATGTGTATTTTATATTGCGATGTGATTTTTTCAGCGCATATTATTGCGGTGGTACGAAACTCTTCGTGTGGGAGTCCGACTCGCACTCGGCCGGTATTATTTTTTTAACAACAGACACCTGTACTGCTGGGGAGTTTGTTGCGCCACTTCTTCTTCTCAGTGAAAGCGCTAGGAAACGGTGAAGGGCGGGCGTTTTTGGGGACTGTCTTATGTAATTTTGACGTTCGAAAAGTGCAGATTCTCAGCCTAATTTGAATAAAATTACTTTTGATTTGCCTTTTTACTTTCTTTTGACGTTTTTATCCAAACTGTAGATACAACATCACATTGCACTTATTTCTATAAATAAGTACTTAAATGTCTACCTACCTGCTGAATAAATTACATATAAAGAAACTTCGTAAAAAAGTACCTACCAACAAAAAGTATCAGTGCGATTCCTTTCTTAGAAACTGGCAACGCGCAAGTAATGCTTCTGGCATCGCAAGCGTCTATAGGTTGCGGTAACTACACACCATCAAGCGGGCTGCGTGCTAGTTTGCGAAAAAAAAAATCAAGTATATGTGTATATTATGACCCTATAGTAATTCTATAGATAAACTGCTGTTCTAGGAAACATTCATTGGTACAAATAATATTTCATGAACTATGTATAACAGTAATTTAATTTATTTCTACAAACAAAGTAGCAAAGGCTCTTGTTGGTTTGTTCCTGGCATAGGACGCATAGCCGTTTGCATGTGTGCGTAGCATACCTCTTTAGATGCACACGTGCGCATCCGCTGCCGCGCGCCGTCGAATTTACCTAAAACTGAGCACTTCGATTTTGTAATAGCGCCCTTAAGAGCCTATACTACCTCAGCTAAAATTCACTCTTTATTTCGCTCGCACGATACTGCTCGCGGACTGTGTGAGAGCGAGACAGAGTGCGGTGCTGGGCGGAAGGCAGCGCCAATAGTTTAGGTATTTGCTTTTTACGGTGAAAATAAAGGTAATTCAAAAAAACTAAATAACATAAGACCTGCTTTATAGTTACTTCAGTTAGTATGCAAAGTTTCATATTCTAATTTTAAGTATTTTTTGAATACCAGCGGTTTATTGTTCCGTTCGGAGGTAACTTTGGAATAATTTTCTATCGAGAAAATTTTATGGAATCGTGTTTTCGTCTAACATAGTACTTAATATTAATTCTTAACTTTAGCATATATTTATTTCAAAATTAATGCTGCGGTATTTTCGACATAACGGAGGATCATGATAAGCCATTTGAGGTAGTATAGGCTCTGTATTAGGGAGCGAGCCTAATGCCATCAACAGTGCACACAGGGGACTCCGGGCTGCTACTGAGAAATTCCTGATGGGAAAACCCAACAACACTTTGCCCGACCTGCTAGTCGAACCCAGAACTCATGCTCTTGCACTTGCGACCACTGGACCAACGAGGTTTTATTAATTGTTTTATTTTACAAGTGTGTAATTGTAGGTCTTCATAATTTAGGTAGTCTCTACGAACTAATGTACCGTCGAAGAAACTTACATCTGCCCAACTTGAAAACAAAATCCCGTGCACAGATGACCACATTTGTTAGCAAGCGTTACTATAACGGCCGAGCGCTGCAAGAAAGAATAGCCCTTACGGTGTATAGATGTAAGTTTCCTCGATGGTACGTCAAGAAGTTGACGAGAATCGCCCGCAGCTACCTAGGTAGGTACAGTCGGGGAAATTCATTGCTAAGCAAATTGATACCATACGTCAATTCGCCGTGTTATAGCCATTTCAACCAACTGTCAAAGAATTACAGTTGTGATTTGAATTTACGGACAATTGAAGTGACTATTGTAGTTAATTTGATTATTCATTTCCCGGACTATACATAGCTGACGCTGATTTTATTCAACACAGCATTTATTTTTCTCATTTAGTTAGAGACGAGAGACCACGAAGCTTCTGAATTTTGTCCCTCAACCTTCGAGGGTAACTTTAAACATAGGTAGGTACCTACATAATAATTACTAGCGACCTCTTCGCACGGTTTCACGACTTGACAAAACATCGAGTTTTTTTATTTTACTATAATTATGTTTTCAAATCAAACAGTTTATTTGTGATACACTGGTATAAAGGTCTTACAACATAAAGTGAGTTCATGCTGTAATCAGCCTCATGGGCATACAAATTTATAAATAAAATAATAAAAAATTATGTTAGTTAATATTTAATGTTTTATACACATAAACCTTCTAGATTAAATTCTCTAAATAATGGTGAAGCCGCATCAACATTTGTTGAGTAGTTTAGTGAAACAACACGGTCACTTAATATCTAGTCAGACAGGAATATATACAAACTATAACAGAATAAACGCAAGTCCTGGAAGTAGTTTGTTCATAGTTGACGTATTTTGCTATACTGACCGCCGATTGAGCCAAAGAAAATGAAATCTTATTCCATGGCAATAAGACTTAATTTTACATGTGTAAAGTAATGCTAGAGTCAACACGATTTTCTTAATAATAATAGTTAGCTTTAAAAAGAAGAAGTTTTGGTCATTGTGCTTTTAACTCAATGCTCTTATTGGGGTGGATGACGTCTTGCGTTAATTATGTTACACATTTTATAATTATAGTTTTGGTTGGAACTGTAACCAATCACCCGCGAGCCGAATTTGGTCACAGTAACTAAGCCAGGGCACCCCGACCTAATGGGTTAGGTTAGTTAGAACTGTGGTCAACCGCTTGCGAGCCGAGAGAGCGAAGCGAGGCGAGCACTACTTCCAAAGGCCAAGCGGTTAACTATACGGCTAATTTAAGCAGTTGGTTGCGACATATCTATTATATTACGTTTCATGATATCCAATGAGAGGTTTTTCTTTTCAGTATTTAAAAAAAAAAATAGTTCCCAAGAACCCTGAAGATGGCGTTGAACTGACTATGTTACTAGATGCCAAAGTCAAAACGCTTGAAAAAAAAAACATTGCGTCACGTCATATACGCTCGTTGAGTGACAGTTTCGTTTGCTTTCGTTTTACGATCTCAAAATTACATCCAAGTGAATTAATAAAAAAATTATGTGACTTCCGTTCCTTGCAGTAACTTACCAAGTTCAGCGCCATCTATCCAGCGACTAGGGAAGCGTTAAAAAAAAAGAAAAGGAAAATCCCTCATTAATCTGGTTTATTCGTTCGTAACATACACAATGTAACCACATTCGTTAAACATTACAGTCACTCATTAGGTACTAACAATTAACATGCATGACGTAGATACTCAAAGCTAAGCCCTTTACGTCATGACGTAGTAACTATTTAGTAATCTGTGGTCATGACGTCACCAAGCCGCAGACATTTGTATCAATTTTGACAGAACGTAAATTAAACTGTCAAGTTACGAGCTTAAGTGTAATTTGTGCGTGACTGTACGTTAACTTAATAATGAAACAGACCTGAACCGGTTGTCATGTGGTATTTGAATCGTTAGTAGAATTGTTTCTCTGTAGATGATGAAATTAAATACATTATTTCAGCCAAATTATACAGAACGACAGTATGGTGTGATTGTGGAGCTGTGTCACAAACAATGCTCCACTAGGAGGTGGAGCATGAGGCAGGATAGGAATTTTGCCTCTGTGTCCCAAAACATGCAGTCAAAGTGACCTCTGCACTGTCACTGACAACGCCGTGGAAGTGGCAAAGTTTTGAGAAAACAAGATTTTAAAAAATACAGTCGTGCCAGCGACACGAAGAAGAAGAAGCCAAATTATAGATATAGTCCGATTTTTAATTCACTGGAGTAAAATGACACTTCTTAATAACTCATTTCGGACTGAGTTTAGAGATATGCATGTCAAATAAGTTTCGTTTGTTACACTATTCTGTACTAGAAATACCAGATTTGGTTGATGGCCGCGAAAAAACAAAAAGACGCCAATTTCAGTCATTTAAGTAACACATGAGCTGTCATTTTACTCCAGCTAATTAAAAATCCGACTTTAGGTACTTACTTAAATTGAAGAGCCAAGAGAGGGCCTTAAGTTAAAAAGACATTCTAACAGCGATAACTATGTATAATGAAAAAGTCAAAAATGTTTGAAATTAAATTGTTTGTGTAGGTAAATAGAATATCGGAAAACTTTTACACGTCATATTATTAAAAAAATAATGGGAGGGGCTAAATACTAACAGCCGCGGTTGGTCGGTGGATGGGTGACCATCTTTAAATACCGTGACCCCTCCGTGCCTCGGAAAGCACGTTAAGCCGTTGGTCCAGGCTGTCATCATTTGTGGATCTTCGACACTCGTTACGGGTACTCAGTAGCCCGAAAGTCTGACAACCAGTCTTACAAAAGGGGTCGTATTCGTATCGTATTACCCAGTAACTGGGTTGTGGAGGTCAGATAGGCAGTCGCTAAATGTAAAATAGGTACTGGTATTCAGCTGCATCCGGTTAGACTGGAAGCTGACCCCAACATATTTGGGAAAAGGTTAGGCAGATGATGATTATTAAAAAAATTAGCTAGCTAGCTACATTTCCCCCATTTTTTTGGGGTTATTTTTTACCCCTGAGAAGAAATGGCGAAACAAAGTCCAGAGATAATCTTGGTCAGATCAAGTAAAGACAATGTAGATTAGTGTCTGACATGGTATTTTGAAAGAGCCACACAGATTTCAGTGGACCAGTCCAGTCAGTGCAGGCATTTGTTTGTCAATCATATTGTAGCTCAACTCAGAATTTGGAGAGCTTATGTCAATCCTGTTGAACGTCGTTGTAGAAATACGAAACACTTTGAAAGCGATGGCCACGTGTGTCGCCAACTCGACATGTTGCCTTCTGCAGTACTCACATAGCGGTAACGACACACTTTTCAATATACTCGTATTATTTAGTTTAGGCGTAAGTTTAATTTTGGATAGGTTAAAGCTTTTAGCATAATTACGCTAAAACTTTTAGCCTATGTTGTCCCACTGCAGGTCAAAGGTCCTTTTCACTCCTCTCTGCCTTGAGCTAGTGTGGAACAATCCTGTTTACTTTACATATTAAGGGGCTTACAGGACCTAAACGCAAAAAAAACGCAAGTTATAGAAACAATAAAAAGTAAATGATTGACCACAGTAACAAAATCAGAAAAATTTGATATTCTACAGGATATATGCTAGGTAGAGAGTGTGTTGAAAATATAATACAACTAATTTGATACGATAGAAAGAAATCATGAAGATACCTGTAAAAACTTTCTTTTTACAATAAAAACTATACTAATATACGTACAATCATTCTGATTTTTTGTCAGATTATTCTACAAGCAACATACTAAAATACTAGTGTTTTAATTTTTTTGTCCAAACAGAACAACAAGATTTTTTGTAATTAAATAATTGCTTCATATTTTGAAATAGCGTTGTGTCATCGCGCTTCTCTTTGTTTTCTATGCAGCCAGACAGTGACCGCATTTTAGGTCATGTAAGCCCCTTAATAAAAAAGTTTAAGTAAAAACTATACAAAATTAAACTTGCACCTCAAACTGGGGGCAAGCTAAATAAACATTTAACATGCTGATAGAATCGTGCTCAAACTTTTACGTTTAGGCTAATGAAAAAACTGCTTGCAGTAAAATAACTTCAGCGTAGACCAGCAAAAAACATGAAAAGCTTTCACGAACCTTTAGTTTTCGCGTTCAAAGTAATGTTTGCTAATTTTCAGTTTGATCAGTAAAACTAAACAAAGGGGCAAAACATTGAAACTGTAATTTTCACTACAGGACTGCGAAATACAAATATTGTGGTTCCGTTCAAAGTGGAATTTAAGAGGTAACAGGGCGTGTGATTCTCTTACAAATGTATTCCCCTTTTTTCTTCCTGAATAATGCCTCTAGAGCAATTTTTTTTCATAAAATCAAGGTCTGCTGTTGTCACAACACGTCTCTGTCATTTTATTTTTTTCAGCCACTTATTAGTAAAAAAAATATGACCCTCTAAAAATTACAAAAAAATGCCCTATTTTTACCGCCGTGATTAGAGGACTACCAGACAAATTAGAAAAGGTTTTAACATTTAAAAAATGTTAGCAACCTAAACATACTCTTTCTTATAATATAAATGTAAAAAATAATTAAATCGGCTCGAGGAGAAAAAAGGGGAATACGACACTCGATCTCGTCAAAATTTTTGCGATATTTCGGTCTGAGCTGCAGCTGTCCCTGTCACACACTAGGGGGGCAGACTTGAGGTAAGGCGACGGCAATAGTTTCTTCAAATACCTTTTTTATTTATTTTCAAATTCCTCGCAGGCCCCGTCCCCTCTTAATTCAAAATGTTACATAGGTTTGTGCCCACACGTATCCGTGCATAAAACTTAATTACTTACAGTGTTTTGAATATTAATAAAACTTTATGGTTTTCTATTGTAGCGCTGAAACGTGTTTCAGGAACATGATCATAAAAATGTAGTTGTAATATTATTCTTTTTTCTTTTTACTAAGCTGTATAGTTTGGCAGGTTGTCTTGCAGCTATATCTATATATGTACCTATTAGTAATAATCCTTTATTTTATCCAGATCACAGAATCCAATTTGTTAGTCATTACATACACACATCTTAAACACTAGTGTTCGTGTTGTGTGTGTGTGAGGGTGTGTGTGTTTGTGGGGGGGTGTGGGTGGGTGTGTGGGGGTGTGTGAGCGTGTGTGTGTGTCGGTGGGTGTGGGTGTGTGTGTGTTAGAGTGTGTGTTTGGGGGGTGGGGTGTGTGTGTGAGCGTGTGTGTGTGTGGGTGTGTGGGAGGTGTGTGTGTGAGGGCGTGTGTGTGGGGGGGGGTGTGTGTGGGTGTGTGTTTTATGTAAAGCTTCATGATATTTTGTAACACTTTTCTAGCTAGTGTAGTGGCCCCAAGCGCTACTGCTAATCATGAAGTCCTGAGTTCGATTCCCAGGTCGATCAGTCTTGGGTTTTTCAATTAGGAATTTCTTAGTAGCAGCCCGGAGTCTTGAACAGTGCCAGATTGATGGCAATGGGGTCGCCCGCTATGACATGGGACTTAAACATAACTGGCGAAATGTGGATGTACCTACTGTAAGGTACACTTCTGTCTAACTCTTCGGGGATTACAGGCATGATGTTACGTTATTTTTCTAGATAGCTTAATAATAAAAAAGTCCCAAATATGCCATTTTTAGGGTTTCGTACCTCAAAAGGAAAAAACGAAACCCTTATAGGATCACTTTGTTGTCGGTCCGTCCGTCTGTCTGTCAAGACCCTTTATCTCGGGAACGCGTGGAGGTATCAAGTTGAAATTAAAACCATAAAACCAAAAATTAAACACCTAAGTTAACGTTTATTTCGACACTCTCAAGCAATCAAAATTAATAGGGTACGCGTACTTCCCTTTGACAAGTAAAGGAAAAAATCCGAAAACCGTAAATGTGCAGGATATTTTTTTTAATGTACGGTGGGCTGCATCAATTGGGTACCCCAGTTGTATTAAAATTTTCGTACAACTGGGGTATCCAATTGATGCAGCCCACTGTACATTAAAAAAAAATCCCGTGATAAACTATTTACATACCTACAAAGTACGGAACCCTCGGTGCGCGAGTCCGACTCGCACTTGACCGGTTTTATATCTTGGGACTCTGTTTTATTCAATAGAAAAAAAATTAAACAACAGAGTTCCAAGTTATTAGTTTAGAAAAAAATCATAACTATAATTACTTAGGTATTAATACAGAGCATGATCAACAAGCTTTTATCTACTTTTGTGCTAAAACGACAAAGCCCTAACCCACTTAGAACAAGACTTATTAATAACTCAGTGTTAAATAATTAATTAATACATTAAACAAATACTCCTTGTCGTAAGATAACACAACTTATTTCCCTATTCTAAACATGTTTATTTATAATTAAATCAAGGAAGCCGTTAACAGTTCTGTGCTTGATTTTACCCGTCTTAAGAATCTTCAATTTGTTTTGTCGAGCAAAACTTAACTTTAGAGAACTGTAAATAAAGTTACAATTTCAGGGAAAGGTTTAATTTTAAGTCAAAAGTGCAAGGTAAAATATCGTCAGTAGGTGACACGGTCTGATAGACAGAGGATGAAAATTATTTCCTGTAGCTGCTTTTACTGTAATTTCAGTCTTAAACCTCTTTAAATTTTGTATAGTCTATCACATCACACTAATAATAAACAGGCGAAAGTTTGTGAGTGTGTGTGTTTATATGTTTGTTACTTCGTCACGCTCAAACGGCTGGACCAATTTTGATAAAATTTGGTTTGGTTTGGTATGTAAAGCGTTGTATTCCGACAAGCGCCGTGATTCGTTCTGGTGCGCTGTGGCCGTTTCGGCAACGCCCACCGCGGTAAACATTGCGTGGTGCCATTTTTGAGCTTGAGTTACATTTTTTGACTTTTATCATTCGTAGACTACAGTAGATCATATATTTGTTTAATTGGAATAGAGGAAAAGACATATCTATTCTATTTTTTTTTTGTTAGCCTATATTGACCCACTGTTGAGCAAAGGTCTCCCCAAAATCCTTCCAGGAACTCCTTTTCCAAATATCCAAATAATTTAGTTTATGTTGATAATTTCAAAGTATTTTAGCCAAGACAGGCAAATGTTACAGAATCCTAAGTTAACAAACACAAAGGCTTTTCAGTCATGGCATGTATACCTACACATTATTTGTAGTATATGCGAAACCCGAAACACGTGTCTAGTATTTTTATGTAAATAATCTATGTACAAAATTTTAAAACTGTATCATGAAATATCACAAAGTTATAAGCTTGTTAAGTTACCTGTTTGTCCGTACAATAACATGCTTACCCGCGCCGCTCGCGTCGCGCCGTCTTGCGCTCATTAATAATAGTACCTAGGTACCTAACCGTTCGGCGCGGAGATTGGATAACCTACTTAGTGTCGCTCAGTGTCCAACTTTTAACCTTTTTATATATTTTTGGGACAAAATATAGGCAGTCGCTCCATGTAAAATACTGGTATTCAGCTGCATCCGGTTAGACTGGAAGCCGACCCCAACATAGTTGGGAAAAGGCTAGGCAGATGATGATGGGACAAAATATAGGTAACATAGTGTAAAAATTATTGGAATCGATTCAGTTACTTATTCTGAACAAACTATATTCGGGCCTTCGCATATACTAAAAATAACGTTGTAAATTGTAGTTACAGGTATATACTCAAAACTTGAGCGTGAGCAATGTTAGCCCAGTGGTTATGGCTCCGACTTACGAGTTGTAGATCGTGGGTTCAAACCAAAGAGAATATAACTTGGTTCAAACCCAGCCAGGTGCTTTACTTTTTGTAAATAATTTCATCACCACCGCTCTCAAAACGGTGAAGGAAAACATCGTAAGGAAACCGACCGAAAACCGAGGAAATATCCTAGAACCAAAAATTCGAAGACATGCGACATCTACCAACCCGCACTGGGCCGGCGTGGTAGATTACAGCCCACTCCCTCTGACCCAGCCAAAAACCCAGCAATAACATTATAGGCTGACTAGCTGCGCCCCGCGGTTTTACCCGCGTAAATGTCGATCCTGTGGGAATATCAGGATAAAAAGTAGCCTATATGTTAATCCATAGTGTCAGCTAGCTTCATACCAAATTTTATCAAAATTGGTCCAGCCGTTTGAGCGTGAAGAAGTAACAAACATATAAACACACACACTCACAAACTTTCGTCTTTATAATATTAGTGTGATTATGACTCGAAACTTGCAAAATAATTCCATTTTACCTGCAACTCTCACCCTCGCTGTTCCCTGGATCACAAACAAACCTACATCCTGTTCCATTCACACCAAAAAGGTCCATATCCACCAAAAACAATAGACAGCCACCCTCCAAAACAAACAATGTACCCATGTGTTGGTAATCACATTGAACATAACATAATACATACATGAGTGTTGACACCTGAGACCGCGCCATTAATTACTACAGCCGTTTGTTTAGCTTCCTATTATATTAACTAACTATTTACAAGCTTTTGTTTCTATTAATAGGGTACGGGGGTACGGAACTAATTGTTTTGGGGGGTTTTCAGAGGGTGGGCAGGACACTATTTTTTTTTTTTTGCGGATGGGAAATCATCAAATGACTCCTCCCGCTCTGGGTGGAGCGGAAGGGAGTGTCAGACTCTTACTGACTAAAACCCACCCGTGTTCCTTCCTTAGCCCTTTATGTTCCGGGCCAGCGGTAACCCTTTCGGACAATCCCGCTGACCCGGCAGGCTTCGGCCCTAAGGCTCCTCGATGCTGACATCTCTTTGAGGCGCGCGTGGAACACGTACGCGCCGTCCGGCAAGGACCCTTCCTCTTTTGTGTTTTGTTTAACCACGGATTGGGATCGCCAGTAGGTTTCCCAAGTGAAGTAATATTGTACCAATTCCTTTTTCTTGTAGGATCTGAAAACATGACTGGCTCGTTGGTGCAGTGGTGGCCAACATGACTGCTGAGCGTGGAGTCTTCAGTTCGATTTCCATTTCGAGTAAAGTGTTACTGGGTTTTTCAGCCATAGATTTTATAAGACTTGAGACAACTGGCAAAACTAATCAGTCTATCTCTATGAGGTATACAGGTTTAATGCCACGTTGCGTTTGCGTTAGTAACGCATCTGTAGGAATCCAACTCCTGACCTCGCAGTTTCTGAGCCTACCTACATTTTAACCGTTGAACTATTGCTGCTTCAAAATACCTATGTATTGCAGAGTTTTCCATTATATATTTGAGTCGATTTTCGTAAGAAGTCTATGTACAATCTAAGACTAACTCTCAATTCAGCCAAAAAACAAGAAGACTCACTAGTTGAATCAACAATCTAATAATTATCTTCCCGTCTCATTTCTCTATCACCAACCAAGCTATGAATGAGAAATCTGACGTCACTCCTTATAACGTGTATTAAGGGGCATAAAGGACCTAAACACAAAAAACGCAAGTTTAAAACTTGCGTTTTTTGTGTTTAGGTCCTTTAACAATAAAAGTATATGATCGACTACAGTAAACAAAATCAGAAAAATATATGATATTCTCCTGGATATATGCTAGGTAGATAGTGTGTTGAAAATATAATACAACTAATTTAATACGATAGAAAAAAATCATGAACCTCTAAAACTTTATTTTTACAATAAAAACCATACTAACATACATACAATCATTTTGATTTTTTGTCAGATTATTCTACAAGCAACATACTAAAGCACTAGTGTTTTAATTTTTTATTCCAAACAATAGATTTTTTTGTAAATAGTTAATTGCTTCATAATTTGCAATAAATTACCAGCGATGTGTCATCGCGCTTCTATTTGCTATGCAGTCCGACAAAGAGCGCGCTTTTGGTCATAAAGTCGCCTTAAGTAATCTACATTATAACGTGCTATAACACAGGTAACTCGTTGTAGTAGATTGTAGTAGTAACCTACTCGCACTAGGCGAGTTCCAATTTACACAGCAATGTAAACAGCTCGGGGAATATTTGAGTTTGGAGCCCGGAATTACTAAGTAGGTAGTCAGCACTTGATTTTATTTTTTTTAATTCTGTTTGATATTCAATCTAATGTTGTAAGTAGATATTTTCTAAGCTACGTGACTAAACTTATTGTAATTTAATTTGTCCAGATGTTTTCTTACCGAAAGTATCAATTTGAAAAGAAAAACAAGTAGATATTTACTAAGTACCTACATACTTTTTTCTAAAGACTGTCTAAGTCTATATTTTTTTAACAAATCAGAAAACAACATATTTTTTTTTTATATACCCCCCTATCAAAAAAATTACAACAAAAAAATTTATAATAAATTTCAAAGTACCCACCGCAAAATAAAACACAGTCCAGTAGCACAGCGCACTCGTCGGTATCACAGTCACTTATCACTTACAGACACACGGTCACGGCGGGCTCCCGAGGGCAACTGAGCGCGTCACACTCGGGAGACGGTACTCCTGATAAGACAAGTGTTATGCACTTTTTGAAATTGAAACTGTCAATTTTTTTTTTGTTCTCGTTTAAGTTTTTTTTGTGGTTTTCTTGTGTGACATTACTTTCTCATCATCCTCTATGCCTTGTAGCCAATCTGCCGGTTGATTCTGTAAAAATCTCACCGTTAAAACTTAGGAAAAGTGAGTTGGTTTTTGCTAGGAATTGACACTATTGACAGCTCACTCCACCTAAGTTTTCACGGTGAGATTTTTACAGAATAGCACCGCTGCTGTGGTAGTCTTCTTATTTAAAAACGTCTTCTCACTAAAATAGCACGGTATTCTATTGCCCTGGCATTCTAACATCTTCAATTAACTAATTGAAACAATAATTAAACACAACAAAACTCAGATATTTTCACACTTCGGAGTAATTTCAATCCTGTATTTTAACCTGAATTTTATTTCTATACCTCTGACTACTAAGTACAACTAGACTATCATTCAGAAAGATTTAATGTGATCCAACTTTAAAAACAAAGCAGTTGTTAAAATTATTTCCAAAATGACAACATTTACAATCATCATAATCAGCCTATGTTCCCACTGCTGGGACACAGGCCTCCTCTCTGTGAGAGGAAGTGGGCCGTAATCCGCCACGCGGGCCCAGTGCGGGTCGGCAGATGTCACATGTCTTCGAATTTTTGGTTCTAGGACATGCCGTGCCGGTTTCCTCAGAATGTTTTCCTTCACCGTTTTGAGTGGATTGGTGATTAAATTTACCTAAAGTAAAGCACCTGCCTCGGTTCGAACCTGACCTACAACTCGTAAGTTGCGGCCGCTACCACTAGGCCACCACTGCTCTCAAATCATTCATCATTCTCCTGCCCTTATCCCAATTTATTTGGGGTCGGCGCAACATGTCTTTTTCTTCCATACTTCTCTATTAGTCGTCATCTCGGTAGTCACCCCCTTTCTAACCATATCATCATTCACACATTCCATCCATCGTTTCTTTGGTTTTCCTCTAGTCTTATAGCCATCGACATCCATACTCAAAACTCTCCTCACGACATTTTCCTCATTTCTACGTAACACATGCCCATACCATGACAACCGATTCAAATTCAACCACTGCTCTCAAATGACAACATTAAAACGTCACAAGTATTAATTCGACTTCTGTCGCTGACTGTGCATCAGTTGTCCTTTATTTAACCATCTGTCAAAAGCGCTCACAACAGACGATTCATTCCTGTGTTAAAGTTTATCTCGCATTGTAAACATCGTTTTCATTTAACTACTAGCTAGTTAAGTAATATTACATCTAATGAAACACTCATTAAATGTACCGACAAAGTATTGTTTTATTGAAAGTAGAGGCAATTAAGTTGGCTACACATATAGATATTTTGAGTATATACACCTGTTGGGTGTTGCTTCATAAAATCATGGTAGGTGTTAGGTATATAAACTAATATAATTATATATATTTTACTAATTAACATGTAAATGTAATGTATGTACAGTATAGGAAATGAATTGTTAAACAAATTGACTATCAACTTTGTCCAATCACAACTTTCCTTCTTTGACAGTTGTATGAAATGGTTATAATACGGAAAATTGATGTAGGGTATCAATCTGACTATACTTATTACTTACTAACTGCGTCCCGCGGTTTCCGGGCTATGTTCTACCGAAGAGCCTAATTTCATTCAAATCCATGAAGCCGTTTTACTGTGGAAGCGTACCTAGATAACAAACATACAAAAAATCAAATATTTTTTTTATTTACAAAAAAATAATTATATTATATTTAATAATATAATATAATTATTTTTTTACAAAAATAATTAATAATAATTATTATTATTAAATAATTTTAATAATAATAATTATTATTAATTTTTTTTTTATGTAAAATATTCGTTTAGACAACCCTTTAGTGACGACTTGACACTTACAATGATTATTTGGATACTTATTTAAGGTATTATAAACTTTTAACTCTCATATTTAGTTACTAAACTCTAATGAAAATTAATGACTTATTTGCTAAAGTACCTAGCTAGTTGGGATACGAAACTTACGAATTCATTCATTATGATCTGTCAAGGTAATCAGCGTTCCTAATCGCTGGTTATTAGTCTACTAGCTGCGCTCCACGGTTTCACCCGCATGTTTCAATCCCTTGGAAATATCGGGATAAAAAGTAGCCTATATTATGTTAATCCAGGGTGTCAGCTACCTCCAAATCAAATTTTATCAAAATTGGTCCAGTCGTTTGAGCGTGAAGTAACAAACATATAAACACACACTCACAAACTTTCGACTTTATAATATTAATGTGATTTACTACTTACCATATTCGCGAACCAGAAAAATAGAATTGCCAACTCAGTGGGACATTGCTCGCAGAACAGATGGCCGATAGGTCCTAAAGGTTCTGGAGTGGCGACCCTAAAGACGGCCATACACACTACGACCCACCGGAGAGGTCTTCCTGTACAGGTATGCCTGCGCAGGTGGACTGGAGCGTGTGTGAGAATAGACCTGTGCAGTTTTTTGAACCTGCGCAGGCGACCGGCGCAAAATCGAAAACCAATTATTGCGAGTGATACCGTACGGTGTACCTGCAAAAGAACTGAAGACCGCTTCGGTACACCGGAACGTCCCCACACACGCTATACCGACGTGTGGTTGACCTGCGCAGGCAAACCTGCACAGGAAGACCTCTCCGGTGGGTCGTAGTGTGTATGGCCGTCTTTACGGTCGCCACTCCAGAACCTTTAGGTCCTATCGGCCATCTGTTCTGCGAGCAACGTCCGCAGTGGGCACACTGAGTTGGCAATTCTATTTTTCTGGTTCGCGAATATGGTAAGTAGTAAATCACACTAATATTATAAAGGCGAAAGTTTGTGATTGTGACCTGCGCAGGCAAACCTGCACAGGT
The DNA here is from genome assembly GCA_916614155.1 of Mesoligia furuncula. Classification (NCBI taxonomy): domain Eukaryota; kingdom Metazoa; phylum Arthropoda; class Insecta; order Lepidoptera; family Noctuidae; genus Mesoligia; species Mesoligia furuncula. Next base: position 26,271,701 of record OU744798.1, on the reverse strand, counting down.
AACCTCTCCGGTAGACCGTAGCGTGTATGGCTTACATAAGACGTAGCGTTCGAAGGCCTCCCGCAAGATGGACCGCTGACCATGTGAAGGCCGCAGGAAACCGCGGTATGCGAGAAGCACAGAACTGGTCGAAGTGGCGATGCATGGGGGAAGCCTCTACCCAGCTGTGGACGTCTTTCGGCTGAAATGATGATGATGAGTCTCCGATACAGCTGACGTAATACCTAGTAGGTATAACTACTTTCAGCTTTGTATATTTATACTTCACTAATGCATCACCCGGAATCGTCAGCGTTTATTTACTCGTTAGAAAAACACTTGAATATAAAACGCGCCGGAGACGGTTTCCCCGCGACTGAACACCGCCACAATTCAGCCAGATTTATTTTGCAGCCGTCACTCAACACGGAATAAATTCCATTTGATGGACAGATGAAATATTTCATCCATTGTTTTTGCACTTAAATGTTCGTCTGATTTGTAAGAATACAATTTAAAGAAGAATAATATGTATGTTCTTACGTTACGTCTCGCAGAAATGCCACTTATGTTAGGCACCACTTTTTATTATTGTTTGTACATATTATGCCCATGTAATGTAATGTAATGTCTGAACGCAATGGGTGCCTGAAGATGGACGGCGCCTCCGCGGTCGGTCCAGAAAGCGGTCGGTGGCGAGATGACCTGGACGGGTACCGCGAGGGCTGGTTTGAGGTGGCGTGGGAGAGGAGTTCCTGGAAGGACTTGGGGGAGGCTTTTTCCCAGCAGTGCAGCACTGCAGGTTAAACAAAAAAAGTTGTATATCACTATTTTGATACCTACTGTGCACTAATCCTGAGTCCGGGAGGTTTATGATACATTAATGTATCAGAATAAAACTTTACACAATCTGGGAATTGAATCCAGATCCTTATGTTTTGCAGGTGTGCCAATAACCGCTATACCTTCTATAATATTATCTAATTTTTATCCGCACTAGACGGCTTCTCAAATCATATCTATAATTCGAATCTTTTGGCAAGGATTCCGGGAACCAAACCATGCTGACTGGCTGATCTTGAAACCACAATATAGTTTACAATTTCTCTAGATAAGCTCTAGCCGACTTTTAGGAGTGTTAAATACAAGGTGGTAGGGACGTACAACTTCTTACTATACGGATTTAGTAGGTACAGACGCCAGCACATCAAGCTACTACAATCTGTCAAATTTATTTTATAGATTTTCAACTTTATCGCTAAAGCATAAGGTTCAAAGTTGATTGGGAAAATTTGACAGTTTCGGGTAGCTTGATGTGCTGGCGTCTGTACATGATTCTGAACCCACCTGCGATGATTTTTTTTGTCATATATTTAAAAAAAAGTTGCTGTTCAGTACATTTTGACCGCGGATGAAATGCATATTTTTTTTTAACAAGGAGGCTTCAATAAGGAGGAGGTTCTCAGTTCGACGGTATGCTTTTTATGTTTGTTACGCGATATCTCCGGCAATTGTAAATTAAAAAATAACGACAATTTCGGAAGTCGGTGGCAAACAACGAAAATGCGATCCCAACGACCCCATATCCGAAATTAAAGTTATTTTTCACTTTGTAGTGTCTTTTTGGAAGTCGGTTGTTTTTTTTTTTGTAAAAAAGTTTTTATTCCTCATCTGCTGAATTCATGGCTACAGTTTGCGTCGATGCCATCTTGTATGTATAATGCGCAATTCGTAACTCCTTTCTTATGTAGGTACCGACGCGAGCATATCAAGCTACCCGAAACCGTCAAATTTTCCCAATCAACTTTGGCCCTTACGCTTTAGTGACAAAGTTGAAAATCTATTAAAGAAATTTGACAGATTGTAGTAGCTTGATGTGCTGGCGTCTGAACATAACAGAGATGTAGTAAATTAGTTATAGTACATTTCACCAGTTATGTTTAAACCCCATGTAATAGGAAGCCAACCTTTTGCCACCAACCGGACAAAAAATCAGAGGAGGTAAATAAAGATAATGGTACACTAAAACCCTAAACTGTCGACCATTAATACAAAATTATATCTAAACGGCTACATTTATCGATATCAGGGAAATTTATTTCTATATAAATACTGAAGAATAGGCGACCCTCGTCATAGGGCGGACATGAGGAGTCGAAACTCGGAAGTAATACGAATTTTGTACCTTTTATATTACTTACAGGGAGTTATGTAGTTCGCGAGACGCCGATTAAGGTTTTATGGTATTATATAGATAGACAGAGGAATTTATTGGTTTTTCTTTCACCCCTATCAAAGAAATCCAATAAATTCATCTGTCTACGACTAACTGTGAAGATTACATGAAAAGGCTAATATGAGACAAGCCTGCCTTAACCAAATTGGTCTTACCAGATGCGTGCGCATACACAAAACAATGTCAACATTGCCAAAAATCCGATCCACAGAGTCACCGCTCAGGGGGCCTGAAAAGGCCACTTTGGCAGAATCATAAGAGGATAACACTATGAATCATAATGGACAGTAGACTGTTAAGTTAATCGTATCAAATCCTATTGGTGCAGGATTTTTCAGTTATTTTTTTTTGTACGTGCTAAAATACCAATCAATCCGATACAAATCCAATCCCAATCTCTTTGATTATACCCACGTAGTGCAGCGAAAAAAAGAAAAACACGGACTGTCTTTGCCATATTATGTTTCATAATGTTAACCTTTTATGATTCTGCCAAAGTGGCCTTGTTAGGCCCCGGGTCATCGCATAAGCGTTAGATCTTGAAACCGTAACACGATATTGTACGGATGAGGGATATTATGAGTAAATGACACAACGAATGCTGATACAATACGACCTTTATTACAAGAGAACACCGGTTTATATGGTTACATTGACATCTCCCTCTCATCTCCTCCCATGGACTAAAATAAAACAAAAGTTAATTTTATTTTATTGTATGGATACAACGCTAGTACATAATAATCATTGTTGCTCTTATACGTATTTAAAATGAATGACATAATCGTGGTACACGTCATATTCGTTATTTTTTTGGTTTCACAAAATATAATAATAGGTACTTATTTATAAAACGGGTTATTATAATTGACTTCAACTAAACACCTATGAGCGTGCAGCTGGTGCTTATACGTCTCCGTTTACTGCTGACCAGTATGAAAGCTGTTATGTTATGATAATATGTGCTTAAGACATTGATAATTAATTAACTTGTTGATTTTATTTTAATCATGGTACAGTTTCGTTCTGTTTTTGCCTACAATGTCGGGTTTCCCCTTAAAATCGACGTCGACATTCGATGACAAATCTCTAATCACTTTGTAAATTGTTTAAGTTTATTGCCAGTTCATTTTTAATTAAGACTTGATCGTTTGGCTTATAGCGTATTGGGTTTACATGCTGATCGTATCTACTTTTTCAGCCTATTTTATTGGCTACCAAATTTTTCCGCGCTTCGGTTTGAGAAACCTGTAAAGTGGGTAACTGTTGTAATTATATAGTGGCCCTACACACTTTGCCAAATTATTGGGCAAGTTACACTTTCTACGGTATACGAGTTCGAAGGGTGTAAATTTTGTTGACGTGTGAACTGTCGTATTATAAGCAAAGCACCAGAACGGTAACCAAGTACTCCACAGCTCGGGTTTTGCTTCTGCTTGGATTCGTAGAAATGCACCTAGATTTTTATCATCTTTTTCGCTTTGTTAAGGCTCCTACTAGTGTAAGCTATTGGTGTGCCATTCGAGTTTGATAGAACTGCCCCAATTGCGTACCCAGATGCATCAATTTAGGACCACACAGAGAACACATCTTATAAGTTATACGGATACAGTTATACGGGTATAGTTATTATACGGGCCCGTTTTATCTCGTAGATTTGAAATCAGTGGGGAGGAGGGATTTTTAATTTTTATTATTTTTTAGTATTTTATATTAGTTACAAGAAAATAGTACAAGAATTTAGCTAATATTATATTTTATGAAACTTTACAAATTTTTTATTATAAAAAGTACATCTGAACTAAACGAAGTGAAGATTTCCGCAAAATTTCAAGTATTAGTTTACCGGATTTCATATCTTCGGTCCACGGCACTGATAAATTAATCAGGAAAATCTTAGCCTCCACACTGATTAATTCTGATGTGCCGTGTTTCACCGAGGCTATGGATGCCTGGAGACTCGCTTGCCCAAATACAGATCCACCCGACAATCCATCTTCCCAGAGACGGTGGGATGAGCCGCTCTGCAGAGTAGTACAGAACAATTTACTTGACTCGTCTGCTACTTCTGCGGAACGTGCGCTTCTGCTGGCTGTGGGTAGGTGGGAGTCGGGTCTTTGGCTTCTTGCACTACCTTCGTCGAACATAGGCACTTTGTTCGACGACACTACTTTTCGCCTCGCTGCTGCCCTACGACTAGGCACTCCTTGCTGTTCTCCCCATCGCTGTCACTGTGGAGAAGATGTCAACAGCCTCGGGCACCACGGCCTGTCTTGCAGCCGAAGTGCGGGTCACTTAGCGCGGCACGCGAACATTAATGACATCATCCGACGAGCTCTTGTCACCGTCGGCGTTCCAGCTGTATTAGAACCCAATGGCTTGGCACGCGACGATGGCAAGAGACCGGACGGTATGTCTTTATTTCCATGGAAGGTGGGTAGGCCTTTAGTGTGGGACGCTACGTGTGTCGATACTCTTGCGCCATCCCATCTTCCTGGCTCGGCATGCTGTGCTGGCGCTGCTCTTGCGGCTGCGGAAAACCTCAAGCGGTGAAAATATAATAACCTCATCAGAAATTATATTGTTGCGCGCCACAATTAATGCCTGGTACATGGTGACAGTAATTACCACTAGCGGCATCTAGTATCGAGTAGCGGAACTAGTAGTCAAGACCCTTCTAGAATATTCGATGCGAGAACTTTCTAGAACTTTCCCGAACTATCGACAGCTGGTCGATCGAGGCCTGTATGTACTCGAACATTCTAGATGTTTCTACAATGGAAGGTTCTAGAACTCTCGGCGACACTATATAATGCCGGCGTGAGCCGCGAGTGTTACAGTGTTAAATAAGCGATCGAAGTGAAAACATCCGAAGCGATCTTCAAGTGCGACTTAAGGCGATCAGTAGTGCAATTGTGTTTTGTAATTAGTGTGTTTGAGTTGTAATTAGTGTTGTTAATTAAAGTGCCAATTTTTGGTTATTAAATCGGCAGTTTTTATTGTCACGAACCCGAAGCTCGTAACAATATTTTCGAGCCGTTTGGGGTTGAAACCCTCGGGCCGTGGGGTCCGAGTGCTCATAGGTCTTTTTAAAGAAATTTCGAAACGGCTGGTTGACACTTCCCGTGACCCAAGGGCTGGCTTTTACCTTGGCCAGAGGCTAAGCATCGCCATACAGCGTGGTAATGCCGCCAGTCTCTTGCGTACATTACCAGTCGACAGCGATGCGGATGAGTTTTTCGACGCTATTTTCTAGTTTCTGTATAGTTTTAGTTAAGTAAGAATTTAATTTTGTTATTTTTACCTGTCTATATCCTAGTTGACTACTTGTTTCTGTAACTCGACTTTCTGTGAATGCGGCATTCTATAGGGCTTAACGTACACTGGTGCCACGTTTGGTTTCAATGTTATTGAATGTTCATATAATTTAGTTATTCCTAATTTATCACCTGGTAGGAAGAAAAGGTCTGCATATTTTGCGCTTATGGGACTCTATAGATAGTTGCTCCTCCTTATTTAAATGGTTCAGTGATAGCGAAGCGAATATTTTTCTGACACGATTTGCATTATTATTAGTTTCTTAAAATGAACATACCTACATCTTACTCACTTGCTTTGTAAAGTGTTGGACTAAATTCTGTCTCTGTGGTATTTAGAATCTTAATTGGTATTTTCCCATTCGTTGGCTTAACTAAAGTATTTGCAACAAAGATCCCCTTTCGTAGTTCTGTTCCATTAACTATACATTCCTCTGGCTCACATGTCTGAATAAAGTGAATAGACATGATCTCGCTGGTATATTAATGTGATTGTTCGTCATTATTAATGGTAATGATCCCTTTGAGTTGTTATTTCATAGTAACAAAGTTTGGTTACCGTAATTTAATACTTTGTCTGTGTGGTGCCGGACTTAAAGAATAGCACCACCCCATAAGTATGGGGTGGGTGTCGTAAAAGGCGACTAAGGGGCGTACCGGAGAATGGGCAGCAGCGTTCTCTATGCATTCCACCACCATACCATACTGCGATCGCCAACCCACCTGCCAAACGTGGCGATTATGGCAACCCCTCCCCCCCTTTTGGGGGAGGCCTGTGTCCAGCAATGGACGTCTTTCGGCTGAAATGATGATGATGAATTTAATACTGATTATACTTGCTTAAAAAATCTTGTCCCAGTATGCCACTACCTTTACAAGACAATGTTTTAAAAACATAAAACTTATGTTGTAGTGTCTCTTTTCCAATAACTAGGCCCAAATAAGCATAACCTATGGCCTGGACTTTGCCCCCGATGCCATTTACAAGTGTCTTCTCGATATGGATTAGAATGTTTTTGTCGAGAATATGTTTATACTTTATGACTGATATGGATGCACCGGTGTCAACTAATAATTGGTATGAATAATGATTATGCGATTTTATGTTTACGTAGCCTACGTTATTGCATGATAATATTATGTTTGTAGTCCCGAAAAAACTGGTCTTCATTACGTTGTTCCGTTTCTGTATTTTCCTGCGTTTCTGAGTTGTCCAAAGTATGTATGGGGTACTATAATTGGACCTACTTCTGTTTCCATGAAATGATCGGGCGGACCTGCGCCAGCTTGCCTGCGATCCTCTCTGAACCTGATCCTGTTGTTCGTCTTGGGTTTGGACAACCTTTTGGTTGCCACGTGCGCGTCCTCTATCCGCGTATGAGTACCGGCCTCTCCGCTGTCACCAGTTGTAAGACGATCTCCCTCATGGTGATTCATGGTCAAAATATCAGAAGATGTTGATGGACTTGTCATATCTTCGTCGATAGCCGCCTGTACAGCGTCTTTCAATTATGTAAAATTTCTGGCTGAAATTATTGTGCTAAGTAACCGATTTCTCAATCCATCTGAGAAACATTTGATGACCTGCTTCTCATTAATTGGCTTTAAAACTTTAAAACTGGCATCGTTGCCTTCCAATTGAGAGATCGTCAAATCAACAAACAATTCCGTTACTTTTTTGCCGTAATCATCTATTGTTAAATCGTTTTGCTTTAGACTTTGCAGCTTACGTTGAATTGCTGTTGTCGATTTTTTAGGCAGTAACTGGATCTTCAAATCAGCTATAAATTCGTCAATATTGCTATATGAAGTCGCTAATTTCAATTTCGCGGTCTGAGAGAGTGTAGTTTTAAGCACAAAGTTTAACAATTTTCCTCTAATTCTGATTTGTAATACACTACACCATCTATAAGTTGCTTACGCTGGCCTCATCGTTCGTATAAACTGGTAATAAACTTAAGGCAATTTTTAAATCAAATTTGGTAGCGGTTGCCATCTTATCTGCTGTACTAGGTTTCTGTGAGCACAGATCTAATATTTGTTCATACAAACTGTCAAAATTTGCACAAAGTTCGTGAATATGTGAATATTCACTCTCACTTACGGTGCTTTTCGTTTTTGAATAATATTCTGAAAATAAGTTGTACTCTTTTACTAAGTTATCTGCCTCTCTTAAATTTACGATTATAATGTTACCCTTTTTCCCATCTGGACCGATCTTTATCAAATATTTTCTGATTTCGAATAACTTGTCATATAATATTTTTATTTTTTGTGCCATTTAACATATTTCTATCTTCTCAGTACATACCATTATTTTATACTGCATACGCTCCAGTGTTTATTTTATTTTCACTTATCACGTATCTTAGTCCACTGTAATAATGTCATGTATACAATGACATATGTATATATTACTTATGTATATTAATGTTATGCGCTTACACGTTTACCACGATTAGAAAATTGACAACACCTTTTAACCACGCACTGATTCATTACGAATACGATTTTCGCGCACTGATAAATATATGGCCGCGCACTGTTCTTCATAAATCCTGGCCTTATAACTCTTCAGATGATGTCCTCAGAGACCTTCTTGTAGCCTCTGGCATTCGTCCGCATTTCCTTTTCTACCTCAGCTCTAAGTCTCCATATAGAATATCGTAGTCTGTCCTTCCTGATCTCATTACCCATCCATTTCTGATAGCAGTTCTTATAGATTCTGAAGACACCATACAAAAAGTGCTGGCATGTACCGTCAGCTGCCTGATGTCAGCGCTGTTACTTCCTCCTGCTGCGTTTTGTGGAACTATAACTTCTTCTTTCCAGTTAGTTGTACCCATTTCGTGTTTGTCGTGGTAAATATCCACAAAATAGAATAGTGGTCGCTTTAAGTCCCGGTAGAAGATTGGTCTCATTACAATACATTGTGACAACACTTGTCCCGTTTTGGTCAAAGAAATGTAAACATACGCTACTCGCGTTTATTTTACTGTCACGGTCGCCATGTACGGATGAGGGATATTATGAGTAAGTGACACACTACATCCTTTATTACAAAAGAACTCAATAGAAATCCAGAATAATTATTATAGAGAAAGCAGAAAATGCCAAATCGGGGACAAAAAGCTATGTTTGCTTCTGATAAACCGCTTATGATAACAAAGCCAACGCAAACGCGAAAGCTTATGGTAATCAACTAAATTAAGAAATTTCTCGCCGGCTGTTCGACACTTTACGTGACTAGAGGGCTGGGTCGTTCTTTGGCCAAAGAATTAGCATTGCCATTCAACGTGGCAATGCTGCCAGTCTTCTGGACACGTTTCAGGATGACAGCGATGCGGACGAGTACTTCGATGCCTAAGTGTCCTTTGTTTTTGTATTTATAGCAAGTTAGTTAGTCATTTAATTTAGTATCTAGCGTAAATAGTTAGTCACATTTTCTCTAAATAAATCACAGTAAAATATTACTGTGATTTATTTAGAGAAAGTGTGAGAAAATTTTATAATAATAAAGGCGAAAGTTTGTGAGTGTGTGTGTGCTTATATCGATGCCTTAGTTCACATTTGCACTAACTACAAAATTGACAATTTTGAGGAGATCGTTTTAAAGTTTTTTAAAGTTTAGACGTGAACAGTACGAAAACAAAGTAAAATAATAAACAAATAAACAATTATGCATCTATTCACAAGACTAAACCTTTAATCTAACTCCATCTTAACTCAATATTTAGTGTATTTGGCACTAAAAAAGTGAAAATTGAAAATTTTGCAGTTAGTACAATTGTGAACTAAGGCATCGATATGTTTGTTACTTCTTCACGCTCAAACGGCTGAACCAATTTTGATAAAATTTTGTATGGGGTTAGCTGACACCCTGGATTACCCCCCCTGGAATATACAGAATTAATGATGGCAAGTGGACTAGAGCCCTCACTGAATGGTTGTTGAGAGTCGGTAGGAGTGTTGGGAGATCAACAGACAGATGGTGATGGTGGTGATGCTACTTTTTATCCCAATATTCCCACGGGATCGACACCTGTGTGGTTGAAACCGCGGAGCGCAGCTAGTATTCAATAAATAGTTAAATTAAGTTAATTTTCAACTTGAACTTTACTACCATCGCATCAAAACGAATTCATAACCTCCAAGCTCCAAGTCTAAATAAAAATTAAATTAAATGAACCAGGTAAATAATTCATTTTCCCTGGTCGTATTTCCACCTCGCCCCGCATCTCGTCATTTGGCCCCGGCGCTATAAAACTGACAGCCCATCACAGAGTCATTCGCGCGAGTATTTTTAATTAAGCCCATTACATAGATCTTCTCGCTCCAAAAATAATCGTTAAAGTGAATAGTGTTCTTAGGACGATAGTATACTTGAAGCTATGATGAAATCCTACGATAGGTAACTGTAAATAGGCCATATTTAATCCAAAGTAGAAGCTTTTCCAATGTGCAATTGTCACTATTTTCTGCGTTCATCGTAGAACTCTTACCCCCCTTTCTTTTTATTCTTTCTCATTTTTTCTCTTTCTTTCTTTTCCTCCCTTTTTTGTCTAACCTTTCTTTCCTTTGACCACTTTCGTTTCCTTTTCTTTTTTTCTCTTTTCATCATCATCATCTTGGTAGCTCTGTTCTGCACCCTGCTGAATATAGGCGTCCTCCCTCTTGTGCCATGCTTCTCTGGTCTGTGCGAATCTCAACAAGGTATTACCCGCTATCTTCTGAATATCATCCAGCCATCTGACTGTTGATCTCCCAACACTCCTACCGACTCTCAGCAACCATTCAGTGAGGGCTCTACTCCACTTGCCATCACTACGTCTAGCCAAATGTCCTGCCCACCTCCATTTCAGAGACGCTACCGAGGTTTCAGACATTTTGGACATACATCCTACGTCGGATTTCAGAGCTACGGTCTCTGGCTTTCAACGGTAGGCCTCACATGGCCTATCCATAGCCCTTTGTGCACTCTTAACATTGTACACAGTCTCTTTTGTGTGCGTCCATGTTTTGGCCTCGTTCGTCATTTTAGGCAAAACACATTGTTCATAAAATTTGGTTTTCAGGCATTGTGGTACCTTTCGAATTTTCTGGGTTTCACTGCCACTCTCTCTCGAAGAGAGTAGGCCTGTGTCCCAACGGTGGGAACATTAAAGGCTGTACAATATTATCGTTGAATAGCTTCGAAAATGTAGAAGAATACATAATATATGTCAAATCAGTAGAAATTATAACACAGAATATGAGAGGACGTTAGCTGTTTCAGTCAGAGAATAAATGCGTTCAGTAAACCACGGTGTAACAGTGTCTTTTACCAAGAATATTCCCGTAATGCCTGCGTTTGGCTGCAAACCAGAGTTAAATCTAGTTGAGCTATGGCATGAAACGGCTGTTCAAAAGCTTTCCCCAAAAGCAATTGAATTATGTTGTGTCTTTACTGAGATTCAACCACTACACATAGATAGTCAACAAAACCATTATGGCCGTTGTTTCATTCTATGATAGAAACGAAAAAATTCTACGTTTAAAAGTAAAACTAAGAGTATCATACGTCCTTAAGCTGCAAGCTTATAGCGCGATTTTGTGCATGTAAAGTCAGGTAACTAACCACCAACCAACTAACCAACCAACTAACTAACCAACCTAACTAGCTGCGCCCCGCGGTTTCACCCGCATAAGTTTCGATCCAGTGGGAATATCGAGATAAAAAGCCTATATATTAATCCAGGGTGTCAGTACCTCCATACCAAATTTTATCAAAATTGGTCCAGCCGTTTGAGCGTGAAGAAGTAAAGAACATATAAACACACACACACACACACACACACTCACAAACTTTCGCTTTTATAATATTAGTGTGATTTTTAAGCAAACTGGCTAACAACTTAAATTGTCTGTATACAGGGTGGCAAATTGTAGGTAACCATGAATTCAGCACATGTTTCTAGACAGACAGAAATTTTTGCTAGGTTATAAAAAAAACATCTGCCGTTGTAAAAAACAGTGTAGCGGTTACGACTTTTAGTTTCTAATAAATGCATACATGTATCATTCTATTAAAAACTAACAGTTTTAATCGCTACAGCTTCGCACGCGGTGAGAATGTTTGAAACAGCGAATTTTCTTTTTATAACTGGCGAAAAGTGTCAACGCAGTGGAGTTCAGAATCATGTATTGCATTCATGGTAACGGAGGGGCAATTCTCGTAACTTTAAGATCGTTCACAGTCCAATCTCAGTCTTGATTTGTCAAAAATACCTCTAATTTCCCTACAATTTTGACATGTTTTTGGCATTGATTGTCGCTGAGATGACATTGAGACTAGATTTTGAACGATTTCATTTATGGAAACTGGCCTTCTGATGCCGTATTATGACGGCTTAATGCCATCATGATTGCAGTGTAAAAGAGAGACGGAGCTATACATGACCGATAGCACCATCCCTTTTTCGCACTGAAATCATAATGGGATTAACACTTCGTAATACGGCCCCTACGTCGATGTTCCTGCCACCCTGTATTCAAATCAGTACTGTCAGTCTTTGACAGTTGTATAAAATGGGTATATATAACACGGCAAATTGACGTAGGGTGTCAATATGCTGAATTGCCCTGACTGTAAAGATCGGATAAAATGGTCCACCAAAAATGATCGTACAGACGCCAGCACATCAAGCTACTACAATCTGTCAAATTTCTTCTTTAATAGATTTTCAACTTTATCGCTGCAGCTTAAGGTTTAAGGTTGATTGGGAAAATTTGACAGTTTCCTTCCTAGGAAGTATAATTCCAAAGATTTGTCTAGAAATGTAGCCAAACTCCCATATCTTTCAATACCAAGTCATGAACCACCGTCTAACGATGACTATAAACCCGAGACGTGAACAAACATAAAATGAATAGCAGAAATATCTCAACTCACAGTGGATTGCTGGCTTTAATGGGGTGAAAATAAAGAGAGTGAGATAAAACAGTTTCATGATAAAATAAGTGTTGTTTTCAGTTTCAGTAATGTACGCGCTTTTGTGATTGTTTAAATGAACGTGAACGGAGTAATTGGTGATAACGGGGGGCTCTCATTGTTTTAAATAGTTTGAGCTGTTAACTGATAAGGTTTAATGGTGGGTAGGATCTTCAGAAGAACTTTTAGACTCAGTGTCCTTTCAAAAGTCTTAAAGGGGGAGGTGAATAGGAAATTGTTTGAGGGGAAGAATTAATGTCCCATCTCATGTATTAGGTATATTAGATGAGTCATAGAGAATATTGACTTACGCTTGGCGCAACAACTTTGGTTTCTTATAAGAGCGGTTCCGTCACAGATATAGATACACCTAGATAACGCAAGAGCAAATATTTCGCATGCCCAGCTAAAACAGATAAATTCATATGGCAGTCGGGGGACCTCTTAGCATAGAAGGTGTTCCACAGAACGGTCCCCCGACTTCCATATGAATTTATTCTCGTTACCTAGATGTCTGACAACCAGTCTTACCAAGGGGTATCGTATTACCCAGTAACTGGGTTGTGGAGGTCAGATAGGCAGTCGCTCCATGTAAAATACTGGTATTCAGCTGCGTCCGGTTAGACTGGAAGCCGACCCCAACATAGTTGGGAAAAGGCTAGGCAGATGATGACCTAGATTCTTTAAGTTGAGGGTTTTTAAATTATTTAATCCTTTTCCAATTACTTACATTTAATTTTATTATTTTTTTGTGTCGGGGGTTTTTTAAATGTTTAATTTAATTTTTTATTTCATGCTTTTTGTATTAATTAATCCTCCTTAATTTTTGTATTTCATTCCTTTTATTTTCTTGCGTTTTAAGATTCAGGTAATTTGGTGTTTAATCAGGATTTTTATCCGTCAAAAATAATTATTAATTTATAGTAGCAGTGGGAATAGGATGTTGTATCATAAACATCCTATTCCCACTGCTGGAACACAGGCCTCCTCTTTGTGAGAGGGAGTGGGCCGTAATCCACCACGCGGGCCCAGTGCGGGTTGGTAGATGTCACATGTCTTCGAATTATTTGGTTCTAGAGATGCCGGTTTTCTCTGTTTTCATTCACCGTTTTGAGAGCAGTGGCGAAGAAATTAAATACACAAAGAAAAGTGCCTGTTTGGGTTCGAACTCTCGACCTCACAACTCGTAAGTCGGGACCGATAACACTGGCCTACCACTTTCTGAAGAAGGTCGAATTATTCAAAATATAACAGCGGGAAGTAAGAGCTATTGCAAGCTACGAAGGGTTTTTAAATGATTGTTAGCAAATAAGAAGAACGAGACAATCAAATAGGTTTTCTGTATGTTTGTCTGTATCTTGCTTGAACGATTAAATTTTTTTATCTCATATCATTATGGGAGATCTGACTTAAATTAGGATTTAATTAAGGGATTACGAGAAATTTCTCCCTCTCACTCATTACTCAACTCAGACTCTCATTATTCACTCGACTAGCAATTTAAGTGTTGATAAATGACGTCATCAGCTCACTAAGTGACGTCATGAAATTCACGATAAAATAAAAAGTTCTATAAGTGCTTCTACATAATTTACGTTCATGTTTCCGTTGTGGTACATCCATCAAAAAGTGGAAATTAAAGTTAATTATCTGTGTTGACAACATCTGCTGCTTTAAAATTAATGAGTAAATTTTCATGAAAATAATTTTGAATATTAAAATATTTACTTAAGTTAATTAACCTCACCACATAATCAGCCTATAATGTTCCAATAGTTGGGACACAGGCCTACTCTAAGCTCTGTGAGAGGGAGTGGGCCATAATCTACCATGCGGGCCCGGTGCGGGTTGGTGCATGTCACATGTTTTCGAATTTTTGGGTTTGGGAGATGCAAGATTCCTCACGATGTTTTCTGTCACCGTTTAGGAGAGCAGTGGTGATTAAATAAATTACACACAGTTAAGAGCGGTTACGCCGTAGGTACGGCATTTCATAGAAACTTTCAAGCCCTTATTGTTTCTCGAAATTAATGAACCGATTTTAATGAAACTTCATACGCATAAGCAGGATACAAAGGTCTAAAAAGTTAGTAGAGAACATTTTCAAAATGTCTTATTTAAAAAAAGATAACATAAATCTCTTTTTCTATGAAAAATTCAAAATCGGTCTAATTTGGCTGTAACACTATTGTTTGAAAATGTTCTCTACTAACTTTTTAGACCTTTGTATCCTGCTTATACGTACGAAGTTTCATTAAAATCGGTTCATTCATTTCGAAAAATAATGGTTTGAAAGTTTGTATGAAATGCCTTACGGCGTAAACGCTCTTAAGGACGAGCCTATTACCTAACCCAGCATAAATTCAGACTCAAGGCTGCTGAAATTCCAGAGAAAAACCCAATAATACTTTGTCCGACACACAGTAGCAGCGCCTGCCATCACCAGACCAACGAGGAGTCAGTGTATTGGAAGAGTCAAGCCTTAATCATAAATCTAACCAATTACACTCTTTCAATTAACCATTTATATATACCCAGTCAGATAAAACTGTCCAGGCCACACAATAACTTCGCCCCATTTAAAACAGACGAAACAAATTGCAAGGCAGCCGCCATTTAAATTCAAACGATTGTTATTAGCTTTAAGCGATTATCATCGCTTCCAGCGCTTACTTCGCTTTTATTAACACAGTTCTGGATAAATGCGGTCATTACCGATATTTAGTTTTTAAATTAGGGATTTAACATACAAAAGTTGTCTTCGTAATTCAAGATTAACAAAAAAAAAGGGTATTTCAAAAAGCTACAGCTAATTTAAGAATTTTCCTCAGACGTTGGACTACCTACATAATAATTATAAGTTTTCTTTACTTGCGAAGAATATACTAAATATTTAGATAAGCTCAGCTGAGCCAATTTATATTAGACGCCTTCTCAAAACGGGACTAACTTCCGAGAAAAAATAAAGGCAAAAAAAATAAGGTTCTAAGTGGGGCATAATGAAAGTTTCTGGATCTGGCCACTTGCAATAAAAGAATGAAAAAACAATTATGGAATTCGAAAATGGAACTCTTTGGGAACATGTTACACTTTTTAATTTGCGAGACTGTCATTTGTTTTTAGGGTTCCGTACTAAAAGGGTAAAAACTGGACCCTATTACTAAGACTTCGCTGTCTGTCCGTCCGTCTAGACAGACGGACGGACAGACAGCGACGGAGCAACAGATCACACGTATCACAACCACAGCACAACGACAACATGTGGCCGGGCGCTAAGTTGTATGAAAATGAACACTTTATTTACGCGGACCACATTTGGCCATCAAAATCAACCTTGTGGGCGATACCGAGACCACATCATGGCCACGTTTCAGCCACAAAGCAACTACCAGCAAAACCGCGCATCTGCGGCCGGCCAGTAGCAAACACTACAATCTGACACAAACAACATAACCACAAGTGCAAAAAGCTGCAGCGACACTATTCACACGTAACGACTGCGTGACCACAGTTATTCCGCTGCGATGTGGTGTGGTTGTGGTGCGTGTGCACAAGCCCTAATAGCCTTGAGAAGATAGCCAAGTTATATATAAAGAAGCTGATTTATTTCAAGTACCTACTCAGACAAAAGCATTCGTCAAACCTCTTTGTTAACACGAAAAGGTAGGTCAAATGAGGAGAATGTAATTTACGGTGTTGTTAGAATTGTGCTTACAAGGAGATCTTTACGCAGCGGCAGATAAAAATAGAACCAAGAGAAAAAAGGTTACACAGCCTTAGTACGGAAATTACGTAATTTAAAAATTCCAAGACCTTTTTTTATAAGAAAAATCTATTCCCATTTTCAGATCAACACCAAACTTCAACAAAAAGCGATACTTAGGTAAACGTTTTTTCAACCTGAATTTTGTAACGAGGGGCATCTTAATAAAAATGTAAATTTATGTCGAGACGAGCGTGTTTAGACGTCTGCCGTCCTTTCATCCCCCGAATAATGAGTCACCCCTGCAGAACTCTGCCTTTTTATTTCCTGGCTATTTGCGAAGTGATTTCATTTCTTGTTTAAAGTTAAATCCCTGTTTTTTGGGGCGAGGGGGGATTCCGCTGACTTATACTTGTTAGTTTCCTGTCGATTCGATTTTAAAGTGGGGAAGTTCCATTTTTTTTAATTTATTTATGATGATTTCGTGTTTCGGAAAGTAATTAAATTTAAAAAACGTCTAAGAAAAACCATTGAACTCGCGAAACGACCAATTGGAACCGTGCACCTAGCTTCTGACGTTTCATAAGTGCCCATGTAGGCTTATGTGAAATAAAATATTTTGATTTGATTTAAACTGTTACCGTAACCGACACCGCGCTACATTCGAATGTGTTCGGCAGTCTTCGGGATGTACTCATGTATATGCGATATGTCAGTGAGTGTCTTAGCCATTTTATTTACTTTTTTACGTAAATATCAAAAGACAAAAACTTGTTTTTCAACCCTTCATATGCTACTTTTTATCCCGATATTCCCACGGGATCAAAACGTATGCGGGTGAAACCGCGGGGTGCAGTTATTGATAATATAATATTCACAGAAAAAAGGGCAGGGGAAACAAAAAAAAAGTTAGAAAGAACACAGTAACAACGCAGGCAGACGATGCGATGGGACGGGGTGGGTCGAAGGGGACGTGAGCATCTGGAACATCACTGCTATTTTCCCTGACCTGCCGTACGATTGTTTTTATTTTTGTTGTTACCAAAATCCAATTCCCAAACTCATTATGGTTGATTTTATGACGATTCAAAAAATAGACACGTAATAATTGTTTAAGTTTTCACTTCTGTCGGCACTCACAATATGGCATCACAGCTGAAGTGGGACAATGTCAAGTAACCTTACCAACCTACCTATTACTTTAATCCCTGCATTATTTCAAAGCTTTTAACTGTATTACATTTAAAAAAAAGTCCTTGTAACAATACCGTTCCCTCTCAGCACTTTATCTCAGCATTTGTCAAGTGTTCCCCCAAATCCTTTTTAAGCTTCGACTATAAGTATTGTTCTTTTTGGCAAACGAATTTAATTATGCGAAGTAATTGTAGCATCGGCACGGCTTTCGTGTCTAACTTATGGTATCGACCTAGTTCTTTGTAATTTTGTGTTCAATTTTAACAGGCCGTAGGAAATAGACAGAAAAAGAGGCTAAATTCGCAAAGCGTGATGTAGTTCTGCATTTTTGGTATGTTGTATAGGTCTGATGGTCAAATTTTCAACTTCGAAAAACCTGTGGAAACTGAGAAAATCAAGAAAAACTTCGAAATTTTGGGACTTTTTTCACTATTTACTCTCCAGGGCCAAAAATCGGCATTTTGTGCGAATAAAATTTTCTATAAACTGTATTAAATTACCTACAATTTGAGCCCAATTGCAGCTCTATTGCCTTGATAGAAACTAATCTATGGTACTTCGAAAATGACCAATTCTTTTGAAAAATTATATTTTCAGGTTTTACTCACTTATTTCGCGAAATACGAGTCTTGGCAAAACCACTTGAACTACGAAGAAAGGTTACAGAAAATATTTTGTAGTACATTTATTTAGCTTTTATTAGAGCCGAAAACGAAGTCTGTGAGACTAACAGTTCACTCACAATCTCAAAAAAACGAAAATAAGGTAAAATGGGCTATAGAGGCAAAAGACTCAATGTATACAGGATTATTAGAAATTAGACCGGAACCACCCTAAAATTGGGGAAGGCCTATGTCCAGCAGTGGACGTCTATCGGCTGAAACGAGACCGGAACCTTATAAGGGGCGATGGGTCATTCCCATTGGGTCAGGTCATTAGCAACAATATTGACCCCAAAAGTAATATAACCTCTCCGTTCATAGCTAAAAGACTTGTAGATCGTAGTTCTTTCTTTCTTTCTTTCGTTCATGCGAATATTGCGGAAGCTGACGAAAAGTCTCTGGTTACGGAGACGTTGCAGGTACTCAGACACTGCACGACCTGAGGTTCCAGTTGTTTGTGAAGACAGCGGCAAGTGCAAAAGTGAATCTGGCACATTTGCCCCTACTACCCCGAGGCTTCCTCTTTCCATGCGTTTCGCACCTACCACCAAGTAGAATAGAATAGAATAGAATAGAATAGAATACTCTTTATTATGTACACCATATTAATAAAGTACAAAACCAAAGTACCAAAAGTACCAAGTACAAAAGTAGCTGGGGGTAGAAAAGGATCCCACCGAGTGGGATTAGAAAATCAGCTCCCGCAGCCTAATAATTAAATTATTTAATTAATTTAAAACATTCCTGTCTAATTTCCAATAACTTTAGTCTTTTGTCTATAGCCATTTTACCTTCTTTTCGTTTTTTTTTTGAGAAAGTGAGTGAACTGCTAATCTCACAGCTTCGTTTTGGGGTCTAATAAAAGCTAAATATATGTACTATAAAATATTATCTGTAACCTTTCTTCATAGGGCAAGTGGTTTTGTTATACTCGTATGTCGCGAAATAAGTGAGTAAAACCTGAAAATTTCAATTTTCGAAAAAATTGGTCATTTTCGAAGTGCCATAGATTAGTTTCTATCAAGGCAATAGAGCTGCAATTGGGCTCAAATTGTAGGTAATTTAATACAGTTTATACCTAAGTGTAGAAAACATTGTTCGCAAAAAATGCATAGTTTGGCCCTGGAGAGCAAATAGTGAAGAAAGTCTCAAAATTTCGAAGTTTTTCTCGATTTTCTCAGTTTCCACAGGTTTTTCAAAGTTGCAAAGGAAATGGCCGAAAAATTCCCCAAGCTGTACATAATTAAAAGTATTACAATTAATTAAACTAAAATAAATAAAGTATTTATAATAGTTAATAACATTTCATAGCAGTCTCTGAATAAAATACTAAAATAAAAGAATTTTAATCGATTTTATCTTATCATATTTATATAAAGTATCTCCAATGTTGCTATTTAATAATATCAATGCTTAGAGGAAAATATAACTAAACGCACGCACGTAGCAATTAAAATATTCGTAACAAAATATTTATCTAAATATATTTTGACGGTAAGTAATTCATCAAACCAACCTTCTCTTAATAATTTTATAGATCAAAAGTCAAAGTACACATGCTGATAGCATATTTTAATACAGTTACATCGTGTATCGTAAGCATTACATTACTGACATAAAGGTATTACTTGACTTAATTACTAGTAACACTCAATGAAACCGTCAAACGTCATAACTGGCATTTCAAACACTCGTCGCTCATGCTTGCTGTTTTACGGCATTCGTTTGCTTCGTGTTTGAACTGGTATTGCACATAGGAGGTAATCATCCTGTCCATTTAAGAGGTCGTATTAAATCTAGACATACTTCTAGACGTGAGTATTATACCTATATAGTTTATGATGAACACCCCTCGAGTCAAGACCAACCTAGAAACGCAATCGTAGGATATTGGTGTAATTGTATAGCTGGAAACCAGACTGTTGGATGTTGTGCACATATTATGACAATACTTTGGTACTTAGGATGGGCGAGATACCAAGGAAGTATTGTACCACCAGCTGAATTTCTGGATAATGTACTTGTAACATTGAATGACTAAATGAATATAATAATGTATGTGGTTTTATTCTGTCTAATATACTTACCTATGCTACAAAAAAGTTCAGTAACTGCTGTGCCAGTTTTTCCATGTTATAATATGATATTTACTAACTACCTAAGATAAATATATCTATACCTCAACCTATTTAACGTTTAGGAAATTATAATTTTATGAATACATTGTAAAATCATGATGAAAACTGAGTGGAAAAATCAAGACTTTCAAATCTTCATAACTTTATTCCACGACTGCATAGCTTTAAGTAACTTATAATTCATAATTATTGAAGATATGTCCTATTGAACGACATACATTTCATCTCTGTACAATCTGGGGTACAGATCCTACAAAATTTTGGCCATGTCCTTTGAATTCACACTACCCCAACAGACCCATACAATATACCAAAAATGCAGAACTACATCACGCTTTGCGAATTTAATGTCTTTATCCGACGGCCTATAATCCAACATGACAATTTTAAAATCTATGTCTACTTTGTTGAAATTTGTTTCAAGATTAAATTATGAAAGAACCTTCCTAGGTACTTCACTACGGAAAACTGATTGATGTGTATCGATAAATTATGAAGGCAGGTACCACAGAGCTCGGGATCGGCGAGTTAGCAGCGTCTGAGACGGCAGTGCATGTAAAATTCGTGGCGTCGAAAGTGCATTGAGCACACAACGTCTGTCACGGACCGCCTTTCAAGCCGTCAGTTTCTATAAGTACTACATTTGCGCCGTAGTGCAAATAAAGCACCGTTTATTCATTATTATAACCAATGGGAAGTGTTGACAACGGCCCTCTAGTAGCGGCCGCCAAGGTGTAAGCACTTGCCTACTTAAGTGTGAATTTGCTAAAGAGACACGAAAGTTATTTAGATCATACTCCATACCATACCCAATCTTTTATGTAAACGTACCATACACGAAGACACGAAGATCAAAGTCGAAAAACCACAAACGCATTAATTTCGGAGATTACTCGGTAAAAGTAAAAGTAAGTAAGGGCGAGATGCGACAACATTAAAGACTGCGGGTACCTTTATGTCGTCGACAAATGAGAAAAACGTTCAAGCAGTGTATTAACGTTCGTTTCGTATATCCGTGAGGATATAACTACTCTATGTGTGTTTTGACGTTGACCAGACACACTAGCGATACAGATTTAAAGAAAAACGGACCGGATTTGAGGTACCACGTTCGTTGGAACATAAAAGCAACAGGCGAATTTTTGTGGAAAAGTGAGTAGACTAATGTGATTTGAATGATCTAAACTTGCAGCTAACTTCAGAAACTGTAACTCCTCCTTGATATTGTCGAATAGGTATTCGACAGTATCAAGGAGGAGTTACAGTTCCGAATCAAGGTTGATTCGGCACATTCCAATTTGAAACAAAAGAAGTAGGTACAAATTTTACCCTGCATAGCGTTCCCATACAACCGCGAGTATCTTATAAGTTTTTAGAGTTATGAAAAACAAGGTGTAAAGTTTACTCATCCTTCATAGGAAAGGGAGGATCCCCCAACCAGACGGGTGTTGTCTGGTGTGTAACTGCGCGGTAAACTCTGCTTACGCGATGCAGGATTTTGCGTGACGTCAGAGTGTAGTTCGCATGTGGCGATGTAGATGCCGCCACAAGTAGAGAGCATAATATTATGAGATAGTATATTCATATCTAGAAGATAGAAAATAATTGGGACTCAGCTTAGAGAGCTTACAGAACGCGTCTTAATGTAAAATGTTATAGATTGATTTGATTGAAATACATAGTACAGACGCCAGCACATGAAGCTAACCGAAACTGTCAAATTTTCCCAATTAACCTTGAACCTTATTCTTCAGCGATAAAGTTGAAAATCTATTAAAGAAATTTGACAGATTGTAGTAGCTTGTGCTGGCGGCTGTACCTACGGTCGACTGCACATCAGAGGCAATAATTTGTCAGTGACAGTGTCTTTGGGGTTTATTTATAAACGATGGTTAAAATTAAGTGACATTCAAACGTCAAAAACGTATCGTTAAACAGTCGCTAATCAAAAACGTATCGTTAAACAGTCGTAACGTTTATGAATAAAGAGGCTATGTAGTAGCAGTACGGGCAATTCAAAGTACAAATGTTAACCCTAGTGTGCGGCGGTTGTAATTAAACCTGAGGAAATACCTACCTATTCATATAGTCACCCCATTATAAAACTGACATCTATTTTTGATACCGGTCCTAAGCACACTTTTACATTACACTAATCCTGGTCCTCACATAATCTATCCAAGATTATAATATCTGAACATTAAAAGAGACTGTGATCTCTCAGTTTGTTTCAGTTTTACTTCTCATGTAGCCAGACAGGAACCACCGAAGTCATCTAGTTTTAAAACATAATTTATTTTTGCGGTGTAAAAGTGTTTGTACAAACCTACTTACAAAATGAAAGAAATAAGCAGTAAATAAAAGTGAAAAAAAAATCTGAACTGGTTTAAACAGTTCCATGATGAGTATAACGTTCAAAACAGTATTTTTTACTTATCTGAAAACAGTTAAAGCTTGAGGCAAAATGTTACCGTCATGACAGTAAACTTTAACGTTATATGTAGCTAAAAGCTCACAAAATTAACTGTTTTATCCATTTGGTGATACAGTAATGGTGGTTTTCCTTTTTTTGTTGTTTTTTTCAGTAAATAGTATGTTCAATCTTTAAAAGTTACTGTTTTGTCTTTTTACTGTTTTACAAACATTTCTTTTTAACCCCCGACGCAAAAACGACGGGGTGTTATAAGTTTGACGTGTCTGTGTGTGTGTGTGTGTGTGTCTGTGGCATCGTAGCTACCGAGCGGATGAACCGATTTTGATTTTGTTTTTTTTTTTTGAAAGGTGAATTAGTCGGGAGTGTTCTTAGCTATGTTTGATGAAAATCGGTCCAAGATGGCCGCCGCCACAAAATGGCGGATTACATATTTTTTCACAACTCCCTTAATATGGGTATCAAATGAAAGGGCTTGAATAGTAGAATACTATACACTATGATAAATTTCAAATCCAAGATGGCCGCCACCACAAAGTGGCGAAATACATTTTTTTTTCACAACTCCCTCAATATGGGTATCAAATGAAAGGGCTTGACTAGTAGAATACTATACGCTATTACAAATTTCAAATCCAAGATGGCCGCCACCACAAAGTGGCGAATTACATTTTTTTTTCACAACTCTCTCAATATGGGTATCAAATGAAAGGGCTTGACTTGTGGAATAATTACTATACGCTATTACAAATTTCAAATCCAAGATGGCCGCCACCACAAATTGGCGATATATATATTTTTTTGACAACTCCTTCAATATAGGTATCAAATGCAAGGGCTTGACAAGTAGATTAATGTACACTATATTGAAAGGGAATGAGGAATATTAACTAACGAAATGAAAACTAAAAACTTGAAAATATTTTTTTGTCTGATCAACGCTTTAGAATGATGAGGAAAGTGGAGTAATGACTGGTACCTACGACCACTGAGTTTGACTATTTTTATTACGAATGGAATTATCCTACTTAAAAAGCGTAGCTATTTCTACATCAGATAGTATCGCAGTCCCATTTTATAAACTAGATCTCAAATACCTAAGATATCTAATAGCTATGAAATACTTGTACGAAAGTTGAATAACTAAAGGAAGAACTAGAAAAAGGATATAATAATATATATAAAAAATCTGTTTAATCTTAAAAATTATTCTTCAACTTCAATTCAATTAATACCTAATTATTTTTGACGAATAAAAAACCTGATTAAACACCAAATTACCTGAATCTTAAAACGCAAGAAAAAAATAAGAAATGTAATACAAAAATGAAGGAGTCCCTACAAAAAGCATGAAATAAAAATTAAATTAAAAATTTAAAAAACCCCCGACACAAAAAATAAAATAAAATAAAATGTAAATAATTGGAAAAGGATCAAATAACATAAAAACCCCCAACTTAAAGAATCTAGGTAACGAGACTAAAACAGATAAATTCATAAGGAAGTCGGGGGACCGTTCTGTGGAACACCTTCTATGCTAAGAGGTCCCCCGACTGCCATATGAATTTATCTGTTTTAGTCTCGTTACCTAGATTCTTTAAGTTGGGGGTTTTTATGTTATTTGATCCTTTTCCAATTATTTACATTTTATTTTATTTTTTGTGTCGGGGGTTTTTTAAATTTTTAATTTAATTACTGTATAAAGTCAGTAAATCTTAATGAAATCGTTTTAATGTGTTGTAGTAAGAAATTATTTTTTTCAGAGCACAAATAAAATTATTTATCACTTGTAAAACAACGAACAAATTTTCCCAACAACACTGATACGCATTCCCAACCATATCAAAGTGCTGTACAAAGCACTACGTGTCATATCACGAGAGAGATACCAATCGCTTTGATCCCGATTGCGATCCTGATAGCAATCCCCTATTAATTGGACAGTGATGCTGATAGCGCCGCCCGCGCTCGGTTCGTTCGCTTTGCGTTTTTAAAAGATTATGCTAATTGGTGCCACGTTTGTTTGAAAATGTAGGGGAGAGGTGAAAATGTCTGCGCGGTAATTGCGAAAGCAGGAAGGCCAGGTATACCTACTCAGTGTAATAGGTAAGAATAAGTAGATATTCAGGGTCAGGTTAATTTAAAGAAAGAAAGAAAAGTAATTAATAATTAGTAATATAAAATAAAAATTAATTAATATTTAATAATAATAAAAAAAAAGATTTTTTTTTTTTAATTAAGTATTTTTTTTTATTTGTAATTAGAATCATTAGTAATTTAGCTAGCGAAACTTAGCAGACGTGATGGGCATTGACGTCTGCTAAGTTTCGCTATGGGTCGATAGGTACCCATCACCTCTGCTAACTTTCGCTATAGGTCGATAGGTACCTATCACGTCTGCTAAGTTTCGCTATGGGTCGACAGGTACCTATCACGTCTGCTAAGTTTCGCTATGGGTCGATAGGCACCCTGCACCTCTGCTAAATTTCGCTATGGGTCGATAGGTACCCATCACATCTGCTAAGTTTCGCTAAGGGTCGGTAGGTACCCATCACGTCTGCTTAGTTTCGCTATGGGTCGATAGGTAGGTACCCATCACCTATGCTAAGTTTCGCTATGGATCGATAGGTACCCATCACCTCTGCTAAGTTTCACTATGGATCGATAGGTACCCATCACCTCTGCTAAGTTTCACTATGGGTCGATAGGTACCCATCACCTCTGCTAAGTTTCGCTATGGGTCGATACGTACCCATCACGTCTGCTAAGTTTCGCTATGGGTCGATAGGTACCCATCACCTCTGCTAAGTTTCGCTATGGGTCGATACGTACCCATCACGTCTGCTAAGTTTCGCTATGGGTCGATAGGTACCCATCACCTCTGCTAAGTTTCGCTATGGATCGATAGGTACCCATCACTTCTGCTAAGTTTCGCTATGGGTCGA
This sequence comes from Mesoligia furuncula, assembly GCA_916614155.1. Classification (NCBI taxonomy): domain Eukaryota; kingdom Metazoa; phylum Arthropoda; class Insecta; order Lepidoptera; family Noctuidae; genus Mesoligia; species Mesoligia furuncula. The sequence continues at coordinate 26,246,126 of OU744798.1, read as the reverse complement.
TAGGTACCCATCACATCTGCTAAGTTTCGCTAAGGGTCGATAGGTACCCATCACATCTGCTAAGTTTCGCTAAGGGTCGATAGGTACCCATCACGTCTGCTTAGTTTCGCTATGGGTCGATAGGTAGGTACCCATCACCTATGTGATGGGCACCCATCACCTCTGCTAAGTTTCGCTATGGGTCGATAGGTACCCATCACCTTTGTTAAGTTTCACTATGGGTCGATAGGTACCCATCACATTTGCTAAGTTTCGCTATGGGTCGATAGGTACCCAACACCTCTGCTAAATTTCGCTATGGGTGGATAGCTACCCATCACCTCTGCTAAGTTTCGCTATGGGTCGATAGGTACCCATCACGTCTGCTAAGTTTCGCTAACTCATTAAATCATATTTTTTTTATTTACAACCAGCTGCACGTCGCGGTTTTACCCGCGTAAGTGTCCATCCCGTGGGAATATCGGGATAAAAAGTAGCCTATATGTTAATTCAGGGTGTCAGATACCAAGGTTATCAAAATTGGTCTAGCCGTTTGAGCGTGAAGAAGTAACAAATATATAAACACACACACACACACTCACAAACTTTCGCCTTTATAATATTAGTGTGATTTTGTTGCTAACCTAACATCAAATTAACAAATAGGTACAACCAAATTCATCTTCAAGAGTAAATTTCTGTATAATAAAATTCCAAGTTATGTCATTAAGATATTGAACGGAGCATAAAATGCGAGTCAAAGTGAACACTTAAAAATTTGTCTTCGTTCAAAATGAGATGGCTGCTTATGAAAAGATTCTGCTTATGTTAATGGTTATTAATGTCGCGACGATTTGAAAACCTGTCGTACCATAATAATTAATCTAGGATATGCTGGTTTCTTATGAAATAATTTCATATTTAAATGATTACTTATTTATAACTTATTCTAAACTAGCTTGCCCCGCGGTTTCACCCACGTAAATGTCGATCCCGTGGGAATATCGGGATAAAAAGTAGCCTATATGTTAATCCAGGGTGTCGACTACCTCCATACAAAATTTTATCAAAATTGGTCCAGCCGTTTGAGCGTGAAGAAGTAACAAACATATAAACACACATACACATACACACCCCCACTCACAAACTTTCGCCATTATATTATTAGTGTGATGTGACTACATGAATCTTCATTCGCAATTTATTTGCCAAAAATATAAACAAATATGAGTTTATGGAAAAATAACTTAAATTCCCATTCCCATTCCTCCATTCATTTCCCATTTTAGTTCTTACATTTGTATTGCATTGTGTTACTGCCAAAGCTCATTTAAAACTGTCTTTATAATATATAATATGTTAAATCTGTAATTTCTATGAAATAAAGTTATATTAGTATTATTATTATTTATTATTAATAAAGTTCAGTTTATGTTACAACTTCAAATATTTTTATAACTTTTTCAATAGTGCTAGTCACTCTGAAATCAACTTAATTTCATCAATAACATCAATTCGAAACCTATGTTTGAATAGGCTTTACATATCATAACATAACGCCTGTAATTCCCGAAGAGTTAGGCAGAGGTGTATCTGTACAGTGTACACCCACATTTCGCCAACTAAAAAGGCCACTTTGGCAGAATCATAAAAGGATAACATTATGAATCACAATGGACAGTTGACTGTTAAATTAATCGTATCAAATCCCATTGGTGAAGGATTTTTCAGTTATGTTTCTTTGTCTGTGCTAAAATACCAATGAATCCAATCCAAATCCAATCCCAATCTCTTTGATTATACCTACCTACGTAGTGCAGTGAAAAAAAGAAAAACACGGACTACCTTCGCCATTATGATGACCTTTTTAGGCCCCCATAGTTCTGTTTAAGTCCTATGTCATAGGGAGCAAGCCTTTTGTCATCAACCGGGTACAAATCCAGACTCCGGGCTGCTACTGAGAAATTCCGGAAGGAAAAACCCAATTACTTTGCCCCGCCTGGGAATCGAACCCCAGGATTTCATGATCAGCAGTAGCGCTTGCCATCACTAGACCAACGAAGCAGTCAAACTACAGCCACTGAGAAAAGAGTTCGTATTTCAGCTAAATTAAGGTCATAGCACACATAAAACTGGAAAGGGATCGGCACCGTATCAACTCGAGCCGTTCAGTATTCTTTGTATGAAACCCCTACTGCAACGCACACAAATCGGAATCGTAACGTAATCGCCTCGCATCGGAACAAGCTCACAAACCGCGGTGCGGTTGCTTATGGCTCGTCGTCCCCGCGCTTACGTTCCTCCGTACCCGAGCTTACGTCGCTTCGTCCACCCTTGCCGGCTGCACCATCAACCAGCGGTCGGCGAGTCGTAAGCGCGGCGTCGCCTAGCCGTAGCCGAGTTCAAGTAACGGAGTTTCTGTTGCGCTTTGGTTACGTGCTTACTTTAGGTTAGGGCTTTCAATCCGGAATTCCGGAGTTTCGTAACTCCGGAGTTTCGGAGCGATTTTAAGCATTTTTCAAATCCGGAGTTGAAATAGAACACCGGAGTTGAAACCGGTTTTCAAAAACCATGTAAACATTATATAAAAAACAACGAAAAACGCATTTTAATCCGTTGTTTGATCCCTTCTTAATTCCTTAGCTCAACACTTCGGTATTATTCGGTAGTTCGGTAGCGCTCTTCGGAGTAGGATTCGTAAGAGTAGAAAAAGCAATTTATGACAATGGCGGATGCAGAGGAAAATACCTTTCAGAAGCGTACCACTATCTGCTGTGTCTTGCCGACGAGGGTGGAGTCAGAACGAGCATTCTCGGCAGCAGGCTTTTTCTGCACGAAGCTTAGAAGTTCTCTTTCTGACTCATCTTTAAATGCCTTATCGTTTCTCAAAACATATTACCAAGAACTTCGATCTCAAAAAAAGTTGATTTTTTTGGGTACCTTTAAGTGCATGATTATTCTTTTTTTTGTAACTTGCCAAACAAAAGTTTTTTTTTATGATTGTTGATTGTTTTAATATTTTATAATGCGTATTAGTTGTCTATTATAATCTCTGTCTGTCAGACAGTCATTTTTGGAACAAAAACACTGATTCCTTAATAAATAAAACTTCTATTGATTAAAATAAAGGGCCTTTTTATTAATTTCTAAAAAAGCTGTCAACTCCGGAGCCAACTCCGGAGTTCCGGATTTGATTGCTCAACATCGTAATTAGCTCCGGAGTTAATAACTATCCGAGTTTGAATGCCCTACTTTAGGTTGACGCCTGTTTGACGGCGAGGCGAAAGGCGATATGGTGCCGATCTCTTTCCGATTTGATACGTGTGCTATAACCTTCAGGCACACAAGTAGACGTACCTGTTAAAAAACTAAGTTCACTGGATTCCCGTATTTAAAACGTTCAATCAATTTAATGTCAAAAAGGTAGGGATTTTAGTGGTATTTATGACAGATTTGAGTCTGAGATTAGTATGCGAACGATCTTAGGCCTATGTACAGACGCCAGCACATCAAGCTACTAAAATCTGTCAAATTTCTTTAATAGATTTTCAACTTTATCGCTACAGTGTAAGGTTCAAAGTTGATTAGGAAAATTTGACAGTTTCGGGTAGCTTGATGTGCTGGCGCCTGTACTTTAATTAAAAAAACATATAAGCAATGTAAACGTGAAAATATGTAAGCAGATTAAAACGCCTTACTCATACCCTGTCATTTCTGAATGCTTCCATATTAAATTATTATTCCAACACTAGCTGCGCCCCGCGGTTTCACCCGCATAAGTTTCGATCCCGTGGGAATATCGGGATAAAAGTAGCCTATATGTTAATCCAGGGTGTCAGCTACCTCCTTACCAAATTTTATCAAAATTGATCCAGCTGTTTGAGCGTGAAGAAGTAACAAACATATAAACACACACACAGTCACACGTTGTCTGTGTGGTGCCGGACTTAAAGAATACCACCACCCCTTACTTCCCGTGGGTGTCGTAAAAGGCGACTAAGGATCGTACCGGAGAATGGGCAGCAGCGTTCTCTATGTATTCCACCATCATAACATACTGCGATCGCCAACCCGCCTGCCAAGCGTGGCGATTATGGCAAACCCTCCCAAAATTGGGGGAGGCCTATGTCCAGCAGTGGACGTCTATCGGCTGAAACGACGACACACTCACAAACTTTCGCCTTTATAATATTATTGTGATTTTACTATATCTTTCCGAAACTACGAAATTGTATCAGCTAAAACAATTACACAAGTTTACGAAGCCATCTCAAAGGTGACTTCAAAGATTTAATCGGAATAAAAGCCACAACAAAGCCCTTTAATTAAAAACAAACCTCCCTACACCTCCTTTATTGAAACAGTTTCGTATAATAATTTATTCAAATTAATTTGTCAATGTCTCTAGCATACTTTCTCCCACCTCGGCTAGAAGTAAAATTGCCAATTTTCAGGGGTGTCTCCGGACGAAGCGTTGTCACCTCTGCCCATTAATTTGTTTCAAACAATCAGGTGCATTTGATGCTGGCGTGACAGCCCTAGCTTGCCCTAGGTACGTATTCGAGGTAAGTAGAAACAGGTGTCTATTATAGATCTATGGAAAGACAAAAAGGAAAAGGCTTTCAATTCAAAGCTTACGTAAATTGGTTTTTAGGGTTCCGTATAAAAACGGAACCCTATTACTAAGACTTCGCTGTCTGTCCGTCTGTCCGTCTGTCCGTCTGTCTGTCTGTCTGTCACCAGGCTGTATCTCAAGAACCGCAATAGCTAGACAGTTGAAATTTTCACAAATTATGTATTTCTGTTGCCGCTATAACAACAAATACTAAAAACAAAATAAATTAAATATTTAAGGGGGGCTCCCATACAACAAACGCGATTTTTTTGCCCTTTTTTGCTCGATATCAAAAATGGCAACAGGTAGGCACTTGAAATATTCACGAAATACTCAGTTGTATTTTAACTTTAATAATAAATAATAATAATAAAATAAAATAAATATTTAAGGGGGGCTCCCATACAACAAACATGTTTTTTTCGGCGTTTTTGCCTTGTGGTACGGAACCCTTCGTGTGCGAGTCCGACTCCAAGGGCCAGTTTTTCAGTCTCTTGTCACTTTTCACATCTATATAGCGTCTGTGAGTGCTAATGAAGGCTTTACAGAAACACAGTCAAATAAAAAATTTTAAAAAGCCATGTTTGAAATAAATCTATTTAATCTCGCGTGACCTATGTAAAAGGAAAAACAGTTACCTAAATTCCCCTGTAGGTAATGTCACAATAAAAATACTTTAAATTATTAAAAAGAAGGTACACATGTTATATTTTAAAAACAAAACAAAATACCTCCAGTAACAAACACGTTCTCACCACAATTTTGCTTCAAAGTGAACTTAATTCTTTCATCGCCCGCTCCTGTCGGGGCACGTCTACGTAGATTACAATTAATTACTCCTGACGAACTTCCTGACGCGTCGGCCCGATATAATTACCTTAATAACCCTTCAGCGGCTCAGCCAAAAATTAAGAGCAAAATAAATCAGCAATTTGATAAACACAGCCCTACTAACGAACGGTTTAAGTTGGCTTAGCGCATATCAAATAACTTTTATTGGAGAATTCCCGCAGTTTCTCGTTATAAGTTTCTTCGCGAATTCTCGCTAAATAGCGTTTTCGAGTTTATTTTTTTCAGATTCAATTAAGGATTTTTAGGGTTCCGTACCCAAAGGGTAAAAACGGGACCCTATTACTAAGACTCCACTGTCCGTCTGTCTGTCTGTCACCAGGCTGTAATCTCATGAATCGTGATAGCTAGACAGTTGAAATTTTCACAGCTGAGCTATAACAACAAATGCTAAAAACATAATAAAACAAATATTTAAGGGGCTCCCATACAACAAACGTGTTTTTTTTCGGCGTTTTTGCCTTGTGGTACGGAACCCTTCGTGTGCGAGTCCGACTCGCACTTGGACAGTTTTTTAGGTTTAACAAAGTCTGATCCATGCTTTCGAGTATTTAAGGATTGAGGCTGCAGAACCAGGAAGTATGATGCTTCGTTAAGCTTCTTCGAAAAAGAGTAGGTACCTATGCGGTATCTACGTTGATATTATTTTGAAATAAGTAGGTAAAATGCTTTGAAATTCAACCATTGATGTCACTGTTGATTTACAAACCTAGGTCGCATTTCTCCGAGTAGTTTTTGTTAAAGTAGAAAGAATTTCTCGATACATACTTTAAAAAATAAAAAAGAGAGAAAAATAAAAAATATATAAATTTACTGTAAAATACTGATATTCAGCTGCATCCGGTTAGTCTGGAAGCCAACCCCAACATAGCTGGGAAAAGGCTAGGCAGATGATGATGATACTTTATTTTAAAAAAAAGGGTATCACACCTTAACTACAATAATCATTTTAAAATATTCGTGCCAACTATTCTTAGGGGAGCAAACTGTCTGGGTTACTAACCCATATCTATATCTGACGTCAAAAACAGTAACACACTTTGCTATTTCTAGTTCAAAGGAAAGCTAACGAAACCAAGTAAACATGCAATCTAACCTGACCTTCTTTTTCTAGACAGGCTAACATTATCGAGCAATCGGGGGCTAAAAGCCGAATCGGTAGCGAACTAACGTTCCGTCTACAGTTAAACAACAAAATATCAACCTGCCAGAAACATTCTCAGGTTTAGCGCTCCAAAATCGATGTAACATCGATATATCGGGATATAATCGATATAAATTAATGGTCTGTCAGCAGCAGGCGGGTTAGGGGTTTCAGTTGAATACGATATTTCAGGCTTTGTGTTGTTACATACAAGATTAACCCTGTTTTGTGGATGATGGGCTGTGTTACATTACATTTGGATGGCTTATGGCTGATTCTTATAATTTACGGACCAATATTGGTTAAAATTAGGGTCCAGCGGTGCTATTCTGTAAAAACATCACCGTGATAACTTAGGTGAAGTGAGCTTAAAGTGAGCTGCAGTGCGATTCTGTAATCATTTCACCGTGAAAACATGGGTGAAGTGAGCGTGGAGTAAGCTTTCAATAGTGTCAATTCTTAGCAAAAACAAACTCACATCACCTAAGTTTTCACGGTGAGATTTTTACAGAATCGACCGGCTGTCATTCTACATGATGCTAGGGATTGACATTATTGACAGCTCACTCCACGCTCACTTTACCTAAGTTTTCACGGTGAGATTTTTATAGAATAGCACTGCTGCCTGCAATCTACCTAGCCTTACATATTTTGGGGTCGGCTTCCAGTCTTCGTCGGATGCACCAATATTTTACATGGAGGCTGCCTATCTGACCTCCACAACCCAGTTACTTCTCTTGTTAGGGTTTGTTGTTCAGGCTCTTGTAATCATCATCATTTCAGCCGAAAGACGTCCACTGCTGGACATAGGCCTCCCCCAAGCACCTCCACTTCGACCGGTCCTGTGCTTCCCGCATCCAACGGGTTCCTGCGGCCTTCACAAGGTCATCGGTCCGATGACCTTGTGAAGGCTCTTGTAAATTTACCAAAAATTAAGCAAATACCTCATAGCTTTGCTTAGTAGACCCAGCCTTCCATAGGGAAGTATCACAAGTAACATTACGAATCTATTTATATGCGCAATACAAAAATGCTACCATTGGTACATAGTAACCGAGAATTTTCATAATACGAGTAGGTACTTACTAAAATAAATGTACGTGAATATGGAAGGAATAATTATAAAATCCCTTTCGGTTTTCGATATATGTGAGTGAGTGACCAACAACATTTTGTTGTTTTTGTTACCCTACTTCTGTTAGTACTGACTCGTAGTAAAATGTAAAAAAAACAAGCCGAAATGGAATGAAAAACAAAACCAGTTTTACTGCATTTTTCCATTCACCCTTTTCACTTGCCTATGAGCACCACATTATTGCAAGTAGCGAATGTACAGTACAGTACAGTACACTGTATCTGTGTATGTACAAGTACACGTGTACACTGTGTTCATTTGTTCGCAAGCGCGGTGCTCTCACGCACAGTGTTAACAAAGTGGAAATTTTTAATTAACCCCTGGATTATAAGGGTAATGACATCGTGTTTCACAGTTTATGCTGAAAGTTGTGTATGAACTTCAGTGTTTTAGTGTGATTGAAATATCATTGTGGAACAATTTTATGGTTTATGTTTTGTCGTGGCTCAGAGGTTTAAGCGCGCGCTTCTTAACTGCAGATTTAAAATCTTAGGTACTTTCCAAGGGGAGGAAGGAAGGGGAGGAGGGGGAAGGGATATAGGTAACCATGGGAACTGAGTTTGCCATGCACCTTTACATCTTCTTCTTGGCGTGTCGATGGCAATCTAAATGGACTCGGCCCATAATAAATTCGGCTACTTGTTTGGCGCCATCACTTTTTTTTTTTGGTGGCAAATTATCATGTTCCTTCTGTTACCTGTGCCAGGGCCCACGGTATCTCTTTCGAACAACCCGCGACCCATGGCAGGCATCGGGCCCCATCAGTTAGTACTGACATTTCTTTGACCATCACCTTACCTTTAGATTATTATACCTCTTCTTTCTTAGTCTGTATCCTGCCTTGATTTTCAACCTCTATGTGCTATTGTGATTATTTCATCAAAGCTATAGAGGCCAGGGCCAAGCTAGCAAGGTCAGAGCAACGCATCGACGTTGAAACTGAAGCTATTTCCCGCCAATTTGTAGCTGAGGCCACGCTACAAATTACTTTGTTACATTGTTGCAGTTGCGTTACTTAACCAATGCAGCATTTTAGTGAAAGACCTTACCTTTTCTTAAAAGTTATGATAACGTAATGTCTCTCTGTTTATTAGTCCTTTTTAAGAACCATTTATTACCGATTTGCTTAATTTTCCGAATAAACTACCAAACTATTCTGCCTTCATAAAGAAAAAGGGCACAACTAACATTTTTTCCAAAATTGAGTTATATAAATTTGGAATCAGAAAAAAAAAAGGCGCATATGCCAGTTTGTTTACTCAATTTTGAAAAAAAATGTTAGCTGTGCTCTTTTTCTTTATGACGGCAGTATTTTATTTTGTGGTAGGTAAATTATGGTTTTCAAATTATGGAAAAGCGTGGTGGTTCCTGACTTGTTTTTATTTTGAATACTGGACTTTTGGTTTTTTAACCGACTTTAAAAAAAGGAGGAGGTTCTCAATTCGGTTGAATTTTTTTTATTTATTGTATTACCTACTGTTTAAACAGTTTTGAAATATGTTTTTTGTACAAAATAAACTATTTTTCTTAATAATTTTTCTTTCTATAGCTAATTTAACTATGTAAATTAACTTGGATGGCGGTGAAATTAATATTTTTGTAGAAAAGTTCTATGGATTAAATCAAAATTTTATCTTAGTCAGCCTATAATGTTCCCACTGCTGGGACACAGGTCTCCTCTCTGTGAGAGGGAGTGGGCCATAATCCACCACGCGGGCCCAGTGCGGGTTGGTGGATGCCACATGTCTTCGAATGTTTAGTTCTAGGACATGCCGGTTACCTCACGATGCTTTCCTTCACCGTTTTGAGAGCAGTGGTGATGAAATTATTTACACAAAGTAAAGCGCCTGTCTGGGTTCGAACGTACGACCTCGAATCGTAAGTCGCGGCCGGTACCACTGAGCCACCACTGCTCTGCTGGATTAAATAATTAATCAAAATTAAGCTTTAAGTATATCAATTTAAAACAGCTTAATAAGCCAGCTATCTAAAAAAGGTCTATTTTATATAGAACAGTTCTTTATAAACTCGGTAAAAGGAACGAAAAATGTACAACTTATGAGGATTAAATAATGAATCAAAATACAGCTTTAAGTATACTTATCAATTTAAAACAGCTTAATAAGCCAGCTATCTAAAAAAGGTCTATTTTATATAGAACAGTTGTTTATAAACTCGGTAAAAGGAACGAAAAATGTACAACTTATGAGGATTAAATAATGAATCAAAATACAGCTTTAAGTATATCAATTTAAAACAGCTTAATAAGCCAGCTATCTAAAAACGGTCTATTTTATACAGAACAGTTCTTTATAAACTCGGTAAAAGGAACGAAAAATGTACAACTTGGGTCACTTCACTAATTGGGCTAATTACCTCTCAGTTTTTGTGTCTGTCCGCGAAAAAGTGTAATTTATTTTTCCTCTTTATAAAGCTGATTTATGAATAATTTTTCTCAGGCGACCTGCAGTTGCTACTAGATTTAAAGACCGCATTTTTGCTTCATGTTCAGGCTTTAGTTTGTCTGGCTTATTGCCAGTGTTTTTGTTGTTTGAAGATACTGTTTTCTACTTCTTTTTTGCGTGTCGGTGGCAAACATAGTAGAATAACTGAGTTCAAAGCCTGTAACAGGAAATGCGGTCACGCGTTCATTTTTTTTTCTAAAATTAATATTTTTACGCCAAAAAATAAAACATAGCACATAGCGGTAGTAGATATATTATTATTTATTATCAGCCATTTCTGTCCCACTGCAGGTGAAAGGCTTCCCTTCCCTCCTTCCACTTAAGGCCGCTTTCACATTTAGGCGACTTTAGCAGCGCGACAGTCGCGCGACCGTCACCCATTCAGAATTTCATAATAAAAACAGAAGCGCAGCGGACGCGCGGCCGGTGCGCTTCTGTTTTTATTTTATTATGAAATTCTGAATGGGTGACGGTCGCGCGACTGTCGCGCTGCTAAAGTCGCCTAAATGTGAAAGCGGCCTAAGGGACTTACAGGACCCAAACGCCAAAAACGCATGTTTTAGAAACAATAGAAGTATATGATAGACTACAGTAAAAAAAAATCAGAAAAACATATGATATTTTTCAGGATATATGCTAGGTAGATACTGTATTGAAAACAAATTAAAATGATTTAACTAAGCTTTTTTCTTATCCAGTCTTCAATACATCGTTTCTTTCTTGATTGTTTTTTTTAGTACCTAGTTAAAGTAAATTAAATAATCAATTCAACGACTTATTTCTTTCTATCTATAAAACGTGAGCACACGAATGAAGCTGATGAGTGACTGAATCAGATTTTATCACGAAAAATTGACAGTATTATGGCGTAATGTGCGGGACTATTATATTGATCAATATTTTTCACAATCTTGCATTTACAATAATTTATTTATTGGCTAGCCTTAGAACATACTCTTAAATTATTCTGATCACATAAGATTCCTATGGGGAAAAGATATTATCTAGTTTATAATCGTCATTCACAGCACATCCCGACTTCAACGTCTGCTGATGGCTTTAGCCGGATTTGTTTCTATTAATAGATTATTTTCATTACTCTACTCAACTAGATTTATTAAAAGTTCAATTTACTCAATTTCTATTTCACTAAAAGATTCAATCAACCGACTTTTAGCACTCAAAACCATTTCTTACGCAACGCGAAAAGGTCCCAAAAATTTATCTAAATGGTCCAATTATATCTCCAAGTTAATAGTTCGTTTAGCTTCGATAATAAATTCAAAAGGTTTCTAAGCTTTTTGTATACATTATTGAATTAATAAGGCTGAATCAGATACAATGTCTGAAACTCGGAATAGGGCTTTCTTCTGTAACAGCGCTTACATTCGTTCCATTACGATTGTCACTCTATTAGTTGTTTTATTTTAATTCTTTTTGGGTTTTCTAACTGAGATAATTCTTATCAAGCAGAGGGCTTACACAAGTAACAATATTTTTGAATGCGTTTTGAATTTCTAGAACAACTTTCTACTGGATTGACATAAGCTTTTTGGAAGCAATGTTATTCCCATACGTTTATGACTTTTCCATCATCGTTATTTAAATCGCTGATAGCATGTCACTTTATCTAGGCCGTGAAGACTAATTCGTTCAAAATCTAGTCGCAATGTCATCTCATCGACAATCAATGTCAAAAGCTAGGCAAAAATGTAGGGAAAGGACAATGCCAGAAACCCTATACAGCTTTAACCCACCAAATAAAAGTTGGTTTACAAGCATGCTAAATGTAGCATTCTATTGCTGCTTTATTAGTGACTAAAAACATGTTTAAATGCCTTTAGAACTTGTGGTTTCTGTTTGAATCTAAGGACAATTATTACATTTAGTTTAGGTACCTTAAGTTACAATTGTAGAAATTATTAAAGAAGTGCTGTATATTGAGACGCGAGAGATCACCGCCGCCGATCGCCACCGTGATTACGCGGCGGTGCTCTGCCCAAGCCGGGCAGACCTCCACCGTGTCCTCCGGGCGATCCACAAGATCCTTAGCAAGTAGCACAAAGTCGGCGAGTAGGCGAGATCGAGTCCGTGTACAAAAGCAAAAATCTTCGTGATAATATAAAAGTAATATGATCACAGAGAGATTAGGGAGCGTAAACAACAAACAGCAATGCAAACGAACGGGGCGAATGTCAATGAATTACTTTTTGACATAACTATCAGCGCGTCAATGACGTTTCGTTACCCCTGATCACTAACGCTGAAATGCGAAATAATAATCTTATATATATAAAAAAAAAACATTATTTTCATTAACTGTGTGTATTTAAACCAAATACATATTAAAATCTGTACATGATACTTTAATAGATGTCATTTTTTCTTAATAAATTAGTCGTTTTGTTCCGCGTGTGTGCGTACTAAGTAACGCAGATGGTCGCGATAAAAACAGGAAGCAGGACTTGGGTTTTTAAATTCCTTTTATCAGTAACTTTTTATCCGCAAGTTTAACAGAATAACAGTTAAGTAACTAAGGGTCCTATTTTCATTGCATAATTTTGGTTAATTTACATTTCTTGTAAATTAATGAAAGGTGGGGCAGGATCTGGCATTGTCTTTAGACTTTTTAACAGATTGAGACTGAGATCAGACTGTGAATGTTCTTAAAATTACGAGAATTGCCCCTCAGATTTCAATCGAAACAAACCATTTTAAGTTATGAAAGGTAACAATTAAGCATCATCATTATAAACGTAAGTTAATAAGTAATATTAATTACTACCCCTATAATTCGAAAACATTTTCCATTATTATCCAATATAGAACAGTTAACTAAACTAATGGCCATGTTATCTAAGAACCCATGTCGCTTGAAGTTCATGATTGATAAAGTTGAGGTCAAGGTCACGCCAATTATGAGGAAAACTATTTAGTGCTATCAAGGTCGAGGCGTCCATATGTATTGTTACGATCCATTCGCTTGAAAGACGTAACAATATTAACTGTATAGCCTGATGCGATTTAATCGCCAGTTATTAAAATTGCACCTTCTAAAAACTATATACGATGTAAGTAATTTAATGCTTATTGTATGCCATATGCAAGAAACTTGCATCGTGTCAATGAGGGCTTTAGGGATCGGCAAGAATCTTGCCTCGTGTCAATGAGGACTTTAGGAACCGGCAAGAAACTTGCATCGTGTCAATGAGGGCTTTAGGGATCGGCAAGAAACTTGCGTCGTGTCAATGAGGACTTTAGGAACCGGCAAGAAACTTGCATCGTGTCAATGAGGACTTTAGGAACCGGCAAGAAACTTGCATCGTGTCAATGAGGGTTTTGGGGTCCGGCAAGAGACTTGCATCGTGTCAATGAGGGCTTTGGGGTCCGGCAAGAAACTTGCATCGTGTCAATGAGAGCTTTAGGGTCCGGCAAGAGACTTGCATCGTGTCAATGAGGGTTTTGGGGTCCGGCAAGAAACTTGCATCGTGTCAATGAAAGCTTTAGGGTCCGGCACGAAACTTGCATCGTGTCAATGAGAGCTTTAGGGTCCGGCAAGATGCATCGTGTCAATGAGGGCTTTATGGTCCGCAAAACAAAGATATAGCTGAAAAATATAACATAGATCTTTGCTAGATTTTAAGGCCTCTTTGGAACTTCATCTGCTCTAAGGAAGCTGGTAAGTAAAAAAAAATATAGTTAAAGTTGGAAAAAGCCTTCTAGGCATCGTAACTTTTCAATTCTTCTTTCGTGTCCGAACGAGCTATGCAAGAATAGTTCGTAGCGAGTTAAATGGATGAGCTAGTCACCAAAGTTGAGGCTAAGCAAATCGGACGTATGTACTTATAATTAAGATAAATGGTGGATTTTTTTATTTCATTAGCAACTATTCACAGAAAAGGTCACATTTCAAGTATTTTTTTGTTTCACCTAAGGTTTTTTTTTTCTTTTTGGGTGTGAAATCATTAAATGACCCCTCCCGCTCTGGGCGTTGTGGAGGTAGTGTCAGACTCTTACTGACTAAAACCCACCCGTGTTCCTTCCTTAGCCCTTTATGTTCCGAGCCAGCGGTAACCCTTTCGGACAATCCCGCTGACCCGGCAGGCTTCGGCCCTAAGGGGCCCCTTCCTTAATGCTGACATCTCTCACCTAAGGTTTTATGCCATTATAACGCATTACCTGTCCTTCGATTTTGATTTTAAATCCAATCTTTATCTCAATGACAAAGTTAACTTCATAACCCACATAACTTACTAAAAGCAAAGTCCGCCGCGATACATGTACCATGCCCACATAATATACACGGAGCATCCTTTTCAGCGAAAGTAAACTAATATTAAAGCACCGGTCAAACTATTTAGCTGACATTAGTGACGGTAATGTGGGGCTATTAGGGCGATCCATACATGGGCCGAAAGTTAATAGACGTTAGCATAATGTTTTAATGGATGATATGTGAATTTGTTGGGCTCTATTTTGTGTAAACTGTGAGCCGTCAACTGGTTTTTATTGTTGCTGGTTTCAGTCCTAGTCGATAGTTGGATTTACTGACTTTCATTAAATATTTTTGAACAACTGATTCTAACCCACTTGTGGGCAACAGTTCTAGATATCTGAAGTTACCTAGCTGAATTTACTAATTGTACAAGACCTTTTTTATTTGGTTATAGCATCCGCCCGCGGCTTGGCCCGCGAGGTATGTCGATAAAAACTATCCTATGTCCTTCCCCGGGATGCAAACTATTTTTCTGCCAAATTTTACCGAAATCCGTTCAGTGGTTTAGGCGTGAAAAGGTAACATACAGACAGACAGTCAGACAGAGTTACTTTCGAATTTATAATATTAGTATGGATATAGTGGTCAATATCTGCAACGAAAATGAGCAACTTCCATATATGGAACAATGCCTAACGACTTTATCTTGTCTTTCAACGCTCACTGAACTGTGTTCTTTCTCTGTAAAGGTACAGTCAACTGCACATCAGTGATAGGTTATAGCTAAAGTAATAACCCTAATACTATGAAAACCGTTCTTACTTAGTTATAAAGATTCTGTCACTGTCAAATTGATAAGTACTACTGATGTTAAATATAAATACGTGTGCCAAAATAAAAACGAAAAAAATCCCGAGAGGGTGATAATACTAAGAATAAGGCCAAGAATACTTCTACACAAATACTTATCTTTTACGAGTAGGAATTGTGTTTGTATGTACGTAAGTAGGTACTGTAAACAATTTACGTCATGCTTGGACTCTAAAAATAAAAGGCACTTTTATGAGAAATCCGCAATCTAGACTGAAGTGGACATAAAACAAATGCTTTTAGGGTTTCTTTCATTACTGCAACACAAATGTTTTTACCCTAGATTTTGGAAACAAAATGGCTATAGATTATATGTACAGACTCCAGCACATCAAACTACTACAATCTGTCAATTTTTTTAATAGATTTTCGGCTTTATCGCTACAGTATAATTTATTTATTTATTTAGGTTAACCAACAATTGTTTACACTACCTATACATTTCTGATTTATTGACTAGAGTTACATTTACAAGTGCAACAACTAATAACAGGTTAACACCACATGCACAAAAAAAACGGATTCACATAACATATTATTTAAATTAGAATTTATACATAAAAAAATAACAATCAAAAACAAATAATAAAGAAAATTATCAGATCATTTAAATTACTGATTACAATTATATTTGAATAAATTCTGATTTATTAAATTTAAATTATGAATATATCATGATAATGATAAAGAAAAAAAATATATATATAATACAATTAGAATACAAAGAATAAACTGAATACATAAGGTTCAAGGTTGATTGGGAAAATTTGACAGTTTCGGGTAGCTTGATGTGCTGACGTTTGTACCTACCTATTTAATAAGACGACCAATTTCATAGGAATAGAGTTCGTGGTCATTTTTGTTTGCAGGAAAATGAGCAGACAAACATTGTGGTCGAAAACACCAATCAGAAGGATAGTCTTTTCAAAAGTAATGCAATTAGGTACCTAGTATAAAATTCGCCGCAGCCTAAGCTACAACCAGCAATGCCATGTAACACAGCGGTAAAAAACCTGTAGTTACGGCTTTTTACCAAAAGCAATATCAAAAAGATCTAAACCACAACTTATCTGACCACCCGAAATCGAACGAAGCAAAAAAGGTTTAAAAAAGTAAATCCAGCGACTGGCCGAAAAAGCGGTAAAAAAAAACAATTTAAAAAAGAAATGTATCGCAATACGGCTCACTCGGTTCGGTTCACACCCCGCTTTGACGATTTTTTATTTAGCTAAGAGCTAGAATGGGCTTGCCACAAGTAAAAACGTTTCACTTTTTCTTTTTGGTAACGTCTGTCGATGAGTGATGTTTAGGTAGGTACCAGCAGTGCGATTCTGTAACCATCTCACCGTGAAAACTTAGGTAAAGTGAGCGTGGAGTGAGCTGTCAATAGTGTCAATTCCTAGCAAAAACAAACTCACATCACCTAAGTTTTCACGGTGAGATTTTTACAGTATCGACCGGCTGTAATGCTATTCTTTAAAAATCTCACCGTGAAAACTTAGGCGAAGTGAGCTTAAAGTGAGCGGTCAATAGTGTCAATGCCTAGCATCAGGTGGAATTACAAGTCACTTTAAGCTCACTTCATCTAAGTTATCACGGTTATCTTTTTACAGACTGCACCGCTGTAGTAAATAGGTCGTCGTCGTCGTCGTTTCAGCCGATAGACGTCCACTGCTGGACATAGGCCTCCCCCAAATTCTTGGGGGGGTTTGCCATAATCGCCACGCTTGGCAGGCGGGTTGGCGATCGCAGTATGGTATGATGGTGGAATAAATAGAGAACGCTGCTGCCAATTCTCCGGTAAGACCCTTAGTCGCCTTTTACGACACCCACGGGAAGGGGTGGTGCAATTCTTTAAGTCCGGCACCACACAGACAAAATAGGTACTAAAGCTAAAGTATTTTAGCTTCACACTCGCTGAAATAGTGTTACAGTGACCTAAAATCTTTAACCAGGACTAATTCAAATTTGGTTGAGGTCATCTGGACTGCTACCAAAACCGATTGTTGTAAATTTTCTTGTGTCATCTACTCTAATGTGAACTTTTTTCTTTGGCATTCGACCATTCTTTCAGACTAGGAAAACTTTCAGGACGAAGAAGAACAAATGCATAGGTTTCGTCAAAAAACATCATCATTTGCCTAGCCTTTTCCTTTGTTGGGGTCGGCTTCCAGTCTAACCGGATGCAGCTGAGCACCAGTATTTTACATGGAGTGACTGCCTGTCTGACCTCCGCAACCCAGTTACTGGGCAATATGATTTCCCTTGGTAAGACTGGTTGTCAGACTTTCGGGCTTCTGACGACCGCTAACGACTGCCAAAGATCCACGAATGACAGACGAGACCAACGGCTTGACGTGCTTTTCGAGGCATGGAGGGATCTTGATATGTAAATATGGTCACCCATCCACAGACCAATCGCGGCAAGCGTAGCTTAACCTGATCGATCGACTCGAGCGGCTATTATTACTAAGCCACAAGCCCTCTAATTTCTTCAAAAAATACGATCTCTTTTAAAGTTTATAATTTCAAAATCAAGAGAGTAATAGTTTTCTATTGTAAGAGGAAAAAACTTGTAACAGAAAAAAACAGCTCCTTCCCTACAAAATGTTATTGAAGCTACAAAAAAGCGTATAATTATAGAACATACACATCAACCGAGCGATTGACAAGACAAATAAAACACCACCCAGATTCCGTTATTACAAGGCACCGTTGCTAAAGGTCGCACAGTGACGCGACCCCGACGCGCGACAACCAGCCCTGGATTATCTTGGATATGGGAATTCCAATAATATTTCACTAGCCGCCCACTGCGGGGTGAAATGTGGTGTAAGTAAGAAGAGATAACCAGGCAATCAAATAGGTTTCCTAATAATCGTTTTAGAACATTTCGTAGCTTCAAATAACTCTTACATAATTGCCGCGGTTATATGTTCAATAATTCGTCCCTCTTCAGAAAGTGGTAGCCCAGTGGTAACGGACCGAACCTCCAAGTTGTAGGTCGTAGGTTCGACCCGGGTAGATGCTTTACTTTGTGGAAAATATTTCATCACCACTGCTCTCAAACCGGCATGTCCTAGAATCAAATTTTCGAAAAGATGTTATATCTACCAACCCGCATTGGACCCGCGTGGTAGATAACAGCCCACTCGCTCTCGAAGCGAGGAGGTCTGTGTCCCATAGGATTATTATTCTTCAGAAAGTTTAATAATTAATCCTGTTTGTTATTTCGTTCCTGCTGGCATCACAGGAAAGCCATTAAGAACTAAAAAGTTTGACTATGGATCTAGTAATCCGTAGAAAAGCCGAAATTGGAATGACCAAACAATTCAGTCTTGGTCTTGATCTCGTCGTTGGTCTAGTGGTCGCAAGTGGTTCGATCCAGGCCGGGAAAAGTGTCATTGGGTTTTTCCAGTAACAGCCCGGAGACTGGATTTGTGCCCGGTTGATGGCAACGGGCTCGTCCCTCGTCGCAGGTCTTCAACATAACTGGTGAAATGTCTCTGCTTAACCCTTCAAGGAATACAAGCATGGTGTTATGTCTCTGCTTAACCCTACAAGCATGGTGTTATGTTGTGGTATAGTCTAACACTTATTATAAGTGTACTTATTCTTAAAATTTATCAGTCATCTGCCTAGCCTTTTCCTAACTATGTTTGGGTTGGCTTCCAGTCTAACCGGATGCAGCTGAGTACCAGTATTTTAAATGGAGCGACTCCCTTTTTTACCCGACTGCGCGACGCAAAGGAGTGGTAATGTGTTCATCAGCCTATGTATGTATGTATGTATGTTTGTATGTTCCTTTGAAGCACTATACAGACCAAACGCCTGGGCCGATTTTTATGATTCACACGTCAATCGATTCCTCTTAGTCCGGCGAGTGTCACTAAAGACATGACGTTAGTGAAAAGTCAATCTGGCGACTACTGGACGCCATATTATTATTTTTTTTTATTTTTTTTTTTTTCAAAACCTATCGTGTGGGGTATCAAAATAAAGGGTTTTAAAAGGTGATTACAAAAATATATACATCATATATACTTAAAAGCAATTCGAAGTGACAAATTGTAAAAAACACCTACCAAGAACTAAATCGTCTGCGAAATCTTTCACATTTGTAAACTAAAAAGCTGGAAATAAAAAAAGTTTTTTAAAAAAATAAAAAAACCCAACTGCGGTAAAAAACTTAAGTTAAAAAAAACTGAAAAGCTAAAAACAAGCTCAGTTTAAATTAAATAAAAGTTGGAAGCAGGCGGGACCCATACCATTTTTGTTATAGTTTCAAATTCAAATGGGTCCCGTCTGCTTCCAACTTTTATTTTTTAAATAATTTGTTTTTTTTTTTGTGGTGCCCGGTTGAAATCTTCATGGACTTCCTCTATCGTGGGGGTGACAGAGATACCGGCTAAAACCTCCGCGGTGTTCCACCTCTACCTATGGCCGGGGGTGCGGGATTGGCATAAGCATTCACCGCTCAATCGCCAATGAGAATATAAAAATAATCATGTCTCAAATTCCAAAACAGGTTCATGAAAAAATCATATCAATTAACAGTTTCTTATTTCATTATTTTTAACTATTCTAGATTATGCTTCCACTGAGGTGGAATTCTTGTATTGCACATTATGATTAAATATGTAAGGAAACTTTGAATTTTTAATTTGTAATCTTTTTTTCAATCTTTTATTTAATCTTTTCCGTGCCTCGGAAAGCACGTTTAAGAGAGCCGGAGGGGTCATTTGATGGATTCCCACCCAAAAAAAAAAAGCCGTTGGTCCCGGCTGTCATTCGTGGATCTTTGACAGTCGCTATGGGTAGTCAGAAGCCCGAAAGACTGACAACCAGTCTTACCAAGGGTTATCGTGAAACCCCTTGTTAAAACGGGTTATCAAACTTTCGGGCTTTTGACGACCCGAAACGACTGTCAAAGATCCACGAATGACAGCCGGGACGAACGGCTTAACGTGCTTTGTGGGTGCGTCTTGGTATGTAAAGATGGTCACCCATCCACAGACCGACCGCGGCAAGCATAGCTTAACTTCGCCACAAGCCCCTCTTAAAAGTCATCAGTGATGTTTTAAATATTTTTGTAGGAAAAACCATTTTATCTGAAACGCTTAATTCTTCTGCCTAGACCGCAGTATTAGGGCAGCGCGGACTTTCAAACAGTGGACCTTTGCATTCGAAAATCTGGCTGGCTTTGACGTCCCATTAATTTGTGCAACTTCCGCCCACCGGCTTTTGGATTTGCGATTAATGTTGGCCAATTCGATTTACAGTTGGCACGACTTCCGGACTTTAAAGTTTGAGAGGGACGCTGACCAATACAAGTTGTTTGTAATTGATTGGGGCCAATATGTTGGTAATTTGGGTTTGCAATCTGCAACATTTATGGACTTTGTTTTAACCCACGTCAAGCACTAGTTGTCTGGCATTTTTACTGAGCTGGGACTATTTGGCGCAACCGCGAGACACACTTTCCGGCTAATTTCTCACAATGCACTTTACACTTTTTTATTTGTTTTCATTTTTAGGGTTCCGTACCAAAATGGTAAAAACGGGACCCTATTACTAAGACTCTATTGTCCGTCTGTCACGAGGCTGTGTCTCGTGAACCGTGATAGCTAGACAGTTAATAATAATAATAATGTTTTATTCAGTATTAATTGGTAAAATTATTACATAAAGTCTTAGAAATTATTTACAAAGGTATAATAATGTTAGATGCCTGTATTAGGATAAACCTGTATCACAGGCAAATTGAAATTGAATTGGTTGAAATTTTCACAGATGATGTATTTCTATTGCCGCTATAACAACAAATACTAAAAACAGAATAAAATAAATATTTAAGGGGGGCTCCCATACAACAAACGTGTTTTTTTCGGCGTTTTTGCCTTGTGATACGGAACCCTTCGTGTGCGAGTCCGACTGACGCTTGGCCAGTTTTTTTAGTCTGTACTAAATAAATGTATTTTCTTTCTTTCTTTCTTTAAATAAATTCGGAGAACTTGTATGAACAGCAATTTTTTTGAGTTTTCCCAAAAATATTATCAGTTTTTATTATAATATAAAGAAACTTTCAGAAGCATTCATGCCTAATTCTCAGTCGATTAATTTCTAAAATTCTTTCCTTACCAATCCACATGATTGACTCCCTATAATAATGATAACGTCTGGCATTCCATTGAAATTGTAATGAAATTCGATCAAAACGTAACCACGTTACCGATACATTTCACTCAAGCGATATCAATCAGTAGGTACATACACCCACTTGGAATTCTCCCAACCTTCAGGAATCGTAACGACAAATAAAGCATCCTACGGAACGTATTTGCTCACAATTCGTTCAGGAATTAGCATTCGCCGTTCGTCCCATACGTATAAAATCCTAAACCAATAAAGTCTAAAATGGTACACGTCTGTGGGGTCACACAAAAGTACAGGCTTGCGAGATTGAATTTCTCTGGACCATTCGGCTGAACAAAACACTCAATTTGAGATCAAGCACTTTTTCACTGGCTCAATCTTCCGCCTTAATTTGAAATGTAAAGGAACTTTCGTTATTTAAAAAGCGGATTCTGGACGCCTTAGCCTAATTTAATTCCTGGGATGTTGTTAACAATGTTTGGCAGTTTGTTTATAAACAAATACAATAAATATAAAAAGTTGCTTCGTTTTACTTTAGTTTGACAGCAGCACTTTCGTTTATTATATTTCGCTTAGGATATGAGAATCAAGCAGTCACAATTTAATTTGTGAAGTAGATATGTAGGTCTTTCTAATGCAATTTTCGATTCTAAAAGTTAAGTATTCTATTAGATCTAACTGGAGACCAACTTATTAGCATAGTTTCTATCGCACTAGAACACAGTAACACACCACCCGCGGCTTCGTCCGCGTAATCTGTGGATAAAAAGTAGCCTCTGACCTTTCCCAGGGTTTAAAGCATCTCCATACCAAGCTTCATAAAAATCGGCCCAGCCGTTTTGGAGATTTTTTTTTTATTTTTCTCTGTCTGATCCGGCTAGATAAGACAGAGAGAAAAAAAAATTGTACATTCATATGTATTTAGTAAAAGCTGTTATTTTGATATTACAAACGGACACTTTAACTAGCCAAATGGTGGTGCCGAAGATTTTGGAATTCGTTAACATATATATGCAATTTTATAAATCAGTACTTTGCCATAAACCGACTTTTTAGTTATGACACATGATGTAGTCCCAAAACGAAATGTAATGTTACCATAACCTATTCAAACGCAGCAGAGTACATTTTTTTTTTATAGCTGCTCAAAGACGTCATATAATTATTCAATTATATGTGTATACACAGACACACAAATACCCGCGGTTTCACCCGCGTGGATGTCGGGAAGTATCCCACAGGAACGTCCTATCATTTCAGCCGAAAGACGTCCACTGCTGGACATAGGCCTCCCCCAAGTTCTTGGGGGGGGTTTGCCATAATCGCCACGCTTGGCAGGCGGGTTGGCGATCGCAGTATAGTATGGTGGTGGAATGCATAAAAAACGCTGCTGTCCATTCTTCGGTACGACCCTTAGTCGCCTTTTATGACACCCACGGGAAGTATGGTGTGGTGCTATTCTTTAAGTCCGGCACCACACAGACAAGGAACGTCCTAACGGGATAAAAACTATCCTATTTCCTTTCCCGGGACTCAAACTATCTCTATACCAAATTGTATCTAAATCAGTTTAAGCGTGAAGAGGTAACAGACAGACAGACAGACACACTTACGCATTTATAATATCGGTATGGATATCAACCCTGCTGCGTTTTTATGCTAGTTGTCGCAAGCGCTATCGCTGAACATGAGGTCCTGGGTTCAATTCCCGAGTCGGGCAAAGTGTTATTAGATGTTTTCATCTGGAATTTCTCAATAGCAGCCTGGAGTCTGGATTGTGCCCGGTTGGTCGCAATAGGATCGCCCACTATCACATGGGACTTAAACTTAACTGACAAAATGTGGGTGTACCAGTACAATTAGGTCTACTCTGCCTTACCCATCGGGAAATACAGACGTCATCAAAAAGTTTAATAATTTTAATACAAATAATTATTTTAATAACAAATTTATTTTTAATTATTAAGTATATTCGTCGTTTCAGCCGATAGACGTCCACTGCTGGACATAGGCCTCCCCCAATTTTGGGGGGGTTTGCCATAATCGCCACGCTTGGCAGGCGGGTTGGCGATCGCAGTATGGTATGATGGTGGAATGCATAGAAAACGCTGCTGCCCATTCTCCGGTACGACCCTTAGTCGCCTTTTACGACACCCTCGGGAAGTAAGGGGTGGTGGTATTTTTTAAGTCCGGCACCACACAGACAAGTAAGTATATTAATTTCTAATAATAAAATAATAGATATTTTTAACTAATATTTTATGAAAACAACTTTTTCAGATATTAAAATTACTATATTTTAATATAGTAGTAAATAATAGTAGTAGATATTTTAATAATAATAATATTTTTTGACATTTGCACGTCACATCGTGTGGCAAACATGCCTGTACCTAATAATGTTGTTACCATCTTGCATGCATGTATTTTCTTGTATGTATGACACATGTTTAAGCAAATAAATATTATCCTATCTTATATTATATTATATTTTATTATTTACTAGAGTTTGAAAAGGAGTAATTCTATGTTATGTTATCAAACCTTCTAAATTCACATATTAATAAAATACAAGTCAAACACACTACAAAGCAATAGTATACAAATAAAAGAGTGCTCAACAAAGGGAATCCCGTTTGCTTCAGAATCAGGATTACCGGACGTTATTAATTTCTTGTGAGCAATCTTCAAGTCTTGGAAATTGAATCAGTGTAGATAGGATCAGTTTTTTCCATTACAAAGTGGGCGGGATTCACCTCAATCGAGGGAGATTAGAATTTACTAGGGTATATTAATTTAATGGGTGAATTAATTTTTTGCGGAGGTAACACGGCTTTTTAGGTTAGAGGATCTTGAGAGTTACGTTTTAAGAGTTTTGAAATTAGATTAAGGTTCAATCTTGGCTTGCTGCGCGTGCAGTACCATAAACGTGATAGAAGTGGAACCGCTTAAAGAATAAGAAAGATAGAGAGAGTTTTATATCTTTCTTCTTTTTCATGTAAAGAAATGTGATGCGTCCTTGAAATTTCACTTTCGTTTCTCGTCCAATTATCAAATCGTCGCCTAAGAAGTTCCACTTCAAAAATAATTTCTAAGAAAGTTATTTATATTCTTTCTTTAACAAAGAAATAAATAACCTTTTAGGAAGAATATTAGCTGCATACCATCACAAAAAAATACCCTATTTTAATCTCACGAATACAAATAGAATGACTTGACCAAACTGCCCGTAAAGAACAGTAGATAAAAATCGTCGTTAATCATATAATTATTATTAACCAGACCCTTAAGATATTGCAGATTTTGTGTTCTTCCACGAATCTTCTCCTCACAAAATCACAATCGCTTTCGAAAAACTAAGTACTTTTTTAACGGACTTTAAAAAGAAAGAGCTTGTTTATTTGACTTGATGTTATCCCGATCATTTAATTTGCAGAAAACCTTTGGACACACCTATTATGATGCTATCCTATGGCCTATCTCAAAAGGCACAACTCACACCACCAAGCATCCCAATTAGAATATTATGTTATAACTAGCTTTTGCCCGCGGCTTCGCTCGCGTTAAGTATTATTAAAAAAAACTAATACATTTACATGGGGGTTGAATTTATCAAAATCCTTTCTTAGGGGGTGCCTACGTCATAGTACCTATATGCATGCAAAGTCTCAGCCCGATCGGTTTAAAATTGACAAAGTTTCATACAAACTTTCATCCCCTATTTTATCCCCTTGGGGGTAGAATTTATCAAAATCCTTTCTTAGCGGATGCTTACGTCACAAATCGTTACCGTTACCGTTACCGTTAACGTTATAACATCTACTTGCATGCCAAATTTCAGCCCGATCTCTCCAGTGGTTTGGGCTGTGCGTTGATAGATCACTATGTCAGTCAGTCACCTTTGAGTTTTATATATTTAGATCATAATATGTACATACACTGAATTAAATTAGCTATTCTGACTGTTGGAGAAATTTGTGGTCCCATTATAAATCCATGCACGGACACAGTCACACACGTTTAAGGGTCTTGCTCAGTAGGTACTTTGTCTAGTTTGGTTTATTTTGACTGAATAGCGGAAGTGTGACTGTAATTTAATTCAATTCAATTTAATTCAATTCATCTTTATTGTGGATCATAAGAAAGTGTACATAATACAGCCGGTGTTAATTTAGTGATTTGCGAACAGCTATGTCCTGCCCTTAGGGCGTACAATAAAATGTAGGTAGGTACGTAAAGTGAGTTTACATGCATGTGAACAATAATATTATAACAAATTACAAATTACATGACAAATTTTAGACCATTAAATATTTGTTGGTATAACAAATTTCAATAAATAAACAGTGAAAGGTCTCTATTCTTCGTCATGCTTTTCAGAGTTCTTCATCATGTTTAAGACGCATCATGTATCTATACAAACACATCATGACCTAGGCAGATTGTATTCTAACAGTGATTTGTCGGCAAAGAAGTCTTTCACAGAGTAATAACATTTGTTCACTAACAGTTCAGTGGATTATTTTTAAATGATTTTTTTTCAGTAATTGCTGTTATCGGCCTTGGAATGTTATTGAAAATACGCGGAGCCGAGCAGAAAACACTTTTGTGCAGGAAATACGTCTTACTAGGCACTATGTCTAGCTTGTCCTGACGCCGTACTCGCGTTGGATATTTAAATAGATCAATATTATTTTTAACAAAAACTCCGACCTCAAAAATATATAGACGCGGTAATGTTATACGTTCATCTTTTTCAAAAATGGTTCACAGGATTCAGTTTTTTATAGGTTGAAAATTGCCCTGACAAACCGTTTCTGTGCAACGAACGCGCGTTCTTTATCAACACTATTGCCCCAGAATATTAGGCCGTATCTAAGGTTAGAGCTGATGTAACCATGGTATGCCGTTATTTATAGTGTTGGTAGATTTGTAATTTTCCTTAGTCTATATGAGAACTTGCTTAACTTTTTACAGAGATAGTCAACATTTACGTAGTATTATTATTTATTAGGGTAAAAAAAATCTAAAATTACAGAAATCGTGTCAGTACACGAATCTGAACAAACTACTTTCATAATGTGCATTAATTCAGTTACACATTACAATACACAATATACACAGAATAACTATCAATTTTTTTTTATTGCTGTTTGGGTCTGCTCTTGTCCTCGATCACGCCTGATGGAAAGTGATGAATGACGTCTCTGTTGGAACGTGCGTGCCCAGAACATGCCTAAAGCACTGGAACTCCCACGCATCGACGAAACACAGCAGGCTGCTTGCCGCCGGACTCCGGTTTGAGGGTGGTCGCAAACCAGGCTGGCGTTAGCCTACTATCGCAAGAAATCTAAGATGTATAACTTTGTTTTATCAATTTTATCTTTGTTTAAAAAAAATAGGACTTAAAAATAACTTTAAAAAAAGTAATTAAAAACCCTAAAGACCCGACTGCAGTTAAAAACTTAAGTTTTTAACCGCAGACGGGTTTTTTTTATTTTTTTTTATTTCCAGCTTTTTAGAAATGTGAAAGATTTTTTTATTTTTTATTACGTGTTTTTTACGATTTGTCACTTCGAATTACTTATAACCATATTAATATATAAGTTTTATATATTTTTGTAATCACCTTTTACTTACTCTTACCGGAGAATGGGCAGCAGCGTTCTCTATTTATTCCACCATCATACCATACTGCGATCGCCAACCCGCCTGCCAAGCGTGGCGATTATGGCAAACCCCCCCCAAAATTGGGGGAGGCCTATGTCCAGCAGTGGACGTCTATCGGCTGAAACGACGAATCACCTTTTATTTCGAATATACGAATCACCTTTCGATGGTATTAGAAGAAGAAAAAATTTCGAGTGTCCACAAATATGGCACCCCAAATCCGCCAATTACTTTGTTTTTTATTGTAATGTGCCAGCGACACTCGCACTACCAAGACAAATCTAAAGACGTATTATTTATCCAAATCCGTTCATTCGTTTAGGAGTTACGAGGGAACAAAGAAACTTACATACCTACATACAGGTCAAACACATATTGACCTGTATGTAGGTATGTAAGTTTCTGTAAGTAACTTTTGGGCTTCGCCGCAGTCGGGTAAACAGTGGTTGCACTGCGTGTCTCTGCCTGATCTCCCGGGGATATTCGCCACAGTAAACTACATAATATATTCAACCTCATTATTCCGTGTCCAAATATTAGCACCACATGCATCACACTACATCCACCATAAAGGTCAGGCGCGTGCCTTGTAACGACCTCTTGGCTCCCAGCCCATAAGGAAGGAGGCACATTATACCATTAGCTTCCATGATGTAATGGTGGGAAAGAAAACACATTACTCTTGCCACATATGTGGTTACTTCGTTAAGGAAGGTGATTTTTATAGTGGAGTAACCATTAATTACTAACAATAAACCGAAATGTTTGGTGTTGTTCACTTTCCTTTCTTTAAGTCCCGAGGGTAAAATAAAGCAACGTGTTATTTCAAATCAGTAAAATAAAATAATGTATTAACAGAACATTTTAATTAAATAAGTACTTTCTTTGATTGTAATATTGTAAATTCGTTCATATTATATTTGTTCAAACTCAAAGCATTTATTTTAACTATTTACAGGCACTTTTTAATTGTCAAGGAGTCGGTCTGTTAGTCAGAAAATTGAAACTACTTGCCCGTTCCAAAACCTAACGAAACGTTCTGCCCTTACACAGCGTAAACTAGATACCGGTAAACGCGGGTTAGTCTAGCTCTGGGAGGGAACTTTGGCTCAATACAAAAAAGGATTTTCTATTTTTGTTTAGGGCTAGATTGGCTCAATGCTGTCAAAAATATTGTTTTTTTGTCGACAAAATCTGCAGGTCAAACTAACCCTCTTCAAAGAACAAAATTGGCTCAAAAGTAAAAAAAAAATATAAACATTTTGGGGAAAATAACATTATTACTAATTAGCTACTGTCCTCACCCGCAAAACAAGTCCATTAAAATGCTAAGAAATCCACCACAATCCCCAAGATCAAAAGGTTTCTAAAAAAAGATGAAAAAATTTGCTAAAATAACCCGCGTTACGGTACTTAATTAAAAACATCAACAAGAAACTAGCGAATGCAGTCAGTAGACCAAGCTATATTTTTCCAATCCTTCGTACTAAATGTAAAATATCAACAAAAAATACAGTATCAAAATAAAAATTCCTAACGTAATAATCCAAACCAAAGCTTTTCAAACAATAATAATAATGTTAATTGCTTTCCACCAAACATCTGTTAACTGAAACGAAAAACACCTAAAAACCCTTAAAGAAGACTTTCATTCATTAAACTGCAAATACAATAAAAAAAAACCTCCATAGTACAAAAAAAAGGTAATATAAATCTACTTACCGATACAAAAGCACAAAACACGATACAACTTAGATCGCGAGTTGGGCGCCCCACGGACAAGCGCTCTGGCCCGTCTACCCGCTACGACTGGCCGCCCGCCCCGCTACGAGAGTGCTACGGTGCTACGAGCGTAGCAGGCATTTCGGAATTTTTTGGTGTTGCTATTTTTTATTTGTTACTTTTTCTAATTAATGTGTTGTTATATTTTATCTCTTGGTTAAGGTCAAGGTGGACTTTCTGTGAAAGAAGATAAAAAGAGACCAACTGGGTTTTTTATAAATGTGGTGACAAAATTGACCTTTTCTATTATTATCTGGTCTCGTGGTATTTTTTGTATTACACCCAAGACATAGACTAATGTAACCTTTATACTTTCCAGTAATAAGTCGTGTAGGTCGTAGTTATTTGGGTAAGATGGATGCTGTCTATTTTAAACTTTCCTATTGCACTTATACTTATAAACCTAGTCGTGACGATCCAGTGGTTAGCCCTTCGCCACTCACTGCACAAGGTTGTGGGTTAAAATCTGGGCAATCACCAATATGAGTTTTCAATCCTTTTGTACTTTCCAATCCATATATACTTTCCAATCCTTATGTACTTTCCAATCCATATATACTTTCCAATCCTTATGTACTTTCCAATCCATATGTACTTTCCAAGAAGAAAAAACAGTGGCACTCCGGGAGTGCCGACAGAAGTGAAAACTTGAACAATTACGTGTGTATTTTTTTAATCGTCTTATAAACCAAACACACGTGGTGGTGGTTACGGTAACAGTGTCGCGAGTTCAATGGTTTTTTCGCCTAAAGAAGTTTTCACTTCAAAAAAATCTGACAAAAATATGGAAAAAAAATCCTGAAAATCTGAAAATCTGGACTTTCAGAATGAATATAAGTCAGAAATCGCCAAACCATTTTGAGCAAGCGTAGTGATCAGTGCTCGAGCCTTGTCAGTATGAGAAGACGCCCTTTGCCCTGCAGTGGAACAATAGATTAGGCTGGTATTATTTATATTATCTACACCCATGCTATAATTCCTCTATGAAAGTTTCTGAAACAGTTAGCTTGTTGCTAACATTAAAACAACCAGTGTCATAGTAACCATAATATCATCCGAACGAGTGTTATAATGTTGTACTAAATTTCACTATGCAACTCCATTTAAAAAAAAAGAACATTGTCATGTACGCGCGTTTCAGTACCACAGCGCCGTAATTCAAAAAAAGAACTTGTTATTCGATTTACGTCGTATCCCGCCGGCCGCTATTGTTCGATATTAGTATTGCAAAAAACTGTTTCAAAACCTTTTATAGAGGATTCATATCACGGGTGTAGATAAATATTGTATGCAACTGTACACAATTAAGTAGGTATTAAAGCACTCATGTGATACTATTATCACACTCGGCTTCGCTTCGTGTGATAAGCCTACATTTGTGTTTCAATACCCCTTACTATACAACAGTTGCATAAATAACTACTAAATGTATTGCACTTAGCCTTTTTTGCAAAAATAACACAAAAAGTGAAGATAATAATTAAAGAACGCTGCGATAAAAACTCCTCATCATTCTCCTGCCCTTATCCCAATTTATTTGGGGTCTGCGCAACATTTTTCTTCCATACTTCTCTATTAGTCGTCATCTCGGTAGTCACCCCCTTTCTAACCATATTATCATTCACACATTCCATCCATCGTTTCTTTGGTCTTCCCCTACTCTTATAGCCATCGACATCCATACTCAAAGCTCTCCTCACGACATTTTCGTCATTTCTACGTAACACATGCCCATACCATGACAACCGATTCCCACGCAACTTTTCAGTTACCGGTGCCACTTTCAAACTTCCTCTTATGTACTTATTTCTTATTCTATCCATTCGTGTAACACCACACATCCCTCTTAGCATTCTCATCTCTGCTGCATGCAATTGCCTTTCATTCATCCCTTTTGTGGCCCAACATTCAGATCCATACAAGACAGCAGGTCTAATAATGGTTTTATATATATTCCCCTTAAGTTTAAGGGGAATGCGGGAGTCGCAGATTGTTCCCGTGACCTGCCGCCATTTCATACATCCAGTGTTAAGTCTGTGCTTAACCGTCCGATCTACTTCGCTGCGATAAAAACTCACAAAATTAAAACTTTTTTACTTAGCAAACAACACGAGATAAATGTGTGTGTTAGCTAAGATTGAATCCCAGTTGATACAGGTTTAGAATAGACATTTGAGGTACCTTCCCAATGGTTTAACGAGTGCCAACTGGATGTGACGTTTTAGCTAAAAAAAAGGTACACAAGCTTTTAGCTAGAAAAGTCTAGCTTCTGGGCTCTTTCTTAACCCTGTTACCTTTCATAGATTCTAATATTAATTTATTTACGGGATGTACCTAATTTAATAGGTGCATTTAATTCAACCTGTTATAAAGTAAATTTAGAGCATCTCATTAAGGATAGGGATGCACCTACGGCTTGTGGCTAAGTATCTAAGTAATGCCGCACAGATCTATTGGTCAGGTTAAGCTACGCTTGCCGCGGTTGGTCCGTGGATGGGTGACCATCTTTACATATCAAGACCTCTTCGTGCCTCAGATAGCACGTTAAGCCGTTGGTCCGCCGCTGTCATTCGTGGATCTTTGACAGTCGTTATGGGTCGCCAGAAGCCCGAAAGTCTGACAACCAGTCTTACCAAGGGGTATCGTATTACCTAGTAATTGAGTTGTGGAGGTCAGATAGGCAGTCGCTCCATGTAAAATATTGATGTTCAGCTGCATGCGGTTAGACTGGAAGCTGACCCCAACGTAGTTGGGAAAAGGCTAGGTAGATGATGATGCACATACGTGCGCGTAGGCAACGGATTTAGCAATGTCGTTGTGCGTCATTCTTTTCGTAGAAACGGTCAAGATTAAGGGGCTTACAGGACCTAAACATAAAAAACGCAAGTTTTAGAAACAATAAAAGTATATGATCGACTACAGTAACTAAACAAAATCAGAAAAATATATGATATTCTTCAGGATATATTATGCTAGATAGATAGTGTGTTGAAAACATAATACGAGTACAACAAATTTGGTACGATAGAAAAAAATCATGAAGATACCCCTAAAACTTTCTTTTTACAATAAAAACCGTACTACATACAAACATTCTGTTTTTTTGTCAGATTATTCTACAAGCAACATACTAAAATACTAGTGTTTTAGTTTTTTAGTCCAAACAATAGATTTTTTGTAACTAAATAATTGCTTCATATTTTGCAATAAATTACCAGTCGCGCTTCTTTGTCTTTTCTATGCAGTCCGACAGTGACCGCGCTTTAGGTCATGTAAGCCCCTTAAGGTAAACACCGCTAGTCCAACGCGTTTCCAACTTGCTTCATGTTTTGTGAACTCTGCGATGAATGGATTGCTTATCGGTCGCGCGCTAAAATTGATACTTTAATTTTCTTATTTGTTTTGGAAAAGTTGGATAAAAAATGTTTACTGGAACAACAGGCAACAACTTCATAATCAGCCTATAATGTTCCCACTGCTGGAAAGGCCTCCTCTCACTTAGAGGGAAAGTGGGCCGTAATCCACCACACGGGCCCAGTGAGGGTTGGTGGATGTCATACATGGCTTCGAATTTTTGGTTCTAGGACATGACGGTTTTCTCACGATGTTTTCCTTCACCGTTTTGAGAGCAGGATGAAATAATTTACACAGAGTAAAGCGCCTGTCTGGGTTCGAACCTACGACCTACAACGCGTAAGTCTTGTCTGTGACCACTGAGCCACCAAGGCAACAACTTAGTTTGCTCTATTTAAGACGATAATTACAAGTTTTTTTTCATGAATTGAGATTTGGGAAATGACAATGTATAATGATTATGTAAGAGTTACTGCACCTGCTATATCGATTTGGCCCAAGTTTTCAATTTCATCCTGTAGTCTACAACAAAGACTATTCTATTTATTATCTTCTCACCACCACCGTAATATAAAACATCACGCAACTAGTAGAGAACCAATCCTAATATTTCATCAAAAAAAATATCTCTCTCATCCTCTCGGACATTTTTACTTATCATCGCAATCAGCAGACCAAATATTAAGGCTGTTGAATAAATAAACGGCAGTTTCATGGCGCCTTGGAAAAAGAACCTTTATTTGGTCCCTCTATTCACGGCTGCCACCGCGGAGGTGAAAATATTATATATTTTTATCACCTTCAAGTCTATTGAAACTTTTATGCTAACGACATTTTTTCTGTGGGGAATTTTGTTGGCGTAATTGAAATATAATGTGAGTAATCGTGACATATAATGCTTAATTGTTTTTTTTGTCATTACTTTGCAATCAAACAGGACTGGGTCTTAAACATAACTGGCCAAATGTGGATATGGTGTACCTACTATAGAATCTCTGTCTATCCCTTCGGGGAGCACAGGCGTAATGGTATGTTATGTTATGTTTTGTTATGTTCTGTTATGTTATGTTATATGTTATGTTATATGTTGTGTGTTAGTTTTGCAATTTATTGGAAGAGCAAGTTGTTGAGAAGTTTGAGAACTGAAGAAACCTAGATTGAAGTTGTATAATCGTCAAATTATTTGAACGAAAAGGGGAATAATCTCTATATCTCTATTGAATAACACACAGGTGTAATGAGTAAGTATTATATAGAGCTACCAATTACCGGGTAATATGTCTTTCATTGACTTGAATGTACCCTGGCGGCTGATAGTATGTCATGCTCACTCAAATGTCTCGCTGATGGTGGCATGTGTGTTGATCATTTAGCTCTTTTAAAATGGTTAAGTTGAAGATGCAACTAATATTTTTGTAAAACAGAATTTAAAATATTGTCCATGGAGTTTCTTCCCCGTTCTTCTCCATAGGTACCTACTACGCTTTGGAATGGGCAACCAGCTACATATTTTCTGACTGACCGACTTCTTGAGAGTTCAAAAGTTAACATGGTTTTCAGTTTGATTAAGAAAAATGTTTCATAAATAAGATAAATCCATGGAATTAGTATCCTACAGTCCATTCACAGTTATTTTACGTCTAACAGCAGCAACCCAATAGCAACCTTATAGTAACTGTTATAAAGATCACTGTGATTTTGACAGACTTGTCGATGGCAGCAACCGAACAGCAACATTATTACAATGACGATAAAGATCACTGTGCCAGTGATTCAAAGTCAAAGGTAAAATAACTGTAAAGGGATAACGGATACTAGATAAACCACACTTATCCTACACTCTGGTGTCAATTAGATTATGGTATACTAAAACAATACCGCATACCGCAGTGTCTCAAGACGAAAGTCTTTGACCAGTGTGTGTTGCCAGTGATGACTTATGGAACTGAAACGTGGTCGCTCACAATGGGCCTTATAAGAAGGCTAAAAGTCACCCAAAGGGCAATGGAGAGGGCTATGCTTGAAGTTTCCCTGCGTGATCGAATCAGGAATGAGGAGATCCGCAGGAGAATCAAGGTAACTGACATAGCCCGAAGAATTGCCAAACTTAAGTGGCAGTGGGCAGGGCACATTGCTCGCAGAACAGATGGCCGATGGGGCCGAAAGGTTCTGGAATGGCGACCGCGTACCGGAAGACGTAGCGTTGGAAGGCCTCCCACGAGGTGGACCGATGACCTTGTGAAGGCCGCAGGAACCCGTTGGATGCGGGAAGCACAGGACCGGTCGAAGTGGAGGTGCTTGGGGGAGGCCTATGTCCAGCAGTGGACGTCTTTCGGCTGAAATGATGATGATGATGATACTAAAACAAAACAAAAATCCAACTTAATAGGTAAAGGAGTTTTTATTTTGTGCGCAACATTCCGCCTTTGTGTACCTAAAGATTTATAGAGCGAGGCTTGAAAGTTAGCGGATTCTTAGCAAGGAGTTCAGCTTAAACAGAAGTTGTTAGGTACTTATTGTAATATTCAAAACTATATCATCAGATTCCAATTATATTAGTTGTTGTTTCGCAGAAAATAAACTTGTAATCACATTGTGTACAAAGGAACGTAATATCATCGCAGAATTTCTTGAAGTAATAATATAATCAATGCTCCTTCTCTCAATGACAAGAGGACTTTGCCCTGGGGACAATAATAGGCTGGCATTATTAATATTATTACACATATTGCATCCATACTAATATTATAAATTCAAAAGTAACTTTTTCTGTCTGTACCTTTTCACGCCTAAACCACTGAACGGAGTTCGATAAAATTTGGCAGAGAAATAGATTGCATACCGGGGAAGGACATAGGATAGTTTTTATAGACGTACCTTGTGTGCGAAGCCGCGGGCGGAAGCTAGTATACTATATACTCAAGAGAGGGGTTGTGGCTAAGTAATAACAGTCGCATGGGTCGATCGATGAGGTTAAGCTACGCTTGCTGCGGTTGGTCCGTGGATGGGTGACCATCTTCACATACCAAGACCGCTTCTGTGCCTCAGAAAGCACGTTAAGGCGTTGGTTTCTGCTGTCATTCGTTGGACTTTGACAGTTGTTACGGGTCGTCAGTAGCCCGAAAGTCTGACAACCAGTATAAGGGGTGTCGTATTACCCAGTAGGTACCTAACTGGATTGTGGAGGTCAGATAGGCAGTCGCTCCATGTAAAATACTGGTATTCAGCTGCATCTGGTTAGACTGGAAGCCGAACCCAACATAGTTGGAAAAAGCTAGGCAGATGATGATGATATACTATATACTTAACGTTTGCAGGGCCAAAATGGCCAGAGATCGCACAAGACAAGGGGGGGGTTGGAAGAAAAATTGGAGGCCTTGGCCCACAAGTGGGACACAATATCACATAAAAAATACAAAGCACTAGGAAGTGGTGAAAAGCCCGTTTTGGGGAACTGTCTTTTGCAATTTTGACATTCGAAAAGTGCTGATTCTCAGCCTAGTTTGAATAAATGACTTTTGATTTTGATATACTCACGCCTTCTTCCCATGTGGGGTAGGCAGAAACTACACAACGCCGCCTGTTACGGTACTTAATACATACCTACCTACTCCTTTTACTACTTTTTATTATCGTTTAACTAGCTGACCTGGCGAACTTCGTGCCGCCTCAGAATCAATAAGAACGAATGTGTAAAATTAATTATAAGTAGGTATATTCATTATTATTTTTTTCGTGAATTTTTCCCATGTTAGGTTAGGTTTAAAGAAACTTTATTCTCACTGAAAACATAAGTGTCACTTACTTGTTTTAATCGTTATTCTGCTATTCGAGGCGGAGACAAATCCAACAAATCAAAGATCATAAAAATCGGTCCAGCCGTTTTTGAGTTAGAAATGGTGTAGCTAACCCGACTTTGTTTTATTTATATAGGTAAGTGATGTACCTACTTATTGAAGTTAAAATGTCATAAAACACAAAAGTAACTCAGAAAAAAAAAGATTACAAATGTGTGTGTGGTGTGTGTGGCAATGTGTGTGTGTGGCTGGCATGTCCTAGAACCAAAAATTCGAACACATGTGACATCTACCAACTTGCACTGGGCCCGCGTGGTGGATTACAGCCCACTCCCTCTCACTGAGAGGAGGCTTGTGTCCCAGCAGTGGGAACGTTATAGGCTGATTATGTTGTGTTATGTTATGTAAATGTGTGGCTAAAAATGATAAAAATATCACCGTTGCTGTCTCCAAAGCCACGCTTGGCCGACCTTGTGATGCATTTAAGTTAATCCCGACAATTATAGAACTGAAGCGGGCAACGCACTACGAATCCCTTCACAACCCCCGAAAATGTCCGGGGATTAGCAAAAGAAGAAAGCGGACCATAAATATTCCTAATCCCCTAGATTATACCTAAGTTCATTTGTATTGTAATCTTCACCATTTGTATGGATTGTGTTTATTTCTGTCCCCGACCTTTGAGTAAATTCTCCTGAATATATATTTAAATTTGCATAAATAATGTGTTGATGGCTTTATTATTATTTTTACGAGCGGTTTTATTAAATATAAATTCGAGACTTCATTGATTGCGTTCATTCATCTGAACCGTACAGGCCCAAAATAGGTAGGATCGAGTCAAAAAAACTCGATTGAATAAAAATTCATTGGTTTCTTCTTTGTGGTCTAGCTTTCGTGGCGATACTGTAGCGGTATCTACAACGCCACTTGCGAACAACGCGTCATACTGACGTTACGCAAAATCCTGCATCACGCAAGCAGAGTTTACCGCACAACTAGCATAGATACCTACAACGGCCCGACATGAATCGTTGGGGCAGTTGCCCGCAAGACACAACACCCGTCTGGTCGGAGGATCCTCCCTTTTCTATAGAGTTTGAGTGACAACCTGTTACACCCTGTTCCTCATACCTCTACAATGCTAACATTGGGCGATGAGAAGGTCAAGATCCATAAAGGACATAGGTACAGTGATCAAAAGTGTCTAGGGGATCAAGGTATTTAAAAAAATATTTTATTGCCCTTTTGAATTTAAACAAAAATGTCTTTTTAAATTGATTAAATAAAATGTTTTTGGATGTGTAGATCGACGAAGTACTCTCTGCCTTTGCATTAATAAAGACTTTTTGCGATTTTTGCTTATGCTGGATTTTTCATCTTAGTTAATCCTAACATTAAAACGTGCTAATTGAAAAGTGTTAAAGGTTTATATTGCGTAAAAAAAAAACAATTAGAAGTCTGTATTTAACTCGTATAACAAACGCAGGGATTCGGCATTCCCAATAAGAGTTCATAGAACGGAATAATTCATCCTAATCACGTTGCGGAATTGCCGCCCACGACTGTTGTAACACCCGAAAAAGATTTTCTGGTGTGTGTACACCTACGGCATCCATACCTGGCAGAGCTCTTCTTTGAAGCATATCCCATGCGTATGCATATCAATTGTAGCGATTGAGCAGGCCATAGGATGTTTAGCCGTAGGTAGTCTAGTAGGTACACTGCCAGTGTGTGCGTTATTATGCATAAGCAGAAATAAAGCACCGAATTAGGTTCGCAAAGGAATGACAACATCTGATACAATCATTTCAGCGTAAATCATTCGCGTAGCGTTCATCAGCGTAGCGCATTCTGATTGCGTCGTATCCAAATCAGTTCGGTTCTTCAGCCCATCAAATCAAACCCACCACCACCACCCATATCATAACGCTCCTAGTGATGCGGTAACGTAATGATCAGGGCAATGGCCACAGCACGTTGCTGAGAACCAGCTTCCAACATTTCCTTGGCTCTGATCATTTCTTCTCGAGTCCAATGACGTCTTCTGTCCATAATAACGTTCAGAAATGGCACCTATGGCAGAAATTTTCCTGATTTGACCGCAAACCCATTCCAGGATTATATAGGAATATATGAGTTATGGCCGATTCGTACAATTTACGGACCGTTATTGGTTTAAATTAAGACTCTTATAGCTTTACGAATAATGAAGCAAAGGCTCATAGTTTCGCATAGTAGACCCTCCCATATGGAAGTAACTATCACAGGTAAATTAGCTTACGAATCCATTATGCCCAGATTGGCAATAAAAAATCCTACTATTGGTAAGCAAAACGATTCGTTCTTGTTTGTTTTGTTAGGAACCGAGCTTTGATAGAGGTTCATATTTTGGCCGAAATTAAAAAACTGCTCCCTTTTCAAATGACGAAATTTACAAAAAAGTATCCGCAGGAATTACAATTTTACATTTTTCATCGAAAGTCGAAAACTATGCGGCCTTAAAAAAATAAAATGTTTGAGAATGTGCAAACTGCGCTCTTTCTTAAGATACCCCACATGCCCTAGTAGCCCCACTTCGAATTTTTCAGACCCCTTTCAGAACCTGTTGCAAAAAATATATATTTATATTTCTTTCTAATTTGTAAAATAGTTGAGCAAGCGTCATCTAAAACTATTCCAAATTTCAAGTTGAGTTGAATAGTAGTTCTTGAGATATCCAGCTGTGACAGACGGACAGACAGGCAGACTGAGTCTCACCATAAGGGTTCCGTTTTACCATTTTGGTAAGGAACCCTAAAAATATAATTTAGTAACCTGATTTTTAGTAACTAGCAAAAACGTGCTTGATCCCTAGACACTTTTGATGCGTTTGTTTCCGTCTCTACAGTGACAGAAATAATGCTTAGCTTATGTAACACGTTTATTATTATTTTTTATATTTTTTTATATTTAACATTTTCTTATAGATCTCAGCCTAAATCCCGGACAAAGACTACTAATGGACAGGTTATTACCTACCTATATTTACTCCCTGGGTTTCGGCTTCATAAAACTCTTTATGTTTCCTAAATCAACTACCTAAACTGGATAAAGTGGATAAGACAGAGATTAAAACAGAAGACGACCTAGCAGGGGATCGAGGAGGGGGGGGGGGGTTGAGGGGGTGCAGGAGATCAGACCGAATCTAAATTGTCAGACAAACATCCAAAATTTTCACCTAAAACTGTCTAAACGCAATCACCCAAAACTTTTCCAGACAGACTAGTTAAAGCTCTAATGACAGAGCAATTAATTTAATACCTCACCCAATTGTAGCGACTACATTGTATCGAAGTTTTCTGCGAAAATTAAATTAATTTGGGTTCATTTGCCTCGCCTTTTAACAATTAATCGGCTTTATACGAAACAACCCTGCTGAAAACCTCAAGGGCGATTACCTACTGTATTAATTCTGTTTTAATGGAGTCTTACATCACCTTCTAAAAAACATGCTTCTTTGTAAATGAGCTTTTAGGATAAAGCCTTCTTATACCAAGTCATATACTCACACATTTACTAAGTATTTTATATTATGATCTATGCTTACCTACCTACCTACATCGCTACAAGAAAATACGAATGTATCAATCAAAGTAGGCCTGACTTAGACCAGGGCGCTAATTGCGTAACACACTATCAATCTCACTCATTTTGACGGATATTGCTAATCCATTGCTCCATATGTTAGAAAAATATGTCTGCTCAACAACGTAAATAACGCAATGAATGTTGTTGAATTGTCAAAATGGAACCCATTGCTACTGATAGTGTGTACCTACCAGCGGTGGTATTCTGTAAAAATCTCACCGTGAAAACTTAGGTGAAGTGAGAGTGGAGTGAGCTGTCAATAGTGTCAATTCACAGCAAAAACAAACTCACTTCACCCAAGTTTTCACGGTGAGATTTTTACAGAATCGACCGGCTGGTCCGCACGTAAAATTGTCGCGGCGCGGGATTTTATAGCTTATATTTATTATTCATGACTAATTTATTATTTGACATAAATATTATACTAGTTTAATCTTAATGTATTGCATGACAATTTGATGTATAGTATTTTAACTATGAACCAAACTTATACCTACTGTGAATTTTGTATGCCTCAAAGGCGGGACATAGCAGACTTACCTGTAACTAACACACCATCTTATGAACCTCATCATCTGCCTAGCCTTTTCCCAACTATGTTGGGGTCGGCTTCCAGTCTAACCGGATGCAGCTGAATACCAGTATTTTACATGGAGCGACTGCCTATCTGACCTCCGCAATCCAGTTACTGGGTAATACGATACCCCTCTTACCCATCTTATGAACCTGTGATCCACAATAAATTATTTTGAATTTGAATCGCGCAGTGGATTTTCTCCTCTCGGTGTTGAACCGAGCGTTGAAGAAGCAGTAGGTACGCGAAAAAAGCGCCCTTGCGATACCGACTTAAAACACGCTATGTAGGTTCCTATATAGCTCTCAGGTTTTTTTTTTGCAGAACTTAGTTAGGCACACAGGCTACACAGGTTGTTCTAATTCCGCTCCACCCAGAGCGGGAGGGGTCATTTAATGATTTCCCACACGAAAAAAAAAAGACGTTTTTTAGGTTCCTTTATAGCTCTCATTTTTTTTTTGTAGAACATAGGTAGGCACACAGGTCACACAGGCTACACAGGTTATTCTAATTGTTTTCAGTAATTATAATTAAGTTCACCTGCCGGCTTAGGTACCTACCGTTTATCCGAACGCTCATTCCTTATCAATCAAGTTCGCGTGAGTAAGAATTTTCAGGCTTTTCTTTCCACGGCCGTTACATTTAGCCTTATTTCATTACCCGAGTGTTGGGAAGGCCTTCAAACCTCAAGAGGAGGCTAAAACCCAATTTTGTTGTGTCTTAAAAGACGTAAACAACCGTATTTTAGACCCATTAGGTAAAGCGCATTACGGCAAACATTGGCCTAATTTAGAAGCGTAGGTAAGCTACTCTTACCCTCTTTAGAGTTCGTTAAACCTTCAACTACTTTTTGACATTATATCACCGTAGCTTAATTCTCAATTATTTATTGCGTACCATAATGTATAGGTATACTTAGTTGGTAGGTAAATACTTAATTATATTATATTACTTAGTCATAATTATGGACCTATTTTGGGCACAGCATAGATCAAGTAGAAGAGAGGAGGAAGAAGAGAAGGGGAGGAGGGGTGTTTAATGTGATACATTTTAATATTAGAGTAGTTAGTAGGTAAGTTAAGTTTTATTAATACAGAATTGAATTTACGAATTATAATTATTGTTTTATAAATTATACACATTTAATTAATTATTAGGTAGGTAGTACTTAACTTTGTAATTTTTTTTTTTATTAAATATTCATTGTTGTTTTATTTACTTACCTATTAGCTTAGTATAAATTACAACCCTAAAAACCTCGTCCTTAATATTTTTACGAGCATGTTAAAACGTCTGAACAGAACCCAACAAAAAAGGTTGAGCGGTTTTACTTTTTTCCAGATGAGAACTTTTTGCGGCGAACTCTTTCAATCAAGTGAGGAACGTGGAACGCCAATAAAAATATTGCCAGACCGACTGGAATTACTGAAATACGCTCTGGACAGCGCTGGAAACTGTAAGAAAATAAACGATTTAAAAATAGAGCACGTAGTTTTAAAAGCAAATAGGTATACCTACGTCAATCGCAACGTGATCGCAACATGTATTGACATTTGACTGGTGTATTTCAAGATTTCTCTAATAAAACTAAACTAAAATTGTAAGGTAATAAAATATCTAAAAAGTAATGGTGTTAGAAAAGATCTCTTTACAAATTCCAGTACGTTAAGTATATGTAACACTGAACAGTTTCAGTTATTGTGCAAAAATTGTGTTGTTTGTTAATGTGCAATGGACCAATGATGTTATAAGTAAAAAATATAATTGCAATGGACGACAGTGATTACGCGTTCTTCATCACGTCGTGCAATTTTTTCTACTGTCAGTCTAGGAACGCTTTAATCCGCTCCTGGGACCTCCCAGACGGGTGGTTGCATAGCATTCGTAAACCATTCAGTAAGTACCTAGGTACCGTTCGTTAACTGTTTTACCTTGGGATCACCAGACTCAATTATTAAACTATATTTTTACTCTAAGTAAATACGCTAATCATTGTAATGTTTAATGTACCTAACAGCTTAGCTTACAGAATCTTTACAGAATCAGAATCTCTTACAGAATCTTTTAGAGAAGTCCAATGAAGGTTGACGTGGAGTTACCCGTAACTGAGGTTATCATACCTTTGAATGAACCAGATATTGACGGTAATTTTATTGGATGCACGTAGGTACATAATCATTAAGTGCCTGATCAAACAATTTTTTTTTTGTATTTATGTAGTATTTTCATCACTTTTTAGGGTTCCGTACCCAAAGGGTAAAAACCCTATTACTTAGACTCCACTGTCTGTCTGTCTGTCTGTCACCAGGTTGTATCTCATGAACCGTGATAGCTAGATAGTTGAAAGGACATGTTAGGTTTTTGTATGAAGGCTGGGCTTTTATTCGAAGCTGCTGTGAACAGGGAAGAGATTATATTTTTATGAAAGTACATAAGTTAGGGAGACTTTGTACATTTTTTTTTAAACGCACCCTTCCTTAATTATTATATTTTTTAATAATTAATATTTAAAAAATAAATTGCAACCCACAGTAATTATTGATATTAGCAACACTTTTCGGTTGGATGTCATTATTGTCATTGTGAAATGTGAACGTCAATCAAGTGTCAAATTCAATTCAAACAACAGCTGAGTACTGACAAGTGTGACAACCTTAGACAAAGAAAAGTATAGACGGCGGCTAGCTCCATTTCATTTCCACAAGAAAGGGATAAAGTATTGAGTAAATAAAAGTAACAGAAAAGGATAAAGCTATACTATTTCCATCTCTCAGTGCGTGCCAGTTTTTTCAAGGCAGCTACTTATGTAGCTCATGTTAGTTAAGTTAGTTTTTTGTCTCATGTGCGGCCACGCTACCCGATGCTCTATAGCTTTCTTACTCTAAGGTGACAACCTTAGGGCACGCCGCGATAGCGGCGATAAGACCCCTCTTTGAGGAGTGGCTAGAGAGGCGCCACGGCGCCCTCACCTACCGCCTGACGCAGGTCCTCACCGGACACGGAAGTTTCGGGAGGTTCCTGCACATCATCAGGCGGGAGGAAACGCCCGGGTGTCACCATTGTCAGGATCGCCCAGAGGACACGGTGGAGCACATGGTGGAGGTCTGCCCCGCTTGGGCGGAGCACCGCCGTGTCCTCGTAGAGGCGATTGGCAGCGACGGCGACCTCTCGCGTCCGGCCCTGGTGCAAGCCATGGTCCGGGGCGAGAGGGAGAGGGAGGCAGTCACCTCCTTCTGCGAAGCAGTCATGCTAGCGAAGGAGGTGGCGGGACGGCTCAGGGAGAGAGCCTCCCGTCCCAGCCGCCGCGGGAGACGCTCCGGGCGTCGGGAGCCGCGTGACGACTCCCGGCCACCGTAGGCGCGGGCCTGCGGGCGGAGAGTAATGGGTAGCTCACCGCCCGATCAGGACCAGGCCCGTGCCGGACAGCGCGTACGTGTTCCACGCGCGCCTCAAAGAGATGTCAGCATCGGGGAGGGTCCCCTTAGGGCCGAAGCCTGCCGGGTCAGCGGGATTGTCCGAAAGGGTTACCGCTGGCCCGGAACATAAAGGGCTAAGGCAGGAACACGGGTGGGTTTTAGTCAGTAAGACTCTGACACTCCCTTCCGCTCCACCCAGAGCGGGAGGAGTCACTTGATGATTTCCCATCCGCAAAAAAAAAATAAAAAAAAATAAATGGTGACAACCTTACCCTGCGTTCCGAGTTGGGAAATAATCGATTTGAGCGTGCTTAAACCCGTACCGAATTAGCGTGAGCGCGATAACCATGTCCCGTAAATCATCATAGATGACGTCATGACATGCGCCATCTTGCGACAACACCGACCATGCGCGCATTCCTTAGGCCGCTTTCCGAATTAGCTATAATCGCTCACAGCGCTCACATCATCTCACATGCGTTCCGATTTAGATATCACGATTATGACAGCTGAGAGCTGTCAACAATTCGGAACGCTCGTGAACGCGCTCACAGTGCTCACTCAACGTCAGAACTTAAAACATAACCTCAAACCTTGCGCAACTTGGGTCTTGGATATTTTTTTGAACATGGAAGTTCAACGCATTGCCACTTCTGTTTTGTTGGTTGACTCTATCGACTCCTGACTTAGTGATATATCAACGCACAGCTGAAACCGCTGGTCCTAGAGGCATGAAAGGAGGGTGTGTTCTTTTTGAAGCGTAGGTATCCACTAAGAAAGGCTTTTTCGAAATTCCACCCCTAGGAAGGTGAATGGGCCTCCCCCCATTCACCCTCCGGTGAAATTGCACGCGGACGAAGTCGCAGTCAGAAGCTAGTAAGATTTATATGCCAAGTAGCTTGTAGTTTTAAATATTCATGTGTTTTAAAGATATGAGAATGGATCTTGTTACCATTGCGCCTTGTATTAGGGTAGGTATGTAAATAATGTTCAAGACTAATAGTACTTAATAAAACATTTTTATTAATAATCAATTTGAATAACAGTTTAATCAGACAACGTCAGGTGCCCCGCTCGCAATTCAGGCCACATTCTTTTCCTAATTATTAATTATACTAATATAAGAAAAAATATAAAACAGTAATAAAAGCCTTAAGTACATACCACCAAACGGGGTGAATTGGGACAAAACTTTAAAATGGATTTTTGTTGCCAAAAAGGAGTCTAATGTGTTAATTTTATTATAATTAACGATTAAGTGTCCTTTTCGG
This sequence comes from Mesoligia furuncula, assembly GCA_916614155.1. NCBI lineage: Eukaryota > Metazoa > Arthropoda > Insecta > Lepidoptera > Noctuidae > Mesoligia > Mesoligia furuncula. Next base: position 26,201,203 of record OU744798.1, on the reverse strand, counting down.
CAACAAACTATTATTTCAATGTTAAAATTGCTTTTAAAGTTTCGTCCCGATTCACCCCTGCATCCCTATTCACCCCGTTTGACAGTACTTTATATTAACTCCTTATCGATTTTAGTAAATATGTAAAATCACAGACATAAAGTACAATTAAAAGCTAATAAAATGCAAAGATTTTAACAGGTATATAAATTCAAATCTACTACTGCAAACAAGTACTGATCAAATCTTAAAAACGAATAAAAATCACAAGTAGACTTATACTACTAATTATCACAGGTATTAATCAAATCTTAAAAACGAATAAATAATCACAAGTAGACATAAACTACTAATTATCACAGGTATTCATCAAATCCTAAAAACTAATAAAAAATCACAAATAGACCTATACTAAAAATCTTATCAGATCAAATCTTAACTAATAAAAAAATCACAAGTAGACTTAAGACTAATAATCACATCAGGTACTGATCAATTCTAAAACCTATAATGTATATACGTAACCTATGGAAAAAAACTATACAAAATTTACATTCAATTATTATTATTGTTATACAATGACTGCAAAATTTGCATCTTTTCCCTGTGCTGTTGTTCTTTCAATTCCATAAATTTCTCAATATTTTCTTGTTTTTGTTTCGATCTTTCCTCCCTATACTTCTTCATATCTTTTCTATACTCTTCTAATATAATATCAAATTTCCTTTTCCTTGTTTCTGTTTGTTGTGGACTAGTATTTTCATTTGGTGTGGGTCCTATCTCCGAAGCCAGCGCTACAGGATTAGCCCATCCAGTTGAGCCAAATAACTCATTCATTCACTGAAAAAATTAATATATTATGCATGTTTATTAAGGATTATCTAAAAACACCACAATTAGTTATAATTTAAATTAAATTATAAACAATAGTGGTGTTTTAACAAAATTAGACATGAATTCATAAAATATTATTAATAACTATACTGCACCAATAAGGTATTTGATTACAAAAAATTGCTGCTCACACAATTACTTAAAAAACCAATATTAAAAGTAAAAAAAATATCTTACATCAAAGTAGGGCCATGTTGCCCTATCGTTTCCCGACGTGGCATTATGATCCACTATCTTTTTAAAATGTTTTTTCAAGCTATTAATTTTTGACTGGCATTGGGAACCATTGACTTTATATTGTAAATCGCACATCTTCCTTGCTATCATGTCATAGACCATCTTATGACACATTTTTTCAAATTGTTCTTTATGCTCACTGTATAGCGTGAGTAGCAACAAAACGCATGCCTCATTCCAAATGAATAGAGATGAGTCTTGATTAACTGAAATAAAACAAAATAATAAGTACTTCCTACTGACATTATAATATTGTTTGTGAGGATTTTTACTGAATTCACCAATAATAGCAGAACAGATTTAAATGAAACTTGGCACATAGATAATTATGATGACCCTGGAATATATCTAAAGAAAATGCTTTTATTACTTTAAATTGATGAATCTTAGAATGAGAATCTTAGAGCACAGTTCTTGTATCAAAAGAAGTTACTGTCAAGTTTGAGTGTCACTTAACTTTAATAATTGTTTATAAATAAACCCCCTGTGTATTGGAGTAAGATGGACTACATAAACTGTTGTCAACATAATAATAATTATGCAAGCAAACACAACTGGCACATTCAGCTAATAAATATCTGCACATAACCAGTTAAAAAACACTTACCATGTTGTTCTGTTGGTTCATTCAGTAGTGATTCTTGGCTATGCCTACTTCCATCATAGTCATGCACCAATTGCTGCACATAATCAGTGTCTGTAAACAGCAAGTACCAGTTTAGTAAACATTTATGATCAGAAGACAATACAGTGGTTGTATGCTCTACACAGACTGGTAAGTTAAGGTTGCTTTTTCAAACAGACAGCTAATAAAAGTACTTGTGATGAGTAAAACATTTTCATCACAATCGTTTGAGCAGTAGGTAGAACTGCAAGGCGGCTAAAATTCAGCACTTACCTCTCTGAGCCCTCTCGTATTGCTCTGATGTGAGCATTACAGAAATTTGTCGCCCGTTAGGCTCATCAGCTATATTCACTAGAAAACTCATTTCTTTCGTTAGGTGAACTTAGGTGGCGACTGTAGCCATAAGCAAAATTTCGAAAAAGTTAGTATATTAGGATGCACAGACCGATATGATGCGATTCAAAAGAAAACATGAAAACATAAACACAACTGAACTGACAACAAAACAAACGCCAACACAACTGTCATTTTTGTTTGACAGCGCTCACGGTGATATTAATTTAGAGCATGGTCGGCGTTATCGCAAGATGGCGCATGTAATGACGTCATCCATGACGTTTCACGGGACATCGTTATCGCGCTCACGCTAATTCGGTACGGGTTTAAGCACGCTCAAATCGATTACATCGATTATAGTCTCAACTCGGAACGCAGCCTTAGAATAATATCACCGTGAGCGCTGTCAAAAATGACAGTGTGTGTGTGAGGATGTGTCAGTGTGTGTTTTGTTTTGAGTTCCATCATCTTTAAATTAAACTAACGTGGCATTTTCGAAATTGTGCTTCTGGCTGACAATCGCCACCTAACCAAAGAAGAAGAAATGTGGTGTTTATACAAAGAAATACTGCAATAATATCGTTTTTACATTGGGTAAGCACTGTGAGCGCGTTCACGAGTGTTCTGAATTATTGACAGCTCTCAGCTGTCGTAATCGTAATATCTAAATCGGAAACGCATGTGAGATGATGGGCTAAGTTTTGGTATCTCTGCCATCGAGTTGAGGGTCCATATTTTTTTTCACAGATAGATCATATTATTAGAAGCCTCCACGCAATTTTTTAACTTGCGGAGATAAATGGTTTACGAGAAAAAAAAATCAAAATCGTAGAAAATAAGGAATGTTTTGTTACTTTTGACATTTGGTTTCACCATTGAACGTTTCGTTTTACGTAAGGTCAACATACTAAAATGTTTTACTTCATAATAATGATGAAATAAATATGTATATTTAGTGAGTTATGAGTTTTTTTATGCATATTTCATTACTTATATTTCGCTGATTTAGGTCAGTGCTATTAAATTAACACTTATAATAATTTACCGACTATTGCCGATATGTGAAACGAAACGTAAAACGACGCCATTTTGACGCGACTAGGGGCACCCCGACTTGGACAGGTTAGGTTAGAAGGGGATGGCGGGGTCGTAAGACCCCGCCATCCCCTTCGTGGTTATTTTTTTTAAACCACCCAGAAGTAGAAGCCCCGCGAAGCGGGGCTCCGTCGACTACGCCTAGAGCGAGCGAAGAAAAATAACACATTTGCAATGACAACAAAGGATGCAAGAGCGAGCGAAGCGAGCTCGCGACTTGGGGCACCCCGACTCGGACAGGTTAGGTTAGAAGGGGATGGCGGGGTCTGACCCCGCCATCCCCCTTCGTGGTTGTTTTTTTTTAAACCACCCAGAAGTAGGAACCCCGCGAAGCGGGGCTCCGTCGACTAAGCCTAAGCACATAGGTACATTTTGTAAATTTAAAAAAAAGGGGGTGCATGGTCCTGGTACTTCCTTCTTCATTTTATTTGTCTCCCCCACCTTTTTTGACCTTTAAATAGATGTCAATACATGAAAATTCGAAAGTGAGGTTAGAATATTAAAAAGGTCATATCTCAAAAAGGGTGGGGGTTCCGCAACTTTTCCTTCACCCCTCCTCCCCCACTCCCACCCCTTAAATCGATGTCAGAGATATCAAAGTCCTACCTACCATATTTTTTCTAAGTCTGACGTTTCCGTCAATAAGCTGAATCACCATGGAAACCACATACAGATTATAATGGTTTGTGTTGTGCAATAAACTATGGTAATGGTATGTACGGAATCAAAGCCATACATACAAATCATGCAGATAATTCGTTGGCTTTATTTTAAGCCATCTAATATTCAATTTAGAATAATATTTTAAATAACATTAAGGTCAATTCAAAAATGATATTTTTTCTTTGTTTCAATGCGCAAAAATAATATTACGACACCAAAAATAGAAGGATTTAAAATATTTATTTATTCATTATTGGTGTTTTTAATAATAATTTTGTTTTTAATGTTTTTTGTTTTTGTAAGGCTATCCTGAATAAGTTATCAGAAAAACCACCAGCTGTCAACATGACATCTGTCCAAAAAAAAATATTTTAAGCCCATTTCATAACATGTCCCTTTCACAGATGATGTATTTCTGTTGCCGCTTTATCAACAAATATTTAAAACAGAATAAAATAAATATCTGTGGAGGCTCCACAAACGTGTTTTTTCGGCGTTTTTGCCTTGTGGTACGGAACCCTTCGTGTGCGAGTCCGACTGGCACTTGGCCAGTTTTTATTTTTAATATGTAAGATATGCCTACATAATTATATTCTTCTTAGGGCTGATTTTTCCATTGCCAGCAATGATATTCTACTAAAATATCATTGATTGCCAGATAACTTTTATTCGAGGAATAAAATTGACGTTTGACAGTTTTTGTATGAAATAACTGTCAAAATTTCAAAATTATTCCTTGAATAAAATTATTAGATGATTGAAAAATCAGCCCTTAGTCTTAGTTATTTTCAATGTTCAATTAAATATACGGTTATTTCGATTAGTCGCATCTGATGCGAAACGTTTCAAGCTATCGTGCAAAAAAATATGGAGTTTTTGATTTTTTGCGATACCGCTTTTTGGCTTACAAAGGCAGTGCTGGTAACATTTAGGTACAGGCAAAAGCCAAATGACAATTAAAAACATATGACACAACAACTTGACATCACATTAGTTTGACACGTTCGTTTGACAGTTGTATCAAAAAAATGGCGGCGATTGGAATGTGTGAAACACCCGGCTGCAAATCCATTGCACAATTACAATGTCCAACATGCATAAAACTCGGCATACAAGGCTCGTTTTTCTGTAACCAGGACTGCTTCAAGAAATCTTGGAAGAATCACAAAATAATTCATTCGTTAGCGAGTAAGTGCGTTGTAGGTTATGTTACGGTGTTAGGTTACAAGTAGTTATGACAATGTGAATTTTGTTTTAGAGGGTGAGAGTACAGATGTGTCTAATGTGGAGTACAACCCGTGGCCGTCGTTCAGTTTCACTGGGAAGTTGAGACCGTTCCCGGCGGGGCCAAAGCGAACGGTACCGCCGCATATCGGTCGTCCAGACTATGCTGATCACCCAACCGGGTTCCCAGCGTCGGAACACGCCGCGAAGGGTTCCGGGCAGATCAAGGTGCTCGATGATGAGGAGATCGAAGGCATGCGCGTTGCTTGTCGCCTCGGGAGAGAGGTGCTGGACGAGGCTGCCAAGTTAGTTGCATGTTATTATGCTTGTTTTGTTCTAAGAAAATTTTGTTTTTTGACGTTTGTTTGTATCCATTAGAAATTATACTTTGTATACAAGTACTTTGGAAATACATTATAATATTTTCAATGTGAACCTACACAATCTCATAATATAGAAAATGCTAATCTTTTGGCAAGAAGAAACTCATGATAACTTATTGCATTGTTTCTAGAGCATGTGATGTGGGAGTGACAACAGAAGAGATTGACCGTGTGGTCCACGAGGCGTGCGTTGAGCGGGAGTGCTACCCGAGCCCCCTGAACTATCACAACTTTCCCAACAGCTGCTGCACCTCTGTCAATGAGGTGATCTGCCATGGAATACCCGATTTACGTCCTTTGGAGGTTCGTACATATTCACCCTTTGCATAATATCTCATAACACTTTGTGTCCAACATAGTAAGACGAGACTTCAGAAGTTTGTGTTATTAGATACACTATAACCAAAAAGACTGCCATTTCTGGTTGTTTAGGGAATGTCTCAGGCTGAATAAACTGTTGCTCCACAATAGGATAAGCTCAACTCTCAAGAGGCTGTTTGTTGTATACTGACAATGACTTGTTAGAAATTCAAATCATGTTCTAGAACATTGCATAAACTTAACCCCATATTGTTATGAGTTTATTGACCTTAAAACAAGTTTGCCTGTGTTATGTTTTTATTGCAGAACTTGGTAATATACACACTCATTAATTTTTATTACCAGCTAAGATCTCATAAACATACTTATTATTTTTATTTAATAATTCACAAGATATATCAACAATAACATTAATTGTAGTACTGCTTGTGCAAGTACTTAAAAATAAATTACTTTTATAAACACAAAAGTTTACAATGTCAATTAATAAAGGTACCTTTTTACAGGACGGTGACATCTGCAATGTGGATGTAACAGTCTATCACCGAGGATTCCACGGAGATCTCAATGAGACTTTCTTTGTTGGTAACGTACCAGAATCTACCCGGAAGCTTGTTCAAGTTACATATGAATGCTTATCGAAAGCTATTGAGATTGTGAAGCCTGGTGAGAAGTACCGAGAAATTGGGAATGTTATTCAGAAACATGCTCAGGCTAACGGGTTCAGTGTTGTACGGTCCTACTGTGGACATGGAATACATAGGCTGTTCCACACCACACCTAATGTCCCACATTATGCCAGTGAGTATTATACACTTCTTTTTTATTCAAAGTCAAATCATTTGTTTCAAGTATGCCAGTGAATGTCAAAATTTACTAGAATATAAAACTGATTTTAGTTGCCCCTTCCAAAAAGTAGTTTTTTATCACATCTATTCAAAAAGAGCTAGTGTATTCTTCATAAACAGGGACTAAAATAGCTCTTTAATCCCTAGGGACTAGAAAGTGATTTGAATTTCGAATGTGGATATTATTAGTAATAGTTCCAATCACCAAAGAGATGAATCAAACATTGTATGAATAAATAACAGGCTGCATGATAAAGAAAAACGTGCGCGAGCCAAATTAAGACAAAAAAGTTTGTGAAAAAAAAAAAAACGCGCGGAAAGCATTCGTTCGTAATTGTTTACTCAAATCAGGATTTTACTTAGTTTTATAAAAAATGAGTATGTCCTCCTCAAGTAATTGTATGTAAATAAATAAACGTACTATTCTTATTCTTAAGTTGCACTTATTTTTTCATAGAGGGTAATTAAGTGTAGAGTGTCCACTTTGGGAGCAACACTTTTAAGCTTGAGTGACGTACTTTGAATGCCTCGCTGCACTCTGGATTCAACTTTAGAACCCATAGCTGTGCTTGTGATTCTACTCTAGAATCCTTCGCTCTGCTCTGGATTCTAAGAAACGCTGTCGCCGTCACAATAGTTCTTTGCTCCCTTGACAAACAATCTACTATTTTATGGAGAAGAATGTACAAAAAACTTTTATATTATACTCTTTTCAATTGTTTAATAATATTTTGTATACATTAATAAAATTGTAATTATTTGTGAAGAAGACAACTAAAATGAAAATAGCCCCAGATTTTGTAGTTGAGGCTTTGTTCAATATGTAGAATCTTGTGTTCCTGTTACATTTATTGGTTTATAAATTTTAATTGGAACTAGATGCTGCTTTAAAGACTAGTTGAGGAAAAGTTACAAATGTTTCAATTTCAGCCATGCAGACAGTAATATTCTTTCCTTCTCGTTTCAGAAAACAAAGCAATTGGAGTGATGAAGCCAGGCCACTGCTTCACCATTGAGCCGATGATCAACGAGGGAGGTTGGCGCGACGAACAGTGGCCCGACCACTGGACTGCAGTCACTGCTGATGGAAGTCGGTCTGCTCAGGTGTGTACTATTCACACTGATATTATTAAAGCTATTCTGTTAGAAAATTAGTCTTAGTGCATTGTTCATAGCTTTTTCTTGTCATCGCCTGCTCTTTTAAAAACTGGCATCATAATTACGGAAAGGAGATGGATTTTTGTCCCATACAAGCTTGGCCCAGAAATGGACACAAATAAATCAAAATGTACAGACGCCAGCACATCAAGCTACTACAATCTGTCAATTTTTTTTAATAGATTTTCAACTTTATCGCTAAAGCATAAGGTTCAAAGTTAATTGGGAAAATTTTACAGTTTCGGGACCCTTCCCAGATGTGGTGACTTACCTGTCAAAAAAAATTAAAGAAAATCTTTAGGATCAAAATCCTCTATTGGCATTCAATGTTTGTTATCAGAATTTTTGTGAGCCATTTATTAATATTTGATGCATGCCAACAAAGAATCATACACTCGTCTCATGTCATGGCTTGTCACTTGTTTAAAAATAATAATATGTTGCGACGGTGTAAACCTCAAATATGGGATATTTTTTGGAATAAAAATAAAAAACATCTAGTCTCAAGACTTTTAGATATTAATAAAACGAGTTTTTATTTTCCAGTTCGAACAAACACTGTTGGTGACGGAGACTGGTTGCGATATACTCACAAAACGCGCCGCGGGCCGGCCGTGGTTCATGGACCAATTGGAGAAACTCAACCTCTAGGGACCACACTACTGCTCATCCACTGAGGTGAACTTAAACCAACCAATACATTAAAATTGAATTTGTAATGCCTCAGGGAGGCTCATAATATATAATAGTAAACATGGTAATTTTTTTTTACTGGTGGAGTATTAACGTTTTATTTTTTTAATTATTAAGACTGCGAGAGTGTCATTCAAAATTTTAAAACAAGCTTTAATATGGAATGTTTTGATGATAATCTACATTGATTTATTTTTTAATAGCAATATCCATATCTAAATTGTCCAACAGACTCAAATTATTATACAAGTTTCATACTATGGACTAACTTAGTATTACTATAGTCGTTTTCATACATTTATATAGCCACAATTTCATAAGAAGATCATCAATATAGATGCTAGAATTCATGATGTTTTAGACACCATCACTGCCAAGCATAATTATTGTACACCAAAAGATTTGCCATGGCCAGATCTTTTTTCAATCAATGCGCATGATGTATCATTTTTGTTACACACCATATTTGATATACAATATAAAAGCCAATTTATCAAAAATTCCTTACATCATCATCATCATCTGCCTAGCCTTTTCCCAACTATGTTGGGGTCGGCTTCCAGTCTAACCGGATGCAGCTGAATACCAGTATTTTTCATGGAGCGACTGCCTATCTGACCTCCACAACCCAGTTACTGGGTAATACGATACCCCTTGGTAAAACTGGTTGTCAGACTTTCGGGCTTCTGACTACCCATAACGACTGTCAAAGATCCACGAATGACAGCCGGGATCAACGGCTGCTTAACGTGCTTTCCGAGACACAGAAAAGATTTAAAAAGATTAAAAATTCAAAGATTCCTTACATATTTAATCATAATGTGCAATACAAGAATTCCACCTCAGTGGAAGCATAATTTAGGATAGTTAAAAATAATGAAATAAAAAACTGTTCATTGATATGATTTTTTCATGAACTTGTTTTGGGATTTGAGACATGATAATTTTCATATTGTCAGTGGCGCGCTCGTAAAAAAAAAAATTAATGATAGGGCCGAGTTATTCAATAAATTAGTCCTTTTTAATACGCACAATAAGGTAAAATAGTCAAATGGACCGGAACTATAAGAAAAGCATGTCTTGTTAAAAATGGTAGAAGGACTGACTGCCGAGAGTTCGTTGGTCATACATCCAATCTTATGACTGAAATTCGAAAAGTGCGCTTATTGTACAGCAGCTAAGGGTCATTTTTGGACTAATTATTGTTCTCAAAACTATCAGAGAGCTGGTAGTAACACAAATTATACATGTCTCAAATGCTAAGACTGTCCATTATTAAATGTTATTTGTACAGTGTCTGAGCAAATTTTTCAAGAATATCCTTTGTTTTTTTTGTAAGTGACTCATATTTAGCTTAACTTGCTATGATTGGTTGACATAGACTGTGTATGAAGATAATATTTTTGTTATTTATGAATAATGCCTAAAATGAGGAAGATTTAAATAACATTGTAACCAAAATAGCGGCCAGTTTGAATCTTTAATACTATGGAGAGACTTATTTGGCTTCAATATGAAGTACAGTGATAATAAAATCAAACTTTACTTGAAGGCAGTTTCTCGAGCTCTAGACGTCACTTTCTTGTATTTATCTTTTCTGTATTGAGTAGCCACTCATCAAAATATGCACATCTTACTCTCCACCTTTTTTTTTTAAGTTGGTTGAAAACTATAAACCAATTGACAATATGTTATTTCGTTCAGCCGAAACGAACTCATTGGGCGAGAAACTGGCTTCATGTCAATGATCTTTCGATTTAGGTTTCCCAGCAGGCTGCTAGGCTCCCGAGTCGGGAGTCCCGACCCACAGTTAAACACATTATCGCCGCCAAAAAAAAAATAAGAATAATTTTTCTAAATTGAATATTATTGTAATTCGGATATTGTTTACGTTCACATACCTCTATAATATTAAGTTTAGGTTCCTACTTTATATAATTTTGAACTTCACAATTTAGTGCAATAATTTGCATAATTTTATATATTGTTTATGTATCATAAGACCAGAAACAGACGAAGAACGTCGTTAAACCAAAATACAATAAAATTTATGAGAAATAGGATTTTGTAAATTGTAATAGCGATGAAAAATAAATAAATATAAAGTTATATTGATTTTATTTGAATAACAATTTGGCATCTATATCAATAAATAACAATTATCCTAAATGCTACTAAGTTAAACATTAGGGTTTATTTTATCACTTCAGCAGTAAAAAATTCTGTCAGTGTTGTTGATCTCAACTCTCTGATTATTTTATTTTAACAATGTGAATAAGTATCAACAGTGATAAGTACTTGTAATTTTATTGTGTGCAGCTCAAAGAATTTAAATGAAACTTTACCCATACCACCCAACTTTGTGTTGGATTCTATCTAAACTACTGAAAATTGCCCAAAGAAGTGATAAAATAACCCCTTGGAAATCTTACAATTACCAACTACTATTTAAAACTACTTATATGAGGAAAAATGCATATTTACATAAATTATGAATACAAAAGATAAATTAAGTAAATATAATAATTTATGATATATTATCATGTCTGCTAATATTTCTAATCACTTTGTTGTTATTAAGCTTGCAAATCTATAGAATTAACACATATCCGTTGGCAGAAGTTAGCAATAAATATATCCGGTATATTTATTACTAGCTCTAATCAACACCTACGATTTTCTTTCTAGTTAAAAATTACCAAAATATGATTAGTTAGCAAACAGACAACATTTTGTAGATAAACTCATCTCTGAATGAATCTCCAATGCTTTACACAGCACGACATACTTCTTTACAAAATTTGCCACCTCAGCAGCACCTAATTCATCATTGGCGTTACCTGGCGCCTTAGAAAGTTATGCCCGTTTTTACTAACACTACGCCAAGACACCTAAAAGTAATATATATTATATATAAAAATTAATTGCCGTGCGTTAGTCTCGCAAAAACTCAGAAATGGTTCGACCGATTGTGAGGAAACTTTGGTACAGTCCGATTCAAGATTTATGTCGGCTCGGAACTCAAACTCAAACTCAAACTCAAAGCATTTATTTCAATTAAACCTTGTACAGGCACTTTTGAATTGTCAAAATTAAATAGTCTGTCAGTTAGTCAGAAAGTTGAAGCTAGTTGCCCATTCCAAAACGTAGATCTCTATGGAGAAGAACGGGCAAGAAACTCCATGGACACTCTTTTAAATCAAGTTATTACAAAATCCTGGGTACATTATTCTTGTTGCTTCTATATGTGAGAACAATGTAAAAAGAAAAAGACAAATGAAGAAACAATTCAAAATATAAGATTAAAAATAAGCCTTGGCAGTTAAGAGATGACCAGTCTCAACCGACGGCACCCGTTCACGAACATGACGCGTGGATCAGCACCATCCAGCTCAACCATTTTATAGGGAACCGAATGAACATGAGGCGAGTTGCTGCGTAGTAACAAATTCACGTGACACGTGAGTTTGTTACGGGGGAGAGGGGTGAGGGGGGACTGCGCAGGGAGTAGAGCACTTCAGAGCCGCCATTAGAGTTTGAATCGGGCTGTAAGTTGTGTGCGCGCCGGAGAAGGTTCCTACCAAAAATAAAAAAACAACAAGTAATTAAAAAAACTAAAAAACCCAACTGCGGTAAAAAAATTAAGTTAAAAAAACTGAAAAGCTAAAAACAAGGCCATTTGAGTTTGAAAATGTAATAAAAAATGGTATGGGTCCCGCCTGCTTCCAACTTTTTATTTAATTTAAAATGGCCTTGTTTTTAGCTTTTCAGTTTTTTTTAACTTAATTTTTTTACCGCAGTTGGGTTTTTTAGTTTTTTTTAATTACTTGTTTTTTATTTCCAGCTTTTTAGTTTACAAATTTTAAAGATTTTGCAGACGATTTAGCTCTTGGTACGTGTTTTTTTACGATTTGACACTTCGAATTACTTTTAACCATAAAAGTTGTATATATTTTTGTAATCACCTCTAAAAACCCTTTATTTTGATACCCCACTCGATAGGTTTCGAGAAAAATAATTTTTTTTGAAGACATAATATTGCGCCAAAAATCTGCCATTTTATATTTTTTCAATTTGGATATACCCAGTGACACTCGCGCTACCAAGACAAATCTAAAGACGTATAATTTATCAAATTCCGTTCATTCGTTTAGAAGTTACGAGGGAACAAAGAAACGGACATACATACATACAAGTCAAACACATAACCCTCCTTTTGGGCTTCGCCGCAGTCGGGTAAAAAGGCATTGCAATTAAAAGCTAACTTCGATTTTAAACTCTCGGCACTAGTCCGAGCGTTGCAAATCCAATAGTTCGCTTCCTGTTAGTGCTGAGTGTTAGTGAAAACAGGCTAAGTATTTTCAAAAGTAATAGTAGGTACATAAGATCAGATGAACTTATGTCATGAGGTGTATTATAAATATGGTCTACCAAATAAAAATCACAAATCATCATAATCTTCTTCATAAATAAGTTCACTATAGTAGTCATTCTTATCTTTTAGCTTGAGCCCAAACTGTGTGACCTGGTTGATATCGACGCCCTGGGTTTTGTCAGCAGATTTGATGGTCGCCGCCTTCCAATTGTCCACTACATCTTTCCTGGCTGCAGCGTCTTTTACTTGCTTCAGGCTTGACAGCTTTGATACTATTGCATCTTTCTGGAAGTAATTTAAAGGTTGTAGATTTAGGTGATCGCAAAAGTGTTGTTGATTGGTACAATCTCTTTTAAAAGATATACTGCAGAATGTTAGCCTCCTACCCTTCTGCCAACGCCACACACATAAAACGAATTCTGGGTAGTCTACAGACTATCTTGAATTTATTTTATGTGTGTTTGTAATCCAAACGGTTTAGTCGAAATCTTGAAATCTTAAGAATGAGGGTAGTTTTTTGTTAAAAAAAAACTGGTCAAGTGCGAGTCGGACTCGCACACAAAGGGTTCCGTACCACAAGGCAAAAACGCCGAAAAAAACATGTTTGTTGTATGGGAGCCCCCCTTAAATATTTATTTTATTATTTATTATTAAAGTTAAAATACAACTGAGTATTTTGTGAATATTTCAAGTGCCTACCTGTTGCCATTTCTGATATCGAGCAAAAAAGGGCAAAAAAATCGCGTTTGTTGTATGGGAGCCCCCCTTAAATACTTATTTTATTTTGTTTTTAGTATTTGTTGTTATAGCGGCAACAGAAATACATACTTTGTGAAAATGTCAACAGTCTAGCTGTCGCGGTTCTTGAGATACAGCCTGGTGACAGACAGACGGACAGACAGCGAAGTCTTAGTAATAGGGTTCCGTTTTTACCCTTTGGGTACGGAACCCTAAGTGTCGAAAATTATTTTATTATTAGGTTTAATGATGTGAAATAACCAACCTGTTTTGGACTGTCAATATAACTAGCGTATATCCTTAGAACAGGTTCCCCAGTTTTGTCGTCAAACGTTAACTTGCTCTTTGGAGGAATCTTTGCCTTCACCACGGCCACTTGAGGCAAAGTGTTCGCTGAACTGACAATGTTTTTAGTGTCTGCTACAGCAAATAGTCTAATTGGAGCCCTGCGAGATATCAAAGTAGCTTTTTCTTTATTGAAATCTTGATCTTCGCTAATGGTTGCTTCTACGATTTGTCCTGCATACACAGCCCCTTCTTGATTCGTTTTGGCTTGTTTATCATCCGCCCGTACCAATGTGTAAGCTACGTTCACAGAATCTGTTGATTTTGAAAACGGAACTCCTCGCAGTGGCTTCACGTCAGGTGCTGTTTTATTCTCAGGTTTTTCTTCGTTTTGCAAAAAGTATGCTTTCATATCTGAACTGCTGGTCGTAGTCGTCACGTTTTCAGGCTTATAGACTGGTGAGTTATCAGCTACTTGGGCTAGTGCTGCTGCAGCTCTAACGTCATTGATGGCGGAATAAAATCCATTGGCGATAAGATTACCCACGCTTTGACCGATCTGTGCGTAGTAAATCGGGGTTGTATTTTGTTCTGTGTTATTTTCAATGATGTATTTAACCGTCGTGGTCGGTTGCTCTGTTTCAGCTGCTACTAATTCTTCTGTAATATTTTCTGGTTGAGGAGGTGGAGTATCTTTCACTTGTTTCTCCGTTGTATTTGCTACAACGAACGATTGAGGTACTAACGTTACAACCGTGTTTTCTTGTGTTTCTCTTTGTACCACCGTTTTCGGCTCATTGTGTTGTTGTAATATTGGTCTGTCCAACTGTTCATTTTGAAGAAGTATTATTTGATGATGAAGTTCCTGCGGATGCAAGACTTGCGTGTGAAGTTCTTGGGGATGCATCATCTGCGGATGGACCACTTGGGCATGAACCTGTGAAGCTTCCGGCTGTAAATGGACTTGATTAGGGGCTTCAGCTGCATAAGGAATAAATTCCACGGAAGGAAAACGTTGCAGAAGCTGGTTTTGTAGTTTTTGCAAGAACATTGGATCATGTTGGTATAAGGCGTTCGGTGGTATAAATAAGCCGTCCGCCCCTGTGTTTATTAACTCTTGTTGCGTTGGCAAGGCGTTCTGCAAACCCTGCAATAAATAAAACTGATTAATTCACAGAGACGGTAGTTACCTACTAAGTTTTTTCGGGAAGAGTATTTAGATAAGCCTTATATTGTCTGTCCTTCATTGCTAAAGATTCGTAATCGAAAGTTGATATGAATTAATTCTAATTGAGTCAACAACTCATTCTGAGTGCCACTAATATTGCTCGCCGGCGCGCACTCTAATTAAAAGTTTTTTTTTAAATTACCTGCAAAGGATACTGATGCTGGACGGCTTGATGTTGTAAGGCTTGGTGCTGTAAGCCTTGATGTTGATTGATTATAGCTGGCAAAGAATACTCGGATGCCAGCTGCAAAGCTGCTCCGTTTCTGATCAGTGTCTGTAGCTCTGGTGTTGTGAAGGACTGGAAATATTATAAAAGGTTAATATGATAGATTACTTTAACCTTTTGACTGCCATTCGTCAAAAAATCAAAAACGTGCCCTCGTCAAAGTCCGTGATAGTCGAACCGTGGCGTGCTGGGCACATTTTGGTTTGTCATCTGTATATGACTATGGCGGTCAAAAGGTTAAATATGTCGTGACATATCATTGAGATATAAGTACTTACGTACTAGAGTGGCCGCCGCGAATCGATAATTTGTAGCACGCTTTGTGATCCATGGACCAGAAGTCCTTTAGTCTGTCTAAGTCCCAACCACTTCCCGCGCGCCACGCTGCACAACATATTTTGTTCGCAATGTCAGCTCTAGTACGTAAGTACTTTATACCTCAATGTGACATATAAAAAAACTTTTCATAAACTTACTGTAGCTTTTGAAAATCCTATGGGCGCTTCTATCTTGGCCACGCTGTATTCAGCCTCCGGGTATTTTTCTGTTACTTCGTATGATGGTCTAGGCTGAAATTATAGATCGAAGAATAATGTTTTTGTCTCGATTTTGGGTCATTAGTCGTACTTAGTGGTTTTCGATATTGGGATAAGCCCGTGGTATAACCAAACCGCAAAATTTATTTCCAATTTTATCAATTCTTCCAAAAAGTTCAGTAATTTTGAACAATTCCCATTTTTATCTAAAATTAGTGTCTAATGAAGTGTGTAAGATAAGTGAATGGAACCTTCCAATTTGAAGGCCCTCAGGCTGAACGGTTCGGTCATGGACCAGAAACTGCTTATTAATCCTCAACAATTTCCTGTTACCGGTAGGTACGGTACCTATGGGAGTGAAAACTGCATCATACTCTACTTTAGTTAGAACTTAGCCAGGGCTAGGTCTTTAAAGTACCTCCTGTCTCGTGCGTCCTGTCTCGTGTGTGGTTCGTTCGCAGTCTTGATTATCTTGATTTCAAAATCTATCGTTTGATCCACAGCAGACTATGCGATCTGACTACGTGGCCCCTAGCCTTGTTTCAACTCTTAATTGGTCGCATTTAAAAAGTTACCAGTATGAAAACTAAGTACGATTTGCTATATGTTTTGATTTGCGATTAACTATAAATCAAAAGTCCTACTTACCAGTTCCGAGACAGGATTGTCAGAGGATTCGATGACCACAATCGGCTTCTCGGACAGGCTGAGGTTGGGTGCTGGTATCGTGTGGATGGCACCTGATGGTCACACGCCTGAACCAAAATGCTTTCGACCACAGCGATGGTTACGCCATAAATTCACAATAGGTACATGCATAAAAAAGGAACAAAAGAGGTCTTCTAACGACTGGTAATATGGACGATTAAAGGGAAGGCCAACTTAATTTATGATATTTTGTAAATCTTGTGACGTAATTAGTTGCCGTGGACGAATTGTTAATTTATTTTGTGCGCTTAGTGCACGAAGTCGAAATACAAACCAATTAAATAGAGAAACAAGAAAATTAAATAGAGAATAATGTACTTAAACTCGTTTGAAAATAAATCAATTTGGAAGATCCTAGGCCCGAGGTCTTAGGCTTCCCCCACCACATCTTGATCAGCGAAAAAGAAAATCTAAGGCACCAACAAGAAACCACAATTTTAAGTAGAAACAATAATTCAATATAGTCTCTGGTGCGAACTACAGGATGAAATTGAAAACATGCGACAAACCGAAATGGGAGATTGTACCTACTCATCATTATGAACAACTACTTTTACTATTGGACCAAATCTGAAATCACGAAAAAGAAATCATCTGTTCCCTACATTTTAACGAGTTAGGTATACGAACATAAATGTAGGGAACAGCTGATTTTAGTATTCACGATTCCAGGTTTGGTCGCTTAATTAGAGTTGTTCATAATGATGAGTAGGTACAATCTACCATTTCGATTTGTCGCATGTTTTCAATTTCACCCTGTATGAAAAAACGTAACTCATTAAAGCATACCATGCACAATGAAAATGAAAGATCCAATAAGAATAGTACCCCTATCAAATCAGGGGGCCGAAAAGGCCACTTTGGCAGAATCATAAAAGGATAACATTATGAATCATAATGGACAGTTTAACTGTTAAAATAATCGTATCCCTGCAATAATGCAGGGATACGATTATTTTAACAGTAAAACCAATGGGATTTGATGATTGTAGTCTGTGATCGTATCAAATCCCATTGGTGAAGGATTTTTTTTTCAGTTATTTTTTTGTCTGTGCTAGAATACCAATCAATCCAATCCCAATCTCTTTAAATTGAGTATACCTACGTAGTGCAGCGAAAAAAGAAAAACACGGACTGTCTCCGCCATAATTATGATTCATACTTTTATCCTTTTATGATTCTGCCAGTGACCTTTTTAAGCCCCCAGTTCGTTTTAGGAAACGGCCTTACATAACTGAAGTAGATACCTTCATCCACAGTAAGAGTAAGTATAAAAATAGTAAGTGCAGTGCACATAGCCAGTCAACCTGTACCACCGTCAGTGTGCACCGCGGGCGCGTTGGATGCTGCCTTCACGAACTCGTACTCCGGGGTGACGGGCGACAGAGGCACGCGACCGGTGGTCTTCCACGGCCCGCCCGCGAACATGTTGCGAGTAGCTGATGGAGCGAAGTGCTTAACTGCATACCTGGAAGATGAGGTTGCTGTAGAGCTTTGCGGACTTCGTAAGGTCTTGGTAAGTCATAAAGGGGAGAGGTCCTAAGGTGAGACGTTCAGAACTCATACTCAACTTATATATTATTATCTATACTTATGTTATTTTGATCTCTTCGTACGTTGCACCGGTTGACGTCATCACGTCAACGCCGGCTGTCGCTGATAACCAGCGCCAGGTCTCTGTCTAGCACAGGGTCGTAGCATTATGCTGAGCGATGGCCGTTTTGCGTGGATGTCACGCATATTTTCTCGAACTTGTTCTTTTTTAACCGACTTCAAAAAAGAGGAGGTTCTCAATTCGACTGTTTTTTTTTGTATATTTGTTACGCGATATCTCCGGCAGTTGTAAATCGATTTCAATTTTTTTTTTTATGGATAGGTTTGCATCAGGGGTGGTCCCATATAAATTTTATTGATTTTGCTTGGGTAGTTTTTGAGTTAGCTTCAATTACGTATTTTTGCTACTTGGTTTAAATTGATGATGTTATAAAGACTTCCTGTCACTGATATTTACACAGCAAATAGTGTTATACGAATTTGTGTGGGGTAAGTACAACTTAAAAGAAAAATAAAAACTTTTTTACTAAAAAGAAACAACCGACTTCCAAAAAAGACACTACAAAGTGAAAAATAACTTTAATTTCAGAAGTCGGTGGCAAACAACGAAAATGCGAACCCAACGACACCGACTTCCGAAATTAAAGTTATTTTTCACTGTTGTGTATTTCTTGGAAGTCGGTTGCATTTTTTTTTTGTAAAAAAGTTTTTTTTTTGTATTTTTGTTCTGCGCCATGTTTACCGCAAGTAAGCGTATTTTCTTTCTTTCTTTATTAAACACTTGGCGAATGATGCAATGTACTTTTTTTTAATTACGGGGGATACCTTATGGCACCCGACCTCCGGGGAGGAAGTCGGGAGGACGTCGGGGAGTGTGGGATTTTTACTACCTCACTAAAACCCAGTGAACACCATCAGCACATAGGCACCCCTACAGGCACATAGGTCCCGGTTCCTCTTAAAAGACAATGTAATGATAACAATGATGCAATATACCTAATCGCCAATGGAAGGATTGTATGCTGTAGATGAAGTAACTACACTCAAAACATTATAGGTTGCCGTCTGGTGGCGAGGTACTTAGTAGGTTTAATTACTGCCTATCTACCTATCTATCTATTTAAATATTCTCCATATGTACCTAATTGTCAATTAAACCACAGATCCTACTTGGATACTTGTCGACTAATAGTCGGTAAAAGTTTTCCACCTACCTCCCATAACCACTTGCCTGGCCATGTAAAGGAGACAGTGGCCAATTACAAGACCTATTAACAATTTTAAGCTCCCGGTTTGCCTATGTCTATAGGAAAAGCAGGTCTTCACTTTCAAAATGCTTAGTTTTCTATTGCTAGTTATGGCAGATGAGGTTCTGACCTCAGTATTGCGAAACTGCAGTCAGTTTGGCAATACAGCGGTCAGAAAGATTGTACCTATATTTCAAAACTGGGATCTTTAAAAGGTTTTTTCGAAGAATCGTATTCTCTCTTATCTAGGTACTGGTAAGTGTGGTAGTTCTAGACAATTTTGATTGATGGTGAAGGTACCTACCAAGTTACTTTTTAACCGACTTCTAAAAAGGAGGAGGTTCTCAATTTTTTTTGTTATGTATAACTCCGTCTATAGGTACAGATTTGCAAAATACTTTTTTTGTTCGCAAGAGGTTTATTCCGCAATGGTCCCATTAAAATTTCGTAAAGATCTGTGATGATGAGTTTCGGATACAGACAACGGAACTCTTCAATAAATGCCACCAAATCAACCGCGATTGCTGCTAACGCAAATGTAGGTAGGTATGCATTGTTTACGCAATCGCACAACATAACATCACGCCTGTACCCTTTAAAGGGGTAGGCAGATGTGTTCAATAGCGTCCTGTCACTGCAAGTAGTGCTACCTATATGAATTTGTGTGGGGTAGGTAGGTTGGTAGGTAGGTACAACTAAAAAGTGAAAAATAAAAACTAATAAAAAAAAAACAACCGACTTCCAGAAAAAAAAAACACTCGCTACAAAGTAAAAAATAACTTTAATTTCGAAAGTCGGTGTCAAAAAACGAAAACCAACGACACTTGGAAGTCGGTTGTTTTTTTTTGTATAAAAGTTTTTATGTTGATTACAAAGCATAGCATAATCAGCCTATACTTAATGTTCCCACTGTTGGGACACAGGCCTCCTCTCTTCTAGAGGGAGAGGGCTATAATCTACCACGCGCGCACAGTGTGTGTTGATGACTTTGAGAGATTTGATTGGTATTTGATGGGTTTTTGATTGATCTATTACATAAAGCATTTATCTAGATAGTTTACTGTTTCTGTTTTTAGGGTTCCGTACCCAAAGGGTAAAAACGGGACCCTATTACTAAGACTTCGCTGTCTGTCCGTCTGTCTGTCTGTCTGTCACCAGGCTGTATCTCAAGAACCGCGATAGCTAGACAGTTGAAATTTTTACAAATTATGTATTTCTGTTGCCGCTATAACAACAAATACTAAAAACAAAATAAAATGAATATTTAAGGGGGCTCCCATACAACAAACGTGTTTTTTTTTCGGCGTTTTCGCTTTGTGGTACGGAACCCTTCGTGTACGAGTCCGACTCGCACTTGGACAGTTTTTTTCTTTCATTTGTCTTACCTTTGAGGGGGTTTCCTGTACAGCACATAGGGAGCTCGGTGCGAGGCGGCTTGGACGAGTCTGGTGTGAGACCACGGCCTCTGCAGGTTGACCCCCGGTCTGAACGGCGTGGGGGGTCGCAGTCTGTTGACCGAAGACATGCGGCTGATGTACACAGCCTGTGTCAGGGTGCAGAGGGCCAGGTAGATTATGTAGACCTGAAGAAAAGAAAGTTTTGTCAATTAAAATAACGTTTTGCCTAAACCGAGAGTGTTGCCTGCCTTTAGAAGTTCCGATCTGGTAGAAAACACCGAAAGCATTCAGTTGGAGTTGTAAAGTCACGAGCAAAAGTATGTATAGCTAGGTAGGTACACTTGGCTTTATTTAAAGGCGATTTCCTCCTTTATTTTTGAACGAAGTCAAAGTCAAAACATTTATTTCAAGTAGGCACTTAAAAGGCACTTTTGAACGTCAAAAATTACGAAAAAAAAGAATTGATTCTAGTCGCCCATTCCAAACTTTGAGTATTAAACCAACTGGAGGCGCCATTGTCAGGCGATCCCCGCTGCCAAAGGTACGAGACCGCCGGTCATAGCGGTTATATACATGTGTGCGTACCTATACCTAGTTTATGTTTGTGTTGGTTTTTTGTTTTGTGTGCGTGCGTAACAACGCGATCGAATTGCATTAGTGTATTATTGCGTTCCCTCGTCCCCCGCGATGAAAGTGACAGACTTATTTGCATAGATATTAGTACTCGTGGCGTCTCCGGTTGGTTTAATACTCAAAGATTCCAAAAGGTAGTTTCGTATGGAGAAGAATGGGCAAGAAACTCCACCGTTACTCTTTTAAAATGTTTTACAATATTTTGTATACATTAATTATATAATAATATGTGAAGACGATACGAACGAACGAAATTTTATATTATTAGGAACATAGTATTTTCGAACCAATAGGTTTAAGTAAAGTGTCGTATTTCAATGTTGCATTCGTTATTTCGTGAAAAAATCGCAACTGAAAGTTGCCAAGTGTTGAGTGCTCAGAAATCAGAAAAGTCAATGCAACTGGGTGTTGCTGTTTTTTAGTTCCTTTGAAAAGGCTTAAAGGCAAGAATTCAGAGGCAATTGGGAGAAAAACAGCCTTCAAGGTATTTTCTACTTTCATGAGACGTTCGTTCGAATTTCATCTAAACGTTTTCTTCGGTAAGTACTTAGCTGTTAAAGAAACACGCCTACAATACGGTGCCACACACGTAAGTATATAAATATACGCAATTACTCAGTTACAAGCAACAAGGCGACATTCCGTATATGTAAGGCACCGGGGAAAGATGTCCGGCGACCGGTCCGGTTATTTACAAGACGTGAAAATTGTTCCCAGTAAACGTTTACTCGGTAAGTGGTGGGGTTAACGATATGGCGGTCAAATAAAAGAAATGCCGAGAGTAAACACCGGGCCTGTAGTACATACCAGGTCACTACAGTCACGTCACACTATATATCACACTAATATTATAAAGGCGAAAGTTTGTGAGTGTGTGTTTATATATTTGTTACTTCTTCACGCTCAAACGGCTAGACCAATTTTGATAAAATTTGATAAGGAGGTAGCTGACACCCTGGATTACCATATAGGCTACTTTTATCTCGATACTCCCACGAGATCGACACTTACGCGGGTGAAACCGCGGGGCGCAGCTAGTAATATTTCCCACTAATATTAAAAAGGTGAAAGTTTGTGAGTGTGTGTGTGTGTGTATGTTTGTTACTTTTTCACGCTCAAACGGCTGAACCCATTTTGATAAAATTTGGTAAGGAGGTAGCTGACACCCTGGATTAACAAGGCAACTTTTTAACCCGATATTCCCACGGGATCGAAACCGCGGGGCGCAGCATAATATGGTAAGAGCAGAAGTGAAACTTGGTGAATAAAATAAAGTATTTCAAACCGGACTTTGGTAAATGACATACGTTTTATAGATAACACACCCACAAAGCCCTCTTCTCTCTATTTAGGTTATTTCTAGATAGAAAGGAATGAAATTTCGACAAGATCGTATTTCATTCTTCCGCGCGGGCAAATAACACTCAGGTTTGGTGGCTAAGAAATGCAAAAGTCTCGGAACAAAATAAAACACACAAGAAGAGTGCTTGTACCTATAATCCAGAATATTGGGCTTAAAATTTTCATTCAGTGTTTACTTGAGGTTTAGGTATGTTTTAACAAACAAACAAATTTTACACCGAGGTTTACACAACAGGACACAAGATTTTTCCAAAATCTTCAAGTTACCCAGGCATTATGTATGCAATCACTTCACCAGTAGTTTATCAACGTGTTCGCATATCTCGGCTACGTGCACAAATGTTTGCAGTGAAACTGTCTCGGCTGGATGCGCGCGAAAACGAGCGATACCTACTTATTTATATTTTAACATGAAACTGAAAGATTCTGGCTATACATACACATACCTATCAGTATTATAGTACCTATTCTGTCGTCCTTTAACTAGAAGGTCGTTAAGCCCAAAAAGTTGTTTTGGAGAAAATGCCAAAAAACGCGGGAATCGTTATTTCTAAAAAACTATGATACTGAGGTTAATGATTGAGGGGCCCCTGGCTAAATAATAACAGCCGCACAGGTCGATCGATCAGGTTAAGCTGCGCTTGCCGCGGTTGGTCTGTGGATGGGTGACCATCTTTACATACCGTGACCCCTCCGTGCCTCGGAAAGCACGTTAAGCCGTTCGTCCCGGCTGTCATTCGTGGATCTTTGACAGTCGTTACGGGTAGTCAGAAGCCCCAAAGCCTGACAACCAGTCTTACCAAGGGGTATCGTATTACCCAGTAACTGGGTTGTGGAGGTCAGATAGGCAGTCGCTCCATGTAAAATGGTATTCAGCTGCATCCGATTAGACTGGAAGCCGACCCCAACATAGTTGGGAAAAGGTTAGGCAGATGATGACTGAGGTTAATGATTGTTGGACACATCAATTGATATTTCTTTCTGTTTATCCTATAAATAACCATTTCTGTGCAGAAACTATTATTAATTACTTTTAAAATTATTTTTTTTAATTTTCAACCTATTTATTTATTGCATCTTATTACTGTACCTACCTACTAAAAGGCCGTTAACCATACCTTAGCGGCTTTTTAGTGAAGTAATTTATTTAAAAAAATGTAATCTTCATAATGTTTGTCATTTTGTTTGGAATTACTTAATTAAAAAGTTGTTAAGTGACATAACTGCTTTATAGCCATGACATTCGCTTCTATTTCAATTTCAATAACTTTCCTAATGAGCGGGCTTTGGATGCTTTTGAGCTAATTGTTGCCAAGGTTGAATAGAACTTTTGTAAAATCTTAACTACTTACTACCTACTACTTAACTAAAAGGTGGCTAAAAATATTTGGATTGTGGTTAACATCTTTATAGTTTAGCATTCATAAGGGAATATGTGTGTACCTTATGTCGTTTATGTGTGAAATAAAAGACATCTTTAAAAAAATAAATGTTTATTTCAGCATCTAAAAGATAAAAGAAACATAATTTTAATAGGAAATAATCAACTTGTAACTAAAATGTTCTGTAGTAACTTTTTAGACCTTTGTTTCCTGCTTAGGCGTATGAAGTTTCAATAAAATCGGTTCATTCATTTCGATAAACAAGGGCTAGAAAGTTTGTATGAAATGCCGTACGGCGTAAACACTCTTAAGGTTAAATTATATCAGTCATGAGGCAACTTCATTCTTAATTTATATTAATAGTAAGTATGACAAATAATAGTACGTAATAAAATTGTAAAAATGAATTCTGGAAAAATAATAAAACATACACATCATCAACATCTGCCTAGCCTTTTCCCAACTATGTTGGGGTCGGCTTCCAGTCTAACCGGATGCAGCTGAATACCAGTATTTTACATGGAGCGACTGCCTATCTGACCTCCACAACCCAGTTACTGGGTAATACGATACCCCTTAGTAAGACTGGTTGTCAGACTTTCGGGCTTCTGACTACCCGTTGCGACTGTCAAAGATCTTCGAATGACAGCCGGGACCAACGGCTTAACGTGCTTTCCGAGGCACGGAGGGGTCTCGGTATGTAAAGATGGTCACCCATCCACAGACCAACCGCGGCAAGCGTAGCTTAACCTGATCGATCGACCTGTGCGGCTGTTATTATTTAGCTACAGGCCCCTCCATAAAAATAATAAAACATACAAATATAAACAATTCTAAAAAGCACTTTTCAAGTGTAGGTACAAGTTAATTGTATCAAATCATCAAACTAAACACTATCTAAATTAAACACAAGTATAAAAGGCACAATTATTCAGATCATTAGGTAATAAGTGTTTTAGTCTATACTAAACATTTTTACTTAGTGACTCTTTTGGTTTTTTGATGATGTTCATTATCATCACGAATAATGGGTAAATTTTGCCAGAAAAACATTTTATGCTTACCTTTATAGTATCGGTGATAATGTTTTAATTATATTTAATTTCTGTTCTTTTTCAATTCCTTTAGGATGCGCTCGAAATGTAATTGACAATTGAGGATTCTTTAGAAACATCGTTTGAAAACTTCAAAGTAATATAATCTTCAGATCGAAGCTCGATCTTATGAAACACACCTCAGTCATGTTTCTGAGATATGCACTTGGATTCGCGTTTTGGATACGTCGCTCTGATATATTGTTTGGATAGTTGATAAAGTCTTGAGGCTGCAAAGATTTTAAAATAACTTTTCCATTATTAGCTGAGGCCATCGGCATCTTCGAAATCACTAAAGACGTAAACTTTGCTTTTTTTTTCATTGAAAGTTCAACTTGGTGGTGGAATTGGTCGCAACTCATACACGTATATCCTGTTTCAAAATAGTATAATATTATAAGTTCTGTGGCAATCAAGTCACTATTGACAATGGCAGCTAACATGGAAAATAACAGCCAGTTCTTATTTTGAGCCATGCAATTGTCCATCCAAATGTGTATTGTTTTAACATCACGGAAACGTAAGATAAAGTTGAAATATACACTCAGTCTTCTTGCTTTCTACCAGCGATACCATCGTGCCAAATAGCCGCAAGTGGCTTCGAGTTCTTGGTGATTTTTCCAAGTGGAGTGAAGGTTTGAATAAATGCTGTTAGTCTTGGGCAAAATATAACGGCTTTGAATGTTTCGAGCCTTGGCAGCATTATTACCTTTTCCAAGTCACTACTATAATATATCTGGTTTTCATTTAGTTCTAGGGATTTATGGGAATCATATAATTGTCTTGCTTTACTGTATTTTTCGTGGTGAACAGCCCACTCCTCGCAAGCTATGCAATTGGCTACTATTTCTTGGCGAGCATCAAGATTAGTATCACGTGTGTGCAATATGTATGACTTACATAGTTCACACTCCTCATTACCAAGGCAAGCAAACGATGCATTCATGGTTTTCAAATGTGTTCTATACATTTCGTATCCAATTTTTATATCGGGGTGCTTTGTACAAAAGTCTTTGTACATGAAATTAACGTTAATTTCACTTGGCAAATGACGACGATTTGGAGCATGCTCACGACGATAATGCGGTGCAGATGGGTTGAAAGATTCGACATGTTTACTGATTATTTCACGATCAAATTTAGGAGTTTTAGTATGTTTGCCCCGTTTGTTTGTTTTTTAGTATGTTCCCTTTGTTGTCGTTGAGGCAGCTAGAAAGTATTTTATCGTTGGTCTTTTCGAAAACAAACGTGGTCAAAAAAAATTTTACACACGAAGGCTAGTGCCATCAGTTTTTGGTAAAGAGAAACATCTTTTCGGGTTTCTTTTTGGTTCAGTGGTATATTTTCTTTTTGGAATTGCAACCGTATAATGAGATCTTACAAACACCCTCATCAATGAACGTGTCATGTTCCAATACTGTCTATGTACCTACTCTTTCACGTTCATCAGTACTAAAAATAGGAGATCATTTATTAAGGCATTTGTTGTCGCAGCCATTTTTTATTTTATACCGACTTTGTTTTTGATACTGCTTTTCTAGTTTTCGCTGTTTTATGCTCGTGCTATATTTTTGTCGTTTAGATGGTAGGTTGTCACGGAAACACTAAAATTCGCATCTATGGTCATACGTCGTTTCTATAAAGGCAGGCTATTTGATGTCATGGTTTCCATGGAGTGTCGTCGAAGAGCTTTTTTGGAACGTTTTCTTGTAGATTTGGGTTTTTCGGTTTCTATTTCTTCTTCTGTATCGTCACTTCTTCGAACATCTTCCATGGGTTCGTAATTTTTATCTTTGGCAGAGTCATCAGAATCGTAATCATCATTATTCGATTGTGTAGGGGATAGCGTAAAATCCTGTACATTATTATCTATAAGCAATGTTTCTTTACGAGTACAATATAATATTTCCGTCACTTGCTGAGATTCTCTTTCAACGGGTTGGGTATCGAGCGCAGGACTATCAATAATTGGCATTGATTCTGCACAAACCAATATTCCCGTAAAAGTGACTTTAATCTATTTAAACATACCTATAACAAAGTCGGGTTAGTTACACCACTTAGAACTCAAGAACGGCTGGGCCGATTTTTATGATCTTTTATTTGTTGGTTAATGGGTTTGTCTTCGCCCCAAATATAGCAGAATATATTAAAACATGGGAAAAAATAACAAAAAAAAATCTGAGGCGGTACGAAGTTCGCGCGGGTCAGCCAGTTTATAATATTTATAGATTACGAAATATTAATTCTAAATTAGGTATGATATGATACTAAATTACTAAGTAGATATTATTTAGTAAGTATTGGTGACCGAATTGTGGTCAAACCCCACCCTTTAGTGCACAATGGACTTGAAGCGTGAATAATACAGGGTTATTGGTAAAACATTAACAACCTCTTAAGAGGTCATTGTACTCATCATTATGAACAACTTTTACTATGGGACCAAACCTGAAATCTCGAGAAAAAGTCTGCTGTTCCCAACATTTATGTTCGTATAACTCGTCAAAATGTAGAGTAGGTACTTACATACCTATTTTGTGGTCTTTAACTACAAGTTTAAGATATTGATAGTCCGATACGCCATGGAGTGGCGGGAATAGGTAGGTATACTGGGTATGTGGGGAAACTTAGAAGGAGACTCAGAATAATAATTTGACTAAATAAATGATTCAAATTAGAATTGCCTCAATTCTCAAGTGAAGCTTCTACTTCACTGCTAATTCAATCAAAGAGCAGTGCTCTTGTTTTGAAACATGATATGAATTTAATTATTCTAAAAATTGTCCAATGGACTGATCCATTTAGCAGAATAGTGCATTAACATCTTTAATTACGAATGAAACTTTATTATCGGCGACGTTAGGAATCCGGCAAACGTCTAAAGCTTACAAAAAAAAAAATCATTATTTATCGTTCTCTTAGGAAAATTCGCGTGAAATAGTCCTCAAGCGTGACATCACGCAATTTGTGATCGTCTGGACATGTTAATACAATTTTATTGGTTATTGCATCATTAGCGTTTTGTGCGACAAATTTTCGTAGTTATTAAATCTTTCTTATTGAATAAATAACTCCCGACACGCAACGCCAAAGACACATTTATTTTATCGCACTTATAGGAATCGAGTCGTCATTATTTTGTCGTTGGATGATGATGATTTAATTTTGATGTTTCGGATTCCCAAATCTTAATATACGTAGTTTCAGTTGATACTGTAGCGGTATCTACAACGCTACATGCGAACAACGCGTCATACTGACGTCAAGCAAAATCCTGCATCGCGCAAGCAGAGTTTACCGCGCACTAGCATATACAGGGTCCCATTAAAATAGATGGACACATTTTAACACAGCGCTCAGTACGTCTAACTAAACATATCCAAGGAAAAAAAAAAACACCGATTAAAGTGATTTTATTTTGGCCGTAAAATAATAAATTGCCGGCACATTAGTGTATTTTCGTTAGCTGATTTTATTTTTCTTGTGAGTATCTATGCGTTTTTCTTTTATATTTTTTTACCATCGTCCTTATTTTGGTGGTCTGAATGATTCGTAAAAGTTTGTCCACCTATTTTAATGGGACCTTATATACAACGTCCAGACATCAATCGTTGGGCAGTTGCCCACCAGACACAATACCCGTCTGGTCGGAGGATCCTTCCTTTTCTATGGAGGATGAGTAAACTTTACACCCTGTGCCTCATACCTCTATAATACATTCAAATCCGGTCTTGGGTTTCTTTTCCGCGGTTACATAGGTAATCTGCCCATGAAAATACTCCTACCTATATAACCCGGTAATACCTAGTAAAATTATGTAGCTTTACACAATAACAACAAGTAAAACGTGAGAATAGAGGCTCTGTTTAAAGAGTTTGTATAGACCCGATACAAACTCTTTTTATGAGAGTCAACTACAAAATACGGACCTCTTTCTTCCGAACCGTTAGAGTTGTCCAGGTAACAAGGTACCCTGTTATAAGACCGGTCATAGCTACATTGTTGTAATGTTGAGAACACGGTCTTAGGTCTATTAATACAGGGAAGGCCGTAAAGGTGACTGGTTTACCCACTAGATTTATTTTATAACAGCATTCCGAAAGCCAAGTTACAACGGTAGAAATTCATATCATGATAAGATTGCAAACTACTAAAACATTTCCAAGAAAACTTTTGAAAAGACATTCATCTTTCTTTTGGTTTTTGCTTCGGTCAAGATACACGCGCTTTTTACCCGACTGCGCCAGAAGGAGGGTTATGTTCTTTTACCCAAAACCTATTAAGTGAGGTATTAAAAGGGTTTTTAAAAGGTGATTACAAAAATATATACAACTTATATGGTTAAAAGTAATTCGAACTGATAAATCGTAACAAACACGTAAGTACCAAGAACTAAATCGTCTGCGAAATCTTTCACATTTATAGACTAAAAAGAGGGAAATAAAAAAGTAATAAAAAAAATAAAAAACCCGACTGCGGTAAAAAACTTAAGTTAAAAAAACTGAAAAGATAAAAACAAGCCCATATAAAAGTTGGAAGCAGGCGGGACCCATACCATTTTTATTATATTTTCGAATTCAAATGGGGTCCCGCCAATGTAGGATAGTCAGTGTCTTTTTCAAATAATATTGTTTCCGGAAAACTTTCAGCTTAGCTCCAAAGCCAAACCTGCTTGTTCTGACTTTTTTCATTGCATGTCATACTTGAATACTACCTTCCAATTTTTGATTTGCATATTAATATTACTTACTGAAGTGATTAATAGAGCTAATTGTATTTCTATAATGGGATGGCAACAGTGTAGCGTGGGGGTTCGATCTCACGCCCCACGCTCGCTTATTTCTGCTAAATACCTTCCTATCTTATCAGACGATAAACATCAATCATGTCTCAAATGCCAAGATCTCAAGGAAATACTAGTTTAACCAGCTTCCTATGATTATCTTAACATAATGCAAGGTTGTGACTTTCCCAATCTATCATTTTGTTCCGATGCTTTCTCGATAATAGGCAAATTGCTCGTTTCTGGGGTAAATCAATGAGATTGAAGTCTTGGCACGGTGTAACCACTATCGTACGGTGTTTCCTTCAGCTTCATTAGCGTTAATTCAAAGGTGCGGTGAATCACCATTTAAACTAATCCTAACTCTGTTTAGTAGTCTAGTAAAGAAAGATAACGTTTCAAACACTGAGTGCCAAGTAGGCATCCCATAAAAGGACATACGATTAGATAAGAATCTAACGTGCGGCACAGAACACAAAATCTTATCAAACAGAAAACAAGCAATAGTTGGCTAGTGCCGATTCCATTATCCTACACACTGTTTCAATGATTTCTTACTTATAATTTATATTCGTCATAGTAGTGCACATACTGGACAGGTCCACTCAATCTGTGTGGTTCTTTCCTCAAAACCACCATTCAGACATCAACTACATGGTCTTCACATGATCTGACCAAGATTGTGTCTGGACTTTAAAAGAGACTGACCTCTATGTTTATTTCGGCCTTTCTTCTCAGTGTAGTCAGATAGGAAACGCCGACCTCATCTAGTTTTTAAAATGTGATTAACGTTTAAAAGTGTTTGTACAAACCTACTTACAGAAATCATTTATTTTCAGAAACCAGTTCTTAGAGTTACTACGGCTGGTTTCAGACGAGCTAATCAACATAAAAATTGCTAAACAGACTTTTAAATAACGGACCGACTATATTTATTGTTATTAAAACAATCAATCAAAATTGTTCATCTTTGTGTACATTTTGTTTTGGCAAATGGTTGCTACGTGTTTTAAGGACGCTATAACATTTTTCCACGAATAACAGTGTTTTTCAGGTACCATTTTAACAAACTGGAGTCACAACTGCGAGGATATCTTGGTTTCAAATTAAAGATAATATATTCATCTCCAGACTGGGCCCAAAGCAATTAAATAGCCCCATACAAAATTTTCACACAAATACGTTTTTCCCATCTCAATAATCGCAAAAAATTAAATATAAAGGGGTCTGAATAGGACACAATATAGCTAAATCCAGTGCATATTTTAACTTAAAAATAATAAGATATTGTTGCCTATATATAATTCTATAAAGATAAGCTAAATATTTTGTAGATAAATAAATAACATTTCATTTATGAGAAAAATAAGAAACGCTCTCAAATTTCTCCATACATTTTCTACCCGCGGACACTTGCCGGTCGGTCATTCCGCGCTCAGACGCGCCCGTGAAAGCACGGCTATGTCGCTATTTCGCAAAAAATAATTACGTTAAAAAGTGAGTTCCGTTTTGAGTACTCCACAATACGATGTTGATACTTTTTCGAACCGAAATAAAATTAATTACGATTTTTGGAATTTGTTTTAGAAATAAATACTTAGTTGTAATTTTTTGTTTAATGGATGTATATGACGGATAAAGATTGTATAAATATTTATGTTAATAAATTATAATCAAATAAAAATGACAGAAACAATTTTTTTTTAGATATCCGATACTATAGTCGATTTTGGGGTGGTGATTACGAATAATTATGACATCCATTTTTTTATTCAAGATGGCGAGTGTATTCTTAACCTACTTCTAAAATGGAGGAGGTTGTATATTCGGGCATAACTCCGTCATATACGGACGGACGGATTAGCAAAATTCTTTATTTGTTCGAAAGAGGTTTATTCCAAAATGGTCCCATTTAAACGTAAAGATCTGATGATGAGTTTCGGAGACAGACAACGGAACTCTTCAATAAATGCCAGCAAATCAACCGCGATTGCTGCTATCGCATATCTATACATTGTTTATGCAACTGCACATCATAACATCACGCCTGTACCCTCTAAAGGGATATGCGGATGTGTTCAGTAGCTTCCTGTCACTGATATTCACATAGCAAGTAGTGTTATATGAATTTGTGTGGGGTAGGTGGGTACAACTAAAAGTGAAAAATAAAAACTATTTTACAAAAAAAAAAAAACAACCGATTTAAAAAAAAACAAACTACAAACGGAAAAATACATTTTTGTTTCTTGTTCTTTTTTTGTTTGAAAGGATATACTTTTCAGTTGGTCAGGTCTATTGTCATCAAGTCAGGGTCAGGATCTAATGATGGGATCCTGGAGAAATCGAAGAAACTCTTCAAATTTTATAGGCATACACACATTACACACCTATAGCGATTTGGGTATTTTTTATAGTAACTCGTGGATTTGCTCTCGGAAAGCACCGTTTAGTGAAGAGGAACTGATGATGAAGACCACAGATGGCTACCGGAACTACTCAATAATAAGTATTTCTCGGGTTGCGATTCGATTAGATTACTTTAATATGGTTGCTAAGCAATTTGTGCTCGTCACAATACGAATAGTAAAATGGAGCTGATAGCTGAGTACCAGGAGAACTCCTCAACAATTAACGTCCCTGCATTGAAAAAAAGCAATATTTTGTAAAAGGGGATGAGCAAGTTGACATTAGGTTATTGTAAGTTAGATACATTATAAACGGAACCGACTAAAAAGCGAGAAATAAAATCCTTTTAACAAAAAAAACCAACTTCCAAAAAAACACTACAAAGTGAAAAATAACATAAATTTCGAAGTCGGTGGCAAAATACTAAAATACAGATCCAAAGCCATCGACTTCCGAAATAAAAGTTATTTTTCTCTTTTTGGAAGTCGTTTTTTTTGTTACATAGTTTTTTTTTTTTTTTTTTTTATAAAAAAATAATGAACTCTCGCCTCAGTTAATAAAATACTTACTGTTTTCATAAGTGAATGATTATTTTTGAATATCACAACGAAACTCTACGACAAATCCCAGGCTAGTATTTGATTATGTAGGTAATGCTCCAACAATTGTCATCAAAAATAATATTTAAAAGTACTTACATTTTTTCAAACTAACAGCAGACTGAAGGATAAACGTAGATGTTCCTTGTAATACTAAAATGTTAAGGTCGTTTTTCGGCACCTACTTATTGTACGTAATGACTGATGAACTTCAACAAAAAACGTGATTATCACATATAGTAAATACTAATAACAGTTACCAAATTCGATTGCGAACTATCAACTAACTTTACTCAATAAATACCAGTAAAATTAAAAAATAATACCTTCAAGTACCAAGATTAGTTATAGTTACGTATAAAATCGAGTGGACAATGGGTTCAATGTGTGCGTGCGCGTAATGTTGTTGTGTTGCGATTCAGATACCTAAACTTGAGCGAGTTCAAAATGTGATAGCGTCCTTAAATGTCCTATGTTTTTACAAAGTTGACATCAACGAGACTTTAAAAATTCCTCACAAATATAAGTAAGTATGCTCCTAATTATAATTTTCCATTTTACTGCAATACCTTGATACTAGAACAAACAGAGCTCCTGCAAGTGAGGTGCAGTGACGTGCACTAAATAAAGCAGAACGCTAACGGTGTGCACTATGCAGTATCCACAGTCTAATAGCCACGGAGCCGCTACACTCGGAGAAAAGTAGCCACGAATGTTATCACTATGTTTTACTTAAGTGTTGGTTTCAATAAGGAATTATTCTCATTACCATCCCAATGATTACCATCCACTATGTAAAGAGTACCTATGTAAATACCTACCGACAAATTTGAGTATGTAAATAATATTTGAATGTGTGGTATAGAAATTGTAGAAGCAGGTTTTGCATTACGAAGCATGAGTTGTCAAAGTCATTATGGTTTTCTTTCGTCGTTTAGGGATCGTTTTCTTAATGCGACAGGGTGATAATCTTGTAGTCTGTAAAATTTCGGTCAATACGTTAATAATTAACGTAGGTCTTGAAAGTACTTCGTTAATTCAAAACCGATTGCTGTAACGATTTTAGACAATTTTAGTGTTGTTTTCTTCCGAAAAATATATAGTTGATTTTAGAGCCACTGCTTCCGTGAACTAATAAGGTAGGTAACTAGGCCAGGTATCTCCCTGTGCCTCCAAGATTTGATCAGTTAATTAATTCCCAGTATTACGTAACCTAATATGTACACTATCGCAATAGGTTACCCTGTAACTATAGATGTAAGAGAATGAGAATAATAAAATGCATAGCCTACCCAATTAGGTATACGTTTAGCTAAACTAGAAGCTTGTTTATACAACTAAAATGACGATAAAAAGCAGCACTAAGACTTTAGTAACGAGTGGGTATTTTAATGGATATTACAACTAATAGGTTATTAAATTAATTTACCGCGACGCAGGTAATTTATGTCGCCATTACATGTGGGAACGATAACGTCATTTATCTTACCTTTCTACCGATTAAGTTTTTAAGCTCAAGCACGATTATGTGATTATCTTATATCCTCTGGGTCAGCGATATCTGCTTGAGCATCTTTCTCGAACCCCACAAGTATCTATAGGTAAATAAGCTGTAAGTAAATAAGTAGGGATTCACCGGGATAATATTTATTTATGCATTAGAAATACTGTATGAAAAGGTCATTGAGCGAACAAAAAATTGCTGTTAGTGCAGTTTTTTTTAAAACCAAAGCCTAAAGTTGCAAAAAATTATATACTTATTTAAAAATTTAATTTAAAAAATTATATATAGTATATATAATTTTTTACTTATAATTTCTAATGCATAAATAAATATTATCCCGGTGAGTATTCTTCTCTAGGACTTCTTTCGCAGATACATCTTATTTTTTTTTCTGTTTTAAATTATAACCTTTTCGTTCTACAGGGGTGATTACACAGATTTAAGCTCCCCCAGCTCCGATCACACCTTGCTGATTTTTGCGACATGAGTTGTTCTCATTTATAGTTCGTGCATATATACACGTATAATATATATACCCGTTCATATATGCCGTTGGTCCCGGCTGTCATTCGTGGATCTTTGACAGTCGTTATGGGTCATCAGAAGCCCGAAAGTCTGACAACCAGTCTTACCAAAGGGTATAGTGTTGCCCAGTAACTGGGTTGTGGAGGTCAGATAGGCAGTCGCTCCATGTAAAATACTGGTATTTAGCTGCATCCGGTTAGACTGAATGCCGACCCCAACATAGTTGGGAAAAGGCTGGCAGATGATGATGATGATAATTATATAGTTGTGAAATTTCAATTTCAAAAATTTGTTGTCTAGAATCGTGTGCTAAATTCATGGTTACAGTTTTATTGTAAAAAGAAAGTTTTTACAGGTATCTTCATGATTTTTTTTCTATCGTATAAAATTAGTTGTATTATGTTTTCAACACACTATCTACCTGGCATATATCTTGAAGAATATCATATATTTTTTCTGATTTTGTTTAATGTAGTCGATCTTATACCTTTATGTTACTAAAACTTGCGTTTTTTGCGTAAGTCCAATTGTAAGCTAGTATTACTACACTAGGTAAGCCTGTGATGATAGTGTATGTGTTTTAAAATAAAAAAATAAAAGTTTGCGCGACGGTATCCCTGCCAGCCTGTATATGACAGAAAAACAGCAGCTCAAATCCGTAACACACTTTCAATCACAATCCGAAAAAATTTAAATGAAATTGCCAATTCATTGCTTCATATGTTTAAAATATTCGTCTGCTCGACAACGAAAATGGCGCGGTGAATATGGTTGAATTGTTTAAATGAAAGGCATTACCATCGTAATTGTGTTACGTAATTACTCTGCTGATCTTTAATTACAATACCAACTTCAATTCTTTGAATATCAAAAGTAAAAGCGACATGAAGCAATAATTTAATTATTTTAATTTTGGAATGTTGTTTTATTTCTATTTGCTATACTCTGGACGCTTTTAAAACGTACGTATTTTTTACATCGTTCTCACTTATAATTATAAATTCAACATTAATGGTGTAACTAATATTTTTGTAAACATATAATTTAAAAGAATGTCCATGGAGTTTCTTGCCCGTTCTTCTCCATAGGTACCTACGCTTTGGAATGGGCAACTAGCTTCATATTATCTGACTGACCGACTTCTTGACAATTCAAAAGTGCTTGTAAATTGTTTAATTGAAATAAATGCTTTGAGTTTGAGTTTGAATAATGTGCAGTTCGAATGCGTGGATGACACCCGCCAGCCATTGACGACTGTCATTACCGCCCGATGTGAAATCTAGACTGGTCAGTCTAGTCATAGTACTACTTCTTTCTAACGCTGCGTATGTACTTATGTGTTAAATTGTAAGGCGTAAGAGCAGATTACTGCTATCGTATACTAACTTCACTGAAGAGAAACAGCGCAATGGTAAGTAGTGGCGCGGGCGTCGTTTGCTCGGGGTAGCGCTTTCGATTCCCGAATTGGGTTGCCTTTGTAAAAATGTAATGATATTGCTATGAAATTATTGGTGACACTTTTAAACATTTGTCTTGGCATGACAAATTGGCAAATGCAATTAAACATAGGCCACAATCTTAGTGAACTGATATGCACGCGTCATGTTCGGGGAACGGGCGCCATATGTTGAGACTGGTCATCTCTTAACTGCCAGGGCTTATTTTTAATCTTATATTTTGAATTGTTTCTTCATTTTATTTTTGACATTGTTCTCACATATATAGAAGTAACAAGAAATGAAAGAAAGAAAATATTTTTTTTGTAATATCTTAATTTAAAAGA
Organism: Mesoligia furuncula; assembly: GCA_916614155.1. Lineage (NCBI taxonomy): Eukaryota > Metazoa > Arthropoda > Insecta > Lepidoptera > Noctuidae > Mesoligia > Mesoligia furuncula. The sequence goes on along the minus strand of OU744798.1, from coordinate 26,164,379 downwards.
GTGTCCTTGGAGTTTCTCGCCCGTTCTTCTGCATAGAGATCTACGTTTTGGAATGGGTCTTTGACAGTTGAAAAGTGCTTGTAAATTGTTTAATTAAAATAAAAGCTTTGAGTTTGATACGAGGCTCTTTACAACACCTAATACCTAATTGCAGCAGGAATAGGGCACCGCAAATCAACGCAAAGATACGCCAACTGTTCATTCCGTCAGTCATGTACTCGACTTGACCCCGGTTCCCAAAAGCCTATCGAAATTAGTTAACACTCAATCCAAAGTATTTTGATTGGCTGTTGTTATTTCAGTTAACCAATCACAGCAGTGGCCATGGACCACAGCATGTTAGTCAAGTGTTGAGTCTTTCAGATACCTATGAAAACAGTAGTAATAATTAAATAAACAAGCTTAACCAGCAAACTTGCAGCCAATTTGCGCGAAAATAAGCGCCTGCGCCGATTTGTGGCACGATAAACATACTAGGCACGACTCCAAGGCCACGATCTGGCCTTGGTAATGAACTTGCCGATCCTGCTATCAGAGATATGCTAATACAATTTCTCCTGTTCAGATATACATTGCGTTGTAATTGATAGATTATGATGCCGTGCCCGTAAGCGGATTCTTGTCTGAAATCCTGTATTTATTGGTTAGGGAAATTGTGAACGTATTTTCGTTTTAACTATACATAGGTAAGTCAAGTTATACATATCCTAAAACCATCAATTTTGTTTGACTAGAGCATTATTGATGAAATTAATGACGTCAATCTATAAAACCGAATGAAAATGGTCAGACATAGTTTTTCCAGTAGCGCTGCTGAGTAGGTAACTATTCTAATTGATAGAATCAACCATTTTATTTAATCATAACTTAGATCTCGAAGTAATGAATAGATAACATCACGTGTGGTTTTCCCGAAGGCATGGGTAGAGGTGTACCTACACCCATATTTGTCCAGTTATAGTAAAGTCCCATGTAATTGTGGGCGAGCTTATTGCCTTCAACCAGGTTCAAATCCAGATTCCAGGCTACTACTGAGTAGCTAATGAATAGTTCTAAATAATTTCTTATTAAATATAGCTGTATGTTGGTACAGACAACGATACATAATACATAGTAGACAGATAACCCGTTAGTGAAGTTAGTTAAACCCGTGAAATGTAAAGGAAAAACCTTTTCTATCAAAGCATCTTAAAAAACTCTACTTAAAAACTTAAGTTATTAATTAGGGCCCCCTTGTTTAGGTAAAGTACACCAAATTTGTTTAATAAATAATCCTAAAAGACTAAAGCTAATTAAATATTAAAAACAAACCTTCATAATTAACGAAGTAATTCACAAGTCACACAAAACACTTCGTCCAATCACTAACCGATGCAATTATAGTCACAATATTGTTTTCACTAATACAAAACCACGATTTTTCAACTTGCAACACTGGAATTAATTAGCATAACACTAACAACAGCTCTGGTCTGCCGTCAGTTGGTTGTGGAACGCGAAATAGGTCACCTCTAGTCTTTATACCAACCCCCACTAGCGGCTACTCCGGAGTGCTATCTTGAACAGTTAGTAAAATACTCGTAGTAAATTACTGGTTGCTAGACTTCCTCTATCATCGGGCTAATAAGGACTTATAAATATTTGGTAGAAAATACGTAATGTAGGAAATGAAAACTCGATTCATGAATGAAAACTATTTTTCAAAGATGGGAAATGTTTTATAAAGTGGTTGCGGCAAAGAAATTTAAAGGATGTTGTTAAATGATTATAAATCCTTGCTAATATTATAAAATTAAATGCAAAAGTGAGTTTGTTTAAATTGTTTTCACGCTTAAACGGCTTGACAGATTTCGATAAAAAAAAAATTGGCACATACGTAGACCATGACCTGACTTAGGACATAGGCTACCTGCTTTTCTTCCTGGATAGCAGACGAAGTCGCGGGCTAGTAATAACTACTACTATTTAGATAATTATTGTATAGCCTGGCCAGTTTACAGTTGTCCAAAATGCCTCCAAAAGATTTCCAAAATACTATCATGTACTTATGTTCAGCGATTATTTATAGTTACGGACAAAAACTTAGATCAAAAGACAAGATTTAATAATTTCGACAAAATTCGTTCCAGATTTTCAGTCCCTAAAAATTATATAAAGAGCATCATGTTGCAAAGACTTCCGGTTTAGATACTCTTGGAGCTTGCCTTTATTGAGTTTTCGTTTCCTACAATTATCAACAAAATATTAAAAAAAAATGTTAAAAAAGAATATCTACTAAAAATGCGATAAGTGGACCTTTTTTTTTTTTTTTTTTTTGGTTGGGAAATCATCAAATGACCCCTCCCGCTCTGGGCGGAGCGGAAGGGAGTGTCAGACTCTTACTGACTAAAACCCACCCGTGTTCCTTCAGTTGCCTGTGCCAGGGGCCACGGTATCTCTTTCGAACAACCCGCGACCCTGGCGGGCATCGGCCTTAGCGGACCCCGACAGTTGGTGCTGACATCTCCTTGAGGCGCGCGTGGAACACAACGCGCCGTCGACCCGGGCCTGGTCCTTACCGGACGGCGAGCTGCCCATTGCTCGCCGTCCGCAAGCCCGCGCCTACGGTGGCCGGGAATCGGCTATCGATTCCCGACGCCCAGGGCGTCATAAGTGGACCTGGATAGGTGTTTACACACATTTTGACTATAGTTCACTTCTTCGCATATTTTGGTGATTTTAGCACGCCTACGTTTTTAAAACTACCTACTGGAAAGTCTTTGTCACACTCCCTTTATTTAATTTTTTGGGGCCGGAAAACTGGAACGTTTGTCGTCCCTTTGAGCTTAGTTATCTCCTAAACTATTAATAGATAATCGGTGAACATACAAGGGGATGTACTAAATAAGCCTCTAAAGAACGTTTCGGACTATTATAAACGGTCCATTCAATCTAATAATTTGTTCTTGAATTTAGATTCAGCGCATGGAATTAACGCAGTTCTGGTGGTAATATGGAGAACAATCTACGAGCTGTTTACCGGAACTTTTCGAAGCAATTTAGTTTTCAAATTGTATAGCTTTTATTAGCCTCTTCACCGCTTGCTTTATTTGGTAGAACTTTACTGTTGTAGGCCATAAAACATTTTCTTAAAAATACATGCACTTTCTAATAACAATTTAGGAAAAAATAAAAAGCATATAATTATAAGTAATCATTTCTCGTGAAGTCATTTTTCATTCATATCTATTTCATATCATGCAGTTAAACTTCGTGTGTAATAAACAGTTTGTGTCAAATTAAACAAGATTATTATCAGCAGGCGATATAACGATAACGAGACATTTGACGCTTTATTAAGATTTTGCGATTTAAATTTTTGTTTAACGGAGAAATTAATGATGTACAATAAATAGGAGTACATTAGCCAAGTATTAGCAAATTATATCATCCATGTATTAGAGAGCGCGTTTTTCATCGGCGCGCGAGTCAGCGACTCTTGCGCACGCCAACTGGAAATCGTCGCCGTTGACCGGTGACAGCGACGCATTTTCACACTAGTTTTTACTTTTGCTGCGAGTAGGTTGTTCAGGTTTAGGTACCTACAACTCTTTAGATATTGGGTGGACAGAGGTGTAAGTATGTAAGTGTCAGTATATACCTAGATGTTTTTTAACTTTAAGCCAAATAGCATTGTGATTCCTGTTAAAAAACTTAAAACACCCTGTATAGCTGGTTTCCGTCCCGGGAACTGGTGTGAAACCTGCTTGACCTGTGTACAGAACATAGTTTACAAATCTCGAAAATAAAATGTAGTTTATTGTTTTATTTTTTCTAATTTTAAAATGCTAACAGTGCACAACGTAGGCAAGTTAAAAAAATGTTAACTAACTGACATCTAACACTATACATACAGACATAAACTATTTATTGTCTTTGCAGTACATATAACACAACATAATATCACGCCTGATTCCTCGATGGGTTAGGCGGGTGTGTAATGTTTGGTATAACAACGGATAGTCTAATTTCATTTGACATACCTTTCATATGATATAATTTTCATATCCTATAAAAACCTTTAACCTAATTTCATATGATCTAATGTTATATTTGATATAATTTTCTTTTTCACTAATTTCATTTAGTATAACGTTCATTTCATATAATTTTCATATTGTATAATGCTCCCGTTATATAGTGTTCATTTGACCTAACATTCATATTAACTAATTTACTGCCCTTCGCTCGCTCTTGCATTCTATGTCGACGGACCCCGCTTCGCGGGGCCCCTATTTCTGTGTAAAGGGCTTAAAGTAACCTAACCAAACCTAACCTCGGGGTGCCCTTTGCTCGCTCTTGAATTCTATGTCGACGAAGCCCCGCTTCGCGGGGTATTTCAGTGTACAGGGTTTGGAACCACTGTACTTCTACACCCGGCGATTTTTGTTAGTAGCTATTTTTTTTAAATAGAATAGACTCTTTTTAGTGTAAATTTGAAAACCGCAAAGTTCGCAAAATCATAGTGGCCGAGAAAAAAAATCCAAAAGATTTTTTTTTAATCTACAAAAATATGTGGTTAGGCGTAGTCGACGGAGCCCCGCTTCGCGGGGCCCCTATTTCTGTCTACAGGGTTTAAAGGAACCTAACACGAAGGGGATGACGGGGGCTTGTTCGCTCGCTTTGCTCGCTCACTCGAGCCCCCGTCATCCCCTTCGAACCTAACCTGTCCGAGTCTGGGTGCCCCAAGTCCCGAGCTCGCTTCGCTCGCTCTTGTATCCTAAGTCAGCGGGCAGGAACAAGGCAACCATGAAGGATGTTGGTCAGCACATGGAGCGGATGAATATTGTGATGTTCGCGCTGCTGGCTATATTCACCATTGCAGTGGCCTACTTTGTGGTGCGTTTGTATAAACGGTGCCATCGGCAGTGGATCCAGGAGGAGATTGGTCTAAATGCGATGCAACGTATCAGGGCTTCTATCCGAGGACACAATAACGCCGAATCTACAGCCTAAAGAACCGTGAGTTACCTGCCAAAATTATTTGGAAGTGTTTTCTTAACTTTGGTGAGATCATTTTTTAATTTTATTTTTGTGTGCGTTCAAATCTCTCGCGAGTAAATAAGTTAAAAAAGTGAAAACTATGGACATTAAAACTAAGAAATATTAAGTAATAAGTAGGTAATACTAAAATCTAAAAATAGAACATCATCATCATCACAGCTCATCTCATTAACGAGTCGTCGTGAAAGGGAAATCCAGCAGAATACCAGGGTCAGGTCCAGCACTGCCTGTTTATTTTTGTTCAGCTGAACACCTTAGCATATTAATTTGTAGCAACTATGTGGCACACCGCGCCGCGCGCCGTCTTGCTTTTTCTTTCTTTTTTATTCATCAGTTAGTGTCTCTTTATACCTATCTGAAGACACTTTCTTTCCACTCGGTAACAGTGGAAGAGGAATCGATAAAGCGCAAAGTCACACCACTAGTAGGTATAAGGAAATGTTATAAAGCACGACTGTATTAAATGCTTCCCCTCGCCAGACGGCTTTTACAACTTCCGTGCAGCTGGAAAAGTTATTTGATTTTAATGATTTGTGGCAGTGTTCGGAGTGGCAACCTGTCTACAACTGGCAAACCGTGTCCATGTCAAAAAGGCGTTGATTAGAAAGAAAGCCTACGAGAGCGGTCGTTTGTGGTAATTTGTCGCATAACTTCAAATAATTTATGCCTCTTAGGCTTCCGACATTTCCGGATCATAGTGTTTAATATACCAACATAATAAATAAAACTGACTATCTCTTTAAAAGAAGCATTATTAATACACTTGCTACCTATTAGGGCATTAATTAAAAAATAATATGATCTCAAAAAGAGAGTTTAATTTTTTTTACAGGTGCTTTCCGTAATAAAATCTTTTCGAACTTCAAAAGAAAGTGTCAATCGATCTTAAGGTCACCAACCTATATTAATTGCTGCTCCAGCTCCACAATCATTCTGAAAGTGAGCGTAATGAAGCTCGACGCACCAGGAAGGTGAGTGCTCAGCCTTATGTAAACTTATGGCGTTTTATTTCGTTTCAAGGTGTTCCTCTTCCGTCATTACTATTGTGAAGGTGCTAAACTGTGGACGCAGTTATGTCAGTTCGAATTTCTGCTGATGTGGGACCCAGAGAAAAGCTTGGTTATTATTTTCTTGTAAGATTTTTTGACGGTTGCAACGTAAAAATGCAGTAAAATAACACGATATTTTACTCATTGTTTTCCCGAACATTGCTGTATCTCAGAGTGATAATAGACGAAATCGAAAGCTTCAAATTGTCAATTTGAATTAATTATAAATGGAGTTTGACGACATTTTGCGACCAACAGCAGGCTCTTAACTTTGTTGAAGTGTTTAAAAGGAATAGTTTTCGTAGTTTTGTTTCTATAGAGTCAGCATCGCATTTGGGTGTACCTACGTCACACACATTCCTGGTACGCTGTCTTGTTGATAAGCAGATTACTGCTTAACCTAAGACCACGTACCAGTGAGGAAACCAGTAATAATTTAATAATAATTACCATTAGAAAGTACAAATATGAATTTAAAAAGTCACATTGGTACTTGCTCGGGGCGGATTTGAACCCACTACCTCATGCATGAGATTCGAGGCCTAGACTTAATACTGACTAACAAGTGAAGGCCTTGTGGTGGACTTTTTCCGTCTTATTACAAAACGAGATCTAATTTTAGACCTAGCCTAAACCTTCGAGCCTTTACTCTTCGAGTTACTCTATTTTGAACTTTATTCCGACAAACGTAAAGTTCTTAATGCAAAATTGACAACTTAGACTCGGGTTTAACGTCAGTTTTTACCCGACTGCGCCAGAAGGAGGGTTATGTTTTTGTAATAAGAACTTTAGCTTCGTTGGATTAAAGTTCTAAATTTAAAAATGGCTGGATGGTTTAAACCTGGGTCTAAAGATAAATCTTGTTTTGTAATAAGGCCGAAAAAGTTTGTCTTGGGCTTTACTGACATCGGTGAAAAAACATCGTAAAGAAACCTGAACTTATCTATAGGTACTAATATTATAAAGAGGTAAAGTTAATGTGATATCTTAGAAGATATATCAGAGATTTAAAAATCGGGGGCGGAGCGGCTTGCGGCGTGGTCCGAAGTTTCGCCGGATCAGCTAGTAGTTAATATAAGTTTGAAATCGCCAACCCGTCTTGAACAAGCGTGGTGATCAATGCTCGCGTGCCTTCTCTGTATGAGAAGAAGCCTTTTCCCTGCAGTGGGACAATCTTCTTCTTCAATCGGTACCTCATTACTGAGGATCGTGGTCACTGGACCCTTTTAAGCGGACAATCTCCCTCCATCTACTCCGGTCCAAAGTTGTCATCACCACCTGCTGAAAATTGCTTGAGGACGTAGCTTCTTTTACTTGGTCGGAACATCGTGTTGGCGACCTGCCTCGTGCTCTTTTTTCTTACCAACAATAACCAGCTTTTTAAGGCTGCTATCGGGGGATAGCAGCCATGAAAAGCTGTGCGAACGGGGCTTCGCATTATGTGGTCGAAATAGGTCAGAATACGCTATAAGCGTATTGTAGACATTGAGGTCAGGTAGACATAGGGTCTTGACATTGAGCAGGGAAAAGATCAGAGCATCCGCCTCCAGCACCACAATGCATCTATCCTCTGTTTTTTTTTATTGTCCACGTCTCAACTGCATATAGGAAAATCGGGAATACTAATGCTCTGACCAAACGGGCTTTAGTTTTATAACTTATAAAACGGTTTTTTCAGATGTTCTGGAGGTGTGTCATAACACCTTTAGCCATGGCTATCCGTCGTTTTATTTCTGGGACGCAGCTGCCTTCATTATTAATATTAGAGCCCAGATAAATAAAACTGTCCACAGTATCGATGCCTTGGATGTTATAGGCGCCCGATCTATCACCATATAGTGGGACAATAATAGGCTGGTATTGTAAACGACCATTGAGTCTAATTCAATTGTTTATAGGTAGGTAGGTATCTACGTGAGTGTCTATGTATTTCTAGTTTGTAGCTAGCGCCTTGAAGCAGATGTAAGGCAAATGTGTGTTACTGTGGTTTTGCTTTACCTACATTTGTTTTGTTCACCGCTACATTTATATTTTTGTTGAATTTGCAGTTCTTTCGATGAAATTATAGGAGGAGTAATGAAAGATGTTTCAGGATTGTGACAGAAGTCACCCAAACCCATGATATTCTTCTTCTCCATGTCGGTGGCACGACGGTATTTCAGATCTTGTTGGTCCAAACTTCGCCACTTCCACGATGTCGTCGATGGCAGCAAAGCTGCACGTCCCACATCAACGGCAGTAGCCGTTCCGTCGAGTGGTTCTTCCATTCTACTTGTATCTGGACACGGTTCAGTGACTTCCCAGTGGACCATGACAGGTTACAGGATTATCTTATTCCTGCTTAGTATCTACCACACATGATATTAAACACGTAATTCGGTTTTAAGGGATTCGGATCTTAGGGAATATTTTTGTGATAAGCCTATAGCATATTTACGAAAGCAGTTTATCATAAATTCAATCTGCCACAAAAGGAAGTAACCCGCGAAGCTGGTATATTAATTCGTGATCATGGTTAATTTCCTCCATAATACCGGATGACGGGGTTCTATCAGATTAACGATCGCGGTGTCAGAGCACGCGACCAATTAACTGTTCCTACTTCCTGGAAGATATTGATATCTACCTAGTTATTTATAATGTTAGTAGGAATCGGAACATGCGCATGATCATGATTGATAGATAGCTACTATAATAAAGTAGGTAAAGCAGTAAAGTTATTTAGGTGCTGACTTGTATATGCTTAAGCAGCATATTTAACTATCATGTTTCTTACAGGCGTTTTGTATTATGCCGAAATCATTGTTGTGTGTGTCGTGTAAGGGTACGCGTCCATATCATCTCGCCATTATAATATTAGCCTTTAAAAATCTGTCTGTACTTTATTTAGGACTCCCAAATATTGTAATGTACTAGTACCTAAATGTTCCGAAGTTGAGGTTTGAACTCAACTTAACTCCTGAAAGCTCTAAGCGGTCATTAATTGGTACAGATGTAAGTAGTAGTAGTTGCAATAATTTACTCCTTTGTCGTGAAAAGAACATCTTAAATGAGAGCGTCGCATCACTAGGAAAGGAGATTTAGGTGAGATCTTTGTTCGCTCCATCATATCTACTCTCTACCATAGCCATTATTATCCTCCCTCCGGGCACTTGCACTGGAAAACTATCTTTCCGAGAATGTGCTGTAATTTGGGGTAACATAGCATGTCTCGCCGTACAATTGGGAAAGATCTTGTACGGTTTTAAGTAGGTTCACAAAACACTCTTTATGTATATCACACACCCTTCATCATTTATTTACAAAAATAGTAAATTATATCTATTACATTACATAACATATAAATAGTAGGTATCTAAGTATTACTTATTTGAGCATTATTTACAAAATAAATTTCAATCATCCTACGTACTTATAGGTAACATCAATTCATCAAATAAGGCTTAATAAATTAGGTACAAAAGTGGTACGAAAGTGTACTTCACATAATTTTCAAATAATGCGAATAATGTACAATTATAACCTTACTGCATATAAAGTGGGAGGCAGCGAATTTACTTTATGGCTTTTTAATAGGAAATGAGTGAAGTAGAAACACACGCACGAGACATATGAATAACTTCACAAAGTATTGGCAGGTTCATACAAAAACTCGAGCTAAGCACTGTTGATTGTCAAAAGCTAGAAGCTCGATTCGGCGCAAATAGTTAATTTTGTCATAAAGTTTAGTAAGCTGTCTCCGTTTAAACTTTATAAGACCTACTAAAGTAGATGGAAACTGCACTGAGCAACCTGCCTAGGCTAGCAGTTAGGAACATGATCACTACAGACAAATCCAAAGACTGGAGGTACAGGTACAGCCCAGCTTTGTTATTCAATCCGTATACCCAGACCAGCTACTTAGTGCGTTCATTTTCTTTAGTATACATAATTTTTCACTCTCTGTACAAAATTTTGCTAAAGTTTTCAATAATTATAATGTGTATTTGTGTTTCGAATTGGGTTATTTCACTCGGCGGCTGTATTCAGTTCGTAACACGATTTTTTGGTATTCCTCGGTAGAATATTCTTATTGTCACTAAAATTTTCATCACTGCATAATCCTTTCACTAAGTTATTACTTTCTTACATATAATGTACCATGCTTACATTATTTATAAAAAAATCCCTGGCTCTTAAAGTCTTGTTAGGAAATTTAGCAGTCTTGGAGACCAATTGCAACTTTTTCAAAATATTTTTGGCTTAGTAAATATGAGTTATTAAAAGAAAATAAAACTAAAGTTGTTACCACCGCATAATTACTATGAAAAATAATAATTAGTGATGGTAATAATGCTGCAGCTCCTCAGCATTGAGCAATGTATGCTGTACAGGGATATCTGGAAAACAAAAAGGATAGAAATTATTACACAAGTCGACATTTAGTTTGCATTTGTATTTACAACTACAAAGTGTGTGAAATACATAGTACTGAAAGGCTTTTTGTATTAAATCCACTTTCTACATTTATATTATAATGTTAGGAATGTAATGTCAATATCTGTCACAACGTGAAGAAGGCAAGATGATTTATTATGAATCTAACCCGTTGTCCTAGAACGACAAACGACTAACGCGATAATGCGACGCGACGCGAAAATATCAAATAGTCAAATATCAAATAGTGTTATATTTACTTGTGGCCTACGTTGTCGCCTTAATCAGTCAGACAAAACGCTACGAATTGCGGATTTGTTTTTTGCGCGACAAGACGCGACGCAGTGTTTGATTAGAGTACAGATTAATAAAAAAGCACCATTTTTTTTTAATTTATTTTTTAGCACTTTCGGACATAAATGATGAAACTCTCCAAAATTATTTATTTCTAAATATTATGATATTTGTTGTCTTCCTTGTTTGTTTACGAAGTTTTTGTAGGGCTAAGTATTTAAAATATGAATTTTCGAGTATACATACATACGCAGTATACATGCCCATGGTTAAAACAATAATGAACTGAGATTGCCGCGTTTGTCGCTCACGAATGACTACAAAATAGGACACGTCGCGTGTAGTATTGGTCGCATTACGTCGCGTCCCGTCGCTCACTTAGGACAACGGGTTAGAGCTTGCGTCCAATCACTTCCTGAGAACTCGCTAGTTCGTTAAATGGATCGTAAATTATATAAATTATTATTATATTCACATTAATAATAATTTATATAACTTACCTTATCAGTAGGATAAGTTTTGCATATATTCAAGTCCTAAGTAATAACCAATTAACATTACAACTTATATCTATCTTAATTCATGAAATAAAATATTAATTTTGACAGATATTGACTTATGTAAGCGGTTGTATATACTAACAATTTACTACATGCACGTGAAATGATGTAACGAGAAAGTTAGTCATGTAGGTAGTCGTTAAGTGTTGTAACATAGGTGCAGAAGACTAGCCACTCATAGTCAAGAGGAGATAGTCGCAGTCTATAGAGCGAAGGCGTCAGTCATAGTCACATACCTTCAGTCAGTCAAGAGTCAGAGTTATCGCACTTGAACAATCTTGTTGCCTCGTAGATAGTATTTCACGTCTTGTCTTCTGTTCTGTTCTGTGGTAGTCTGTGGTTTTTCTGTGGTCGTAGTTGTGGTTGATGTGGTGGTGGTGCTTGTGGTGATAGGGTCGAGGACTTCCGCGGGGAGCACGCCAAGCTCATTGTCAGAAATTACAGGAGTGGGCAAGAAGGGGACTTCGCCTTTCACTAACATTTCCCGGTAGGCATCAAGATCGGCTAATTTGAACGATTCAGAGGATCTTTGTTGTTGGTTGATGTAAGCAGTGACTTTTTTTAAGTTATTGTTTATTTTCTGTATTTTTTCTGACGTTAAGCCTGTCGTTTTAACTTTGGGGGCGACTGAGCGTTTGGGTGCCGCGTAGTCGTAGCTTTGAGCGGGCATTCTAGGGTCGTAATCAGAGTAATAATCTGCGGCGGCAGGCTGACCGTATGAGTTGACTGCTCCCCACGACATGGGCTTGAAGGTTGGGAAGGCCTGCGCCGGAGGGGGAGGTTGGTAGGAAACCGGTGCTGCGGGAGCGGTCGGTTCTTCGACGTACGGAGTCGGATACGAAGGTGCAGGGTACGCAGGGGCTGGGTACGCAGGGGCTGGGTAAGAAGGAGCGTCGTACGAAGGAGCAGCAGCGTGTGAATGTTCAGTAAGAGACGCTGCGGTGGAAGAGAATGCGTTCTTGAAGGCGCTGTACACAGTGTGGAGGATGGAGGGGGGCGGGTCGAGGGGCGTGTGTCCGGTGTGCTCGGAGTGCGCCGTGTCCAGACTCTCGCTCGGCGCGACTTCACCCAGCGGGGTCAGTATGACGAGGCCGGCGTGGACGCCGTTCAGTTTATTCCGGCCTGTCTCAAAAATGTGTCGGTCTTAGGTGAAATGTTGTTAGTGTTGATGGTGGTGTCGTAATGATATTAGTTTATGATGTGCTATTCAAAGTAAATAAATAAATTACACTCGATTATAAAATGATTAGGAAATCTTCAGCTTTGCTAAAATACTTCGCAGTGATATTTATTTTCTATTAATATTGAAAATAAAGCATATCTTTAATGAGTCATCAACCCTTCGCCAAGGGAGGGAAAGGAAAAAAATAAAATAATAACCCCGTGTCAAGTATTTCATAGCGTTGTTAACTCAAAGCTTCTACATAGCAAAGTATTTAAATATAACTATTTATCTACTTTTTTTTTTTTTTTTTTTTTTTTTTTTTTTTTTTTTTTTGTGGATGGGAAATCATCAAATGACTCCTTCCGCTTTGGGTGGAGCGTTTATGTTCCGGGCCAGCGGTAACCCTTTCGGACAATCCCGCTGACCCGGCAGGCTTCGGCCCTAAGGGGCCCCTCCCCGATGCTGACATCTCTTTGAGGCGCGCGTGGAACACGTACGCGCCGTCCGGCACGGGCCTGGTCCTGATCGGGCGGTGAGCTACCCATTACTCTCCGCCCGCAGGCCCGCGCCTACGGTGGCCGGGAGTCGTCACGCGGCTCCCGACGCCCGGAGCGTCTCCCGCGGCGGCTGGGACGGGAGGCTCTCTCCCTGAGCCGTCCCGCCACCTCCTTCGCTAGCATGACTGCTTCGCAGAAGGAGGTGACTGCCTCCCACTCCCTCTCGCCCCGGACCATGGCTTGCACCAGGGCCGGACGCGAGAGGTCGCCGTCGCTGCCAATCGCCTCTACGAGGACACGGCGGTGCTCCACCCAAGCGGGGCAGATCTCCACCGTGTGCTCCACCGTGTCCTCTGGGCGATCCTGACAATGGTGACACCCGGGCGTTTCCTTCCGCCTGATGATGTGCAGGAACCTCCCGAAACTTCCGTGTCCGGTGAGGACCTGCGTCAGGAGGTAGGTGAGGGCGCCGTGGCGCCTCTCTAGCCACTCCTCAAAGAGGGGTCTTATCGCCGCTATCGCGGCGTGCCCTGCGCTGGGTTGCGACAGTCGCTCTTTCCATGCCGCCATGAGATCGCGCCGGAGATCCGTCCGCTCCGCAGCGATTTGCCGCGGAAGCGGATCCTCCCCCCGGCGTAGTGCCTCCGCGCGCCACTCATACAGGCGCGCGAGGACTATCGCCTCCAGATCCCACGGCGGCGTATTTATCTACTTAAAAGCTACTTTTACGACCATACTTATGATGCTACGCTATGTAACTACCAGTAGCATTATTTAAAACTACACTACAACGATTTTGTCTCGCCAAGTATACAGAACCTCCGTCATATTGTACCTAAATGGTTGTAAGACTGTGGTACATCTCGAGGAGGTTGTGGTTGCGGTTTGCGGTATCCTAAAATGAATGTAATTTAGTTAGATAATGATTGGTCCGAATCTTGTATTGATGCTGAAATACATTATACTGGCAAATCGATTCTCCAATGACAAAGGACGAAAGATTCGTTAGAGGTACATAATTATATTTTTTCGCCGATGACTCTACAAGTTTCCGAATTTAGACCAGCATAGCTATTTACAATCGTTCGATACGTTTCCGTGCCGAATAAAAATATAATAAAGGCTGTTCACAAATCCAAAACACGAAAATGTCAGTTTAAAGAAAATAGACGACCGCCACCCTTCCGACAGCTATTTGCTGTGGCTATCCATTGCAAATCTATATATATATAAAAGAAAGTCGTGTTAGTTACACTATTTATAACTCAAGAACGGCTGAACCGATTTCGCTGAAAATTGGTGGGGAGGTAGCTTAGAACCAGGAGGCGGATACTTTTTATCCGGATTTTTCTTTTTTTTTCTTTTAGGAGTAAGGTAGGAGAAGTGTAGGAGTAGGTTAGGAGTAGAGTAGGAGTAGGGTAGGAGTAGGGTAGGAGTAGGTTAGGAGTAGGGTAGAAGTAGGGTAGGAGTATGGTAGGAGTAGGGTAGGAGTAGGGTAGGAGTAGTGTAGGAGTAGGGTTGGAGTAGGGTAGGGGTAGGGCCGGTAAGGGGTAGGACACCACGCGAACGAAGTAGCGCCGGGCAGCTAGAAATAATTTATATGGAAAAACAACGTTTGCCGGGTCAGTTAGTATATAATATAAAAGAAAGTCGTGTTAGTTACCCTATTTATAACTCAAGAACGGCTGAACCGATTTGGCTGAAGATTGGTGGGTAGGTAGTTTAGAACTAGGAGACGGAGATTTTTTTTTTTTACTATAGGAGTAGGGTAGGAGTAGTGTAGGAGTAGGTTAGGGGTAGGGTAGGAGTAGGGTAGGGCTACTCCTACCCTACTCCTCCTACCAGAAGGAGTAGGGTAGGAGTAGGGAAGGAGTAGGGTAGGAGTAGGGAAGGAGTAGGGTAGGAGTAGGGAAGGAGTAGGGTAGGAGTAGGGAAGGAGTAGGGTAAAAGTAGTGTAGGAGTAGGATAGGAGTACGGTAGGGGTAGGGTAGGGTAAGGGGTAGGGTAGGGTAAGGGGTAGGACACCACGCAAACGAAGTAGCGCCGGGCAGCTAGAAATAGTTTATATAGCAAAACAACGCAACGTTTGCTGGGTCAGCTAGTCAGTAATAAAAAAATATTTATTTTCGATACGACAAGCTGTCGAATGGTTGTGAATAGCTACGCAGTTTCAAGGTTTTTAAGGAAAACTTCACCACCCATCAGTTTATCTGGCAATCAATGAATTAATTATTCATTACGATTAATTCATTGCAATTATTTATGTAAGATATTATAATCTTGGATAGATTATAATATCTGACTTTGAGTTTTGCGTTGTAGACTTACCTAAACCCTAATTTGCTTTTAAAAATGCCGTGGTGCGTAAAATTAATTTCTATTTATATAATCAATTGGTCATGGAATTATGGGAGATGGTTGTGTCGTGTGCTGTTTGTTTGAAAAAATAGGGAATCTCACTTTACTCTCTCGGAAGGGAATATTATAGTATTGGAATGTGGTTTTCCCGGTTTTTATATAATAAGTGCACTATTATATAGCACTATTATTATAATGCGCAGCATTTATGTATTCAAGTAGAAAGATTGCTCTTGGTTTTGTTGGTAAGATGAGCGCAGAAACCAGGGTATCTATAAGAAAGAGCTAAGACGAAAAGTAGTTTTATTATCAAATAAAAAACTAATAATTTATTATGTAGACACCAATTAATAACCAAGTGTTTGGGACGAAGGAGTCGTCACAATAGTATAGTACTTAGTAATTATGTTTTAAAACAAGTTAGTATCTTTATACCTAACCATGTAGGAGTGTGATACTTACCTGTAAATATTTGAATTAAGATTATGTAGGTACCTACTTTCACTACACAATTCTCAGGTAAAATACACTACAAGGGACTTTCTCTGCCCTACGATGAATTGGGAGGTGGGCACAATTTAATTTGCAATAAATTATACGTGGCTTGTGATTAGAAGTAGGTAATTTAACTGCAATAATTAGAGAAAGAAAAAGAAGAAGATTTTAATAACGCCCTGGATTTTGAATGTAAAAAGACTGAAATAAGGTGGCAGTAGATACTTCTGCTAACTCCCTAATTACTAACAACCTGACAAATACAAGGCTTAAATATGTGTATTGATTTGCACATGATCCTTTGTAGAAACGGACCGTTTACAGGACAGGACACAGACACTCTGACCCTCAGATGATCAAAGAGTTTACCTATTTTCGTAGTTGCACCAACAGAATATGTTACAGATGTACCTACTAAGTATAACTTATTGTTGTATCTTCATTAGGTATTTAGTAGGACAATGTGCAACGGTTCGGTGCGTCGCTTTTTAAAATTAAGTGCCGTTTCGTCGACCGTCTTACAAACATCTCAATTGAATGCGGATCTTTTGGTTATCTTTGTTTCTAAGAAGGCTGTATAAATCGTATAGCTCGAAAATAGAGCAATTCAATTGCTAAAGTGGGTACCTACTTATTTTCCGAAAGCTGTTTGTATATGTATAGATAGAATCGGTGGAACGTTACCTATGCCTAAGGAAGGTATTATGGCACCTAATAAATACTTATGTAGCAACCTACCTCATCACGTATTTGTTTAAAGGAAAACAGCAAAAAGTTTGTTATATTTGAAATTGTACAACTGATTCATTTCTACTATGTATTTGTAAAAGTAATAGGCCTATTAAGCACACGTGACAAGTTGCGCGTATAAATACTAGCTCTACGGTCTATAGTATAATCTACCTGTAATGTTCCCACTGCTGGGATACAGGCCACCTTTCTTCGAGAGGGAGTGGGCTGTAATGCGGGCCCAGTGCGGGTTGGTAGATGTCACATGTCTTCGAATTTATCTAGGACATGCCTTACCGTTTCCTCAAGATGTTTTCCTTCTCCTTTTTGAGAGCAGTGGTGATTAAATTATTTACACAAAGTAAAGCGCCTGTCTGGGTTCGAACCTAGGACCTACAACTCGTAAGTCGGGGTCGTTGCCACTGGGCCACCACTGCTCTCGGTCTATAGTTTTTATATATTATTTATATACTTAAATATCCTATTATGTGCAAATACCTAAACAGTTTGGGCATCCTCCTAGTAGTTCTAACCAGGGCTTGATATTGCGGTTTTTTTAGTATCCGGCGTCATTGGCCTAGGTGTGATTCCGGTACCAGAGCAGTACCTGTACTATTGGTACCGGTACCTGTACCAGACGTAGTAACTGAACTATAGGTATTTGTAATCAGTATTGGAACTGTACTGGTACCAAACAAATATTTCCGTAAGTAAAAGTGAAAAAAAGATATAGTAAGTAGAAAGGATAGTTATAGGCATTAGAAAAATAACTTTAAGGTTACCTACAGTAGGTACCTACGAGGTTCCTTGTACAAATATGAGATTTGTGGTATACGCCGGGTACCTGAATATGGTACCGGTACTTGTTAGGTGGAGTGCCGGCATCCGTCTGGAACTGGTACCCAGGTACCGAAAAGGCAAGGACCGCTAAGTACCTACCGGTACAGAACCTATTCTTTTGGTAGGTACCTGCCGGTACCAAGTCCTGGTTCTAACGGACAAATTGTAATTAGACATAAAATTACATTTGCAACCCGTCATAATAGTATTTTACCTACTATCAGAAACCTTGAAGATACTTTCACAGGGAACTTAGGTAAGTCAAATTCTAAAACCCAATTACATATAGCGTCTAGAGAAAATTCTCTATAATAAGTATTTGCAAAACGTTTGCTGGTTCCTTGTTCAAAGAGCTTACATTAAACTAAGTACTTATACGCAATGAGTGTAATTACGTAAATGTACCTACTGTATTTAGAACATTGTAAGTATACTTCAGTAAAGTCTTGATATGTAAGCAAAGACTTCACAGTCGTACCTATCTCTTCCTAAGGATGTCGTAATCAAAAGAAATGGCGTGTTTGTGGATGGACAGCTAAAGTAAATTAACTGGTTGACAAATTCTCTGATTTGTTTAATATGGACTCAAAGACTATCCTCAAACTTCGACATCATCATCTTATCATCTGCCTAGCCTTTTCCCAACTATGTTGGGGTCGGCTTCCAGTCTAACCGGATGCAGCTGAATACCAGTATTTTACATGGAGCGACTGCCTATGTGACCTCCACAACCCAGTTACTGGGTAATACGATACCCCTTGGTAAGACTGGTTGTCAGACTTTCGGGTTTCTGACTACCCGTAACGACTGTCAAAGATCCACGAATGACAGCCAGGACCAACGGCTTAACGTGCTTTCCTCAAACTTCGACATAATGGCCTGAAATTGGAGCGAGGACATTAATTATCTACTTGAAAAGAAACCCTGCTTAGCCCTGCAATTTGAGAATATCACAGGCTGATGTTATTGTTTTAACAACAGTTAATTCATGAAAACTATCTGCAAAAATGCAAAGCCGTATCACTTGGTGGCTTGCAATAAAAATCCAAAGTGACACTCCATTTATTTTTTCCAACGCACGATAATGATGACCAATTTAATTTCGCAACTCGAAATTTATATTGCAGTAAAATCACGCAACATTTTACATCCGATGAGTTTACTAACAATACTAATAAAGAACAAATAACGACATTTTTCTCTGACACTGCAGCCATTGCACTTGTGTAAGAGTTACGCAATAACGAGACAAGAATACAATACTAATGCATTCGGATTTCTTTCCGAAATTCTTTGTCATTGACGAGTCGTCCGCGACAGGATTTGGTGAAGAGTTTTTTTTATGACAACTGTAATGAGTGTAATTTGTCATGTTATAGTTCTATTTACAATCCGTATGCTGTACATTGCAATGGCATGGTATTTTGAGAGTGGCACCATCTGTAATCTTTTAGTGTCTGGGTCCTTGTCGGTTTGTTAGGTCGTGGTAAATTTCAACAGATTACAAAATTATGAACCAGGATTTTTAATTACCAACTGTTTGGGTATCTTATGAGCGTGACGTTATTTATTTTGTTTGCAAGTATTTTAATGTTTTCCTCCCAGTGACGTAAAGTAAACCACATGCGAAAATAATGATAAAACAAGTAACGTAGGAATAATATTATCGTATAGTTTCATTATCCTCACTACGTCAAAATGTTAAGTATTTATTTAAAAATGATAATTAATAAAATCTTAGCAGACTCGCAAACCAATTCTTACAAGAATGGGTAATTAAAACATAATACGTACTCGTAAATAGCCAAAAATCTTGCCTAAATAAATATTTTCTAACAAAAATTAATGACGATACGGAAATGTTTAGTTTTTACTTAAAATAATAAACTTTTTATTTTTATTGCTCTCGTAAACATGAATATGCATGAGTTTTATTATTACCGCATATCTTTAAATTAGCGTGCACGCTACTTTCATACGTGATGCGTGAAAGTGATGACTGATTTGCGTCAACAGTCGATTATTGTAAAATGTCAAGCCCTACATGGGTTGAAAGTTGTACAGAATGTAGCAGGTCTAGGTCTGTGGGCTCGATTCTTACGTGCGTGACCACGGAAGGGCGCTGACTTTGGGTATTTATTGCTTTGCGTGTGTTTGTAGTCTACACAATAAAATGTCAATGGCGAGGTCGTGGTTTGAATGTAGGAAAAGATTGGGCGGATCGCTGATTGCCTATTTGTTGTAAAAATTACAAATTGTAAGTAATCTAAAAGAAATTGGTGTTGCCTTACGAGAGCATCACATTTCTCTTATTTTTAATAATTGTCTCATAATATTTTAATAAAAAAGGATACGTAGGTACGTACATGTACAATTGCACACTTTTAAGTGCTATAAGTAAAACGCCTATACATATGAATGCTTAATTTGTACTACAAATCTACTCATGCATCGTGTTTCATTAAAACCAATATTAGCTAAGTTATTTCAACACAGCAACTAAAACATTAGACAAGGGTATTATTTTACCACATTTCTGTATAATTTGTCAAATAGCGCAAGAACCTTAAACGTTTAATGTAACATCCTTTGATGATACAGTACCTAAACGTTTCACAAAAATGATAGATAGTCTGTCAGACACCTAATTATTTCGGCTGTATTTTTCTTTGCTCGCTATTGCATAATCGTTTAGCCACAAAAGTGACAAAACGGTCGGTTAGACGAAGAGAGCTTAACTTTTTAGACATTCAAGTTAACGTTCTTTGAAAGGTGTTACGCAATTACGTTGATGATTGATTATTTAATATTTTTATATATGGTAATTAATTAGCTTATAGAGTTAATTTCATACGTAATATTTAGGTGGAAGTTAAAATTATGTTAATTAAAAAGCGGAAGTATTTAAAAAAAAATTGTGTTTGTAAATAAAAGTAGAGAAATCTTGTAAAAATGATGTAATGAAATTAGATGAAGACTAGTATGTATTATGACTTAGTATGGAAGAAGATTCACGTTGCGCCGACCCCAAATAAATTAGGAGTAGGGCAGTAGAATGATGATGATGTAATCAAATAATATTACATCATCATATCATGTGTACAAAATCCCGTTATTCAATAACAAATATCTATGGGTTTTTTATTTATGATGGCATCAGCTCTATGTCGTCGGTAGGTACTGACACAACTACAAACAATGTTATAATAATTATTTAGCACAACACTTTAATAAATTCTCAGCAGTGCTTAGATATGATTCAACAAACGCCTAATTAGTCATATTAAATTGACTAATTTAGTATCAAGATGTTAACTTCTGGGACCCAAAAGATTTTTTATTCCCAGATTATTAATAGACAATTCACATCACTGCACAATGAGTAACATTGTGCAACAATAATTTCTCATAGAAATGTTATTATGTTGCACCATTATATTGCTGTCAGTCTAATGTATCATTTTCCGAAGTTGCAACAACTATTGCATAGGTGGAATGTAATGTAAAGGGTCTAATAACTTGAGAGAATGCACGTGGCGCTCATGTATCACATATTATGATCCTACAGTTACACTTCCAACCGGCCCAGCTGGATTCGTGACATAATACACTTTCACTGAAAGGCACCCAAAGGCGCGCCTTACTAAATCTTAGCGACTGTTGCGGGCATTGTATGCCTTCCTTAAATGTTACGGAATATTACACTATTACATCTTGCACTTCCCTGATCTTTGAAGAGAGATAGTTTCGAAATAGGTATTTTGTTAGCTATTCTATATTAATCTCGGAATTTATCCAGATCAATAGTTTTGAACTTCTATTGTACAGTATAGAAAAAAAAGGTTGGTAAGTCACCCTTGAAAGACATTTTAAAGTGAACTTTAACGAGTTAACTTCACGAAATAGAGTATGTAGCCATTTTTTTTCCTTATGAGTGCAACATTGAAGTTGCTAACAAGCTAGATGATACAGACTAAAGAAATATGTTAACCTCTTTTAACCCGGAAGAAATTAGATACACAAATAATTTGGTAAAAACTTATGACAGCCCAACAATGAAAGAAGATTGTTTCCTCAAAGTATGGGAAAATACGAAATTGAAAATGGTTGCGATCTTTCTTATATTGTGATCAGAGTGATATTGCAATAGCCATCAAACTGGAAATTATTAGGCGAATTACAAAATCACATACACAGTTATTTGTCTGTCAAATGTTTTGAGTTATTTCGTCATGTAAAACGTCTATTTCCGTTTGAAAGGGAAAGTCTTATGTAAATGAGGTGAGGACTTCGCTGCGGTTTTTGGACATGGAAACGGACCAATGCATGCCAAACGTTTTGTAGGTAATAAGCATAATACCGGATTTGAAAATTAGGTTCAAGGTAAAGATAAAATGTTTGAAATCAAGGACTACTATGAGAATCAAAAAGGCTGACTGAATGCAGAATAGAAGAGTCAAGTTAAAAATATCCTCAGTTTAGGAGTCAGTTGATAAAATATAAAACGAAAAGTAAAAGTTATGCAGTAGCAGAAGAGATTTGTCGATCAACCGTCGCTCTTGAGTGCAGATTAATTATTGATTGCTTACTTTCCAATACTGATGACGTCGACACCTCCAAGTCCTGTATAAACACCACTTGGTTGACGAGATGCAGGATGTTCTTCATAATCTATAATACAGTTTTACAATTGCAGAACACTTTGCGAACATGTCAGGAAATCTGTTCTGCTTTAGAGTGCCAAAAGAGAAAATGTGTGCGAGCCTGCTAGAAGACGATACTCATAAGAAGAGAAAACAAAAGAAGAATTGCTATAATAACACATAGCCAAAAGAAGAAACTTTTAATTTCCAGAGAATTATCGTTACTTTTAAAATAAACGATCCCAATAGATAATAAATACCCAAAAAAAAGTTTGAAAACACAACCCGGCTAAACGCCTACTAAACTTTCTTTAAGAATGCAAAGCGAAATGAAGCTTAAGTAGCGAAACACAGTGCCAACAGGCGAGGACAGGAACTTACTCTTACCACAATTCATTGACTAGGTCAAAATAGCGATACAATAGCTCCTCTGAGGGCATGGGCATCGGCTCCTCTGAAACAGCATTTACTACTGAAGACATCACTATCATTTCTGAAAAAAGAAATTCAAATATCAACACGCTGATTTCTTGATTCTGTGGCAAAATAATCAACGACCCCATCGTAGTCCGTGTTAACCCAACACTGTCTGGACGATCAAACTTCGTCAAAATAATTATTATAAAAATTTAAAACGAGATCCCGTTTTTTACAAAATCAAATCATGAAAATAATTATTGTTATAAAATTAATATTTATTGTTAGTGGTCGGTAAGTTACAAAAAAAAAAAAAATTCGATAGCATTTTGATAAAAAGTGTGCGAAATAAAATTACAAACCGTTGCACTAGAAATTACCAATGATACTTTTTTAAATGTCGATTTCATCGTGCATCGAGAGACATACTGCAACCAGTCTGCAAATGAAACTTGATTATACTACAAAGTCATACTTTCTCTAATTTGGTAAGCAATGACAGTCGCCATCTACATCATTAACAAGAACCTATTCAAAAATATATACTTATGATCTTTCAGTTCCTAGCTCTCTCATAATTAACGATAATTTTGCCCTAAGCAAAGTAATTAGGTATTTGCATATTAGCAACGGATTCAGTAGACGTGCTCAAACCTTTCTAAAAGATCATTCAACCATGAGAAATCGGATTCCTGAATCATTTCTTTTATCTAACTTATCATGTTCAGTTTCTATCTCACAGGAAATTCAGTCAATAATTGAATCTGTTACAATATTGAAAATACCATATGATTGCTTGTTTTTTTAATTGAATTAACTTGTGGATTAAGTGTTTCATCTTTCAATACTGTATTATATTGAATTTAAAGTAAGTTTATTAAATTATTGCACTAGACAACAATATATGACAGAACCTAACCGCAATTTTAACACTGCTTTACCATACCAAACATGTAAAATTACGTATTCAGCACAAAAGTTATGGTATTTAAAATTTAAATATATTCAAGTACAAATTGTTGCCAAAAGTAAAAGTCTGCTCAATATACAAAAGGTGGCTAAATGAATGCGACCTCTTTGGCAGTTCTACCGACTGCGGATGATAAACGTTAGGTGTCAGTTATGCAAGGAATAGCTATCGTAAATAACGCAGTCATGATAAATTGTTTATCAACAAGTTTTAATTTATTAGGTACTTAGAATTACCTCAAGTTGTTTTTGTTGATTACTTCATGTATTAATTTAACCTAACATTCGCACGATGTGTTGATCATGTGGCAAGATCGAAAAGTACCTAAAATATAAAATAAATAAATAAATAAGCCTACAAATAAATTATTTAGCTTTGAATAAAATATCAAATAGCCAGCTAGGTATTTTGTTATAGAAAATACCTTAGATCAGAATTAATTTTAAAACGATGGATTGTGGACTGTATTGGGGAAATACTTGAGGGTATTGTTGGAAACCGAGTAAAGTGATAGCTTTATTTGCCAGAGAATAATAATAGCTACAATGTTTTGTTATAATTAGAAAATTAATTTAATATAAGTGTAATTTTTTATTGCTGACTAGCTGACCGTACCTACATATTTCATTAGTTATAAAAATAACAATGGCTTTCCATCATTATTCAACATAATTATAAAACCGGAAGATAAACCATTTATTAGATATAACAAAATCTCGGCTGAATTTGCATATTAATGATCAATTCATATTATAATATTAACTTCATAAATGGGAAAAGTTCGATTGGGCATGTTTTATTCATGAAACCAATAAAATCGAAATGTAGGATGCTAGGTGATCTAGATGGAAAATGTCAAACTTTACGCAACAAGTTCAGGAAATAGAGTTTATGTAATAATGACCTCGATGAAAGACTAAATGTTGATATAACTAGTGATAGGAACTAGGCAGTAAGAGGTTCGTAATTGGAAGATCGTGACTTCGAGTTCAATCAGGTTAAAATAGTGCCAATAATACCACACTACTAAGTACTCCAGATAATGGTACCGACTTAAAATGGATTCAAATTTTTTGTATGCTTAATTTTTAATGATTCTATTCGACCTACCTGTTTAATTAATATGAAGAAAATCTCTAGTCAGGTCAAAAACTCTGAAGCGAAGTCTACAAACTTACGTACCTACCATTTTTTTCTTTATGTTAGAGACAACCAATTTATTGCAGTACCTAACCTAACCTAAACAATTTGAGTCTATATTTATTTTGCGTGATTTTTTTATTTTAATTTATTAGGTACCTAGTATCGATTCACTTAGGCATTTCCTACTTACATAAATTGACCTGATGTCACAGATAGTGTAATAGCAATTTTTGTTGCGTCAGTGACTGAAATAGCAAGTCATGTTCTCACACATTCACTTCTTACATATTTTCGGTATGGTCTCTATGGTTACAACTTTTATGCTAACAGGTGGTCGGCATTATAAACTTTAGTCTACAATCTGCTGCTAATTTATTGCTCTTGCGTTTATGTCCATTGTAACGTTGTTCTGTTAACGATAAGTTTTTTTTAACCTTTTCTTATGGCAACCTTAGCTTAGCAAACCTATTGCATTTCCGACTTGACGAAGCCTCCTTACCATTTCGTTTTGTTATCCTGTCATTGCCAAATGGTAGCAAAATCCCAAGTCTTATCTTCCATTGTTACTCTCTATTTAATTCTACACTGCGTAAAATACATTATAATTACATCACGTTGCTCCCACGATAATATTCATTACTACTACCGGTCGAGTTGTGTAAGCATGATGAGTTTTGTATGAATCTTATGTAACCTCACAGTTCCGGTGGATCGGAACTTTTGACCGGTCACATTGCGCAATAGATTGAAGATAATAGATATGTTCTACTTTGCGTATTTTTATTTGTGTGCTTATATATGTGATATATCAATTTTGTAACCATTTCTTGATCAGGTTAGGTAACATTGTTTGCAGATTTTGGCACCAGGAAAGCCTAGTTTGCTACTTTATAATTTGCTGTAAATGTTTTAATCATTAATTCAAGTGAATGATTGAAACATTAATTATGCTTTTACTAAAGTATCGTTTCATGTTCCTAATAATGTTGTTTTGCTTTCAGGTCAATTTGTTTTTAAGACCTTTTGATCGGAATGATTTTTTGATTTAGAGTTTTCATGATTAAATGAACAGCTGGAATATGAGTGGCGGTCGACGAACAAAAATAGACACTACTGTGACAACCTAATTAAATCTTTTGTTGACAATCGTATGCTGTTTTCCAAAAATAACCAATGTTAGCGCAACAACTTTTACGGTAATGCGTACAAGCTCCTACACTATTAGCTTACATAATGCAATACAGAGCAGTTGTAAAAAGTTGTTGTTTTTGTTGACGTTCTTGTTTTTTTCGTCATAAACATAACCGGTGGGCACAGTCAGTATTTTTTTCTGTAATCATGAGTGTCAAAAGATTAAACCAGACATGTCACTTTTTTTTTTGTTTATAGGCCACAAAAATGATGTAAACCATATTTTGAAATTGCTTGCTCTTGTTAGAAGAGCTGTGTTAAATTGCTGTTTTGATTATCTTATGATTTATTTATTTATTCATAAGGTAAATACAACAGGGTAACAATCACAGTGTATCACTAGGATTATTTCAGTAAAACTTAATAAAGTCATCGGCGAATAAAGCAAATGTCCTCTATTTAATATTTAGACAATTGTTTGTTTTCCAACTGTAAATTTTGATAACCCAACAACTTTTCTTAATCTGAGTCTTTAAAAAAAACTCACTATGTGCCTATTCAGCATCAACGACCATGCAAAATTGAAACCTAATCCCAACCTGCCCCTGCGTACTAACCGAAACAACCGCCGCGCGAATACGCGATTATGCGATCGTTTTCGTAAGTAATAACGTACAAACGCGACTTGATTGATCGCACGAGTATGTCATAGGTATTTTTATAAACGAGTGCGATGATCGCGTACTCTCGCAGCAGTCGGTTTCGGTTAGGACGCGGCCTACTACTATTCGTCGTAACCTCGTAACATAACAAGTGAGTCTCCTTACCGTCTAGCTGCGACGGGTACTTGTGCGCGGCGAAGCCCGTGGGCGCGGCGGGCGCTGTGAAGTGCGCGGGCGCAGTGGGCGCGCCGTACGCGCTGGGCGGGCCGTACTCCAGGTGCGAGGGCGGCGGTGGGCCGTATACGGCTGTCGCTGGAAAATTACGGGGAAGGCTTTTAGTGTTTGGCCCGTTACTCGGGTCTATGTTCTGGGTTTGGTTTCCGCACTTAGTCCTTCGAGTGGAGCATTGTGCGTGCCCCTTACTCGGTTTTTCTCATCCTCATGAAAAAAAAACGAAAGTCTGAGGACGTCATTGGGTTGCATGCTGTATCTGCAATATTAGCTAGGTGAGCAGTCTAAAATATACCTACCTACTAAAGAAAGAACATTTTAACACCCTAATCAATCATATTCACACAATTTTTGCTGTGAGTAAACATAAGTATCTATAATTAAAAGTAAATGTAGTAGTGTTAACTTAGAAAATAACTTATGACTATTTTGTTAAACTATACTTAATTAGTTACCTTCCTATCTAATAACAAATTAACAAGTAACAAATACCCAATAATCCCCATGGGAAAAAGGCATGAGTTTATGTATGCAGGAAACCGTTTTCATTAATCGACGGAGAACCAGCAACACACGTTTAGCAGTTGTTTTATAGGCTCAATTTCAGTGGTCACTTTCATTGGTGGTCTCAGCACGCTTTTTACCGACAGATGAATTTCATTGGCCCCTACACTCGCTGCGAGAATTCCCCACAGACGGGTACACCGTCTGCGAGGAATTTCCATAGCGGGTCCGCGTTATCGAATTATAACTTTCATTATAGCGGGTCCGCGTTATCGAATTATAACTTTCATTACTGATCACCCCGCATGCTGTTTTTCGACCGAGTTATCGACTAATGAAAATTAGCCTTTATTGAATGCCCCCGAAGGTAACGTATCTATAAATAATTAAGTAGACTTCTGCTATTACTTTTAACTTCTTTTATTAATTAAGTAAACTCCCATGGCAACTTATAGGTAGTATGGCAAGGATCTAATCAATGTATAGATGTGCCCTCATAGTCATGACCTCATCAAGCTAACTACATAGATACGCCAGTAGATATTATCTTGTTTCCCCCAGGGAAACAGATTTAATAAACACATTATTACGTAACAGGATAAATATGACGTTTTATTTTGTAGTCAAAAGAGTAGTAACATATTCAAGGTAAATGTGGTCAGGCTTGCTTGGGGAATACGTAAAACATTAATTAGATAACATTATCAGTGCATTTTTGCCGCTAATTTACAACTTAATACTGCGTCAAAATACACGCCACTATTGTGATGCGATTAGCCTTTATTGTAAAGTGGGGTTGTAAATGGATACCTAAGCAGTACGTCATGATTTTTTATGTGAATTCAATGGATGATATATGTAGTTACGTTAGATATTCATTGAAATTGAAGTCAAGAATTATTTCATTCTTGTTAAAATTTTATGTATTTTATATCTTGAAATTGACACACAGTTACTCAAAATGTTATTCAACGTATGCAGTATTACTTACATAATAAGCAGGTACAGTCGCCAGCACATCAATCTACTACAATCTCTCAAATTTCTTTGATAGATTTTCTACTTTATCGTTAAAGCATAAGGTTCAAAGTTGATTGGAAAATTTTACAGTTTCGGATAGCTTGATGTGCTGACGTCTGTACATGTTAGAAAAATAATTATAAAAAAAATAGTGTACAAACCGATTTAATTAGTAGGTAACGTAATCTTAAATAAACAAAGACACCACTTGATTTAGATTAGACAAACAATTATTTTTTATTTAAATATTTTTATTCACAACTTGGTTCTAAATTATATTAATCATATTATTTATGTCTAAGCACAATGATTGTAAATAAGGTGGATTAACTTATGGTTGGTTTACAATATAAAATAAATCAATGAATAGCCTGAGTGAAATGAAATATGTTTGATCGTAGCTTTATTACCTACTTAATCTAGCTGAGTGAAATATAAACAAAACTCTGCAATAATAGAATTTGAACACTTTTCTTTTACTGGCTCCTATTTATACATCTTCCTTCTTAGGTATGGCTGTAGAAAACTGTTTTGAGTACTTATACAGTTGATGATTGCAATTATATCTTAACGAAGTGAAAAAATCAAATAATATTGCATTGAGTAACATCTAGTAATGTGCTTAACCTAAGTTAGAGTTACAGAGGCAGAATATCATCCTTAATTTATATTATATTCTTCTGAGGTCTTGCTTTATCTCCTTTAGGTATGTTACACAGCCTACAGCCATCATCTTCTCTTCAACTCTCCAGCCAACGTCTCCACATGTAAATGCGATGGTCTTTTTCGTTCGAAGTTATTTCTTTGTAACAAACATATCAATCAATCAATGTGTGTTAGCAGAACCCTTTCACTTATGGTAGTTTGTGCATCAATGGCAATCTTTGACTTACTTATTACACAAGTAATTATGGGTGTAGTAACATTTATACATTAGATAAATATGTAACAACCCACTAACACAATAGTTACATAAACTAAGTATGTAAATAAATATAACTGCTATCTATTTAGGCAGTTTAATTAACTATTACATATAGATGACATAACAATCAATTGATCTAACAAATACATTATAAAAAAGAGCCCCATCAAAAGTCCCGTTGAGTAGTTTGTAGATCGTGGCACAAAAACCTTTATAAATAGGATTAAATAAGTTTTAATTAGTATCTTATGGCACAATCCTTCCTTTCAAGCCGATTCTGCGCGCTGCATCTTCATAACCACCGTGAATAACATTATCAGCACTTGATAATTTAAACGTAACTTATTAATTAATTTAACCAGTCAATCCCGGCGAAGCGGCGTGGTTCGCTATCGGCCCATTACAATAGAAAAACAATTGTGTCTCATTAGCGGTGATTAAGCGGTTAAATTAATGACAAAAGTACCCAATGGCTAAATCTATATTTGCTTAAAGAACTGGAGACTACAGAGAGAAATATATAATTAATATATAAAATAATATATAATTGTAAGTCCAATTGTAAGCTAGTATTACTACACTATTGCATTAGGTAAGCCTGTGATGATAGTATAGGTATGTGTTTTAAAATAAATAAAAAATAATCTTTAAAAATGAACTCCAAGTTAGACAAACTGTGCGGCATCAGCGCCCAAAATTTAAGTTAACTACAGTACTCACAATGTGGTTTCTTGTTGCTAAGAGCAGCGGAGCTGACGATCTTCTTGCCGAGGTTGCTGACGACTTCTCCCTTCCCGGAGATGACCTTGCCGAGCGTGGCGGCGAGCGCACCGCCTCCCTTGATGAGCTGACCCTTCAGGATCGTTACCCCACCGGTGATGGCCTTCACGGCTTGGAACAGAGTGTAGAGGATTGATTTCTTCAGCCCCCAGTAGTCGTATTTTTCGTCGTGCTGAAAGGAAATGTATGGTTAAATTGAGGAGTAAGTATTAAGTTCGGTTTTGGGTAGGTAAAGCTAAAAATTGTGAGGTTGGGAAAGTGTTAGGGAGGTAATAATGGTCGACAAAGCGACGAAAAGTAACTCTGATAAATTTCTCATATTTGAGACCGTTGAAAATAATTTTAGATGCGTACATCTAAAATTATTTTCAACGGTCTCGAATACCAGACGGATTCGGACCGGACGGTTCTCGGTAACGGATGACTCGTAAGTCATCCGTTAGTTGTAACGGTTGCTTGTTTTTGTCATCGAATAAAATCAATAAAAAAACTGGCCAAGTGCGAGTCGGACTCGCACACGAAGGGCAGGGTACCACGAGGCAAAAACGCCGAAAAAAACATGTCTGTTGTATGGGAGCCCCCCTTAAATATGTATTTTATCCTGTTTATAGTATTTGTTGTAATAGCGGCAACAGAATACATCATCTGTGAAAATTTCAACTGTCTAGCTGTCACGGTTCATGAGATACAGCCTGGTGACAGACGGACAGTGGAGTCTTAGTAATAGGGTCCCGTTTTTAACCTTTGGGTACGGAACCCTAGAAGACGTTTTATATGATTTGTATTCTTTTCAAGAAGTTGCGTTGTCCATCGTCGTTCGTCTCTGATGATATTACCAACTCCAAGCTTCAGGCCACTACTAAGAAGATCCTAAAATACTAATATCTATATTTTCGTTATCTTACCGGTTCATAGTTATATCCGTGGCCCTCGTCCCCATGTCCACTGGTCTTACTGGAGGCTGACGAGATGAAGGCGGACGCCTGACCCAGCAGCCCCACCTTGCTTTGTAGCCCTGACGATGCTTTGGACACCACTGACGTTAGCGCTTGGGCTGACGACCGCTTTGTCCTGGTAAAGGAAATGGGTAATGTAGCTTCGTGAAAAATTATATTTTGGATTCAAATAGTACATCATTCGGAGAAATTTGTTCAAATGGTAGCCTTCCTCTAAAATTTAGAGGAGAAGAAATTTAGGAGAGAAGAGTACCCTTTTATTTAGAGTCTAAATAACCTTTTATTTAGACTTTAAATAAAAGGGTACTCTTCTACAAAAAAAAACATAGGTAGGAGCAAATATTTATTAGTCATCCGAAAATAATGTATTATGTTGATGGAAGCAGTTAAACCTAGATAAAGTGGATAAGACAGATATTAAAACAGAAGAAGAACTATCCAAAGGGTCAGGGCATCAGACCGGAATAAATCGTATCTAGTCTATTGCACGATCTGGATATTGCCCAGACTTCTCTAGTCTCTTAATTTGGTGTTCCTATATTGACCTTGCAGTAGATCAATGTTATATTATTTATGAAATTGCCATACCTCATAATCTCTTCAGCTGCTAGACCTTCAGCAAGTGATTCGAGCTGCTGCGGCGACATCCTGCTGATGGCGGCCATGTCAATGATGTCCAGGTATAACTGCGGACCCTGCGCCGGCGCCGGCGCAGCCAGCGAGGACGCCATGCACGCCACGCAGATCCATAGCTGGGGAAGAAAGCCAGGGTCAGTGAATGGCTGCGTGAACTTTAGTTTAGTAAAATTATTGATTTGATTGACTATATAGGTTAAAAGTGTCTTTGGCAATTTCGAAGCATATTTATTTATTTTGGGATCCTTACATCTTATATAGGCGTTTTTTTCCATCCCCTATCTGTAGAGGACTGTAACCCTTTAAGACATAACATGTACCTACATGTACAGAAAATAAAATGCGCTGCTATGTCCTAATCTTACATCACATACAGTTACAACAAAGAGGGCAGACGACTTGTTAAACAAAGCACTTAGACCATTGTCAGCAGCATGTCAAGCTACTTTAAATAATTGTGCGCGGCAACACATTTAATAATAACCGTTCTTTGCGCCATAACAAGTCTTAACAATAAATAACGTAGGAAACAGTAACATTACATTATTTTACTCCATACGGCTCGTCATCGTTTCCACATTTCCTGTACAATTTAAGTAATAGGTAATTTGAAACAATAGGTAGCTATATTGTTATAAACATGATATGATTATGACGACAGTGCGCGGCCGCGAGCCGAGCCTTGGCAGTGAAAGAAAAGTGAAAGTTTTTTTATGCGCGCGCGTCGCTCTGACGTCATCCTGCATGGTTCCGCTTGGTGGGGCCACGACGTTGCTCGCGGCGGAAGCGATCAGCTGGAGACGCATTTTTGTTAAGTAATTGATTGTTTTGTATTATCTGTTTCATTTATTTCATTATTTACATATATAAATTATATTTTTAAATTTTACAGTACACAAACATTTAAAAATATAAAATATAGTAGCCCATCGGCATCGGGAACAAGGTCCAAGCTACCGGCGGTCAGGGCTCCAGAGAGAGGAACCTCCTAACAATGCGGGCCGTGTCCAGAAGTACCGGTTTCTGAATCAACCCCTTGATCTAACAGCCCTAGAGCCTCCTCAGGTGTTAGTCGAGACTCTTGGCTATTTTACCCATTGGCTGTCACGACTATCGGCACAATGATCGCTGAGTCATCCCACATGTCGACAACCTCACGAGCCAAGTCGAGATACTTTTAACTAAGTTTTATTATTTAGTATTATAATTTTGATTTTATTTTTGTTCACCTCAGGTGCCGAATTATACTGTACTCTCAGTAAAATAAATTTAATACATTTTTCAACTTTGTAGGATGTAGAGTGAAAAATGAAAACTCCGAAAATGCAACATTTGACATTCACCCACTTCCGATTTGACTACGCGATTTCTAAATCGCTTATTTTATTGCCTCGAGGTTATTGACATAATGTATAAATTCTAAGTTCTTGTGTCAATTCGAAAAGAAAATGTATTGCGTAGGTTGTAGGTAAACAAAAATTTCTCTACCCATTAAAAATAAAAGAGAATTTGAATATCCCATAGCTGTGTAAAACATTGATTTTGAATAGCTGATTAAACCTAGGTTACTTTCCAAGTCCTAAATTACACCTCCTTTATCGATCTTAGTCGAGCATATAACAGTTAAAAATATTAATTAATATTGGTGTAATTAATGATTAGGAGTCCGTGGCTAAATAATAACAGCCGCACAGGTCGATAGATCAGGTTAAGCTACGCTTGCCGCGGTTGGTCTGTGGATGGGTGACCATCTTTACATACCGTGACCCCTCCGTGCCTCGGAAAGCACGTTAAGCCGTTGGTCCCGGTTGTCATTCGTGGATCTTTGACAGTCGTTACTGGTAGTCAGAAACCCGAAAGTCTGACAATCAGTCTTATCAAGGGGTATCGTATTACCCAGTAATTGGGTTGTGGAGGTCAGATAGGCAGTCGCTCCATGTAAAATACTGGTATTCAGCTGCATCCGATTTGACTGGAAGCCGACCCCAACATGTTTGGGAAAAGGCTAGGCAGATGATGATGGTGTAATTAATAATTGCCGTATGCAGAGAAATAAACAAGTAATTGCTATAGTTAAAAACCTAATGAGAAGATCCCAATAAACACGATGCTTTGCCATTCCCTTCTAAGCACATGCTTCGGCGGCATGTTTCGGCACAACGACGACCAGACGTCTTGCTCCAACTGTGTTATTTGTACCTCAATACTTCTGCCGACCATAAAAGATGCTCAGTCTCACTGTGATGCTAAGTAATGAAAAAAACTGCACAACGGAAGTTTATTTTAAAGAGGCAGCGTCGGCGTCGATGTGGAAAATTGCTGCTACTGCTACGCCAACCGAAACCTACAAATGGTCTAGAGCTATGAGTGTTGATGTTGAAACATACTGGTGCATGGAGATCAACTTTTAAATAGCTATAGATCCACAGACCGATGTAGAGGCTGAAAACATTTTTTTTATAAATCGTGCTTGCCAAGCGTTGGCACAAAATATGTGCTTCCAACCGCAGCTGCAAGTTTCAAGATTAATACTAACTTTTATTTTCATTATTACAAAGTATTTTATTACACAAAATAGAAAGGCCATAGTACAGTGCAAAAATCAACATTTCAATTTTACGGGTGTTAAATAGTAACGAGTAGGTAAGGTACACCTATCTATACGCGCTAATAATTAATAAATGAAAGATACGACTTTGCTTTACTACGTGTACGACATTCTATGAGAATTAATGGCGATAATTACCAACATTTAATTTCCGGTTTGCTTGTTGTAGACACTTAGAGAAATCTTGGTATGTAGGTCTAATATATTAATTAGACCATGACGAAGAAAGTTATTTTTATCCATAAAACTTTAAAATTTGTGAAGTGTCTTGTTTTGAAATTTGCGAAGTGTCATTGGGTCAGCGGTTTCATGAGCAGAATTGATTAACATTTTTAGACATTCAATAAAAACTGGCCTGCCAAATTGGCTGATGGTGGAAAATTCCATGTGAATGCAATGCCATCTCTCTTCTTGCATCTAAGATAAAACTTGACATCCAAATCTGTCTGTCAGAGATTTCAGTTCAAGCGATCGTTGATTAAAGTATATACATATACGTAGTATTGTTGTTCAACAGCTGACAATGATACAGGTAACCATTGTTTGGATGAAAAATAAACACATGATTGCCATGATCGTAAAATACTTGGTTTGCCACTGATTTCCATCTGATAATTAGGCCAATAAACCAATTCACGGCGTACGTACTTATAGAATTAGCGACTTTAAAGGAAACTGTTCAATTACGGGTTACAGGCCATAGAGTGCCAATAAAAGTGTCACACACGGCAATTTGAATGCAGTGGAGCGTCGTAATGGCATATCGGTACCAACCATTTCCTTTTAAGGCATTTTTTATTTCAAACAGTGGGCGTCAAGAATGAAGAATGATTATTATGTCGTAATATCGTGTCACTTACATAAAACGTTTACAATTTCAGGAATTTGGAAAAAAGATAAACATATAGGAATACGGTTGCAGTTTACGCGAAGGTAAAATTTGTCATGGTAAACGAATGTTGTAAAGGTTGTAGAAAGTGCGCCCACCGGTGATGTCAATGTTTGATCTTTGATCTTCTATAGCATGTTATGAATGAGATGAATACAAAGATAGTGACGACTTGCTTACCATGTGAGAGATATAAGCACCTATTGTTTAATTTTAATAGGTGACAATTGGGATCATTGTCGCTATGAGACAACCGAACCGATAACCGATTTTATCTTCATTGTTAACTAAACTAAGGATGATCCTGTAGATTGACTACATTTTTACCGACTTCAAAAAAAAAAGGAGGTTATTAACAACTATACTTTTTATAAAATCTAGCTGTGCCCCGCGGTTTTACCCGCATAAGTCTCGATCCCGTGGGAATACCGGAATTTTCTTTGTCCTAATTCACGTCATGGCCTACGCATGTGCCAAATTTTATCCAAATCCGTTCAGCCGTTTTACACGTCAAAGCGTGACAAACAACATACTTACAAAAAATAAATTGCTTTCTCTTTATACTATTAATATATTAAGTTTAGTACCTATAAGAATATTATGAGTGTCATCACTGTTTATTTGTCTACATTAACATTGTCGTCTGACCTGGTCAGACTGTTACTTACAACTTTAGTACCTACAATTTAAATAGAAAACCTTATACCCGTGACTAGGCTGTAGAAGGGGTTCAATGCACATACCGATGTTCGGCAGTGTTTCGTAATCACACAAAACCTGTTGCATCTTAAGGCAATACAGGATGAGTAATAAAAATTAATAAAGAAGCTTGTAATAATTTACTGTTGTGTAATGATATTCACGCATCTGTATCCTAAAAACTTAGATCATATTATCGTTTCAGCCGATAGACGTCCACTGCTGGACATAGGCCTCCCCCAATTTTGGGGGGGGTTTGCCGTAATCGCCACGCTTGGCAGGCGAATTGGCGATCGCGGTATGGTATGATGGTGAAATAAATAGAGAACGCTGCTGCCCATTCTCCGATAAGACCCTTAGTCGCCTTTTACGACACCCACGGGAAGTAAGGGGTGGTGCAATTCTTTAAGTCCGGCACCACACAGACTAGTCATAGACTAGATCATATTAACCTATATCCAATATGCGATGGAATTTGCGGATCACCACATGGCCTCAATAGGAATTACCTACTAGAAAACAAAGCTGTATTTTGTAACTAGAATTTGATTTCCTAGAATTTGATCCTCAGCAGCCTTTTCTTACAGTCCCTAACTGTGCATTTATTGTTTGCATGCTTAGCTTTTTGTGCGATTATTCTTGTTCCCTATTATGCGGTTACCTTCTTGGAATATTTAATAACGGCGCTGTTTTTAAGATAATGTACATAGCACGATTTTCCTATTATACGAGCAAATAGAGAGTTGTTTCCAGTTGGTAATCTTAATTAATTGCCAGTCGGATATCCGTGAATGTAATGACCCCGAATTGACTAATACAGACGACATTTCCTATTACAATATTAAGGCTAAGTGCTTACATAACATACATTTTTTATCCATATTCACAAAATTGACACTCTTTTCCTTATAAGATGACGCAAGTAGGACTGTCGAATCCGTTAGCACTGTTAACTTGTTAGCTGTTAAGTAATGAACGTAACAGTAACTGGTGTAAACAGTGTAATTATGTTACGTATTTGAAGGATTGTTACATTATAATCTGCGAACATCACATCTTCAGTCACAGTCTGCCCGGAGTTACAGTTGACGCTCCGCTGTCTCGAAATTCCATGTAGCTGAGAGCCACTAAATCCAACGAAAAACAACTTTAGGTGGAAGAACGAGTGCTAGCGTCAGTTGGGAGCGACCTACTTGTAGCAATGTGAATCAAAGGTTAAATTGATCGGCAAAGCCAAAAAATTTTGTCAGTCATGGCGTTGTAACAATGAGAGTTCTGACCATACTATCACAAGCGGCTTTCGCTTTTATCTCATTTAACAAATCGGAATAACATTTACTATCAAAAATGCTGCAGCAACACTCACACTCACGATCTTAAGGAAGCACCTTTCGACGGCGGCGGCAACACTGCTGTCATTTTACGGGCGTGTCGCAAACCGGATTGTCTGTCAGAAAAACCGTAGACTACTTTCTTTCCTTCTTGAGTCCGGTCTGCGCACATGTGACATTAATATTTATTTTAAACTTTTTCTTGCCCATGATCAGAGCCTTTACTTTATTGTTTGTCGAATGATCATCAGGGCTTTAGATGCTTAAATATTAACCATAATTTTTGGACAGTCTAAATAAAGGTTTGGCCTCAATAACATCAATGAATGGATGAACCTTATTAGCGCTTTGAAAGTTTATTTCGAAAAATCTGGATAAAATTGAATTCTGTTGAATAAATGTGGTGCTATTTTTAAGTAGCTCTAACGTACGCAGTTTGTTTATTTCTCCGCTTCAGGTTATTTCAGAAACAATGTCGCATTGTGTGAAAAAGTTTAAAAATATACTTTATTTAGTCTAAAAATATAGTTATATGCTGTAGCTTTGTCCCTCACCTACTAGCAACAAGTTACCCACTGTTGTTTTATACACACAGTAATGCATTGTTTGTTTTGTATTATATCACTCTCGTCTGTATAAACCAGTTCACCAAAATGTTTTAAAATGATATGATCATTTGTCAACTGGTTTGCATTAGACTATGTACGGATGACGAATGAATGCATTGTGTTTATTAAAACATCGTTTCACCTAGCTAGATGGCCTCAGCACTCTATAAAAAGCTAGCATCAGTAGCATCACTCCACATGAAGAAATGTTTGTCAATGCGAGGTGAATCGAAAGCTAGCTCTATCAAGACGGTTAATTTGAGAATTCTGACTGTAACTGAAATTATCTTAACCTCAGCATGATTTTATCTTTATTTATAGTCGGAACCTTTATGACAACAATAGGGAATATGAAAAACGCATAGGCTCCCATACTTAGGCACCATTGTGCAGATGGTGAACTCGATTAAATTGTTAACGCCGAAATACAGTGAATGTGCCATCACAAATACGCAAGTACGCAACGCCATTATGATGTGCCATCATTTCAGAATTATATCGCAATAGTGAACGTCCGTGAATTGAATCTCACAATCAAATGTTACCGAATATAGATTATAAAGGCTATAATTTCTGCTTTGAATCAATTTGGTTTAAGTGAATGTGAACACTTTTTTATGAATGTAATGCAACACGTACGTAACGTACGTCTTTTTAGAAGCTATAAATAAAATTTACTTGGTCTCATGAGAACGGATGATTAAGTGAGTGCTATGAGATAGGCCCAAATAGTTAATAACGCTTGTTCAGCACCAGCAGTACCGTTTTTCAGCAGTGGGAGAGTTCTGGTTTGAAGGATGTACGTTGCGGTGAAATTACAAGCCCATGAAACTCTTCGGATGACGAGAACTCATTAAGGTTTACTAAGATCGATGACATTAATCGTAATTATTTTACCATTGAAGGAAAACGCAATTATATTTTCAATGAATAATCTCACATTAATTACAGAGTATATTAAATTAAAATTAGGTACGGTAATTTCCCTGATGCATTTTCTCTGCGCAGGATTGTCTGTCTGAATTTTAGCTCTTTGCGGTGAAAGTTAGAGTGCAAGTCAAACATAGGAACGCATGTACAGTGCACGGCCACGTTGGTTGTGATAATAACAGAACATGTGAATGTATTTGTTTATCTTCATGCTTGTTTCCTTGTAGGTCAAGTAGTACTAAATGTCATTAAATCTAGAAAGGACTATGTTTGTTTTAATGTTATTACTTACCCGTTTCATCATAAGATGTTAACTTTTTAATTTATACGTTTATGTGCCGTGTTGCGCAACTCATAATTCTAGGAAGAAAAGATTTTTGCATGGCATAATGCCTACATTAGTAAAATCTACGTGGATGCTGCTGGATGTGAACCTACTGAAAACCAAAAATTACCATTTTCGATACACCAGAATACTGTTTAACCGGGACCTAACAAACAATCATATTAGTACACTTTCCTAAGACACAGACGACTCGCGTCTCTGTCTAGCCAAAACCGTGTCAAAAGGCAAATTGACTTGTCTAGCCGCGCGTTGCGGATCAGACGGAGATCCGGTAGACAAAACAGTTCCAGTAGACTATTACTGAGTCATATAATTACTTGATTCAGAGTTAAGTAATACATACGCGAGTATTTTTTGTGAGCAGGGAAATCAGTGAGGTATGAATAGCTTCATAACAAGCAACTTTTTTGTTTTTTTAACCATACAAAGAATAATGTTCTTCAAAAATGTTTTTGAGTTTTTAAATTAAGTATATAATTCTCTGCTGCGCACGGAGTTTGGATGAACGCCCAGTACATTGAAATAAGCTTTATATCCCTATTAAATAAGGCTTGATATATAAAGACTAGCCTTCAGCATTTTATTTTAGCGAAACTATTTTGTAATTGCAGAAAGATCTGTTGTAAAATTTTACGAAGTAATAGAGCCTTTAATGGCAGTGCACACGAGCTATTGTTTTTACTTTTATTGTCAGCAAGTTAAGGAATGGTTACAACATTTTATTGCATATTACAAAAGTTTTATTGTCGACCTAGTGTCCAATTGATGATCAAGACAGTTATAGCTTCATTATAATCTACGAGAGAAGACAATGACTGCTTGACATACTTCTCCATGGCCATAACTATCACAAAATGTTCTCAAATAGGCCCTATCTGTATGTTATTAAATGCAGGTCAGCAAGGAACTAATTGATTCCGCGTTTACACATGAAAGTAAAACAGACCTTTTTAACATGTCACCATTATTTTGTGGGTCAACGAATTTGCTATTGTTACATAGAAAATAGCCGAGAAAATATCCAAAGGCAATGTTTACAATACAATTGCAAAATGCCTTGTTTATTTTGCAATATAATTATGTTAATACGTTACTGTGTACTACAAATAATAACAATACTTAAATGACTTTTCGTCACTCTTTTATTTAGACTGGGTTGTCTAGGTAGTAGTATAATGTCTGAGTGTGTAAAAAGAGGGGACCTAAATCAAGTATTTGTAGTTAGGTAAAATACGTTGACTTTTTTTTTTCTATTTGTCAAAGTCAAAGCATTTATTTCAAATAGGCACTTAACAGGCACTTTTGAACGTCAAAAATTACTAAAATAGAATTGATTCTAGTCGCCTATTCCAAAAGGTAGTTTTCGTATGGAGAAGAATGGGCAAGAAACTCCACCGTTACTCTTTTAAAATGTTGTAAATACCAAAATTATTATACAGGTATGTTGCAGTCTTATTTAAAATCAACATAAAAATTTAATTACATATTCAAACTAGGCTGAGGATCCGAAATTTTTAAACGTCAAAATTACATACGACAGTCCCCCAAAACATCCGCCCGTCACCACTTCCTAGTAATTTAGCTGGGAAGTAGAAGTGGCACCAAACTGTCAGCAAAGTTGTCTGTTCACTTAAAAGAACTTGCGAAGAACTTACGTTCAAACACAATAAAAAATACAAATTGTATCATTCTCACACAAATAAATAGGAGAGGCGCTTTCTATCGATAACTCAGTCCCAACTGAATATAGTAATGTTTATAATTTGACCGACACCGGACGGTGGCAGTCAGAAAGCAAAACGGCTTCGCTTTCAATGTGGCGTTACGTTACATGTCAATGTCCGAACGTGATCGAGATTATAGGTGGCCTTTGCGCAGGTAGCTCGTAGGGACATCAGCTATGATTTTTGCATATCAAACACTCTTTGATCCAGGTCAATTTGGAGGTTTTGATTAGCACATAAGTCATCAATATTTGTTTGGCCTAATTAATCGTTTCGGATC
Organism: Mesoligia furuncula; assembly: GCA_916614155.1. Lineage (NCBI taxonomy): Eukaryota > Metazoa > Arthropoda > Insecta > Lepidoptera > Noctuidae > Mesoligia > Mesoligia furuncula. The sequence goes on along the minus strand of OU744798.1, from coordinate 26,123,500 downwards.
CTCAACAACTCTTGCATTCTGGCAACTTTTATTCTAAACGCTGCCAAACTATCAAAGAATCGCTTATATAGGACTAGCTTCCGCCCGCGACTTCGTCCGCGTGAAATTTCACCCTCCCCCCATTCACCCTTTCGAATTTCGAAAAACCCTTTCTTAGTGGATACCTACTCTTCACAAAGAACACACACTCCAAATTTCATGTCTCTAGGACCAGTGGTTTAGGCTGTGCGTTGATATATCAGTCAGTCAGTCAGGACTTTGAATTTTATATGTATAGATTGTTTATCGTTTAAAACTCATTTTGTATAAAATAAGGTACATAAAATAAAAATAAAAGATCAAGAAAGCATACTTATCTAGGTTTCCAACAAAGATGGACGTTGATATATAATGATTTTTGCAAATACATTATACGACATACGCATTTCTTTTAAGACACCGAATTTGAGAAAGTTATTATGAATACATTACTTGGCACTTCTACGATAGTAGCCATTTTGAAACTCATTATAACAGATTTCAGTTGGTTTTCTCGTGACTTCTTTGGCTTACTTTATATTCTGGAATTTTCGGAGCTGAGCTAGCATTGAAATATAGATAGTTAAACATTGTTCAATTTGACATATTTTGTTTTGACACCTAGGGGTGACAAAACACGATAAACTTACTTATAAAATACTGTAGGGATGAATGTCCTATTGCCGGCAGTGGAGTTGTAAAGACGTCGCTTTTCTCTATGTGTGATTTAATAACCCAAAATAAGCCGTCTATTGTGATGATGATGGTATGGTATAATAGCTACCCAAAGCCTTACTTAGGAGTAAAGCCTTGGGAAGGTATTACACAAAATTAAAATGATTACTCACCGTAAGTGTATTTTTGACATGTTTGTAAATAAGAAAATCACAATCGCATAATAATAATAATAATAATTCTATAGCCCGCACAGTAATTATTGTAATTACAGGAAGTCACACGAGTTAAAATCGTACTTACTGGTCGCAATGGTACGTAAAGAAGGTTATTCAACCCATCCTCATAACATTACGTAACACAGAGAAAAAACCGGAGACAGGCACGTAAGTGTGCCGAAGCATTTAAAGAAAGGGAAACTTGTTCACCTTTTGATTCTGCTGAATTGTTCGAAAATGCAATGAAAACTGGTTCACCAAGGGTTCTGTAGACAGCAGCGGTGGCCCAATGGAACGGCCGCAACTTACGAGCCAGGCGCTTTACTGTGTGTAAATAATATCATCACCACTTCTCTCAAAATGGTGAAGGAAAACATCGTGAGGAAACCGGCATTTCTAAAACCGAATATTCCAAGACATATGTGACTGCCTCTCGAAAAGAGGAGGCCTGAATCCCAGCAGTAGGAACAATATAGGCTGATTATGATGGTAAAGGGTTCTGTACACGATTTACTCGTATCTACAGTTGACCTTCTTTTTATTATTTCTCTTAGCAGACTACATAGATGTACTATCCTGTAAAATAAACAGGAAAAAATTACGGCCTGGTGACAGACAGGCAAACAAAAAGGTTGCAAATGCTTAGTAATAAGACCCCATTTGGACCCTCTGGTACAAAACACTAAAAACGGATATCATTCGGAGGGAAGTTTAATCAACTCTTCGCAATTACGTGATAGAGACAAAAAAAAAACATGGCGCAAGTAGGCCTACTAATTACAACCTTTTACTTTTAATGTGGAGGAGGGGCCCGTAGCTAAGTAATAACAGCCGCACAGGTCGATCGATCAGGTGAAGCTACGCTTGCCGCGGTTGGTCTGTGGATGGGTGAACATCTTTACATTCCGAGACCTCTTCGTGACTCGGAAATCACTTTAACCCGTTGGTCCCGGCCGTCATTCGTGGATATTGGACAGTCGTTACGGGTAGTCAGAAGCCCGAAAGTCTTACAACCAGTCTTACCAAGGCAAGGGGTACCTATCGTATTACCTAGTAACTGGGTTGTGGAGGTCAGAAACTCAGTCGATCCACGTAAAATACTGGTATTCAGCTGCATTCGGTTAGACTGGAAGCCGACCCCAATATAGTTGGGAAAAGGCTAGGCAGATGATGATATTTTTTATGATATATTGATATTTTTGATGATATTTTATGTGGAGATGGGTGAACTACAGAAGGTGTTGGTTTTTTTTTCGTTAGATGCGGTGCATTCCTGAATATAATACTTTAGAAATAAATAAAAAATTAGAGGAGCGCTCAGACGAGATTAAAATGACCATATTATATTACTAAACTTCTGTTTGGGTAATTTACTATCATTTCTCTTTTATAAATTTGTGTATTAAGGCCACAGAATACCAATTTTGGCTTTCTTAGGTGGAAACCTATCTATTATATATATACTTCCTCAAATAAATAAATAAATAATATTATTGTTAAGTTAAAATTGTAATATTCATAAATGAGGTAGATGTTTGCGGTTCATAAACCAACCTAAATAGTTCAATTTAGCGAAATAAATACCTGCCATTACTTAACTTATTTAAAACATAACACAGCTAATGGGTAGTAGGTATGTATGTACGTATACATAAGTGAAAAAGCATGATACAAACCTATAAATAAAACTAAATAAACGATACATTCACTACTATTGCATAAAGACACACAAAAATAATTGTTGTCTTAGATATACATCTACGGTTCCGTACAATTAACTCTTGTAGGCATCAATTTGAAATTTTCTTGGACATCAATTTTTTTGTGACCTAAAAATTGTTCCTAGAATTCTATAGTAGTAGAATTATGATAGTAGACATAAACAAAACTGTAAAATTTATTTATTTTTAATGCAAATTGTCAAGACATCACATCCTCTCTCTATTCACTGCCCCAAATCTCACCTCTTACAATAACAAATGAATTGACGTCTTCATTAGTAATAATTACTTTAATTTGTAAAACTTCGCGTGTGTAGTATCTATCTTAGTTTTCCATTGAATCTGGTATTAATTAACCATGCGTTACACTATGATTAACTCAACTTCAGATGGGTATCTTACTACATTACCTAATTACAGTATCCTATACTTTTAGTAACAATAAAACTTATGAGAATATGTATGTGACCTGAGATTTGAACTTGCCTTGGCACAAAATCTGACATTATTAATATTAAATAATGTCACAAGGCTTTATGATCATTTTAATATCCAGGCATTAAATAGCGGGCTTTAAGAACTTGTATTTACAAAAACTTTGACCTACATTTGTGTTATGTTCAAGAGTTTTTCCAATTCATTTTAGGCATTGGCAGAATTGTCTGTGTGGTGCTTGGACTTAAAGAATAGCACCACCCCATACTTCCCGTGGGTGTCGTAAAAGGCGACTAAGGGGCGTACCGGAGAATGGGCAGCAGCGTTCTCTATGCATTCCACCACCATACCATACTGCGATCACCAACCCGCCTGCCAAGCGTGGCGATTATGGCAAACCCCCCCTTTTGGGGGAGGCCTATGTCCAGCAGTGGACGTCTTTCGGCTGAAATGATGATGATGATGATGATGATTGGCAGAAACTATTCTGCCACAACATCGGTTTTGCTTGCCATGCAAAAAAAAGTGCAAGTCGGACGTGAGCACCAAGGGTCCCGTGCAAATTTGTATGTATGTAAATAGTTTATCAAGGGATTTTTTATTTGTAATGTAACTAAAAATTTAGGGATTTCGGATTGTTTCTTTTACTTGCGCTACATGACATTGACATTTAATGATTCTAGGTCAAAGGGAAGTAGGTACCCTATAGGTTTTGATTCCCTTGCGAGTGTCAAAATATGCGGCATAAAAGGAACATAAACGCCCGTATCTTTTGATTGCGTTGAATTAGAAGTTTGATTTTTTCACTGCTCCAAGGGATATTTGATATTAATTTCAACTTGATAACTCCACGCGCTCCTGAGACCCTTTTGGGTCTTGACAGACGGACAGACAGGACGGACAACGAAGTGATCTTCTGAGGGTTCTGTTTTTCCTTTTGCGGTAGGTACGAAACCCAAAAAAAAACGAAGGAATTGTCAAAAGTGATCCTTTCAGGAATAACAATGGAAATCTCAATACAATACATGACGGAAAATAGGTCTTGGCATTACTTGCAAAATGCCTATATCCAGCTTTTATAATATCGGTAGATATTGCTATGAAGTACCTGCGGATCTCCAAACCACGTAGCTAACGTCCCTATAAACCACAAACAGTCTAAGAGGTAAGAGTTAGTAGCAGTTATTAGTTATGTTTATACCTACTCATAACTTGCATAACCTGACCATCTCGCCCGGAAGAACTTACCGTCGTCGTTACAGTCATTTTGCACTTTTTAAAGCAGTTTGTAGTAATTAATAGCACATTGCGCTCTTTCAGGAATTATCTTATCGTATCATCTTATCAATTAATGCATCTTGCAAAGGCATCGGTTTCTTGTGCAGTTTTAACAACAGTTCTGGCGTCACAATCTTTGTTGCTATAATCTTTTCCTAACTTTGCTTTGTGTATTTCATATATCCTATAATAAAAGTACGATAAATTGTAAATTTTTATCTAGTAAGTTATTTCGTAATCAAGTCCCCAAGTATTTAGCCGTAGTATTGGGTATTTACACGATCATTTCTAGAACAGACTCTACCACTCATTACTATCATAAGCAGTTGAAACACTCAATATCTTATCTTTCCTAAAACGGTATTGATGTCAACTTTCAAAGACTAGCCGTAAGTATGTAGATTCTCAATATTTTTGCGCCATTTATGTCCTTACTTGGAGTGTTTCATATTGTGTATTCAGGAAATATGCGGTTTAATGTTTTTCACACCGTATACGACCAATATTTGCAGAACTTTTGAAATTAAATTGGATTTTCCTAATTTGACCCATGTAACGCAATAATTGTCTACGCAATGATAGTCTTCTATGAGTGTTCTTTGGCGTGTAACGGAACTAACAGATCAGTAGAAATAAAAGTGGGAGTTCTAAAAAAATTAACGACTTCATTCCGATACTCATCATCATCATCATTTCAGCCGAAAGACGTCCACTGCTGGACATAGGCCGCCCCCAAAAGGGGGGGGGTTTGCCATAATCGCCACGCTTGGCAGGATACGCGTGGCTTTTTCCGATACTCGTATGTAATTATTATGGGTTCCTGGTCCTTCTAAGGAAAACCTAGAATTAATAATCAACAAGGAATAGAGTAATTTACTTCGTACGTTTCATAAAATTATATACTGGAACATATACTTTAATAGCTGTATCTTAACTGGTAATATAGATTTGCTCAACAAAGATAATGTGTATGTAACTAATAACTTAATAAGTGCTTGTTCATTATAATTTGTCAGAAATCATTCATCCAAAAATCCAATTGAAAACCTTTATTTTTCAAGAATTGAAAATTGCTACAATGATGGTGAAAATAGTAACACCGTTAAGTTAGTTTTATTTTTCTTAGATGGGAATTTTCTTAATTATGTTTTAGTTGGTAACCCAGTTTCACTGGAAGCTCACTGAAGCCTGACAGTACATATTTTCATTCCAGTTTTTTGACATCCATCTTAAAATCTGCAGCTGTAGTTAAAAATAAACACAAAACAACCAAACAACACGCAAAGTAGTGTAAATAACAAATTCACACGCAACTATAACGCGTGTCGTACAGCTATTTATTTATTACTCACAGTTATATACATATTATAACTATTGTTTTATTTACATTTACTCAATTATACGGTGAGAATATTTTTACCTTCTATCAATTACAATTTTACTTATTTTCTTCGTAGTTCAACAATGACAAGTTCACACTTTTTTATTTACAGGCATTGTGCGAAAATGTGAAACTCGTCAATTGTTGAAAAGGCTTTTCATTGCGCAATACTACTATCGTAAAAAATACACATTAAACTAAAAATTGTCATGAATAATTACAATCGATAGCAATACATTACGACATTTGTTTTAAATATTTACGAGAGGTAGGTGAGCTGTAAGCCTTTACTTTATTAAGTTTAATTCAGGTTAGGATAGCCCATGAAAGTAAAATCCAATAAATTGCAAGGTAAACCCAACACCTCCTACCTGAGTATTGTTATACCATTAGGAAAATTACATCCTTTCCTTTTCAAATAAATACCACAATGATGGACCATCTATGTACTAATAAAATGCCTCTTAAAATAATAAATGACGACAGTACTAACATACCTTTATATTACGTGTGTTCATCATCCTACACAAACAGCCGGCGAAAGTCACTTAACACTTGCACTGTCACCCCACAAGCAAACCACCAGACACTCAATTAAAGAGAATGCACAAATAATAAATTGGCTGACACATTTATGGTATCCCGTTCCAGTAAAAAAATGTTGTGCGGCCGGGATGACGTTTGTAATGGCGCGAGTTTGAATGCAACTTTCGCGCGCGTTCGCTAAGACGTCTCACTCTCACTGGCCACGGCGCTGTGTTTTCTTTTTATTTAAACTTGCAATCCCCTCTAGCGATTGTGAATTATCGCATAATATCTTGTGTTATCAATAGGCTATTCAGGATGGACGGAGGATCTAGTTACATTCATTAGTGCTATAATCTTAGAACTACATAATTTACGTAATAAAGTATAGACCAAGTGGACGTGAAAAAAATACTATCTAAAGCTATTTTTAGGAATTCATACAGAGACATTGTACTTCATGATGGTAGGCTTTATAGAAAATCGTTGCTATTCCATGCAAACAACACAACAAAAAACTAGTAAAATGTGTCAAACTTTTTACAGTAGAGAAATGTTTTTACTTACTTTTCAAGAAAAGACATCAACGCGCGACACCACCTTCGTTATTCTCGCAAAACACATTGGAGACCGATTGACCAACGATAGGTCGGTTACAGAGTAATAATTTTAAGATGCTGAAGCCGCTTAGAATGCGTTGCTCAAAAATTACGACCCTTTCGATTTGAGTCTGTTAAAATAGGCACTTAAGATTGCACATTTAGTTAGTTTGGTTTTGATTTTTAGTTGACTTTATATTATATAGTATTACATTGCCTCATTCAATTCATGGATAACGATTCCATACAAGTATGGTCCAGCATGGACATGAATAAAACAATATATATCATGAAGGAATATTTGTATTTAATGGTCCTGTTTATATTTTATTACTCCAGAAGCGGTGGTGACGAGATATAAGACATTTTAGGTGAAACTTCTGGTATGATATTTTGACGTTTAAATACAGTAGACATGTGCATTGCCGTGATGGTGCAGTAGTTAATGCCTCGCTTCTCACACACAAGGTTGTGGGTTCAATTCCGGGCAAGTACCAGTGTAACTTTTTTCAATTCATATGTAGTTTCTGAGATTATCTTGGACATCACTGATATCGGTGAAGAACAAACACCGTGAGGAAACCTGGACTTCTAATTAAAATAAGTCTGATATCGCCAACCCTGTCTTGAGCAAACGTGCAATGCTCATGTCTCTTCTGTACGAGATGAAACAATAATAGGCTGGTATTATTATTATTTACTTTTAATAATATTTAACTACGTGTGTACAGTAATTTATCGGTATCACATAAACCGGTCCTGTGCTTCTTGCATACAATGAATTCCTGCGACTTCTACCAGGTCATATGTTCAGCATGTGAGGCTTAGGTACCTACGAGCAGCAGTGGACTTCTTTGGCTGAATGATGAGGATGAATATAATTATTATTACCAGCAAGAATGGCACACTTTATTAGACGCAGTGACCTAAAATAAACAACCTGCACAAGTTTAAACAAATAGCTACACCCTTAAAAGTCGTGCTGAAGACTTTACTGTAAACTCACCCGTGTTAAAGCTTACCAATCGCGAACTTCATCCGAATCCAAGAAATGTATCCTTATACGGAATGTTGCTATACAACAGTTAGTGCAGCGCTGGTTTTCCATCAGAAATGGTGTTATTTGCTGATGACACTTCCTTAATTTTTAAGGTAAATAGACGTGCTACAAATTTTGACGACGTAAATAACGCCCTACTGCAGGTCCATAATTGGTTCACTGCTAATAATCTAGTATTAAATGGAAAAAAAACTAAGTGCATAAGATTTTCTTTACCAAATGTCAAGGGTAGTGATTGTGAGATAATATTGAATCAAGAGAAACTAGAATTCGTCGATGAAACTGTTTTCCTAGGGATCACGCTCGACTCAAGGCTACAATGGGGTCCTCATTTAAAATCTCTTGCAGGACGGCTAAGTTCAGCAGCTTATGCTGTCAGAAAAATCCGTCAATTTACTGATGTAGATACCGCGAGACTAGTCTATTTTAGTTACTTTCATAGTATCATGTCTTACGGTATTTTACTTTGGGGACGGGCTGCAGACAACGATTCTATTTTTATTCTGCAGAAAAGAGCCATCAGAGCCATATATAATCTCCGCAGGCGCGATTCTCTAAGGGAACTGTTTAAGGAAATTAACATCATGACGGTGCCTTGTCAATATATCTATGAAAACATCATGTATGTAAGGAAAAATTTACATCTTTTTAGTAAAAGAGGTGAAAGACATAATTATAGTACTAGAAATAGGGACCTATTAGTTCAACCAGGTTTCAGACTGGCTAAAGTAGATTCATCTTTTATGGGGTACTGTCTAAAATGTTATAATAAAATACCTCCCCACATTCTTCAACTGAATGAGACAAAATTTAAATCTTGTATAAAACGCACACTATGCAGTCAGGCATATTATAAGTTAGGGGATTACATCGCTGACAAAAATGCCTGGCTCAATGCTAGTCCTGCTCCACAACTAATTGACTAACACTTGAAAATACTGTTGGAGCTGCTGAAGATTGTAAGACTATCCTTGCATTGTATAAACTCAATTTCCTTTGTATTGTATAATTGCATAGCACAGAATGTGAGTTCTATGTAATCTATAGCTACCATTTACTGGGTAATAATATATCTTTGGACAGTTACGTACAGATATGGACAGTTATACACTTCAACAAATAACCCCGCTATGAATCTGGCAAACGACCCAAGAGCCAGATTGACCCGGCACTATACCGAAGACATCCCGGACGTCAGCCTGTACGAGATTAGGATGGCTCTGAAGCAGCTCAAAAACAACAAGGCACCGGGTGATGACGGAATTACGGCCGAGTTGCTGAAGGCTGGCGGAAAACCCGTCCTGAAGGCCCTTCAGAAGCTGTTTGGTTCCGTCATACTCGAGGGCAAAACACCACAGGCATGGAACAGGGGTGTGGTGATACTTTTCTTTAAGAAGGGCGATAATGCCCTCCTTAAGAATTATAGGCCCATCTCACTCCTGAGCCATGTCTACAAGCTGTTTTCGAGAGTCATCACGAACCGTCTCGCGCGCAGGTTTGACGACTTCCAGCCTCCCGAACAAGCCGGATTCCGTAAAGGCTTTAGCACCGTAGACCACATACATACGCTGCGACAGGTTATACAGAAGACCGAAGAGTATAACCTGCCTCTCTGCTTAGCGTTTGTGGACTACGAGAAAGCCTTTGATTCGATCGAGACATGGGCTGTGCTGCAGTCTCTTCAACGGTGCCAGATCGACTATCGGTACATCGAAGTGCTGAAGTGTCTGTACGAAAACGCCACTATGTCAGTCAGACTCCAGGATCAGGCCTCGAAACCTATCCTTCTGCAGCGAGGTGTGAGACAGGGAGACGTTATCTCTCCGAAACTGTTCACCGCTGCACTGGAGGATGTCTTCAAGGTTCTGGACTGGAAAGGGGCTGGCATCAACATCAATGGCGAGTACATAACTCACCTTCGGTTTGCCGACGACATCGTAGTCATGGCTGAGACTATGGAGGACCTCAGTACAATGCTCGATGACCTCAGTAGAGCCTCCGAAAGAGTGGGTCTTAAAATGAACATGGACAAAACGAAGGTCATGTCAAATGCCCATGTAACACCCACTCTCATAAAAATCGGAGACGCTACACTCGAAGTCGTGGACGAGTACGTTTACCTAGGACAAACCGTCCAGTTAGGTAGGTCTAACTTCGAGAAAGAGGTAAATCGACGAATCCGACTCGGCTGGGCAGCGTTCGGGAAGCTACGCAATATCTTCTCGTCCCACATACCGCAGTGTCTCAAGACGAAAGTCTTTGACCAGTGTGTGTTGCCAGTGATGACTTATGGAACGGAAACGTGGTCGCTCACAATGGGCCTTATAAGAAGGCTAAAAGTCACCCAAAGGGCAATGGAGAGGGCTATGCTTGGAGTTTCCCTGCGTGATCGAATCAGGAATGACGAGATCCGCAGGAGAACCAAGGTAACCGACATAGCCCGAAGAATTGCCAAACTTAAGTGGCAGTGGGCAGGGCACATTGCTCGCAGAACAGATGGCCGATGGGGCCGAAAGGTTCTGGAGTGGCGACCGCGTACCGGAAGACGTAGCGTTGGAAGGCCTCCCACAAGGTGGACCGATGACCTTGTGAAGGCCGCAGGAACCCGTTGGATGCGGGAAGCACAGGACCGGTCGAAGTGGAGGTGCTTGGGGGAGGCCTATGTCCAGCAGTGGACGTCTTTCGGCTGAAATGATGATGATGATGATGAATATATCTTTCATTGACTTGAATATTCCCTGGCGGCTGATAGTGTGTCATGCTCACTCAAATGTCTCGCTGGCGGTGGCGTGTATGTTGGATCATTTAGCTCCCTTCAAAGTGGTTGAGCTGAATGGTGCTGATATATACGTCATGTTCGTGAACGGGCGCCGTCAGTTGGGACTGGTCATCACTTGGCCGCCTGGGCTTATTTTAATTGTTTTAATTTTGGATTGTTGTTTTGTTACTATTTGTTGTATTCTGGACGCTCTTAACGCGGACATCTTTTTTATTTTTTACATCGTTCTCACATTATATAATCATAAATTCAAAAGAAATGATGTAACAAATGTTTTTGTAAAATGAAATTTAAAAAGAGTGTCCATGGAGTTTCTTGCCCGTTCTTCTCCATAGGTACCTACGCTTTGGAATGGGCAACTAGCTTCATATTTTATGACTGACCGACTTCTTGACAATTCAAAAGTGCCTGTTAAAGGTTTAATTGAAATAAATGCTTTGAGTTTGAGTTTGAAATAGAGCAAAATCAGTTGTACAAAATGCGAGTAGCCAAGGTAAATCGAAATGAGATGTAAAGTCCGTAAAAGCCGGGGTCGGTCGAGAGAGCAGTAACAACAGATATCCAGAAACAAAGCCAAAGTTCGTCGTAAAACATCACATGAAACCACAAGAATACATTCAATATGCGAGCCACAAGAACCTACACCACAGAACACTATTACTCCTAGCGGAGACCTACACTACACAGGAATGACTGGGGGAGATCATTAATGAAAGACAAATGTCTTGACTTTGTCATGACAATCGACATAAAACCTTTAACACACGTACCAAGCTATAATATGTATACAAACATACATAAACTCCCTGCTTTTGCCACGCGGGAAGGCAGAAACTATAAAACGCCCTCTACTATTACGACCCTTATCTACTTACTCGTTTTGCTTTCTCGTCGTTCATACATCTAACCTAACCCAACCCTTCGAGGATTACAGGCGTGATGTTATGTGAATATTGGGCCAAACACTATATCGAATTATGATTTATTTTGAAAACATATTTATTGCTTCGTCTGTAACTGCCTTAACAGAAGAAGTTAGTGTTATCATTACTTTGAAGAACCAAATAATCTATTGATTTTTAATTAAAGAGATTAATAAAATGTGTCTTTTTTACTTTAACTTCCGTTATCACTAAACACGCATAAAAAATATATTTTTCTTACTCTATTATCTAAAATACAGGTAAATACATGTCGTTTCGAACGATGAACATGTACTAATTACCATTTTATTTCAAATAATTGCAACATTTGAAACTCGGGATTGTAATCAAAATAAAACAAACAAAATAATACTCTTTTAAATTGATATTTTCCCACAAATGTATGCGGAGAAATGAAAGTCATGATAGAAATTCAAGTACTTATTATAAGTTTTTTTTTATATTATTAAGTCTTTGTCCGTGGGGCCGTCAGGGCCACACTCTATCCATCTCCTTTGTTGTTGATCCAAAATAAAATAAAACTTTTACTTTTATTTATTCCTATGTTTTACTGAAACTAGTTAACGAACTTAGTTACCATAACTTATGGAATTTCCCCAGCGTTTTTGGTTTGCTGCTTTTTAAAATAGTTAAATTAGATATTTATAGAATAATACAGCACCCCTAGTTCTTGTTTATTTTTTCTGTTTATCAAATTGCCAGCAACAGTCAATGTTCTATGTTTACCGCAACACAAAAATATGTTGCTGAAACAATATTACTCAACTTTGTTACAAGGCTTTTATATTAACCATCTTTCATAAATTGTTTTGAAAAATAACTGAAACGTTGACTCTTTAGCCCGTCCTTTTTATGAGTACTCTCGCTACGTTACCAGTTAGAAACTGGTATTTAGCGATAATTTTAGTAGTTTTGTTTAGTGAATTGTAAGAGTCAGTCAGCATGTTTGTCGAAGTAAATACCAAAGAATGGTGGCTAATGTATCATATTAATGCAAAATAATATGCAGACTGATGAAATAACCTAAATAATGTTATTATCACGCTATTATTTTTAAATAAAAATCATTGATATAAAATTCCTCATATGGAAAATCCATACTAAAAATTGAAAACATTCACTTTATGCTGGACAGTCCTTTTTTACCCTTTGCTTTAGGACACTTTTTCTTGTAAACAAGTGTTGATCAAACTATTTCTGATAAAGTATTGTTTGTAATAGTAAATGGAAAAGAGGAAACCAGCAAGTTGGGAGGACGAGATTAATGAACTTACAACGGGCCCTAACTGGAGGAGATTGACTCTCTCGGAATAAAGAAGTAATTTTTTTTTTTGTAATTTAACTTTAGTATGAGGATAAAGTAGTAGAGTATCATAATCAGCCTATAATGTTCCCACTGCTGGGATACAGGCCTCCTCTCGGTGAGAGGGCCCTAGTGGGCCGTAATCCACCACGCGGGCCCAGTGCGGGTTGGCAGATGTCATTTTTGGTTCTAAGACATGCCGGTTTCCTCACGATGTTTTCTTTCACCGGTTTGAGAGCAGTGGTGATGAAATAATTTACACAAAGTAAAGGGCCTGTCTGGATTCGAACCTACGACCTACAACTCGTAAGTCGCGGCCGTTACCACTTGGCCACCACTGCTGTCTAAGTAGAGTATTGATGAAGACAAATTATAAAACTATTCAAAACATGTAGTAGTCAGATTGGTTATTCATTAACTTGATCATTACGTTCTTCATTAATTTATTTTCAATAATTTGTGTCTATCAAATACATAGAAGCTTTAGTCTATCAAAGTATGTCCCTCTCTTATAAGAAAAAGCAATTTAAGTGGCCCAGTTTACTAGCTAACTCCTCTACCCCACTCGACATTTTCTGTATCGAATATTATTATGTATTGCAACATCGAATCATGATCATCAACGTTGCCATGCATGATTTATTGGGCTACATGCAATATTACTTAGACCAGTCAAAAAACAATGCAGGAAGCTCTAAGATCTACGCATATTTTATGATGACCCCAATAACATTTATTGCTTTTAAAATAAGATGTGCACTTATCATTGCGCATGATTGGTGATTGTCGATCAACTATGTACTTGCAACATTCAGAGAAGGGATGTTAGCTGATGTTACAATATGTATATGCTCTCGAATACATGGTTCGTTTCGACATTTTACATTTACTCATTTGTATTAGATAACAGTACTTTTTACAACGGAGGAAGTCTCATATTGATTTAGGAAATTTTTGATCATAACCTCATAATATTACAATGAAGTAAGCTGAATATGCATTTTACATAATACTTGTTATGTTGTTGTTGTGCGAAGTATGGTGTTTCCCATTCTTCTATTTAAGCTTGGTCCCTACGGACCTTAGGGGGGCTAACTAAATAATAAAATGAATAAATCTATGCTTGCTAAAATGGTATTTAGAAGCTATATAATATAGTATGGATCGATATGGACTAATTTTTGTCGGAAACCTAAACACAATTTTTTGCTAAAAGTGATAACTGTTAATTATGACATACGTATATCTTAAACTTTTTTGGCTGTATAATCTTACGATCACTCTAGAAAAACAAGCACCACGTAATACTCATAATCAGTGATCGGAAAAAGGTGAGCTAAAATAACTAAAGTTTGAAAAAGAACAGAGACAAAGTGGAGACGCCTTACGACCAAATATTTTTTCGGGACTAATGTCCGGGTTTCAATACATTACTTAAATACAACTAAAATTAATAAAGTAAAACAACTATCGAATTCAGTTCCTGTTTCTGTTTTTGTTTTAAATATGGATTAACGACAGCATTGGAGTATGTACAACATTTGAGCACGGACTAAAATATAAAACAACTGTTTGAATAAAATTTAATAAATTGTTGAATAAAATAAAAAATAATTAAATTAAAATATCTCCAAAACGGTGCGTCCTAGGCAAAAAATAACCAAAATCTAACCTCCCGCCTGTGCAAGCAGTATCCCAAAATGAATGATAAAAAATAACAAAAATTCGACCGTCAAAAAATTTGAAAAAGTTTCTCATTTTTTTTTTCTCAATATTTCGAGCGTTTCCAATAAAGATTTTCATCCGAGCCAACATTTTGGAAACAGAGCGTTTCATATAAAATAAAATAAAATTCGGAGGCCCATAATTCGGAAACGGTGCGTCGTTGGACCATGCTTCTCAGAACCTAAATAGTTTCTATGGTCAAGGTTAATCCGAAACTGCAATAAAATAGGAAATTTCCGAAAAAAATTTAAGTCCTCGCGCCAGTGCCCCTGGCTACTCTCCAACCGGACCCAGTTCTTTACCTGAATTAATAACAATAGAAAACGTATCTACTGGTTTTTGAGAATGTTCTCCTTGTTTTTGAAGTCGTTTAAAAAGGAAAATGAATTCAATCAGTTTACTTTATTAATAACATTAGTATTAAATGTACTTAAGTGATGTACCGAAACCCCGACATTAGTCCCGAAAATAGATTTTAGTCGTAAGGAAGTCTCCGACTTTTGTCAATGTTCCTCGAGCTTTAGGCAAATTAGCACTGCCTATTCCGATCACTGCTCATAATACATTTCTAGCACACAAAATAAATTTAAACCATATTTTTTTGTTACGCGTCCGCCACGCGGTCGGCACGTGTTTACTAGGCGCAGGGTCAAAGAGAACGGTTGAACAAATCTATTGGAATATATTGTGTTAGTTAATACAGTGCCATGATCCAACAGATATTTAGCGCAGTTTTTTTAGGATTCAAACCATGTAGGTTTTTATATAAGTATACTTTTATACTGTTACATCAGAAATGATTATGTGATAACCAAGCAAAACGTTGTGATCGATACAAGATACCTACTGAGTAAATTGTAAGAGTTATCTCGAGCAACACGAAAACTTTAAATTGCTGCTTCTCCCCGCAATTTATTACTACAATGAGCTCATTACCACTAAGCTCAAAGCGATCGCAGTAAGTTGCACTGCCGATTCTCCTAACATGAAGTGCATCCCTACTTATTTCCTTTCAGCAAGAACCTTGGGGAAAGGAAACGATAAATGATATACTGGCATCCCGATTACTGGTAGATCAAGATACTTACATAAACATTGGCATCCTCCACCGCAGACCATCGAACAGTTTTGACACTGCAACACCAGGTTTCTAAAGCCGATCAAGATGCTTGGTTGAGTAAAACAAAACCTAGTAAAATACCATAAAATCATGCCTTTTGACAGCTTAAATTGAATTCGCTTTTAGCAACTGCGAGTTGGTCAGTAGAACGATGCAGAACTTAGTACGCAGTGATTGATGTATGTAGGTCCGCTTTCCCAAATACTATTGGGAAAGATCATTTTTCGACATAATATATGTGGTCACTAACTAAATAACAAATATTTTTTTTTATCACATCTATTCAAAAACAGCTACTTAGTGTATTCTTCGTTAACAAGGCCTAAAATAGCTCTTTAATCCCTAGACACTAAAAGTGATTTGAATTTGGAATGTGGATGTTGCTAGTAAAAGTTCCAATCAGCAAAGAGATCAATCACGAACATTGTATGAACAAGTAACAGGCTGTACTATGGTAAAGTGGCGCACAAGCCAAATTTATAAAAAAAAGTTTGTGAAAATATAAAAAACGCGCTAAAAAGAATTCTGCCTTCGTTAGTAATTGTTTACTCAATTGTATGTAAATAAATAAACGTAAGTAGCATATTTATTTTTTCATAGAGGGTGATAAAAGTAGTGTCCACCTCGGGATCAACACTCGAGCTTATGCTCGAGTGATGTACATTTGAATCCCTGGCTGCGCTCTGGATTCAAAAAAACACTCTCGCTTTCAAAATAGTTGTTTGCTCCCTTGGCAAACAATATACTATTTTATTACCTTCAGTTGTACAAAAACACTTATCTAAACACTATGCACAACTAAAGGAAAGAGTGTTTGCGATAAAATCTGGCACCCAAAGTAAGTTATATATAACAATATCAATTGAATACAGTCATGATACCTAAGGTTCTTATTACAGCTTATTATTCCTGGTAGCACAAAAATAAAGGATGTGCATATAGCCACCTATTTTGAAGTTATCTATATATATAAAATTCAAAGTCCTGACTGACTGATTGACTGACTGACTGATATATCAACGCACAGCCCAAACCGCTGGACCTAGAGACTTGAAACTTAGAAGGTGTGTTCTTTGTGAAGAGTAAGTATCCACTAAGAAAGGATTTTTGGGAATTCAACCCCTAAAGGGTTAAAATAGGGGATGGAAGTTTATATGAAAGTCCGACAGTTTTGAAGTTAGGATCTTCTAATTTTGTATTTATGCTGACAATTGAAAATTAATTTATACGTGTCTCAGCGTTTTTAGATAATTCCACCCCCGAAGGGTTAAAAAGGGGGATGAAATTGTGTATAGAAAATCATTAATTTTCAACATAAAAATCACTAAGTTTATTATCTCGGCTTATGAATGGAAGCTAACACAACGGTGTTAATAGAATTTCATCCATTAAGGGGGTGAAAAGGGGGATGAAATTTTGTCCTGACTGACTGATATATCAACGCACAGCCTATAACGCTGGTCGGTACCGCTGGGTAGAGAAATTAATTTTGGAGGGTGTGTTCTTTGTGAAGAATAGATATCCACTAAGAAGGAGTTTTGGAAATTTAACCTTTAAGGGGTGAAAAGAGGGGATTTTGTTTGTATGAAAAATCTTATTCCTTGAGTTAATAACCTTGAAACTTGGCACGAATACTTAACTAAATAAATTATGAAGTTTGGCTTTTTTTTTCTAAACTACCCCCTGAAGGGGGATTGGGAGGTGTCAAAGTTTGTATGGAAGAATTTTAACGCGTGGTCCGATTAACTCGAAACTCAGTATAGAAAGATATATATACTTAAGACCAAAAATAAAGAATAACGTGTATCATCGTATTTCGAAAATTTACCCCTGTCGGGGTGAAAAGTTAATTTTATAGGGGAAGACTTTACTGCGTGGCTTGATTAACTCAAAAATTGGTATAAACAATCTTTGAGTCAAGTAATGAACACATGCCAAACAATTTTACGAAATTCCACCCCTGTGGGGGTGAAAACGGGGATACAGTTTATAAGAAAAATCTTATTCATTTGGTTAATAAACTTGGCAAGAATACTTGCCTAAGCAAGTAATAAAGTTTATCATTATTCGTTTATCAAAACACCCCAGCACCCCTTGTGTTGGGGTATTAAAGTTTGTGTGGAAGAATTTTAACGCGCGGTCCGATTTACTCGAAACTCAGTATTAATACTTTTGACAGAAAATAATCAATAATAACATCCGCACAAATCGATGGATCAGGTTACGCAGGCTACGCTTGCCGCGGTTGGTCAGTGGATAGGTGTCCAACTTTACATACCGTGACCTCTCCGTGCCTCGGAAAGCACACTAAGCCGTTGGTCCCGGCTGTCATTCGTGGATCTTTGACAGTCGCTAGGGGTGGTCAGAAGCCCGAAAGTTTGACAACCAGTCTTATCAAGGGGTATCGTATTTGGGTTGTGGTGGTCAGATAGGCAGTCGCTCCATGTAAAATACTGGTGCTCAGCTGCATCCCGTTGCACTGGAAGCCGACTCCAACATAGTTGGGAAAAGGCTAGGCAGATGAAGAATCAATAGTAAGTGTATGGGGTTTTCGAAAATTATTGACCCCTGACGGGACAAAAAGTGGTAATTCGATTTAAAAGGGGATTTTAATGAGTGCCTTGAGAAACTCAAAAAAAAATGGTACAAATAAATTTGGACTTGAAACTTGGCACAAATAATTATAAAGTTCGAATTTTTTTGGAATTCTAAACTAACCCAAAGGGGAGATTGGGGGTGTCAAATTTAGTATGGAAAAATTTTAATGCGCGGTCCAATTAACTCGAAACTCAGTACCTATCTAAGACCAAAATAAATAATAAAGTGGTTCAGGGTTTTTCGAAAATCTACCGCTAATGGGGTGAAGAGGGGTAGTCAATTTCACAGGGCAGAATTTTATTACGAGGCTTGATTAACTGGAAAATTGCTATAAATAATCTAGATTATGTTTCGAAATTCCACTCCTATGGGGATAGAAAGAGGGGATACAGTTTATATGAAAAATCTTATTCATTTGGTTAATAAATTAGAAACTTGGCAATATTTGGGTCAGTAAATAATAAAGATTGTCACTTTTAGTTTAAAAATCCCTCACAGAGGATTTGGGGGGTGACAAAGTTGATGGATTAGAAAAATATTTAACCCGCTGTCGGATTAACTTGAAACTCGGTACTACTAAAACAAAAAATACTTTAAAAAAGTGATTTAGGGTTTTTCAAAAATTGACTCCTACGTGGAAAATTCTACTGCATGCTTCCATTAACTCGAAAATGGGTATGGGTCTTTGAGTCAAATTATGAACACATCCCAAACGATTTTTCAAAATTACTCTCCTGGGGGGGTAAAAAGCTGGGATACAGTTTATTTGAAAAATCTGATCCCTTTGAGCTATAAACTAAAAAAATGGCCCGAATACTTATTTATTTATATCTAAATAAATGATAAAAATCATAAACATATATTTTCGAAATTATAAGAGGAAAGTACGAATTTCACGCGGACGAAGTCGCGGGCAGAAGCTAGTGACGAATATAACAACACTGATTTCCCCTGAAAAGACAATGGCTATACGATTTTATTTGGTAAGTATATATAGGTGACTTGCTATTTTCTAATAGGCACCTCCTCGTATTAAATAATGAGTTATGTGGTTAAAACACGTTGAAAAAAATAAACAACGACTGGTTGAGATCTGTGGACACTTTAAAATGAAATTAATGGAAGTGTTATTATAACACATATTTCAGTAAAACTTGATACAGGGGATTCAGGTCCACCTGACGACTCAGGGTTTTTACCGCCATTGCACAACGGCCCACATTAATCGTTATCTAACCCGACATCCTAGTGTGCGTCCGTCGATCTGCGCAAGAGTGGACCGATTGCGAATTTTATTGTAAAACTTAATCTACTGTGTGCAATGGGATTTCGTGTTAAGGAAAATGACCGTTGATAGGCAGTGATTATGGTCAATATAATTTATGAAGTTTCATTGGTAAAGTCATAAAATATACTACCTATATGGGTTTGCCATTTGATTGCGGTAGGGAGGTATTTTATTTTCATATCTGGTTTGGAAATTGTTACTATTAAGTCCGATGGTTTCGGGAAAAACCATGTATTTTCCTAAAAGTATTTTTGAAATGAGTTACATTCCTATCTATTTACCTACACGTGTCCCCCGGTCGAGAATTGGTATCGTGTAGTACTCGACCAAAATAGTTGCAGGCTTGAAATAATAAGGAATTATTACGGCTGTGTAGGTAGGTCATTTTAACTCATTTTTACTGCACCAGATCGTAACACGCATGACCTCACCTAACCCTAGTAACCATTTGCGCCCGAAAACAGTCGGGCAATATAGGTAAATCATGACCGCAGAAACATCTATCCAAATAGGACACCTTCGACCCTTCTCAAAAACTTTGTGAGTGTTCTTCACAGGGTATGTCGCACATTTTCTGATCATTCTTCACGTTTGCTCACGCTATGAGTATTTTGCCGCCCTTAGCGAATTTTTTTTATTATTTTCTAAACTATGCACGCGTTAAGATTAAGCATCCCAGTAGCTGTCCCAGTTTTCTCGTCTCTCACTTACCTGTATTTTAAATTTGAGTATAGTCAGTGCGTAGACGATTGTGGAAGGAAAGGATTTCTACCTGCAGGTTGCGTGCAGCGGCAAATCGCTCACTGCGCGTCTACTCACGTTAGAATTTTTTTTTATTAAAATCATTGGACTTGTCTTGACTAACAAGATATTATGAGAAGATCTTGCCTGGAAACGTTTCGCCAACCATAGAGAAAATAATTTACCTTCAGGGTGAGAGGGAAAATACGCGATATGTCCATAAAAAGCGCCATAACAGGACGCCATGTAGGTACCTATGCCTAAAGTTACTGTGCAACGAACACTGTATATGTCTCAAGACTGTTTCGCTGAAACATATGCCAGGGATGGTGCAATTTATAATTTTGTTATTTCAAAGTTTATTTTTTTGTTAGGTACCTATAAGTAGATTTAAACGATAAAGTTCCTAAAAAGTAGTCAATTTAACCAAAGATGATTATAAGCCCATTTTGTCTGCGATTTATTAAAATCATTGGAATAAATACAGCTTTTCCAAATATTTATATTTCATTTGATTGATTTATGTTTGATCAACTACTTGTCAATACTTAAATAAATGCATTTTCTCTCATCTAGAGTTAAATTACGCAGACGACAGAGCTGAAAAAATATCGGAAAAATTGATTTGCTTTATTGACACGAAAACTAGAAGAATTTCCAGAAATGTATAGATAAGCTGAGGGGATTGCAAGGAGCGACGCTATAAAAACGCAAACGCAACAGCAAATTGCATAATGACTTTATATAGATCCTGCAGAGTTACTGGTGGGAAAACCAAAAAACTCGTCTCCGATCCGGGACGCGCCACAACCGCAGCATCCGGCGTTACTCCATAAGCGGCAAACTGATTATAAATGACGTAGCTATGACGTCACACTTTCAAAATAATGTGACTCGAGGTTACTCTTATCATCACAACAATTGTTTCGGAACAATTCGTACCCTACAACTTAAATAGGTACTAGAACGGTGTTTCGCGATTATTGCGTTTATTATATCATTGATGAAAAACCCTATTACCTATAGGTAATTCAAACACAAACTCAAAGCATTTATTTCCATCAAACCATTTTTAGGTACTTTTGAACTGTTAAGGAATTGGTCGTTGTTCAGGAAGTTAAAGCTAGTTGCCCATTCCAAAACGTAGATCTTTATGGAAAGCACGGGCAAGAAACTCTTTAACATCAAGATTATTACAAAATCATAGGTACATAATTTTTGTTGCATTGTATATATGAGGACAATGATAAAAAAAAACCGGCCAAGTGCGTGTCGGGCCACGCACAGTGTAGGTTCCGTAGTAGCCCGTTATCACAATGTAGTACGATTCTGTTGTTCTTTATTCTGGATAGGTAAAAAAAAAAAACATATTTTGGTTTTCAATGCAAGTCTTTACCCATTATAAACAAGCAACTACTTCATCTTAGTCACTTTAAAGGATTAATGCTAAGGATTTTGTATTTGGTACAAAATTATCCAACACCCAAGTTCAACGACTATTACTGCTAAACTAATAAAGTTATCTTAACCGCTATACTTTTCCTTTAAAGTTCATGAAATGCACTTTCATCGAGAATTTTTCCAGATTTTTCAAGCTAGTAGTTTAGCTTTTAGAGGGGGGGGGACGCCCTACTGGAACAAAAATTTGCACTTTAAACTTTAATATTTCGTAAATGGAGCATTAAATCGAAAAATAATTTTAGCAACCCCTAAGCCATTTTAGAAGAACTATTTAACGATACCCCACACGATGGGGTAGATGATGAAAAAAATATTCATCCCCACTTCACATGTAGGGGAGCTACCCTAAAAAAATATATTTTCCAAAATTTTATTTTACCACTTTGTTGGCGTAACTGATATACGTACTCCTACAAAATTTCAGCTTTCTAGTGCTAACGGTCACAGAGATTAAGCGAGGACGGACAGACAGACAGACGGACGGACAGACAGACATGGCGAAACTATAAGGGTTCCTAGTTGACTACGGAACCCTAAAAACCGGCCAAGTGCGTCTCGGACCACGCATAATGAAGGGTCCCGTAGTTGGTATGAATTTATCCCAGGAACAAACTTAACTTTGTAGTTGAAAAACATGTTCGCCCTTACATTGATATACGACACGGTGAATTCTCCAACCGCGAATGTAACGATTAACTTTTCCTTTACTTGTGCTTGCTTCTTGCCAATTTTCATGATTCTAGGTCAACAGGAAGTAAAAAAATAAATGCATTCTATTCTATTCTAAAAGGTTTTGATTTATTTGCGAGAATCAAAATATGTCGTATACCTGCCGCTTGATAGTTTTAGAGCTCCAAGGGACAGTAAACCTACGTATTTGATATTAGTTTCAACTTGATAACTCCTCGCGTTCCTGAGAAAAAGGGTCTTGACAGACTGGCGGACGGACAACGAAGTGATCATAAAAGTGTTCCGATTTTTTTTTGTGTGAAGATTTGCATTGCAGTTCGTATTGGTAGATGGTATTTTTTGGCATTATATTCTGAACTTGACAAAGATAGAGAGAGCTTACAGGCATTTTCAGTTATTCAGAGATGAAACGGATATCCGATTGATAAGCAGTATCCGATGTATCCATCCATTTTTCTTATTATCCGGTATCCTTCCCAATTTTGTGCAGATTATATAGAAATTTACCTAAATGTGAACAATTATCCTTGAGCAATGTGTGTGCGTTGTTGATCAATAATATAAACAGAAATAAACAGGTAAATTGAATAACATTGTGTAACTAACAACTTAAAAAGTCGTACACATATTGCAGGCCGAGGAATGTGTTTAAACATTACATATCCAATTGTTATGTTGACAATTTGGAAAGGAAACAGGGCGAAACGCGTACGGCTAGTCCTAAGCCTTTTATTAAAGTAAAATCTACCTTACTCGATGTAAATAGAGTCAAAAACTAATGAGATAGCAGTACAGTGGTTGCAGAAACGTTTTTCCTAGACGAGGTTTTCGTATAGCGTTTATTTTCAAATCTTAATGACATAACTTGTCAGTTTCACATGAAATCAGTATCATTACATATAATTAAACTTTTAAGAAATTTTTGTCATTGTTTTGTAGTACAATGCCCATGACATGCAATAGCAATTTTCACATGCAATACAAATACTTCAACAGAACTAAAGACACTTTACAATTGTTACAAACCGACATCGAAGCTTGACAAGTTTTATAAAAATATCTCCGTTTTGTAACAGGATTACAGGAACGTTAATATTTTTTGTAGCTAATAGATATGTAATCTATTAGCTACAAAGAATATTAACTTTCATATGAGCACACTTTATCGTCTTAAGTTTCAGAAGTTTTTCTTGAAAAGGTAATTTAAGTAAATGTCGCATCTCAATATGAAACTCTAGCATGATTGTAGTTGTTTACTGAATTAAAACAATGAGATACATTAATTCAACAGGAACCACAGTTACTACAATTTTAACTGTCTGGTTATCTGTTGTTATAGAGTAGAGTGGACTTGACGTAATAAATAAAATTGTTCCCGTAGTAAACAAACACTTTTTTATGAATACAGAATGTGGAATTACAGATTTGGTTTGTCGAGGAGAAATTAGGGGGCCTGAAAAGGCCACTTTGGCAGAATCAAAAAAGGATAACATTATGAATCATAACGGACAGTCAACTGTTAAGTAAGTTAATCGTATCAAATCCCATTGGTGAAGGACTTTTCAGTTATTTTTACACAAATTTGTTGTTCCTACAACAAGGCTCAAGAAAATAGGTGGCTCGTTTAGATGCCAATGTATACGTTTTTATAATAAACTTCCTAGCCACATTCAAGAACTAAGCCTTAATAAATTCAAATCTTTTATAAAGCGAAAACTATGCCAGAAAGCCTATTTTACTGTAAAAGACTATATTGAGGACAAAAAGGCTTGGGATTGAGCTGCTCCAAAGGTTTAGACAGTGAATGTTGTTTTGCTATTTTACACTTTAATTTTTTTTTTTTAAGTATCTATTTACATAAACAATGACATGTACATTTACTGTATAAAGTATTATATTATTTTAATTATTGTGAATGTGAGGACTATGTGGGTCATTGTTTTCATTTTAATCATGGTCTGGCAGTTTGAGTAGTTTATGCGGCCTACCCAAATGTCCTGTCTTTGGTATTGTTCGTCGAATCGTTGAGCTCCTTAAGTTCTGAGTTGAGCTGCACGGTTACTGACAAATGCGTGCACTGACTGGACAGGTCCACTCAATCTGTGTGGTTCTTTCCTCAAAAGATCATTTCAGACACTAATCTACATGGTCCTCAAAGATTATGTCCGGTTTTTTTTTTTTATATACATATTGACATTGATGAATTTTATTTAGACAATGACATGAATAGTTACTTTGTAAAGTATTTTTATTTTTTTTATTTTTCATTTAATTATTGTGAAAGGACTATGTGGGTCATTTTTTATCTGTTTTCCTTCTTAGTTTTAATCATGATCTGGCAGTTTGAGTAATTTACGCGGCCTACCCAAATGTCCTTTCTTTGGTATTGTTCGTCGAATCGTTGAGCTCCTCAATTTCTGAGTTGAGCTGCACGATTTTTGACAAATGCGTGCACTGATTGGACAGGTCCGCTCAATCTTTGTGGTTCTTTCCTCAAAAGACCATTTCAGACATCAATCTACATGGTTTTCACACGATCTTACCAAGATTTTGTCTGGACTTTAAAAGAGACTGTGACCTCTGAGTTTGTTTCGGCCTTTCTTCTCAGAGTAGTCAGATAGGAAACGCCGACCACATCTAGTTTAAAAAATATGATGACGTGTAAAAGTGTTTGTAAAAACCTACTTACAGAAAATAAATCATTTATCATTTATAAAGGGATCACACAGGATTATATGGAGATAGGTAGCAAACAGTTTAATTAACAAGTTAAATAAAAACTTGTAAAAAATATCGATGATGTATTTTCGGTAGGTACCTATTTGATTTGAACACTGCATGAATATTTTGCTTCGTCATTGTCATTATCATCAATAATGGGTTTGTGGTTGATTAGTGAGGATTCTTAAGGGGCTTACATGACCTAAAGCGCGGTAACTGTCGGAATGCATAGAAAAGAAAGAGAAGCGTGATGACACAACGCTGGTAATTTATTGCAAAATATGACGCAATTATTTAGTTATAAAGAAAATATTGTTTGGATTAAAAAAATAAAACACTAGTATTTTAATATGCCGCTTGTAGAATAATCTGACAAAAAATCAGAATGATTGCATGTATATTTAGTATGATTTTTATTTTAAAAGGAAAGTTTTTAGAGGGATCTTTGTTTTTTTTCTATCGTGGCAGTCGGGGGACCTCTTAGAATAGAAGGTGTTCCACAGAACGGTCCCCCGACTTCCATATGGATTTATCTGTTTTAGTATCGTTACATAAATTCTTTAAGTCGGGGTTTTTTTAGTTATTTTATCCTTTTCCAATTACATTTAAACGTCGTGGGTTTTTAAAATGTTTGTTTGCTTTTTTCATCTCCAATAATGTAATAAATCTGAAAAACAATTTCATCGTCATCATCACTATTTAGCCGAAAAACGTCCACTGCTCCTCCATGAAGAAAAAACCATTTGGCTCTAGGTATATTTATTTATATGCGAATCCACTAGATTTATACTAGAATGAAATAGAGGGTCTTAATCCTCGATCGAACTGGGTGATTATTTTTATACATTAATATGTAACGGTTTCAAAATTTTTACCTTTAAAATTACCATCATCAAAATAACATGCATATAAAATTTAACACATCTATTATATATGTAGCAAACGTTTTATTGAGACATTTTCTGAAATATAAAACCACAAACTGTGATGATTATGTAAGCTGCAGGCAACGCAACAGAGAAAAGTAATAAATATCCAGATACGGATTGCTAGCAGTACGTATTCGTGTTACGCGCTCTAGACCGTTACTCGAAACTGGATGTTTTCTTCTTACCGAGCGTAATTCGATTATTTGTCTCGCTGATTTAAACAGCCCTCATCTCTACACTAACTATATTTAGACCTAAGCGCGCACTTAAGTCGCGCTTATCTGTGACTTAAGTGGGCTATTTTTATACAGAAAAACGACTTAAGGGGCTTACAGGACCTAAACACAAAAAACGCAAGTTATTCAAAAGTCGCAAGAAACAATAAAAGTATATGATCGACTACAGTAAACAAAATCAGAAAAATATCTTTTTATTATATTCTTCAAGATATATGCTAGGTAGATAGTGTGTCGAAAACATAATACAACTATGTAATTTGAAACGATAGAAAAAAATCATGAAGATACCTCTAAAAACTTTTTTTTAACAATAAAAACCATACTAAATATACATACAATCATTCTGATTTTTTGTTAGATTACTACAAGCAACATACTAAAATAATGATTTAATTTTTTAGTCCAAACAATAGATTTTTTGTAATTAAATAATTGCGTCATATTTTGCAATAAATTGCCAGCGTTTTGTCATCGCGCTTCTCTTTCTCTTCTATGCAATCCAACAGTGACCGCGCTTTAGGTCATGTAAGGCCCTTAAGTGGGCGTTTAGGTCACACGTGCTATAAAATAGTAAACAATACGTGTGATTTAAATAGTTTTATTGCACGGGGTAATTTTACGTCGTGCAATAATGGACTACTTAAGTCACACGTATCGTAATGTAATGTATGTAAATGTAATGTATATATATGTAAATTGCGATGACAGATAATTGTTCAATTGTAAAATGGAATAGATAACGAAAAAAAAAATAGTCAGAGACAACGTTTTACAATTATTTAGGTATTTGTATCATCATCATCATCATCATTTCAGCCGAAAGACATCCACTGCTGGACATAGGCCTTCCCCAAAAGGGGGGGGGTTTGCCATAATCGCCACGCTTGGCAGGCGGGTTGGCGATCGCAGTATGGTATGGTGGTGGAATGCATAGAAAACGCTGCTGCCCATTCTTCGGTAGGTACGCCCCTTAGTCGCCTTTTACGACACCCACGGGAACTATGGGGTGGTGCTATTCTTTAAGTCCGGCACCACACAGACAATGGTATTTAGGTATTTGTATGCAAAGAGTTTAATTGTTATTGTAGTGATTCTTCTTCTTCGTGTCGCTGGCACGACTGTATCTCGATCTTGTTGGCCCAAAACTTCGCCACTTCTACGGCGCGGAGTCGTCGTCGGTGGCAGCGCAGAGGTAACTTTGACTGCATGTTTTGGGACACAGAGGGCAGGATAGGAGGTGGAGCATAGTCTGAGATACATCCACACCCTACTGCCGTTCCGTCGAGATAGTCACTTTACCAGATTGGAGTTTTGGAAGAATGTCTAACTAAATCCAACGTGTCGCGGATACTGGTTCTGTTGAGATAGAATGTTATTTGGAATAGTACCTTCTTTATCCATCCATTAACCAGGACGTTAATGGATGGTTAATGATAAATGATAAATGATTTATTTTCTGTAAGTAGGTTTTTACAAACACTTTTACACGTCATCATATTTTTTAAACTAGATGTGGTCGGCGTTTCCTATCTGACTACTCTGAGAAGAAAGGCCGAAACAAACTCAGAGGTCACAGTCTCTTTTAAAGTCCAGACAAAATCTTGGTCAGATCGTGTGAAGACCATGTAGATTGATGTCTGAAATGGTCTTTTGAGGAAAGAACCACACAGATTGAGCGGACCTGTCCAATCAGTGCACGCATTTGTCAAAAATCGTGCAGCTCGACTCAGAAATGAGGAGCTCAACGATTCGACGAACAATACCAAAGAAAGGACATTTGGGTAGGCCGCGTAAATTACTCAAACTGCCAGATCATGATTAAAACTAAGAAGGAAAACTGAAAAAAATATGACCCACATAGTCCTCACATTCACAATAATTAAATGAAAAGAAAAATAAAATAAAAAATACTTTACAAAGTAAATATTCATGTCATTGTCTAAATAAAATTCATCAATGTCAATGTGTATATAAAAATCCGGACATAATCTTTGAGGACCATGTAGATTAGTGTCTGAAAAGATCTTTTGAGGAAAGAACCACACAGATTGAGTGGACCTGTCCAGTCAGTGCACGCATTTGTCAGTAACCGTGCAGCTCAACTCAGAACTTCAGGAGCTCAACGATTCGACGAACAATACCAAAGACAGGACATTTGGGTAGGCCGCATAACATAATGTCTCCTAGATAGATAGGTGTTTAAATACACGTCTATATCAATCTGTCTAGATTTCGAAAGATTTTAAATACTGAAATTGGCTTTGAGGATTCAGTCGCAATTTTCTATTTGAAAAAATGTCGATGCAACAAGCATACAGCATCAGCTTATAATGTTCCCACTACTGGGCCACAGGCCTCCTCTATCCATAAGAGGGAGTGGGCTACAATCCATCACGCGGGCCCAGCGCGGGTTGATAGATGTCACATATATTCAAGTTTTTTGGTTCTAGGACATGCCGGTTTCCTCACGATGTTTTTTTTGCACCGTTTTGAGAGCAGTGGTGATGAAATAATTTACACAAAGTAAAACACCTGCTTGGGTTCGAACCTACGACCTACAACTCGTAAGTCGCGGCCGTTACCACTGGGCCACCAGTGCTTTTTGGTCTGCAATATGACAATACAATTAGATAACGACATTATAAGGACAGGCATCAACAGAGAAAAAGGAAAATCTACTACATTATGCATAATCAGCCTATACTGTTCCCACTGCAAGGACACAGGCCTCTCCTCAGTGAGAGGGCAGTGGGCCGTAATCCACCATGCGGGCCTAGTGCGGGTTGGTAGATGTCCACATGTGTTCGAATTTTTGGTTCTAAGACACAACGGTTTCCTCACTATGTTTTCCTTCGCCGTTTTGAGAGCAATGACGAAATAATTCACACAAATTAAAGCGCCTGACTGGGTTCGAACCTAGGACCTACAAATCGTAAGTCGCGCCGTTACCACTGGGCCACTACTGCTCTCAAAATCCATTGAACAATCATTATAATTAATTATAATATTTATAAAAAAAAAAATATTTTAGAACAATCTTAACCAAAAATGTTATAATTGAAGTCAATGTCTGTGTCCAAATCAATTGCATGTCACAGCTTAAATTTTACACCTACCCACCCAAGCCATAAATAGATGCTAAAAAAATTATGTGTAAGTACACATAATTTTTTTAGCATCAATTTTATTCATTGGTATGGTGATGGCTTGGGTGGGTAGGTGTAAAATTTAAGCTGTGACATGCAATTGATTTGGACACAGGCAGCGTCATCCAATTCTGGCGTGTTCTGTTACTACTTAAGGGGCTACCTCGAAAATCTAAAATCCTTGAAAATCTACTAAGCGAGCGAAAGCGATGCAATTACTTTTGAAACGCAAAAGAAGAGTGATGGCTATAGTGCGCGTGCGCTCGGATTAAAACGACGTATGTGCCAAAAGGAATTTACTCCTGTTTTAACAAAATAAATGAATTAAATTTAAAACTACTTTGAGTAAATATTGATATGATAATTCTCTATGTTTTAAAGAACATTTTAAATTCCATTTTAAGCGTTACGCCGTAATGTCGAAAAAAGTAAAAACTATATATAACTTTGCAATTTTTTGTATAGGCTAGATGACCCGGCCTCAACATAGCTTTATTTACAAAATTATTATCCCTAGCAATACGTATAAGGAAAATACAATTGAAATATTTTACAGTAAAAAGGTATATAAACCGAGTTGCGAAATGACTAAAACAGTTATAAGTTGGCATTCATTGAAGTAACTTCGTTTAGTAAATATCTGTATTATACAAATTATTAAAATAATTGTTGATTACGACGGTGTCAGCACAAATTGTTGAGTCACTGAAAAGAGAAGTTTGTTAGGAGTGATTTCAGCTGCGATTAACATGGCGTCTTGCACATTTGTTCTATTAGCGGTAAATATTTTACACTGAACTAATCATTAAAATAAAAAGTTAAGGTTAAAACATCAATGTCTCTTGGAGGTAAAAAGAAACCTTAAAATTTAACTTATTATAAGTAAAAATTAAACCTAGTGTTTTTGTTTAGCTTTTTTATGTGAATAGGTAGATAGATAGTTTTTTTTTTTTTTGTACATTTAAATAAATATTTTGTTTGTGAATGAAGAATCCTAGAAAACCTATAGTGATTTTTACTATATTTCAGACGTCCCTACTTGTGGCAACCAGCAGTGCTGCCCCCCAAAGTAAGTTCAAGTGGTAACAGT
Organism: Mesoligia furuncula; assembly: GCA_916614155.1. NCBI lineage: Eukaryota > Metazoa > Arthropoda > Insecta > Lepidoptera > Noctuidae > Mesoligia > Mesoligia furuncula. The sequence goes on along the minus strand of OU744798.1, from coordinate 26,092,816 downwards.
ACCTATTCTTTACAGTTCGACGTATCGACATCGCATAAAGTTTATTTTTAATTTCCACAGATACCAAGCTTGGCATTACAATTCCCGAGGCGTGTAAGGGAAAAAGTTTCTGCTCCATCAGACCCGAAGGTTACGACGAAATCGAGGCTAAGATCAACAGCCTACTTCCAGTACACCTGATTGTAAGAAACTCATTGCATTATCAAATCTAATAATTATTACATTATCTTCAGTCCGTATCGGCCCCGTGCCTTGTCGCTTCTTGGCGTAGCTAGAAACTTCTCTCGAAAAATCGACATTATTGAAGAATTTTTTACTGTTTAATCGCTATTTTTTAGAGCCGTATATTATGACCAAGATGTAAGGTTTGTAGAGTTAGGCCTGGTAGAGTTAGGGGCTTGGTCTTGAGCTCTACATTAGATCTGATAACTTTTTAACAGTGAAAGTGTTAATTAAGTCTTGGCAACCTACTTTACATGAAATATTTTGGTGGGATTATTTATTAGGAAGCGTCATATATTATCTCTCATTAAATGACTGTGGTCAGTGCAGTTGGACCGCTGCCCCCCTAGACAAAATCTCTAGCTACGCCAATGCATATGCCAATAAGCAAATCTTATATTAGCGAATGCATTTATTTTCATAAGCGTTTGAGCTTAATTTGGCTGTATCCAACAAAGAGGATGCAGCCAAAATAAGCTTTTGAAAACACATTTTATTTTTTTAATCTGTACCTAATGTTTTGTTTAACAAATTTTCTCTGTTTTCATTACAGAACGTTGGCAGTAGGTACGGCGGCGGTCGTTATGAGGAGCCGCCTGAGGATGACGATAACTGTCCGAGCGAGACCAGGGTAAGATATTGAGCGTCAGCACTTTTAAGTATTCAGGGTGGCAGCATCTGCGCACAAACTGTAGGTAACCATGAATTGAGCAAATGATTCTAGACGGAGTAGCGTAGAAAATTTTCGAAGATTATAAAATCTGCTGTTTCATAGACAACTGCAACAATCATGTATGGAATCCATGGTAACAGGTCGATGGTCGATGGTCTTCGATGTCCCTGCCATCCTGTATGTGTACGACAAGAGTTCATTGTCACACTAATGGTCATCATTTCAGCCGAATGACGTCCACTGCTGGACATTGGCCTCCCCCAAAAAGACAGAATTTACGCAAAATTCTGCTAAACTGCCAACGTTTTTTAGGGTTCCGTACCCAAAGGGTAAAAACGGGACCCTATTACCAAGACTACACTGTCCGTCTGTCTGTCTGTCACCAGGCTGTATCTTATGAACCGTGATAGCTAGACAGTTGAAATTTTCACAGATGATGTATTTCTGTTGCAGCTATAAACAGCATAAATATTTAAGGGGGCTCCCATACAACAAACGTGTTTTTTTGGCGTGTTTTTGCGTTGTGGTACGAAACCCTTCGTGTGCGCGACTCGCACTTGGCCAGTTTTTTTTTTTTGCATGCGTTCTTATTTTTTTGTAGGTAGGTACTTGTTTAATCATATTTTTTATCAAAATAATTTACATTAAATCTGATTATTGAACTATTGTATTTCAGTGGGAGTCATTTTACCTCGCCAGCAACGGTCCGAAAGTGGACATCATCGTGCAAACTAAGCTATTTCCCCAAGAATTATCCGAAGTGACTTGCAAGTACGTAATTTCAGTAGAAATTCCTTTTAAATTTTGGTTTGGTCAAAGTCATTATTTCCCAGAATTCGATCCTTATTAGCGATGTCTGTCGAACGGTGTAATAATATAATGTGTTTTTTTTTTTTTCAAAATCAACAGGTTCGATTCCTGGCTAGAAATATAGATTTTTCAAAAATCCAATGATGCAGTTTTAGTTTTCATCAAAATCGGGCCCGCGACTCCTTTGAGTAGGTACTTTTCGCTTTTCCTCATAGTTTCGGATTTGGCCATCCACGCCCACTTGGAAAATTCACCCTGTATACCCAGGGGCGTAGCTACCGCCGTATCAGCCGTATCAATGATACGGAACCCCCGGGCTACAGAGGCCCCTAACGTATGTAAGCAGTAATTAGTAAAATGTTATCCACAAGGTCACTTAATCTCGTGCTTCCCGGGAAAAAAACATAAAAAACTGTCATACGTGCCTATAGAGTTTTCACTTCAGAAATGACAAAAGTAAAAAAAGTGCCCAAAAGTTGCAACATCCTACATCGGTTATTGCGGGATTCCCAATAACAAACCACGGAGAGCAATATTTACGCGTTTTATTTCATTCGGATTCAAACGTTATTACATTGTAATACAATACAATCTTGTTCTTCTGATTATTTATTGTTTAATTAGTTTGATTTGTGAAAAGAATGAGTGAAAGTAAAAGAGATTATCCCAATGGAGCTATGAAAAGAAAAAGTAAACAGAAAAAAAAATGCCCAAAATTTCTTCATTAATGAGAAATCTTTCTCTTCATTTGGGCCCCCAACTAATTTTGATACAGGGCCCCTCTAAGGCACGCTACGCTACTGTATATACCTAATGTGTTATTTTCCCGTTCAATAGGTACGACAAAACACGCTATAAGAGTCTCAAGGAAGGCAGTTCGCAATGCTTCACGAAATTAGAGCTCAGCAACTACAACATCGTGTCCACGTGCGAACAATCCTACGCAACGAAGCCTCTAATCGTGTACGATGAGAAGAAGCACCAGCTTTTTAGGAAGAATTACACAATTCCGGTCTGCTGCTCATGTTTCCACAGACGTACCTAACCCACAAGACGTGTTTTAAGCCTTTTTTAACCAACTTCAAAAAAAGAGGTTCTGTATTCGACCCGTATGTAAGTATGTATGATTATATGTCCGCTATTTTCTCAAAACTAATAAACCAATTTCGATTAACCTTTCTACATACTTTCAGAAAGGTTTTAGAATATAACACATTATGTAATTATAATAATAATAATTTATTTAATAAAAACGTTTACAAAAGGTGTACATTAAGAAGAAAAATTTTCCAGACAATTATAGTGCCTAAAAATAAAGTAAAACTAAAATATTTCTTTTTTATTACATTTGCAAGTAGTGATGGTTCGGAATTAGAGTGTTAGGTAGCGAATTATTCTTATGTACGAAGTTATATGCATAAATGTACTGCATCTCCTACATTTCTGTAAAAATGTTTTTACGAGTTAATTTTATAGCAAGACTTGTGCTTTCATCTTCCTTATGAACTACCTTACCTTACTGTTAGACATTGTATAAAGTTTCCAAACACTAATCTGCCATTTGAAAAGTATTATTAGTAGTTTAAGTTAAATTATATATAGTGTTAAGTAGTTAGTTAAGTTAAATTATTATTTAAAACTATGTAAATACCTACAGTAAAACCACATAAATAAAATGATTACAATAACTCAATCTTTTATTGATTAGATTTTATTACACACACACGCACAGACACAAACTGCCTACAGTATTTGTCTCTCCTTCTTTTTTTAACCCATCCAAAAGTTGTCTTTAAAAGATCGCTCTTATCGATAAGACCGCCCATTGTGTCACCCTTTGTAAAATGTCTATATTTATGTCATTTATATGGTGTGCAATGAGTGCATAATAAAGAGTATTCTATTCTAATCCACTCACGCTTACATTGCCGAAAATAGACATCTCCTGAAAATGCCAAATTGTTCGGCCGCCCAAAATCTACATCGAACGAAAACCACAGATTGTCCAGGCGCACTTTCGGACGTTTTATTTTTAGTTATTTTGTCTATGGGAGTATTGTTTGCATTCCAGGTTCTTTAGTCGAGTGGTTAGATGTAGTACATTTGTGCCAAAGACCGTGTGGTTGTATCGGCATTAAGAAATAAGTTATCTGTAAAACTTTGGAAGAACAATGGTATGTATATGATTCAGTATGAATATAGGGTATTTTTAGGTAAATAAAAAATAGGGTCATCGCTTTCGATTTTGAAATAATATTATTTTAACACGTTGACTGCCAGACAACAGACACAATAGAAAATCAGGTGACCGCGTTGGCAGTCAAAGCCGTAATTGTCGTAATGTAAACCAACAATAAAAATAAATAATTATTGAAAAAAATCAAAGTCTCTTAAAGTTACGAAAGAAGTTTTGTAATCTACCCTGGTCTATCCACTTGAAGAAACAGCCATTAGTTTAACAGCGGTCCATAGAATTTTTTTCTGTTCGAGTCGTGTATAAGTCGCGAGAAAGCCCCGCGGCCGTCGAAAAAAATGTACTGGGACATTCCTGATGACGTAACCGCGGGGAGAACGACGTGTGGGTGGTTCTGTGTTCGATAAAATGACTAATAAGTTACTTATTTTTAATGTAACTTAACATCGTACCTGAAATATTAAATTTAGCCCGGAGGTGAGAAGTAACGAGAATTACACTTAGCAAAGTAGTAAAGTGTAAACCATTGATTTGTGTTGTTGGTATTTTCGAAGTGTGTGTTCGAAAACACTCTGTGTATATGATGAAATAGGTTTCATTTCAACGTAGCATAAGAAGACTATACATTTTTTTTTTTTTTCTTATTTTGTAATCCGCGATCAGTTTTACTTTTAGCGGATGAGTTGGGGGTAAGCATTGACGGGAAGAGCGTGACTCCAGCGAGCCATCTACTCGTACGTGTTCGTGCTTAGGTCCACACAGGTGTGGGTGGACTACACGATGTCTTTCCTTTTAAGGGCGTTTTCGCCGTACTGCATTTCATACAAACTTTCAAGCCCTTATTTTCCGAAAAAAATAAACCGATTTTAATGAAACTTCGTACGCATAAGCAGGATATAAAGGTCTAAAAAGTTAGTAGAGAACATTTTCGAAATGTCTTATTTAAAAAAAGATAACTGGAAATCTCTGCTTCTATGAAAAATTTAAAATCGGTCTAATTTGGCTGTAACACTATTTTTAGAAATGGTGTGTAGGGGTGTAAGGGGTTCCAACTAACAGCTTTCGGGACTCAAGCCAACCTCACCTGGCTGTCGTGCACCCTGCTAGTAAACAAACGAGGCTAAGGCGACCCGCCAACACGCACTGGACCAGCGTGGTGGGTTACGGTCCAATCCTCCCCAAATGGACAGAAGAATAAAAGACAGGCCCCAAATGCCCGGCGACTCCAGAGATTGTGCTGCCGTGGACGGGCGCAGGCGCAGCCCTGGAGTCAAGGGAGCTAAGAATTTCCGGGTGAGATCGTCTAACCGTCAAACGACCTCTGCAAACTATATAACGGACACCGATACACTTCACATTCTCACCTACAATGTCCGGACGCTAATGAAGGACGAGCGAAGGCACCTGGAACATGGTAATTGGGGATTTTAACGCTAAGGTAGGAAGGAGGCAAGAACTGGACGACGAGGATAATCTCGGTCACTTTGGCTTAGGGGACCGCAACGAACGGGGTGTTCGTCTAAAGCAGTTTGCCTTTGGACAGAGCATGCAGATAGCTAATAGCTTATTTTTGAAGAAACCTCAACGGCGATGGACGTGGGTCGCACCCAATGGTTCCACGCGAAACGAAATTAACTACGTTTTATCATTAGACAAACAAATTATCAAGAATGTAAGTGTTATCAATAGAATTAAATACAGCTCCGATCACAGACCAATCCGTGCGACCAATCCGTGCAAAAGTTCGATTTGATTTCAAACTCCACCGAGCCAAATTTTTCACAAAACAAACTAAGCGCCTTTCTAAAGAGACGCTTATCAATAACTTAGAACATTTTAATCTCGAACTTCAAACTACTTTAAGGAACTAAAAGTTGATGAAACAGACGCAGAAGACCAATATAATTCAATAGTTACCGGAATAATCAAAAGTATTAAAACATAATGAACTCACCTAGAAATAAAAACAAATTAACAGCTCATAGTGTGAAAAGAAGGAAGAAAGGAAGGAATGGGGACAGCAGAATACAGAATATTAGATAGAGAAGTCAAAAGAAGTATTAGGAGAGATCTGAGAAACATTAATACACATCTAGTAAAAACAGCTTTAGAAAAACACTCATCTTTAAGGGTTTTGAAACATAGAGTGACGAAGGGAAAAACTTTTATCAATAGCTTAAAAGACAACGACGGAATAAAACACTATAATAGAGATAAAATCATGGAATTAGCGACCAAATTCTATACATCATTATATTCAGATCATTCACCACCCCCGATCAGCACAGAATACAGTCTCCCAGATTCCATTCCCTCAATAAGTGGTTATGAAGTGCACAGAGCACTTACAACCATGCGCTACAACAGAAGTCCTGAAGAAGATGGAATCACTACCGAAACATTAAAAATTGGCTCTAACACATTGCCCCACCTTACCAACCTATTTAATACAATATTAACGTCAGGAAATGTACCTAAGTCAATGTGCCATTCGAACATAATCCTTCGGCACAAAAAAGGCGACAAAAGCGATATCGGCAACTACCGCCCAATTAGTCTGACATCTCATATTTATAAAACTTTCATTAAGTTATACACAATCGCATCGACCGGAACCGGATAAACACCAGCCATCTCAGATCACCTTCACACACTAAACCAGACCCTTGAAAAATACACAGAATTCAATAAACCGTTATAACTTGCCTTCGTAGATTATACGAAGGCCTTTGATAGTATTAAACACTCAGAAATATTCACATCCCTAGAACACCAAGAACTTGAAAAACAATACATTGACCTTTTAAAAACCATTTTTAACAATAGCACGGCAAACAAAACTAAATACTTCTGGACCTTCATTCCAGATCCAAAAAGGCGTAAAACAAGGAGATCCGCTCTCTCCCAAATTGTTTACAAGCACACTTGAGGAGATATTTAAGTCACTGGCAGCCTCATGGAAGACCAAGGGTATTGACGTCGGCAAGAAGAGGCTGACAAACCTCCGATTTGCCGACGATATCGTCCTTTTTGCCGCCTCAGCTCTAGAACTCCAGACCATGCTCCAAGAGCTGAGCACGGCTAGCTTCAGGGTGGGACTTGCGAGAATCGGTCTAAAACCCAACTAATGACCAACAGCACTAAGCGTAGGGTCGAGGTAGATGGGCAGGAAATAATTTATGTCGATGAGTATATCTACTTGGGCCAGTTCAGTCTTTTCCTGTAACTTCTTGTTTTCAGTGCGGCAGCCAGATCGTTGGTGCCTTTGCAGTTTTTCCTGGTACCTTTTTGTGATGTTCTTGATCTCATCCATGACATAAATCATAGATGACCTGATAGAAATCATAGACCTTGTGTATTTCAGCGTTCGTGATAAGCCAAGGAACGCCACTAATTGACCTCAAAATAAAGTTCTGCATTCTCTGTATGATGCTAATGCTTAAGTTACAGGCGCTGCCCCAAAGTTGGATTCCATAAAGCCACACTGGCTTCAAGATGTTGTCGGTACTCAGTTTACTGTTACTATACTTAAATAATAAATAAATTATTTCTTTATTTCAAAAAGTGCCAACATAGTTACAGACATTACATTTACAACATACAGAAGTAGTATCTCAAACATAGGTCCCAGACTAGGTTTATACCTGTGACTTGGGATTCAGTGTTCCTCCATTATAAAAGTCATTACGTACCTACTCGTAAGTCGTGAAATAACAATCATGAGAATATGTGTGAAGGTGCTTTGTGAGGGGGTGTGTTTGTGTGTTTGTGGAATGTCAAGTGTAGGTATGTATGAAGATGAGATGTTTGTGTTGGTTGGACTATTTACTAGGAGAGGATAAAAGGTTTTCTTTTTCGCCGCAGTTTTTATCCATCAACCACGCTTTCACTGCGATTTTACATTTGTGTAAATTAAGTTTCTGTATCGCAAGCAGTTTACTGATCCTTTTATACAGTTTTTGACTGAGATAAGAGAAAAGAGGGGCAATTCTCGTAATTTTATGAATTTTATTTCAGTCTGATCTCAGTCTCAATCTGTCAAAAATACTACATTTTGACAATTTTTTGATATTTTGTTTGACGCCGAGATGAGACTGCGACTAGATTTTGAACGTTTTTAATTAAGAGAATTGGCCTTCTGGTGTTCAGCAAAGGTGGTATTACGTCTTACAGACTGGGCAAAACAATATTAGCTCGGCGTTTATTGATTATTTTTATTGGAACCCGGTGTTTTCTCAGGATACACCGAAGCACAAAGAGTTTCCTTACTGAAAGCACTTCACAGTCCTTGTAAAGCTTTTCTGTGGGGTATGTGTAAGGCTTGCAATACATTGCGAACTACTCTCTGTGCTCTCTCTAAGTTGAGGATGTAGCCTCGTGCTGGCAGGCAGTATGCAAGAAGTGATTGACAAAGTGACATGTAGAAGTTTCTTAAAAATGTAAATAAGTTTCCGTGTTGTTGCTACCAAGTTGCCTACGTGAGTATACCAGTTTAAAAAGACTGCGATTGAATTTTGCTAAGTGTGCATACATTGATGTTCAAGACTGGACATCATATTCTCCACAACACTCTCATTTCGAGAGTTACATTGTTTAATTTTAGGTTTACATTTACATTCAGTTTACTGTTACCTATGTAGGAAACTATGTGTGGTAGAAACATCAGTCCAAAAGTGACTATTTTCCATTGTGAATACGGAATGTAATCTCGATTCGACATTTGCCATTAGAGATCAGGAGATCTCGTTTTCAAAATATTAGAGATCAAGAGTTCGCCTACTTTTTTAAATGGTGTGTTATTTCATAATAAAAATCTTAAACTATGCGGCGTACCGCCAGGGGACCGCTCGATAGCTAATACCGCAAAATCCCGGCGTACCACCGGGGTGGTAGGTACGGCCGATTCACGTGGCTGTGACCCAGCGTTTGCCGCGTGAAGTGGCCGTATCACCGGTGGTACGCCGGGATTTTGCAGTATTAGCGATCGAGCGGTCCCCCGGTGGTACGCCCCGAGGTTTTAGCTGTTAAAACTTAACCTACTAGGGGTATTCCTGTCATATATTCGAGAGAGGCGGTTGTATTGTTCATCTTGTAAGTGAATTTGGAGCCTCTAGTTGCCTTAGTGCTTATCATGCGAAGGCAATGGCGCAATACAAATTCACCTGCACGACTGACGCTGCCCTGTCGCAAGCAGCCGTCGTCCGCTGTGCGCGTGCACCGTGTGCGTCTAATCGCTGCGTTTAGCAGTAGCGAGCAAAGTAGCGAGAGCGTGCGACTGAGCTACAACTTGACGCCAAGTGTGCGGAGCTTTGAATAAAATATATGATAAAAACATTTTTACAAAAGAAGTCGGTTGTTTTTTTTTTTGTAAAAATGATTTTATTTTTCACTTTTTAGTTGGTCAGTTTGTAATTTATCTAAGTTACAATAGTCTAATGCCAACTGTTCATCACCTTTTACAAAATATTGCTTTTCCCGATGCTAGGACGTTAATTGTTGAGGAGTTCTCCCGGTAAGAACCAGGAGAACTCCTCAACAATCACTCACCATACGCATTGTGACGAGCATAAAATGCTTAGCAACCATATTAAAGTAATCGAATCGCAACCCGTGAAATATTTGTCATTGAGTAGTTTCGACGGCCATCTGTGGTCTTCATCATCAGCTCCACTTTACCAAATGATGATTTCCGAGAGCAAATGCTCAAGTTACTTTAAAAAATACCCAAATCGCTACAGGTTTGCCTATAAAATTTGAGGGTTTTCCTCGATTTCCATGGGATCCTCTCATCAAATTCCAACTTGATGATAATGGGACCACCTCGAGAGTATACCCTTTCAAATAAAAAAATTACTTTTGGAATCGGTCCAGCCGTCTTCGAGTAATCAGTGAACATAGCTACTGTAGACTGTTGAGGAGTTCCCTTAACTGTCCTTCGTCTTCATCATCAGACCCCTAATGACAGTCACAACCCATCTAGGTGTAAAGTTCACATCAATACAAATTAATCAAGCCCAAACACAAGGTAACTGCTGTAAATCGTTGAGGAGTCCTCTTGACTGTCTTTCGGTTCCATCATTAGATCGACTCCAGGCCTTCATTAAATTGTAGTGATTTAAAATACTTAATGAAAAAGTTAACAAACGCACTAGTAGTCCTACGATTTTCGAATGTTCCCCTCGATTTCACTGGGATGCCATCATCAGATCCTGGTTTCCTTATCGTGGGACCACCCTTGGCGTATATCCTTTCCAACAAAAAAATGAATAATCAGAATCGGTTCATAAACGACGAAGTTATCCGCGAACACACATAAAAAAAAAACATATATACGGTCGAATTGAGAAACGTCCTCCTTTTTTGAAGTCGGTTAAAAAATTGTAGACCGCAGCCTATCGTTGCGTCTAATTGCCGAGCTGTCGCAGTCGCATGTCGTATAGAGTGCTTTTTTTTAGGAAACGGCATCTCGTAGTTGACTTTGAGAGATCGTGACTACTTTGCCGGGTGCGCCATGTCATTATCATCTGCCTAGCCTTTTCCCAACTACGTTGGGGTCGGCTTCCAGTCTAACCGGATTCAGCTGAATACCAGTATTTTACATGGAGCGACTGCCTATCTGACCTCCACAACCCAGTTACTGGGTAATACTAATATTTTGACTGGCCCGTTGGTCTAGTGGTTAGTGGCCCTGACTGCTATGCCGGAGGTCGTGGGTTCGATTCCCACCCAGGACAAATGTTTGTGTGATGAGCATGATCATTTGTTCTGTGTCTGGGTGTAATTTATCTATAATATGTATGTATTTAGAAATATATAAGTATGTTTATCAGTTGTCTAGTACCCATAACACAAGCTCTGCTTAGCTTGGGACTAGACGGCGTTGCGTGATAGTTGTCGAATATATTATTATATTATTATTATAATACGATACCCCTTGGTACGACTGGTTGTCAGACTTTCGGTCTTCTGACTACCCGTAACGACTGTAAAAGATCCACCAGCCGGGACCAACGGCTTAACGTGCTTTCCGAGGCACGGAGGGGTCACGGTATGTAAAGATGGTCCATCCACAGACCAACCGCGGCAAGCGTAGCTTAACCTGATCGATCGACCTGTGCGGCTGTTATTATTTAGCCACGGGCCTCTCTCTCTCTCGGGCCCCGGGTGTGCCATGTCTTAAGATTTATTATAGAGAGGTTATCAAAAAAAAAATGCCATAGAAAAACTGTCAAACCATGATCCCATGTCTCAGTGATGCCATCTAGCATAATATAACAAAATTACATAATAGCCTTGTTTGACATAATACACTTTTACCGACAGCAACCTTTGATTAAAAAACATTTTTACAAAAAAAAAAACAACCGAATTCCAAAAAAAACACTACAAAATGAAAAATAACTTTAATTTCGGAAGTCGGTGTCTTTGGTTCCGCATTTTCGTTTCAAATGTTTTTATTTTTCACTTTTTAGTGGGTCAGTTTGTAATTTATCTAAGTTACAATAGCGTAATGCCAACTGTTCATCACCTTTTACAAAATATTGCTTTTCCCGATGCTGGGACGTTAATTGTTGAGGAGTCCTCCCGGTAAGAACCAGGAGATCCTCAACAATCACTCGAAATACGCATTGTGAGGAGCATAAATTGCTTAGCAACCATATTAAAGTAATACGTACGAATCGCAACCCGTGAAATATTTGTCAGTGAGTAGTTCCGATGGCCATCTGTGATCTTCATCATCAGCTCCACTATACCAAATGATGATTTCCGAGAGCAAACGCTCAAGTTACTTTAAAAAATATCCAAATCGTTGTAGCTTTGCCTATAAAATTTGAGGGTTTCCCTCGATTTCCATGGAATCCTCTCATCAGATTCCAACTTGATGATAATGGGACCACCTCGAGAGTACACCCTTTCAAATAAAAAAGAACTTTTGGAATCGATCCAGCAGTATTCGAGTAATCGGTGAACATACACAAGGTAGCTACTGTAAACTGTTGAGGAGTTCCCTTAACTGTCCTTCGTCTTCATCATCAGACCCCTAATGACAGTCACAACCCATCTAAGTGTAAAGTTCACATCAATACAAATTAATCAAGCCCAAACACAAGGTAACTGCTGTAAATCGTTGAGGAGTCCCCTCGACTGTCTTTCGGCTCCATCATCAGATCGACTCCAGGCCTTCATTAAATTGTAGCACTTTTAAATACTTAATGAAAAAATTAACAAATGCACTAGTCGCTCCAACGATTTTCGAATGTTCCCCTCGATTTCACTGGGATCCTGGTTTCCTTATCATGGGACCACCCTTGGCATATTTCCTTTCCAACAAGAAAAGAATAATCAAAATCGGTTCATAAACGACGAAGTTATCCGCGAACAAACATATTTTCTTTGAAAATAATTTTCTTTTGCACACATGTCACAATGCGACACGAGATATGTGATAAGTCATAAATCATTATTTTATTAATTTGTTACCAAGTAGATACCAAGTACGTGACGTGGAAGGGCGAGACAGCAGGTTGACTCCATCTACAAGGACGCAATTCCAGGGGAGTGCCCGATCCATCCATTATCTTTTCCACAGTCCTATTATATCCTTCACCTATTTAATTTGCCAAGGCTTGGGCTTAACAGTAAATTTTAAACCATCTTATGTTCATGCTGCCTATCCAGTGATACTGCCTATCCAGTGCAAACTAGCTATCGCCCGTGCTATCGCTGTGGCTTTATTTGTGCTGACTCCATTTTCATAAGGTGTTGCGAGTTCTAATGATGACAAATTTAAGTGTGAATAAGTCCATGATTGAATAAGTTAATATTATTGCATTCCATTTACATACCTACATACTAATTGTGAACAAAGGTAGGTCCCATAATAATAAAAAATTGTAGTGCAGTGTGAGTAATTAGCCGACCGAACTTTCCAGAGGTTTCGAGCGCCAGCGCGAGCGCGCAAACATCGAGCGAAGACAAAGGATCACGCGGTCGGTTATTGATAACGCGTGATCTACCTGTGGTTCACAAAGAACTACGAGTTAGCGAGTGGGAATCAGGTTTGCGGGACTAACGGTATTTATATTGTTTTCATTTATTTTGTCATCGAGAATGTCTGAAACAGAATTTAAGGATTTATCTAAGAAACGTAGCACGATTAAAGGAAGGATTACTCATTTTAAAAACTATTTGAATGAATTTCAGAATTTAAAAAATGTGACACAAAAACACATTAAGGAATTAGGTTTACGATTATCAAAGTTTGAGGTTTTATTTAACGAGTTTGATACAATTCAGAGTAGAATAGAAGTTTTATCGGATGATAGTGATGTGCAACTTGTTGAGCGTTCTGAAATGGAAAACCAGTTTTATTCTTTGATTACTTTAGCTCAAGAAACAGTGCAGCTGAATCAAGAACAGTTTAGTGACGCTGATGATAACTTTTCTAAAACTAAAGTAAATTCGTGTAGTCATGATAACATAAATGTTAAGTTACCTATGATTCAACTGCCTGTTTTCGATGGAGATTATAGCAAGTGGCTCGAGTTCCGAGACACTTTTAAATCATTGATACATGATAATACAAAAATAAGTGGTATCAATAAATTTCATTATTTACGTTCATCATTGCAGGGTAGTGCTTCGGTTGTTATCAAATCTTTGGAAATTTCTAATGATAATTATGATGTTGCTTGGCAACTTATATGTGAAAGATTTAATAACAAAGGTCAACTTATTACTAATCATTTTCAGGATTTATTAAGTATTGAATCATTGCCTAAAGAATCCGATGAATTACTTAGAAACTTAGTAGATCACATCACAAAGCATTTACGAGCTCTTAACACATTGGGGGAGCCCACTGATAATTGGGATTCATTAATTGTTCATATGTTCGCATACAAATTAGATTCAGTAACATTGCGTAAATGGGAAGAAATTAAGGACCGTCGACGTTCACCTACGTTACAGGAGTTTAAGGAGTTCTTGCGGAAAAGGGCTGACGTTTTAGAATCCTTACCCCGAACCAGTTCTGCGTCTAAAAAACCTGAAACAAACAAAAAATTAGATAAACACCAAAAATCATTTGTGGCTTCTGCTTCTGAGTCAGGTACTCAGAATGCATCAAAAATTAAATGTTTATTGTGTAGTGGTGAACATCGTATCTATGCATGCAATAAGTTTCTTGATATGTCTCCTGAATTACGTTATACTGAAGTTTTAAAGTTGAAGTTGTGTGCAAACTGTTTTCGTGGCGGTCATTTTGCAAGTCAATGTCGATTAGGCCCATGTCGAGATTGCGGTCGTAGACATCATACATTGTTACATAAGTCTAAGCCAGTTACGGCAAATAATGTTGTTCAAATCAATGAAGTTAGTGAGGTAACAAACACTAACGATCCAAGCAATGATAGCAAGAATGCACATTCGGTTTCATTATCCTCCTGTGTAACAAGTCAGGTCTTGTTATCAACAGCAGTTGTTAAAATCGTGGATGAGAGAACGAATCAGTGCCATGATGTACGAGCCTTATTGGACTCAGGTAGTCAGTCATCTTTTATAATTAGTTCATTAAAAAATAGGTTAGGCCTTCTGAGTCAAAAGGTACCATCGGTTAATGTAACAGGCATCAATAACATGTGTTTCAATACAATGGAAAGGTGTACAATTACACTGAAGCTTAAACAGTTTACAAAGAAAGTAAACTGTTTAACAATTAATCAAATTTCTAAAAATTTACCTTCTGAGGAAGTGGATATCACAAACTTTGATATTCCACAAAACATACAATTGGCAGATCCGACATTTTATCGTCCCTCTCAAGTTGAATTATTACTAGGGGCAGACGTTTTTTGGGATCTGATTATAGCAGGTCAAATAAAGCTCGGACACAACAAACCAATGTTAAACAATTCGTTGTTAGGATGGTTAGTGGTTGGTCCGACGATGTGTGCCAGTTACGATAAAGGTAATAACATAAATTGTAATTTTAGTCATGAAATAAGAAATCAGTTACGTAAATTTTGGGAACTTGAGGAATTACCCTCTAAGTTACCCTGGAATCAAGAAGAAACATTGTGCGAAGATCATTTTGTAAAAAATACTCATAGGTTAAATAACGGTAAATTTTGCGTGAGTTTGCCGTTGAAGGGCGATCCACTGGACTTAGGTGATTCATTTACAATGTCATTCAAACGGTTAATCCAGTTGGAGAAACGGTTCCGACGGCAACCTCATGTCAAACAACAATATTGTGAATTCATTCAAGAATATAAAGACTTGGGCCATTTGTCGGAGATTGAAAAACCTGAAGTGGCGAATTATTTACCTCACCATCCAGTTTTACGGGATAAAAGTGAAACAACAAAATGCCGTGTTGTTTTTGATGCTTCGGCAAAAACTACTTCAGGTCTTTCACTTAATGATATCTTAATGGTAGGGCCTACGATTCAGGAAGACATCTTTTCAATTCTCGTTCGCTTTCGTCAGCATAGGTTCGTATTAATAGGAGATATTGAAAAGATGTATCGCCAAATAGTACTCGAAGAAAAACATAGACATTTACACATGATCCTTTGGAGAAATAATGAAAACGAACCGTTGCAATACTTACAGTTAAATACAGTCACGTACGGAACATCTTCGGCACCATTTTTAAGTGTCAGATGTTTATTCGAAGTGGCTGATTCCTGTGATGATGAACTCATAACCAATATAATAAAACACGATTTTTACGTCGACGATCTGTGTACTGGTCATCAGGATCCTGAAAAGTTAAAATACATATTAGAATCAATAAAGAACACATTAAATACAGCTCAAATGAATCTACGTAAAATTAAATCTAATTGTACTTACCTTTTTAATGATGATAAAATGTTTCACGGGCAAAGCAATGTTGAATTTACTAAAGAATGTAGCACACTAGGAATAAAGTGGAATCCGTCAACGGACAAATTGATGATAAATTTACCTGAATGTAAGCAACAGAATAATGATCCTAATAAGTGTACGAAACGTATCATTTTATCAATCGTAGCAAGTATATTTGACCCACTTGGGGTTTTTAGTGTCTGCACAATATTATTGAAGAGTTTATTACAAGAACTTTGGTCATTAAAATTACATTGGGATGATGATGTACCTATCAATATAAGAAATTTATGGCAAAAAATGTTTAAGGGTTTTCGTACACTGTCCCTATTCGAAATTGAACGTTATGGTATGTGTGATAACCCAAACCACATAGAAATTCATGTATTTTGCGATGCATCTATAAAGGCGTATGCCGCCTGTATATACATTCGCAGTATCGACAATAACGGTGTAGTTTCGGTCAAGCTCCTATGCGCTAAAGCTAAAGTTTCACCTCTAAAAGCAATTACGATACCTAGATTAGAATTATGTGGTGCCCTACTCGGGAGTCGCCTCTGTGATAGGGTCACGAAAGCTTTACGTTGCAATGTTAGTAGGTATGTATATTGGACTGATTCACAAATAGTATTGTCATGGTTAAAAACAACTACACCTGCGAAATTAAAAACTTTTGTCTCGAATCGTATCTCAGAAATTACTGATTTGTCTCGTCGTGGAGTATGGAAATATGTTCCGTCTGCTCTGAACCCGGCAGACCTAGCATCACGAGGTATTTTACCAGAGGAATTGCCTGAAGCCAAGTTATGGTGGAATGGGCCGTCCTTCCTGCTGCACGATGAAACAGATTGGCCTTCTCAATCGTTCAAGTTAGGCTTGGACTTACCAGAGATTAAGGTAGCAACCGTAACATTAAAGCAATCTGACAAAGATATTATAGACATTGAAAGATTTTCAAAGTTCAACAAACTAAGAAGAACAGTTGCTTTCGTGTTACGATTTATACATAATTGTAAACATTCTAATAATAAGAGGCAAGGTTCATTAACAGTGATGGAATTGCAAACAGCTGACATCAAGTTAATTTCACTTGCACAATGCAGGTCATTTGAAAATGAAATAAATTCTTTAAAAAAGGGCACAACAATTAATATTAAGTCAAAAATTCTAAGTTTAAATCCATATCTTGATGCAGATGGTGTTATGCGCGTGGGAGGCAGGTTAGATAATTCTACATATGATAACAATAAAAAACATCCCGTGATTGTTGATTCAAAACACTACCTAACAAAACTTTTATTTGAACATTATCATTTACAGTTATTACATGCAGGCCCGCAGCTACTACTTTCAAGCGTACGCGAAATGTATTGGCCAGTAGGAGGAAGACATTTAGCACGGCAGACGTACCGAAAATGCGTAACATGTAGACGTGTGAAAGGAGAAGTTGCTGGCCAGATCATGGGAGGTTTACCATCTCAGCGTATAACACCAGGGTATCCATTCCAGATTGTAGGAACAGATTATGCTGGTCCCTTTTATATTATAAATAAAAGGGGCCGCGGTGCAAGGTTGCTTAAAGCTTATTTATGTTTATTCATATGTTTTAAAACAAAGGCAGTTCATTTAGAACTTGCGGGTGATTTAAGCACTCAAAGTTTCATTTTAGTCTTTAGACGATTTATTTCAAGAAGAGGAAAACCTCTCGAGATATTTTCCGATAATGGTAGAAACTTTGTAGGAGCTAGTAAAGAGTTAGGAAAGTTTCTTACCGAATTAAGTGATTCTGTATCAGACAATTTTTCTAGTGAAGGTATACAATTCAGATTCTCACCCGCTTACTCGCCAAACTACGGTGGGCTTTATGAGGCCGCTATAAAGTCGGCTAAGTTCCACATCAAACGCATAGTGGGAAATATACACTTAACTGCTGAAGAACTCACTACTGTGTTCGTCCAGGTCGAGGCAATATTAAATTCTCGACCTCTCTATCCACTGTCATCCGATCCTCACGACCTCTCCCCATTGTCCCCAGGGCACTTCCTCATCGGAAGACCACTGACGTCACTGCCGGCTCCAGACTTACGGGAAGTCAAGACTCACCTACTGCATCGCTACGCCAAAATCGAGCAAATGCGTCAGCACTTTTGGTCACGGTGGAGCCGTGAATACATTTGCGAACTTCAGCAGCGCACAAAATGGCTTACAAAAAGGCCTAATATGCAACCAGGACAACTTGTGCTGATTAAGGAAGAGCACAGTCCACCACTCAAATGGCCGCTTGGTAGGATCAAGCAATTCTATCCTGGGACAGATGGCTGCAGCAGGGTTGCGGACGTGGAAACCACAAGGGGAACCATTCGCCGCGCAATCACCAGACTATGTCCTCTTCTGGACGAGGACACAGAAGTGCTTGAAGCCCCCTAGGCCTTCAAGGGCCGGGAGATTGTTGCCGCCGCTACAAACGTACTGGTGTGAGCGGGACAGCGAGCGCCGCGCCAACGACTCGCCTGATTGCCAGAGACCATCGAGACCGCCGCGGAGTGCGCACGTAGTACCTACATAAATCATAGTTATAACTATGATTTATGTAGGTACTACGTGCGTTAACATTTACTAAGTACTTTACGTATGACGTATACGTCATAC
The DNA here is from genome assembly GCA_916614155.1 of Mesoligia furuncula. Taxonomy (NCBI): domain Eukaryota; kingdom Metazoa; phylum Arthropoda; class Insecta; order Lepidoptera; family Noctuidae; genus Mesoligia; species Mesoligia furuncula. The sequence goes on along the minus strand of OU744798.1, from coordinate 26,074,394 downwards.
GTAAAGTACTTAGTAAATAACTATGATTTATGTAGGTACTACGTGCGCACTCCGCGGCGGTCTCGATGGTCTCTGGCAATCAGGCGAGTCGTTGGCGCGGCGCTCGCTGTCCCGCTCACACCAGTACGTTTGTAGCGGCGGCAACAATCTCCCGGCCCTTGAAGGCCTAGGGGGCTTCAAGCACTTCTGTGTCCTCGTCCAGAAGAGGACATAGTCTGGTGATTGCGCGGCGAATGGTTCCCCTTGTGGTTTCCACGTCCGCAACCCTGCTGCAGCCATCTGTCCCAGGATAGAATTGCTTGATCCTACCAAGCGGCCATTTGAGTGGTGGACTGTGCTCTTCCTTAATCAGCACAAGTTGTCCTGGTTGCATATTAGGCCTTTTTGTAAGCCATTTTGTGCGCTGCTGAAGTTCGCAAATGTATTCACGGCTCCACCGTGACCAAAAGTGCTGACGCATTTGCTCGATTTTGGCGTAGCGATGCAGTAGGTGAGTCTTGACTTCCCGTAAGTCTGGAGCCGGCAGTGACGTCAGTGGTCTTCCGATGAGGAAGTGCCCTGGGGACAATGGGGAGAGGTCGTGAGGATCGGATGACAGTGGATAGAGAGGTCGAGAATTTAATATTGCCTCGACCTGGACGAACACAGTAGTGAGTTCTTCAGCAGTTAAGTGTATATTTCCCACTATGCGTTTGATGTGGAACTTAGCCGACTTTATAGCGGCCTCATAAAGCCCACCGTAGTTTGGCGAGTAAGCGGGTGAGAATCTGAATTGTATACCTTCACTAGAAAAATTGTCTGATACAGAATCACTTAATTCGGTAAGAAACTTTCCTAACTCTTTACTAGCTCCTACAAAGTTTCTACCATTATCGGAAAATATCTCGAGAGGTTTTCCTCTTCTTGAAATAAATCGTCTAAAGACTAAAATGAAACTTTGAGTGCTTAAATCACCCGCAAGTTCTAAATGAACTGCCTTTGTTTTAAAACATATGAATAAACATAAATAAGCTTTAAGCAACCTTGCACCGCGGCCCCTTTTATTTATAATATAAAAGGGACCAGCATAATCTGTTCCTACAATCTGGAATGGATACCCTGGTGTTATACGCTGAGATGGTAAACCTCCCATGATCTGGCCAGCAACTTCTCCTTTCACACGTCTACATGTTACGCATTTTCGGTACGTCTGCCGTGCTAAATGTCTTCCTCCTACTGGCCAATACATTTCGCGTACGCTTGAAAGTAGTAGCTGCGGGCCTGCATGTAATAACTGTAAATGATAATGTTCAAATAAAAGTTTTGTTAGGTAGTGTTTTGAATCAACAATCACGGGATGTTTTTTATTGTTATCATATGTAGAATTATCTAACCTGCCTCCCACGCGCATAACACCATCTGCATCAAGATATGGATTTAAACTTAGAATTTTTGACTTAATATTAATTGTTGTGCCCTTTTTTAAAGAATTTATTTCATTTTCAAATGACCTGCATTGTGCAAGTGAAATTAACTTGATGTCAGCTGTTTGCAATTCCATCACTGTTAATGAACCTTGCCTCTTATTATTAGAATGTTTACAATTATGTATAAATCGTAACACGAAAGCAACTGTTCTTCTTAGTTTGTTGAACTTTGAAAATCTTTCAATGTCTATAATATCTTTGTCAGATTGCTTTAATGTTACGGTTGCTACCTTAATCTCTGGTAAGTCCAAGCCTAACTTGAACGATTGAGAAGGCCAATCTGTTTCATCGTGCAGCAGGAAGGACGGCCCATTCCACCATAACTTGGCTTCAGGCAATTCCTCTGGTAAAATACCTCGTGATGCTAGGTCTGCCGGGTTCAGAGCAGACGGAACATATTTCCATACTCCACGACGAGACAAATCAGTAATTTCTGAGATACGATTCGAGACAAAAGTTTTTAATTTCGCAGGTGTAGTTGTTTTTAACCATGACAATACTATTTGTGAATCAGTCCAATATACATACCTACTAACATTGCAACGTAAAGCTTTCGTGACCCTATCACAGAGGCGACTCCCGAGTAGGGCACCACATAATTCTAATCTAGGTATCGTAATTGCTTTTAGAGGTGAAACTTTAGCTTTAGCGCATAGGAGCTTGACCGAAACTACACCGTTATTGTCGATACTGCGAATGTATATACAGGCGGCATACGCCTTTATAGATGCATCGCAAAATACATGAATTTCTATGTGGTTTGGGTTATCACACATACCATAACGTTCAATTTCGAATAGGGACAGTGTACGAAAACCCTTAAACATTTTTTGCCATAAATTTCTTATATTGATAGGTACATCATCATCCCAATGTAATTTTAATGACCAAAGTTCTTGTAATAAACTCTTCAATAATATTGTGCAGACACTAAAAACCCCAAGTGGGTCAAATATACTTGCTACGATTGATAAAATGATACGTTTCGTACACTTATTAGGATCATTATTCTGTTGCTTACATTCAGGTAAATTTATCATCAATTTGTCCGTTGACGGATTCCACTTTATTCCTAGTGTGCTACATTCTTTAGTAAATTCAACATTGCTTTGCCCGTGAAACATTTTATCATCATTAAAAAGGTAAGTACAATTAGATTTAATTTTACGTAGATTCATTCGAGCTGTATTTAATGTGTTCTTTATTGATTCTAATATGTATTTTAACTTTTCAGGATCCTGATGACCAGTACACAGATCGTCGACGTAAAAATCGTGTTTTATTATATTGGTTATGAGTTCATCATCACAGGAATCAGCCACTTCGAATAAACATCTGACACTTAAAAATGGTGCCGAAGATGTTCCGTACGTGACTGTATTTAACTGTAAGTATTGCAACGGTTCGTTTTCATTATTTCTCCAAAGGATCATGTGTAAATGTCTATGTTTTTCTTCGAGTACTATTTGGCGATACATCTTTTCAATATCTCCTATTAATACGAACCTATGCTGACGAAAGCCAACGAGAATTGAAAAGATGTCTTCCTGAATCGTAGGCCCTACCATTAAGATATCATTAAGTGAAAGACCTGAAGTAGTTTTTGCCGAAGCATCAAAAACAACACGGCATTTTGTTGTTTCACTTTTATCCCGTAAAACTGGATGGTGAGGTAAATAATTCGCCACTTCAGGTTTTTCAATCTCCGACAAATGGCCCAAGTCTTTATATTCTTGAATGAATTCACAATATTGTTGTTTGACATGAGGTTGCCGTCGGAACCGTTTCTCCAACTGGATTAACCGTTTGAATGACATTGTAAATGAATCACCTAAGTCCAGTGGATCGCCCTTCAACGGCAAACTCACGCAAAATTTACCGTTATTTAACCTATGAGTATTTTTTACAAAATGATCTTCGCACAATGTTTCTTCTTGATTCCAGGGTAACTTAGAGGGTAATTCCTCAAGTTCCCAAAATTTACGTAACTGATTTCTTATTTCTTGACTAAAATTACAATTTATGTTATTACCTTTGTCGTAACTGGCACACATCGTCGGACCAACCACTAACCATCCTAACAACGAATTGTTTAACATTGGTTTGTTGTGTCCGAGCTTTATTTGACCTGCTATAATCAGATCCCAAAAAACGTCTGCCCCTAGTAATAATTCAACTTGAGAGGGACGATAAAATGTCGGATCTGCCAATTGTATGTTTTGTGGAATATCAAAGTTTGTGATATCCACTTCCTCAGAAGGTAAATTTTTAGAAATTTGATTAATTGTTAAACAGTTTACTTTCTTTGTAAACTGTTTAAGCTTCAGTGTAATTGTACACCTTTCCATTGTATTGAAACACATGTTATTGATGCCTGTTACATTAACCGATGGTACCTTTTGACTCAGAAGGCCTAACCTATTTTTTAATGAACTAATTATAAAAGATGACTGACTACCTGAGTCCAATAAGGCTCGTACATCATGGCACTGATTCGTTCTCTCATCCACGATTTTAACAACTGCTGTTGATAACAAGACCTGACTTGTTACACAGGAGGATAATGAAACCGAATGTGCATTCTTGCTATCATTGCTTGGATCGTTAGTGTTTGTTACCTCACTAACTTCATTGATTTGAACAACATTATTTGCCGTAACTGGCTTAGACTTATGTAACAATGTATGATGTCTACGACCGCACTCTCGACATGGGCCTAATCGACATTGACTTGCAAAATGACCGCCACGAAAACAGTTTGCACACAACTTCAACTTTAAAACTTCAGTATAACGTAATTCAGGAGACATATCAAGAAACTTCTTGCATGCATAGATACGATGTTCACCACTACACAATAAACATTTAATTTTTGATGCATTCTGAGTACCCGACTCAGAAGCAGAAGCCACAAATGATTTTTGGTGTTTATCTAATTTTTTGTTTGTTTCAGGTTTTTTAGACGCAGAACTGGTTCGGGGTAAGGATTCTAAAACGTCAGCCCTTTTCCGCAAGAACTCCTTAAACTCCTGTAACGTAGGTGAACGTCGACGGTCCTTAACTTCTTCCCATTTACGCAATGTTACCGAATCTAATTTGTATGCGAACATATGAACAATTAATGAATCCCAATTATCAGTGGGCTCCCCCAATGTGTTAAGAGCTCGTAAATGCTTTGTGATGTGATCTACTAAGTTTCTAAGTAATTCATCGGATTCTTTAGGCAATGATTCAATACTTAATAAATCCTGAAAATGATTAGTAATAAGTTGACCTTTGTTATTAAATCTTTCACATATAAGTTGCCAAGCAACATCATAATTATCATTAGAAATTTCCAAAGATTTGATAACAACCGAAGCACTACCCTGCAATGATGAACGTAAATAATGAAATTTATTGATACCACTTATTTTTGTATTATCATGTATCAATGATTTAAAAGTGTCTCGGAACTCGAGCCACTTGCTATAATCTCCATCGAAAACAGGCAGTTGAATCATAGGTAACTTAACATTTATGTTATCATGACTACACGAATTTACTTTAGTTTTAGAAAAGTTATCATCAGCGTCACTAAACTGTTCTTGATTCAGCTGCACTGTTTCTTGAGCTAAAGTAATCAAAGAATAAAACTGGTTTTCCATTTCAGAACGCTCAACAAGTTGCACATCACTATCATCCGATAAAACTTCTATTCTACTCTGAATTGTATCAAACTCGTTAAATAAAACCTCAAACTTTGATAATCGTAAACCTAATTCCTTAATGTGTTTTTGTGTCACATTTTTTAAATTCTGAAATTCATTCAAATAGTTTTTAAAATGAGTAATCCTTCCTTTAATCGTGCTACGTTTCTTAGATAAATCCTTAAATTCTGTTTCAGACATTCTCGATGACGAAATAAATGAAAACAATATAAATACCGTTAGTCCCGCAAACCTGATTCCCACTCGCTAACTCGTAGTTGTGAACCACAGGTAGATCACGCGTTATCAATAACCGACCGCGTGATCCTTTGTCTTCGCTCGATGTTTGCGCGCTCGCGCTGGCGCTCGAAACCTCTGGAAAGTTCGGTCGGCTAATTACTCACACTGCACTACAATTTTTTATTATGGGACATACCTTTGTTCACAATTAGTATGTAGGTAGGTAAATGGAATGCAATAATATTAACTTATTCAATCATGGACTTATTCACACTTAAATTTGTCATCATTAGAACTCGCAACACCTTATGAAAATGGAGTCAGCACAAATAAAGCCACAGCGATAGCACAGGCGATAGCTAGTTTGCACTGGATAGGCAGTATCACTGGATAGGCAGCATGAACATAAGATGGTTTAAAATTTACTGTTAAGCCCAAGCCTTGGCAAATTAAATAGGTGAAGGATATAATAGGACTGTGGAAAAGATAATGGATGGATCGGGCACTCCCCTGGAATTGCGTCCTTGTAGATGGAGTCAACCTGCTGTCTCGCCCTGGATCCTCTTGCTCAGCTCGTTCTTCCACGTCACGCGTCCGCGCGACGTCCTGTCACGGTCGCCAAATATCCTCTGGGGATAATGTTGGGTTTCTTCTTGGGGCCTCTTCAATAAAACGACGTTGGTTGGTATACTGTTAACATTTACTGCTTTACTTTTTACAAAATTTTAACTACTGTACTACGTGCGCACTCCGCGGCGGTCTCGATGGTCTCTGGCAATCAGGCGAGTCGTTGGCGCGGCGCTCGCTGTCCCGCTCACACCAGTACGTTTGTAGCGGCGGCAACAATCTCCCGGCCCTTGAAGGCCTAGGGGGCTTCAAGCACTTCTGTGTCCTCGTCCAGAAGAGGACATAGTCTGGTGATTGCGCGGCGAATGGTTCCCCTTGTGGTTTCCACGTCCGCAACCCTGCTGCAGCCATCTGTCCCAGGATAGAATTTCTTGATCCTACCAAGCGGCCATTTGAGTGGTGGACTGTGCTCTTCCTTAATCAGCACAAGTTGTCCTGGTTGCATATTAGGCCTTTTTGTAAGCCATTTTGTGCGCTGCTGAAGTTCGCAAATGTATTCACGGCTCCACCGTGACCAAAAGTGCTGACGCATTTGCTCGATTTTGGCGTAGCGATGCAGTAGGTGAGTCTTGACTTCCCGTAAGTCTGGAGCCGGCAGTGACGTCAGTGGTCTTCCGATGAGGAAGTGCCCTGGGGACAATGGCGAGAGGTCGTGAGGATCGGATGACAGTGGATAGAGAGGTCGAGAATTTAATATTGCCTCGACCTGGACGAACACAGTAGTGAGTTCTTCAGCAGTTAAGTGTATATTTCCCACTATGCGTTTGATGTGGAACTTAGCCGACTTTATAGCGGCCTCATAAAGCCCACCGTAGTTTGGCGAGTAAGCGGGTGAGAATCTGAATTGTATACCTTCACTAGAAAAATTGTCTGATACAGAATCACTTAATTCGGTAAGAAACTTTCCTAACTCTTTACTAGCTCCTACAAAGTTTCTACCATTATCGGAAAATATCTCGAGAGGTTTTCCTCTTCTTGAAATAAATCGTCTAAAGGCTAAAATGAAACTTTGAGTGCTTAAATCACCCGCAAGTTCTAAATGAACTGCCTTTGTTTTAAAACATATGAATAAACATAAATAAGCTTTAAGCAACCTTGCACCGCGGCCCCTTTTATTTATAATATAAAAGGGACCAGCATAATCTGTTCCTACAATCTGGAATGGATACCCTGGTGTTATACGCTGAGATGGTAAACCTCCCATGATCTGGCCAGCAACTTCTCCTTTCACACGTCTACATGTTACGCATTTTCGGTACGTCTGCCGTGCTAAATGTCTTCCTCCTACTGGCCAATACATTTCGCGTACGCTTGAAAGTAGTAGCTGCGGGCCTGCATGTAATAACTGTAAATGATAATGTTCAAATAAAAGTTTTGTTAGGTAGTGTTTTGAATCAACAATCACGGGATGTTTTTTATTGTTATCATATGTAGAATTATCTAACCTGCCTCCCACGCGCATAACACCATCTGCATCAAGATATGGATTTAAACTTAGAATTTTTGACTTAATATTAATTGTTGTGCCCTTTTTTAAAGAATTTATTTCATTTTCAAATGACCTGCATTGTGCAAGTGAAATTAACTTGATGTCAGCTGTTTGCAATTCCATCACTGTTAATGAACCTTGCCTCTTATTATTAGAATGTTTACAATTATGTATAAATCGTAACACGAAAGCAACTGTTCTTCTTAGTTTGTTGAACTTTGAAAATCTTTCAATGTCTATAATATCTTTGTCAGATTGCTTTAATGTTACGGTTGCTACCTTAATCTCTGGTAAGTCCAAGCCTAACTTGAACGATTGAGAAGGCCAATCTGTTTCATCGTGCAGCAGGAAGGACGGCCCATTCCACCATAACTTGGCTTCAGGCAATTCCTCTGGTAAAATACCTCGTGATGCTAGGTCTGCCGGGTTCAGAGCAGACGGAACATATTTCCATACTCCACGACGAGACAAATCAGTAATTTCTGAGATACGATTCGAGACAAAAGTTTTTAATTTCGCAGGTGTAGTTGTTTTTAACCATGACAATACTATTTGTGAATCAGTCCAATATACATACCTACTAACATTGCAACGTAAAGCTTTCGTGACCCTATCACAGAGGCGACTCCCGAGTAGGGCACCACATAATTCTAATCTAGGTATCGTAATTGCTTTTAGAGGTGAAACTTTAGCTTTAGCGCATAGGAGCTTGACCGAAACTACACCGTTATTGTCGATACTGCGAATGTATATACAGGTGGCATACGCCTTTATAGATGCATCGCAAAATACATGAATTTCTATGTGGTTTGGGTTATCACACATACCATAACGTTCAATTTCGAATAGGGACAGTGTACGAAAACCCTTAAACATTTTTTGCCATAAATTTCTTATATTGATAGGTACATCATCATCCCAATGTAATTTTAATGACCAAAGTTCTTGTAATAAACTCTTCAATAATATTGTGCAGACACTAAAAACCCCAAGTGGGTCAAATATACTTGCTACGATTGATAAAATGATACGTTTCGTACACTTATTAGGATCATTATTCTGTTGCTTACATTCAGGTAAATTTATCATCAATTTGTCCGTTGACGGATTCCACTTTATTCCTAGTGTGCTACATTCTTTAGTAAATTCAACATTGCTTTGCCCGTGAAACATTTTATCATCATTAAAAAGGTAAGTACAATTAGATTTAATTTTACGTAGATTCATTTGAGCTGTATTTAATGTGTTCTTTATTGATTCTAATATGTATTTTAACTTTTCAGGATCCTGATGACCAGTACACAGATCGTCGACGTAAAAATCGTGTTTTATTATATTGGTTATGAGTTCATCATCACAGGAATCAGCCACTTCGAATAAACATCTGACACTTAAAAATGGTCCCGAAGATGTTCCGTACGTGACTGTATTTAACTGTAAGTATTGCAACGGTTCGTTTTCATTATTTCTCCAAAGGATCATCTGTAAATGTCTATGTTTTTCTTCGAGTACTATTTGGCGATACATCTTTTCAATATCTCCTATTAATACGAACCTATGCTGACGAAAGCGAACGAGAATTGAAAAGATGTCTTCCTGAATCGTAGGCCCTACCATTAAGATATCATTAAGTGAAAGACCTGAAGTAGTTTTTGCCGAAGCATCAAAAACAACACGGCATTTTGTTGTTTCACTTTTATCCCGTAAAACTGGATGGTGAGGTAAATAATTCGCCACTTCAGGTTTTTCAATCTCCGACAAATGGCCCAAGTCTTTATATTCTTGAATGGATTCACAATATTGTTGTTTGACATGAGGTTGCCGTCGGAACCGTTTCTCCAACTGGATTAACCGTTTGAATGACATTGTAAATGAATCACCTAAGTCCAGTGGATCGCCCTTCAACGGCAAACTCACGCAAAATTTACCGTTATTTAACCTATGAGTATTTTTTACAAAATGATCTTCGCACAATGTTTCTTCTTGATTCCAGGGTAACTTAGAGGGTAATTCCTCAAGTTCCCAAAATTTACGTAGGTAACTGATTTCTTATTTCTTGACTAAAATTACAATTTATGTTATTACCTTTGTCGTAACTGGCACACATCGTCGGACCAACCACTAACCATCCTAACAACGAATACTGTTGTTAGGATGGTTAGTGGTTGTGTCTTAATAAATACAGAGTCCGCGCACTGCGGTAAATGATCATGTGAATATGCGATTTTATTTGCAGTGCCGCTTAGCCTAGTAGTAGGTATAAATAAAAAAGTAATTTTTAAAAATTAAACCGACTTCAAAAATAAATTAACTCAAAATTATGAAATAACTTTAATTTCGGAAGTCGGTGTCTTGGGATCTCTATTTTAGTTTTAGTTTTTTGGCACCGACTTCCGAAATTAAAGTTATTTCATAATTTTATTTTGAGTTTATTTATTTTGAAGTCGGTTTATTTTTTTATTTGTAATTACTTTTTTTTGTAATTACTTTTTTATTTCGTAATTTTTAGTTTTAAGTAAAAACTGGAGTATTTGTTTGTAATAAGGTAATAGTTTTGTTATAAATATTGCACTAGAATTTGACCAAGGTTTTGAGGTGTTTCCCTTTGACACTACACCCGTAGGTCATATCAATAAGCCCGGCCGTCACACTTACACGTATTAGTCCATATCTTGAAAATTACTGAATCGATTTTGATGAAATTTGCATTGTTCCCTAAGTTGCAGTTAATGTAAGCCAATAAAAAAAATGGTCACGATCCGATTAATAGTTGCAGACAAATGCGTGGACAAACATACATGCATACATAATTTATATTTGTTTGGAAGCCCTAATAGATTGTCATATGTGAATATAATGCAATTCCAATAATATTACATACCTACGTGTCGAACTGGTAACCTCCTTTTTTTTGAAGTCGGTAAAAATGAGTTCATATCCGAAAAATAACTCATTTTTACCGACTTCAAAAAAAAAGGAACGTGACGTTACTTGGGATATCCGAATATCCCAAGTAACGTCACATCTAAACATTAGGAATATCTCAATAACCATATTTTGCTATGCCACTACCTACTAACACGAAAGGGAATTCCGGTTGCAATATTTTCAAATACGTAAATACATAAAATAGCAACATTTGCATCAGGCCTGATCGTTTTAACTTTCCTTGTCATGTGAAGATTGGGCTTCATCTGTAACTTTGTTAAAGCAAAACGTTCAATATGAAATTAAAAAATTTCAATTGAACTTAAGAAATTTTAACCATAGTTTTTAGGTAAATTACAGTTTATGAAGCTATTATAGACCTTTCTCTGTATTCCTTTTCTTATTTCGAATGAAATTAGGTCAAATTAAATGATAAAATCACTTATCAAAACTTTTCAATTATTTCATTTATCCATACAAAATATTATATTATAAATGCGAAAGTATCTTTGTCTGAATGTTATAACTTTTCATGCCTAAGCCGAAGAACCATAGGTAGCTTGGGGCCTAGAGAAGGACATGGGGCTTTGATTAGACATGGGCTACTTTTTAGTATGAAAAACAAGATACATGCAGACTAAGTCACAACGACATATTTCTTAAACTGAACGAAACATCAACTACATAGTCAATTGAACCGCAGGTTGGCATTTGATAATTATATGATGACGCAATGACAATGGTGTATGAAAAACATACATTTATCAGCATTACCTAGCATCATTCATCATCCTCTTGCGTAATGTTATACTTTTATCCAGAAAATAATGTATGATCGAATGAAGCCACAATGCCTTCAATAATGCGCATCACAGGTATGTGTATATTTAAAACCTTTTCATCACATCGCATCTAAAGGAGAATCTGCAGAAAGCGAGATGCAACAGCGGTTTGTAACTTTTTCTTGTGCCGCAATCCGGACCTATGTCGTGAAGGCCTAGTGGTTACGGTCCCGCCTCTCATACACGAGGTTGTGGGTACTAATCCGGGCAGGTAACAATGTGACTTTTTGAATTCATCTGTTCTGTTTCCGAGTTTATCTTGGACATTACTGACACCGGAGAAGGAAAACATCGTGAGGAAACCTGTGACTGGCTGACTTATAGTAAACTAGCAGCGCCCCGCGATTTCACCCGCTTAAGTTTCCCCGTTCGAAAGACACGTGGCGCCATCTATTATCATAATAACGTTATTGCCGTTTTCCATTTTTTTCGGGATGACAGGTACCTACCCTACGTCAGTTTCTGTACACCTGACAACGTACATGCAAAATTTCAGGATGATCGGTTCAGTGGTTTAGGCGTGAAAAAGTAACAAACAATGAAACAAACTTACTTTCGCATTTATAATATTAGTTAGGATATACAGTTGGGACTCGCCAACCCGTCTTGAGCAAGCGTGGTGAATGCACTGTTCAATGCTCCTGCCTTCTTTTATGAGAAGAGACTTATCTAATCTTCTCTTTTTTATTGAGATTATTTTTTTTATTTTGAGATGATGGCATTTATTGAGATGGGAAAAACAATTGAACTCGCGCCACTGTTACCGTAAGCGACACCGCGCGTGTTTTGTTTATAAGACGATTAAAAAATACCCACTTCGGATGTGTTCAGCTGTCCTCGGGATGTACTCGGTTGTAATGTATATCCGATATGTCAGTGAGTGATGGCAAAGTATTCTGTTTGTGTTTTGTTTTCACTTGTGTTAGCACTCCCGGAGTTCCACTGTTTCTTTTTTATTGGTGCTTCTAAGGAAGCCTAGTTACCTACGTGTTGCAATGGGCACTTGGAATATAATAATAATATAATGATAATAATATACCTAATCATGTCACGTTGTACTGGGATCGGTCTATCATCACTGACAGGACTTTTGTTGCCAATAAGCCTGATATAGTGGTGATAGATCGATTAGCGCGCCGCACAATGATTATCGATGTTATCATAACCTCGTGAAAGCTGAGAAAGAGAAACAAATTAAATGTCTCGACTTAGCACACGAGGTTGTTGAAATGTGGAATGTGAGCTCGGCTATCATTGTGCCGATTGTCGTATCCGCCAATGGACTGATGGCTGAAAGCCTCGATCAACATCTATCGAGGCTCTCATTAGGCGGTTGGATCAAGGGCCTGATTCAGAAGGCAGTACTCCTCGATACGGCTCGCATTGTGAAGAGGTTCCTGTCTCTGGAGCTCTAACCACCGGTAGTTTGGACCCTGCTCCCGACAACGGCGGATCACAATTTTTTTTGTATTTTTTAATATTTTTATACTTATTTTTTTTAATTTTAAGAAATATTTAAAAATGTAATAAAATAAGATAAGTAAATAAATAAACGAATTAAAATGTATAAATACACACATACACATATTTATATATTTCACTTTTCTTTTTATGCATCACTTAAAAGTGTGTACAACTCATGAATATTATTAGACAGTAATACAAATTGAATGAATAAATTACATATATTTTTTCAAAATTATTAATTTAAAAACATTTAATTTAATTATTATGATTACTTAGGTTGATTTGAAAAAGATTTAACTCAAAAATAACAAGTAGATAAAATACGATTGCCACTAGGTAGGAGAAAATTAAACTAAATTGCAGTTTTGGCAATAGAGCTTCAACTATATAGGTACTCCGTTATAGTAAGCTACTACAATCTGTCAAATTTCTTTAATCGATTTTCAACTTTATCGCCAAAGCAAATAAGGTTCAAAGTTGATTGGAAAATTTTGACAGTTTCGGGTAGCTTGATGTGCTGGCGTCTGTACATTCCCGCATTATATTCCCAATAAAAAAATTAACATCAAAATTACCTACATCTGTAGATAAACTCTGCTCTGTTGTATTTAATATTTCAAATTTTAAGATATAACTTTTTTGGCCTTTACCTGAGGTCCTCAGAAACTCCTGCTCTACCTAACCATTATTATTAGGGTTCCGTAATCAAAAAGATGTCAATGGACATAAGCGTGTCAGGTTAGATCCCATAATTAAAAAGATGTTTCTAAGTGACTTTCTTATTAAAGTCATATTGACTTTCTTATCAATAGCCTTTGAGATACGGGATGTTTTCGGTTGCAACCATAGCAATAACTTTATTTCAATAAAAAAACAATGCTTTGCATGCGTAAATATTCATACTAACTACGGAACCCTTCACTGTGACGGCACGCACTAGGCCGGGTTTATCTTGTATTTAACAGATGAGAGTCATAATCAGCCTATTATGTTCCCACTTCTGGAACATAGGTCTATACTCGGTGAGAGGGAGTGGGCCGTAATCCATCACGCGGGCCCAGTACGGGTTGGTAGATGTCACATGTATTCAACTTTTTGATTCATGCCGGTTTCGATAGATAAAATAATAATACTTAATTAATAATAAAAATATTTTTTATCCACTCATGCGTACATTGCCGAAAATAGAATGGTTATGAGTAAATGTTGCTTTCGGAAAATCCTTTACTACTCCCCGTAACTGAACTGGGGTTACTCCCGTTTGGGAACGCTCCCGTTTGGTAACGCTACCTAACACACACCTTAAAATACAGTCAGAGTAAACAGTTCTGGTGTGCCGAATTTATTTCATATTAATTTTATTTGCGACTAAGGGGCGTACCGGAGAATGGGAAGCAGCGTTCTCTATGCATTCCACCACCATACCATACTGCGATCGCCAACCCGCCTGCCAAGCGTGGCGATTATGGCAAACCCCCCCTTTTGGGGGAGGCCTATGTCCAGCAGTGGACGTCTTTCGGCTGAAATGATGATGAATTTTATTTTCTACTTTTAAAACTACCATATTAATGACTAAGTACCGCATCGAATACAAATAACAATATTTTGAAATACAACGTGGCGCTTCAATGGTGACATTAATTTAACACACATATACGTTTTCACATTTTCATTTCATGAAGCAATTATATTTCCATTAAACGTATTTACGGATTTATTTAAAATTTTAGAAAATGCCATCTTAGAGCAACCTGTACTTAAAGAACTGTAGCGCAGGGGTCATTTGCCGGGGTCACGGATCATAACATCGCATCAATGAAATTAAAATGAATAAGCAATACTATTAGGATGAAACAAATGCAAAGAGTAGGCGAATTGAAGGAAAGAGATAATCCCTGTCGGCGAGCGGCGCGTGCGCGCATCTCTTTCCTTCCGGCGGCGGCAAGCGGCGCAGGCGACCCGCGCCCCCTTCCACCCGCGCCCCCGCACTGCACTCGAATTTTTTTTTGTTTGCTTTTCTAGTGCTAGCCGAACCCGTGTCCTTGACACACTTCGTCAAACAAGTGCGCAAAATTATGTCGTTATTTTTGTGAATGTTTCCGCGAAAAAGATGCTTACCTGTTGTTTTATTTATTTATTGTTGTGTAATTAGGATAGTAATTTGATTATGGTACTCGTACTGCGCTAAAGACGCTTTGCTTTGTTTTCTAATCTAGTAAGTACGTTTACATCGTGCGATAGGGACGGTTTTATTTGTGTTATGTGCTTGTGTAAACTTGTGATCGTGGTGGCAAATACACATCCGAACTACACAGCAGCTGAATATGCGGACGTGATGCTAATTTATGGAGAATGTCATCAAAATGCCGCCCTTGCGATAAGGACATATCGCGAGAGATAATGGCGATTCAAAACAATGCCCTACTAACCTCGCACTATTATAGGACCTCTTCAGCGCATCCACGAAAGCCGGCCAGTGGTCTCAACGCCCAGATCGACCGCCTACACGACAAAATGTGCTACAATATTTCGAAGACTAACCCAAAACTGGCCTCCACTATAGCGCTAGGAGACAAATAGAAGCAGTGATTAGTGATGGCTTGATGAGTGATGTGATGATAGTTATAACTAATAGTAACAAGAGAGGGTGACGTTAGACTTAGCACCCCCGCTGTAGCATGTAGCTACTTACTATATGCGCCGCGCGCCGCTCGATTTCTCCGAATCAGACCGATGACGAGTACGATCGCGCGAAGCGTAGGTAAGTAATTTTATGAACGATTTTTTGCAAGGGTGATCCCAATTTTAGTTACTATTATATTATTTAGTTTGTTAGAATTTTTTTTTTCAATTTACGAATTATTTTAACCTATACATATATATTATGATTAATGGGCACTAGCCCTACCCGTGTGTTCAATTAATGTCGCCATTGTAGCGGCGTATATTAAATAACAATATATATTTTTTTTTTTATTAAAATTAAGTAGGTAAACTTAACAATTAAATTAAAAAAATAATTAATTAACAATTTCAAAATTCATTTAGTGTAAACTAAATCTTAAGTATGTCCATGTTAAATGCTCTAAATCATAATAACTAGGTATATACTTGAAGGAGGAGTAATAAAATATTTAATATATTTGTTTTGTCATATATTTTCCAAATTGACGTATTAGACGTATATCAAACACCCAACTGACATGACATGACACCACAGAGCATCCAGTAGAATAAAGTAAATAAAAAGGTTCCAACGCTACACACTACAAAAATCTTAAATTACTTATTTCATATTATCAAACAAATATATACATTCCTTAAAAATTATACTTAACATACTGACTGTACCTGGTGCATGCGATACACCGCTATATGTAAGTGTGTGTAGCGTAACCAAACGGGAGCGTTCCCAGACGGGAGTAACCCGAAAACTGTTGGCAAATTAATTGTATTCTAGTTTTTGTTTCAGGGTTTTCCTTAAAGCTCACACAAGTTCATATAAATTGACTGTATTGGATCATAAACGCACAGTATCACTTATTTGTCGGAAGTGTTAACATTTCCAATAAATATAGTTTTAATCTCTACAACGTAATATTTATCGGTTGTCTTAACTAGTTCGAAATATAAATCAAAAATCAAAATGAATCACTTTTTGGTTAATCTGTGTTTGGTAAGTCTTTGTTTAATTATAATAAAATGAACAATCCCAAAGATACCATATCGATTACGGCCCACTCCCTCTCACAGAGATAAGGCCGTCCTCCGTCCCAGCAATGGGAACGTTTTAGTCTGATTATGAATATCGCAACATAGGTACAAAAACCAGAAGAATAAGATTACCCTCTTGCACCACAAATCACTAAATGCGTTTAGCGCTAAACATATTTAAAACCCATGCAGTCTGTCTTCAAACGATTTGTGGTGCAAGCAGGTCTTATTATTCATAATAAAATTACAGAGAATTTACATACCTAATCATTTTCAGGTCACTCTTCACGTGGGGTCAAATTTATTGGAAGCGTCACCCGTCATCGACGGAGAATATATATTCGTTACCCGGAATGAACGTAACTATCTTTTTTTATTTACTTAAACATCAAATTTATGTTATCATCTTTTTAGGGTTCTGTACCAAAATGATAAAAAGGTACCCTTATGGTGCGCGACTTCGTCACAGCTACTAATGCTATTAATTTGAAATTTGGATTGGTTATAAATAATGCATATTTTCCGTCCACATTGCAAGCGAAAGAATTGAAATAAATATTATTATTATAAATGCAATAGGAGCCAAAATAGGAGAGCTGAAGACCTAAAAAGGCCACTTTGGCAGAATCATAAAAGGATAACAGAATGGACAGTTATCTGTTAAGTTAATCGTATCAAATCACATTGGTGAAGCATTTTTCAGTTATTTTTTTTTGTCTGTGCTAAAATACCAATTAATCCAACCCAAATCCAATCCCAATCTCTTTGATTGTACCTACGTAGTGCAGCGAAAAAAAAGAAAAACACGGACTGTCTTCGCCATTTTATAATTCCTTTTATGATTCTCCAAAGTGGCCTTTTTAGGCCCCCTGATATTTTAAAGTTTAATAACTAAACTAGGTTAAATGGGGTATTAAATGAAAAGGCTCCATTTGTACTTTTTAACACAGATTTTTATAAAGGTCGCTTAGTTTTTGACTTGGATGAATGCCCGTAAAAATACCACCCTGGGGTGCTTTCCCTGGATTTTGCATAGCGAAAAACCTGCAAAAAATATCTATTTGAAGGAGGTTCATGTAAATATTAGAAGACAAATAAAACAATGTCGATAATAACTATGGCTCAGAGATTTAATGCGGTTCCAAAAAAAAAAAAACAGTGGCACTCCGGGAGTGCTGACAGAAGTGAAAACAAAACACAAACAGAATACTTTGACATCACTCACTGACATATCGGATATACATTAAAACCGAGTAGGTACATCCCGAGGACAGCCTAACACATCCGAAGCAAGTATTTTTTTAATCGTCTCATAATAAAAACACGCGCGGTGTCGCTTACGGTAACAGTAGCACGACTTCAATTGTTTTTTCCCATCTCAAAAAATGCCCAACGCGCCTAAAGAAGTTTTCATTTCAAAAATATGTGTTTTGGAAATGGTACAACATTTTTCTACCAAGGTACGGGACCCTCGGTGAGCGAGGCTAACTCACTCTTTGTCAGTTTTTTACATGTATGTCTTGAGAGGTGAACTTCTAACAACAACAAGGTATCGTACCTACTTCATAATGCCACTGGGTTTTTATGTATTGTTTATAGTTGTAGTATCAGTTGTCACACAGTAGGTATTATATTATTATAATAGCACGTCCCATACAATCTGCGTAAAAGTCTAGGTTTTGAAATTTCCAGCTTTGGAGGTAAAATATGATACATTTTTTCTTCCGTCTTCAATAAAATAAAGTTTTAAGAGACGAGACCAGTATCATTTTTATTTATGTTTTACAGGTGAGATGCCGTTATCATGCAGAGGGATGAGTTTCTGTTTTGATAAGGATGTTGATTACCCTAGCAGCAAGGTTGACGGGCTATTAGATCAAATTCCTAAGGTAAGCATTGCTGTTCTTTAAATTTCCAGAAACCTAAGTAAAGCCCTTTTTTGTGTTCCGTTGCCAATGAGATTCTTTTAAATTCATCATGTCTGTCTCTATGTTGACAATCTTTCTTTATTTATAACTATTTCGAACTATTTTGATTTCCTGTGTTTTTTAAATCAAATATTGATGTATGTTATCTGGTTAATTTGTTATTACGAGTATCGAGATAACATATGTACATCATTATATTTGCAATTCACTTTTTCAGTTGATAAATACTAGAATTGCGACAAATCTAGGATACGTCAATAAATACAATGAGGACTGCCCAGCCAACGACACATTTATTGTAAGTATTTTTTCGTTTTTATTAGACTTTATGGCATCAACAATTTTGCGCACATTCTTCACATACGATGTCGCAAGATACCAAGCAACAGATAAAGCCTTTTGCTTTTCTGTTGCTTGGCAAGGCACCAGATTTCTCGGATTCAGATTAATAAAATTTAGATTTTCTATATTCATTAATCAATTATCATCAGCTGAAGTTTGGTCGCATACCTACAGCATCGGATTTTGTAGAAGGAATACAACAACAGTTAACCTATGTACCTACTTATCTATCTCCCGGTAGTCACACGTGCAGATACAGATTACGAAAAAACAACGCTGATAAAACCCTTTTTTTTTGTTTTTCAGGACAAACCCATTTACTACATCCTGGATGAAAGTGATAATGTCAGAGTGGTGGCACAATCCAATCAGTTCCAGCAGATCTACAGTGTTAAATGGTGCCAGTGAGTATTAAATGTCTTACTAAGCAACAGGCTAACACTATTGAAATCATGCACTCATGTTATACATGGGCATTCTTCGAGTCTGAGTGGGTAAGAATGCGAAAATGCAATGTTACCATTGTTCGTGAAATAGTATTGGCATAACCACGATTGGAGCATTTTGAACCAGGTGTTGGTGTCCAGCTATCAAAATCTCAAATAAATACCTACTCACTGGTGGCCTTTCTTAGCTGGATAAAAATATTATCCTACAAAACTGACTCACGAATATGCAGTGTGTGCAACACTTTCATTTTCAATAATAATCATATTTTAATTTCAGACGTCCGGGACGAATTACTGGGGATACGCCAAATTTTGTGGAGGGATCCCAAACACTGCTAAAGAACAGAATCGAGTGTGTCAACCAGTATATGGATGCCGACTTCTTTGTACTATCGGACCAAGACGATGAGCTTCAACTCGCTAGGCCTAAGGGCGGCATTCCAGTATGCTGTAGATGCAGATACTCAAAATTAAATTATTAAACTGAAAAAATAAACCTTGGTCATC
Organism: Mesoligia furuncula; assembly: GCA_916614155.1. NCBI lineage: Eukaryota > Metazoa > Arthropoda > Insecta > Lepidoptera > Noctuidae > Mesoligia > Mesoligia furuncula. The sequence continues at coordinate 26,054,706 of OU744798.1, read as the reverse complement.
ATGCAATGGCTCGAATCTCTTCAATGTGTAGGAATATTTAATACTAAATATTTTTTAATTATTTTAAGACTGAAATACATGCCAAATGAAAAAATGTCTGTACCCATTTGATTATTTCCAAGTAGGTACAATATTTGTAGATTAGATAGGTTTAGGTAAATCGCATACAGTTCTGTACCACAGGGACCTCAAGAAAAATATGCTATGTTAGGCCAGAAATTACAATGGAACCTAAGTTAATGTATGTACTAATCATCGTTTAGATAAAATTGTATTTGTCATTTGGACTGTTAGGTACTATTATTAGAAAATAAATATTTATTTTACATTTAAATAAGCATTTTTCATTGACCTACAATATAACTCTCTATCAGTATTGAAGGATTTCACTTAGGTACACTAACAACATTTTTTTGCAACAAGATTTTGACCAAAATGGTTTAATTTTTTGAAAATTGCATGGCATGCTCAGTGGCTCATAACAGTTTTTTTTTTTTCAAATATATTACTTAACAGAATATCACGTCTGTTTTCCCCAGAGATGTATGTACAGTCGGTGGCCAATATTATCTAACCCACTTCAATTGGGTCAGGCAATATTGGGTGGGTCAGACAATATTAGGTGGGTCAGACAATGTTGGTCACCGACTGTACACTGACATTTTGCCAGTTATGTTTACGCCCCTTGCCGTGTAATAGGGAGGCGAAGCCTATTACCATCAACCGACAAAACACAAATCGCACAAATCCAGCCTCCGGGCTGCTACTGAGAATACCTTTTATCTCACAATAACAAAATCGCATAAAATAGTGAAAAAATTGTTATTAACAGTATACACCAGTGATGTTAGGGTTCCGCAGTCAAAAGGCAAAAACGAAACCTTTATAATTTCGTCATGTCCACCAGACCCACACCCATTTTATATGCCATTTTTTACAGCGATGAAAATAGGAATTAAATAGGTGTATTCTGTGCACCGCTAAACAATGGTGCATTGTGACTGGTCCGAGCATTAGCTCACAAAAGTTACCACTCTCTGGAAAAAGACAGCCACTCACTGTGCGACCAACACTTCTGTAGTAGTACTAAAGAGACAACTAGTAGGCCCACATTTGCTTCCCTTTTTTTTCCCTCCCGCTCTGAGCGGAGCGGAAGGGAGTGGCAGACTGTTACTGACTAAAACCCACCCATGTTCCTTCTTTAGCCCTTTATGTTCCGGGCCAGCGGTAACCCTTTCGGACAATCCCGCTGACATTTGCTTTTCCTCTCTCGTACTTTTCGGTATGTATTCACTGCAAAACTGTAAACGGAACGCTCAGTTCATTATCTATGCTTATGGGTGCAGCGATTGGTACAAAAAAAAATATTAGGGATGGCACTCCCTATACATACAATTATTATACATACATTATACCCTATACATACATAATTTAGGTATCTATCTGAATAAGCAAATTTCGTTTAAAAAGCAGAAAAACGAGCGCGAAGTAGAAAGGTGAACTTCAATTGCCTAGCATATTAAGTATTATATAAATTACTAGCTGCGCCCCGCGGTTTCACCCGTGTAAGTGTCGATCCCTTGGGAATATCGGGATAAAAAGTAGCCTATATGTTAATCCAGGGTGTCAGCTACCGCCATACAAAATTTTATCAAAATCGGTCCAGCCGTTTGAGCGTGAAGAAGTAACAAACATATAAACACACACACAAACTTTCGCCTTTATAATATTAGTGTGATTTACAATATAATTTCAATACTTTTTTTGGTGGTTTACTATCAAATAAAGTCTAAACAACGACGTTTAAATATTTATGTTTTCATTGTTTTCATAATTCATGCAACACTACTCTACTGCATGAATACACGGGTACACGGGTACCAGCACAGCCACAGCCGACTTTACGAGACAGGGAATACCACATTAAACAGTCGGGATAAACCCGTCAGTGAGCAAGTAAAAGTTAAGCGCGGAAAGCTACAGTTGAACCAGGTTTAGATACGTTTCTACTTGCATAACTAAGACTAGACTGGCATAATAAACTTAAAAGTAGTTAAATGTCTTCTGTAGCAATTCATTTTACTGTTTATCGTCGATATATCGGACATAATACAACATATCAATCTTCGCAACTAGTTGCGAGCTCGAACTCACTGGTGGTCATGGCCAAAAAGCACGCTGTCTCACCTGGCTTCGTGTCCGACAGAGATAGTATCAGTCATTTGCAGTTAGGCGCTAGTCTACACGCACAACGTCTAGTTCTCACGCACAGAAACACCGTTCCGAACTAAAAGGCGCGTAAAAAAGTTCGTAAAAGCGCTTTGGAAAATCGAGTTTTATGAAAACAACCACTGTGCCTAAGGACGCCGCGGCATGCCTAAGGACGTCGTGGCATGCCTAAGGATACCGCGGCATCGTTGCCAGTTGCGCTTGCATGTAGTGATGCCAAATAATCCCCTGGCGTGCCGTGCCGCCTGTGCGCGCAGGCCCTTAGTCATACAACGTCTAGTTCTCACTCACAGAAACACCGTTCCGAACTAAAAGCCGCGTAAAAAAGTTCGAAAAGCGCTTTGAGAAATCGAGTTTTATGAAAAAAACCACTATGCCTAAGGACGCCGCGGCATGCCTAAGGACGTCGTGGCATGCCTAAGGATACCGCGGCATCGTTGCCAATATGCGCTTGCATGTAGTGATGCCAAAAAATCCCATGGCGTGCCGTGCCGCCTGTGCGTGTAGGCCCTTAGTCATACAGCTGCCGACAACCTGGTTAAGTAGTCGGACTAACCAGAGATTTTAAGGCTGGTCCAGGCAGATGACGGCCCGCTGGGAGCTGCTCTGTATGCTCAACATACATAGTCAGATGGTGGAGAATGACGAAGCCACAAGCTTGTAACACACAAAATATGTACCTAGTTTAAGTAAAACCTTCCTCTTTCCCCTTATTTGCTGTGCCCCGTAAGGGATTGTAACGAGCTCATTATTATGATGAGTACTTAATATCTCTTCTAAGTTAGCATTGTAATCTATTCAAAATGTACCATTGACACATACTTGCATAAATCCCATGAGGGTAGGCAGAAACTACAGACCGCCACTTGCTGCGAATGTATTGAGTCATAAAGTAAAGTTTATAAGTATTTACGAACGCGACATGACATCGCGTTCTTTTCAGAACAGTTGTAACCCTTCATCAGAACACAATCTTGAAGGCTGCCGAAACCCGCGGGATGCCGAAATATTCCGAACGCTACCGACCGCGACATGGCATACTGCAGCTTTGTTTTTGTACTACACTATGATTATGATTTAAATTAAATTTTATTCTTATACTATTAAGTTATATTCCTATGCGGCCATAAAAATCCATTGCCCGGCCGTGACGTTAGAGGGCGAAGGCCCTAAGTCAAATGTGAGATCACAATGCAATTGAAAAGCCACATATAAGCCATGTTCCAAAAATTAACACATATTTTGTAATTTATAAAACAAGGGTTGCCATCATCACCAGACTACAAAAGCTTAAAAAGTGAACTCTACAAACAGAAATAAATATTTAAGAATCAATAAAACAGTTTCAAAATCCTCTCGAAGCTGTGATTCTTGAAGAATTTTAATTGTGCCTACATTTCTTCTAACTGGCAGAATATTGATGCTCCGAAATTTATTTGGCATAACACACTTGGCATAATCTTCTTTAAACGTATATTTTTAAGGCATAAAAATTATTTAACATAATTATCGTTTGCCCGAATGTTTATATGTCCGAGTTTAATATGAATGAACTATAAAAATAATGGTTTCTTTAAGCGATCTCGGGACTTGGGGCACCACGACTTGGGTTAGATTAGGTTCCTTTAAGCCCTGTAGACAGAAATAGGGGCTCCGTCGACTACCTTGATTGCTTGTAAACCAACTTAGACCCTCGTCTAGTCGGAATCGGTGAGAGTTGGGACGAAGCCATCGTCATCGTCACGACAAAGCAGATGATACGTACAGCTCTGACTGCGACCTCTACCGCATACCATCGTCCAACTCCATCTCGCGGCCCAAGAGCAGAATTTTTGTAAAATCCAATCATACCAGATACTTGCAACACTAGGCATCGAGAGAATCATCATGTCAGGAGCTCACAAGTTTGCAGGGTTTATAGTTCCTAAGATTTGGCGAGAGCAAATGTGCTTGTTTTTAGACTTCAAGATGCACTGTCACCAAATACCCTACAAGGTTTGTAGATCTACAAACCCTAAGTAAAGCATTTTTATTTTCCTTCAGTGACCACATAAACACACAGATTCTAAGTAATTTATAATATTTATTTTATTTCCAATTGCACTTGCTATTACGATCATAATTGTGCTTACTGGAAATGAGGATCCAATAAATAATAATGAAATATCAAAAAATACGTCAGGGAGTTTCCTATGATGAGGATTTAATGACGTAGGTGCGCATAATCACCGTAATGATGTACTTATGCGGCAAGAGATAACATACGTACGTAATGTAATAGTTTATTGTATTGCATATTTATTATAGATATGTAGGTGCCTATGTATCGGTGGCCCCACAAGGGGCACTACAAAAGATGGTGTTGCCAACTCAGACCAAATAAAAAGTCAGGACGCTGCGAACAATACAGTGAAGCACGCAAAAACTATACCTCCGCTCTGTACATACACGCTCACACATTTACAACGATTTACAATCAAACTACACCTCACTATGTGCACACATGTTTGCGAAACCGCTTCACTTTACTGTTGCAGCCTCTGAGGTTGCCAATTGACCAACATACATAAACCGGTTAATAAATATATTGAATGCTGGATTCCCCTAATAGGCACAGCAAATACACACATCAAAAGTGTCTAGGGATCAACATATATTTTTGCAATAACTTTTCTCCTGATTGATATTAATTAAAATTTTCTTTAAGGATTCATCAAATAAAGTGTTTTCGTTTGTCACAGTAACGATAAACCAAGTCACCTTTGCATTAATAAAGAAATTTGCCATTTTCCTAATAAAGGGATTTTTGACATTTGAACCACTAACACAAAAGTTCGAAAAAAAGACTGAAATAACAGTTTTCTTTAAAATTTTATTGGGTAACTTAAACAATTAATAATCCGTGTTTCTACCGCGAACACTAACAACACAAGAACATCGGTTTGGCATACTCAAAATGAGTTCATCCAAATCACGCTGTGGAATGGCCGCCCATGTTCGTTGCAACAACAAAAAAAAGGTCTTCTTGCGACTGGATACCCTCCATATTCGGCAGAGCTCTTCTCTGTAGCATATCCCATGCATGCTCAATCGGGTTCAAGTCTGGCGACTGAGCAGGCCAGGGCAGGACATTGATGTTAGCTGCGGCGAGAGTCTGTCTTACAACTCTTGCGGTGTGCGGTCGTGCATTATCATGCATTAACTGAAATAAGGGACCGATTTGCACTTGTAGAGGAACGATGACGTCTGATACAATCGTCTCAGCATAAATTTGAGCGTTGAGGTTGCCTCTGATCCAAATCAACTCGGTTCTTCCGCCGATCCAAATACCCGCCCATACCATGATGGTTCCACCACTATAAGGATGGACTTCCTGGCAGGATTTTAATGCTGTTGGCGTCCAGGGGTTCTCCAGTGTCGTATACGTCTTGTATCCGGTCTCATACCAAAACGAGACTCATCAGAAAAGCACACGAAACGCCATTGTTCTTCTGCCCAATTTCTGTGTTCAAGAGCCCATTGATATCGAATCCTACGATTGTGCATTGCTATAGGTGGTACCCGTAGCGGTCTTCGGGAATGAAGGTTCACTTCATGCAAGCGGTTTCTGACTGTTTGGTCGCTAATTAAGTTCCCTGAAGAGTGATGAAGCCTCACGGCTAACATCATGGCGGTTATTGTTGGAGCTCTTCGAGTTAAGATTTGAATGTATCGGTCTTGTCTCCGTGTGGTGCAGCGATACCGTCCTCCATGGCGCTCAGCCACGGTACCAGTGCTTCGGTAACGTGTCCAAAGTCGACTGATAACACTCAGACTTGTATTCAGAGCTAAAGCCACAGTACGTTGCCGGGAACCAGCTTCTATCATTCCCACGGCTCTGAGCATTTCTTCCCTGCTTAAATGACGTCGCCGCTCCATAATAACGTTGGTTTTAATCAGTAGTAGGGAAACAGTAGCACTAATAATGTCTTCAATGCGTTGTATGTTTTTATAGGGAAAATATTGACAGCTGATTTTCATCTTTTACTCGAATTTGATTCACAGTTCCTGATTCAAATTATGAAATGCACCAAAAAGGATCCATATAAATTTATAAAATCATAAATTTATTACAAAGCCACATCTCAATCTCAAGAAATCCGCATAAAAATGCTTGATCCCTAGACACTTTTGATGTGTGTATATTAGTGTAGGTGTCAGTGATCTAAAATCTAAAGTAGGGTCAACTTGTCGCTTTGCTCAACGTTCTATGCTTTAAGCAAGATATAATACTAGTCGAACCGCAAGTCCTCTCAGCATAGTTGAGATAATGCTAGACTGCTGACCTCAAACTAACCATTCATCGCAATCAATTGCAGGCCGCTTCTGAAGCGCAGGCCTCGTGCAAATATCAATAATTCTCAGACACCATCCTACACAAATGGGTAACTGACCGCATTGAACCACAAGAACTGCCGGTCGATTCTGTAAAAGTCTCACCGTGAAAGCTTAGGTGAAGTGAGTTTGTTTTTGCTAGGAATTGACACTGTTGACAGCTCACTCCACGCTTACTTCACCTAAGTTTTCACGGTGAGATTTTTACAGAATAGCGCCACTGATGACGAAGTTTGAGTGATAATCATCAAATTATAAAAACAATGAAATAATTTTAAAACTTAAAAAAACTTTTTTACATAAAAAAAACAACTAACTTAAAAAAAAAAACACTACAAAGTGAAAAATAACTTTAACCCCAACAGAACCTTACGAAAATCAATATCCTGATGCTATTTCCTTAACCTCCCATCGCGTGCAGGTTGACAATTTCGGCGACCAACGACACCGACTTCCGAAATAAAAAAGTTTTTATTTTTCACTGTTTAGTTGCACCCACCCCACACAAATTTAATTAACACTACTTGCTATGTAAATATCAGTGTCAGGAAGTTATTAAAACAACATCAGTATAAACTAAGTGGAAAAAATCGTATTATGAAGCTAACTCAAAAACTACCCAAGCAAAGTTAATCAAATTTATACGGGACCACCCCCGAGGCATACCTTATCCATTAAAAACAATACATAAATATAAAAAGCTAAGGTGCATTTAAGAATTGAAGACACCGACTAGCTAGATGAATCATCAAAATTCGCATAGAAAAGCCGGAAATGCAGAATCTTTATGGATATAACTTCGTACATAAGAATAATTACCTTTATTATATACTATAACCTTCCTGAAAGTATGTAAATCACGTTATTGAAAGAACCACCATAATTGGTTCATTAGTTTTTGAGAAAATCGAGGACATACAAACATACATACGGAATACAGAACCTTTTTTTAACCTCTCTGCTCGACTAGATTTTGACATATGACGTACCAGCTGACTCGACGGGATGTTGCGAATTACGTCATGGTATTCAGGAATTTACTTCAACTTTCAGCATCCGAATTTATTAAGAAAAATGTGTTACCGCGCCTATTTTGTACAATAAGTTTGTGGCAAATATCTTTAACTATATGCTGAGGACGGTCAAACCGCGTCAGTTTACTGCGAAAGTTTTATAAAATAGATATTACTACACCTATCCAAAAGGTAGGCACCTTAAACTCGCTGAAAATATGTACATAAACCACCTAATCTCTTGATGAAAATATGCAAAAGGGAAAAATAAAGATATTGTCATTCTCTCTGCATTCTTACTTTTACCATTTTTCATACATAAACTACATATAAAACATGATCAAATCTTATAAAAATTACTAAAAAATGTGATGCGACATGTCACTTCTTAGTGCTGACCATCCACCCAATTTTCTTATTTCGATTCAAAAATGTCATAAAGCCTAATCGATAATAATCGATGTTAAAAAAAAAAATTTTTGCAGAAACTGAATAAAAACTCTTTGGTATATTTTTCACGAAGTAATTATTTTTTTAAATATAATTATTTTAATAAGTACATACACGTACAGTGTGGATAGGGGTGTAACTTTTTATGGTTCCCTACGTCCGAATGAAAAAACGGAACCCTTATGAAGGATCACTCGTGTGTCTGTCTGTAGGTCTGTCACAACCGATTTGTTTCGAATCTACTGAACCGATTAAGTTGAAATTTGGTACACATATAAATTTCTGAGACTCAAACACGGACGTGTAACATAAATAATTAATTTTGAAAGGGGTCACTTTTTGAGTGACATTAGAAAATTAAAAAAAGCCTTGCTTACGTAGGTACCGTGTAATATATCAAATAAAAGTGCTTGTCGTGAGGGTCACATATGTTCGGGATGTTATATTCAACTAGCTTCTGCCGGCGATTTCATCCGCGTGAAATTTCACCCTCCCCCCACTCACCCTTTTAGGGGTAAAACTTCGAAAAACCCTTTCTTATTGGATGCCTATTCTTCACAAAGAACACACTCTCCAAATTGCATGTCTCTAGGACCAGCGGCTTAGGCGTTGATATATTGGCGGAACGGCTCAGGGAGAGAGCCTCCCGTCCCAGCCGCCGCGGGAGACGCTCCGGGCGTCGGGAGCCGCGTGACGACTCCCGGCCACCGTAGGCGCGGGCCTGCGGGCGGAGAGTAATGGGTAGCTCACCGCCCGATCAGGACCAGGCCCGTGCCGGACGGCGCGTACGTGTTCCACGCGCGCCTCAAAGAGATGTCAGCATCGAGGAGGGGCCCCTTAGGGCCGAAGCCTGCCGGGTCAGCGGGATTGTCCGAAAGGGTTACCGCTGGCCCGGAACATAAAGGGCTAAGGAAGGAACACGGGTGGGTTTTAGTCAGTAAGAGTCTGACACTCCCTTCCGCTCCACCCAGAGCGGGAGGAGTCATTTGATGATTCCCATCCACAAAAAAAAAAAAAAAAAGGCGTTGATATATCAGTCAGTCAGGACTCTGATTTTTATATAAAATAGACTTAGTCGGTATTAGAGTTCCGTACCAAAATGGTAAAACGGAACCCTTATGGTGAGACTCAGTCTGTCTGTCTGTCTGTCACAGCTGGATATCTCAAGAACTACTAATGCTATCAAATTGAAATTTGGAACAGTTTTAGATGACGTTTACCCAACTATTGTGCAAATAAGAAAGAAATAAAAATATATGTATATTTTTTGCAACAGGGACTGAAAGGGGTCTCAAAAATTCTAAGTATAAAATAGTAGGGCATGTGCGGTATCATGAAAGAGCGCAGTTTGCACATTCTCAAATTTTTTTTCTTTTTATTTTAGGCCAGTTTTCGACTTTTGATGAAAAGTGTAAAAAAAATATGGTCCCCCCCTTATCTCCGAAGTTTGCAAAAAGAAAAATCTGAAATGATTCTATGTGATAGAAGTTTATGTAAAGATTACAGGAAAAATAAAACAAAGTCTTTATATAGCACACTTTTTCAGAAATCATCAACAAAAGTTAATCGGTCAAGAGATCACGCCGACAAAAAACTGCAATATTCTACACCGCAATGCACAGTGCTAAAATTCTCTGACGAATATAGGCCCACGCCGATCAAAAATTAAAAACATGAAGGTACGGAACCCTTGGTGCGCGAGTCCGACTCGCTCTTGACCGGTTTTTTTTAAATGTTATGCTTAAAACGCTTGATATAAAAATAAGATTTTTGGCATTTTCAATCTCAAATAGCGGTCAAGGGGGTTAATTGCAGACTTTGGCTGTAATAGTAAGAAATGGTCAAGATGTTATTCCCCATAAGAAAACAGTAAGTACTTTTCTTTTCTGCCAGGCACTTTAATTATTGGGTACGTTATGAACTTATGAATGATGAGAAATAGAAATACAAACTTATTTTTGCAGTCGATCAAATTAATGATTGCATTGTGCATGCGTAAATATTCAACCTAACTACGGAACCTTTCACTGTGCGTGGTCCGACATAAACATGGTCAGTTTTTTAAAATTTCGTTGTAAACTACCACAAAAAAAATCTATTACTCAAATAAACTAATAGGAACAAAAACTACCAAGCTCATACAACTAACAAAACATATTGAAATGTAAAGTGATTGTGGAATACCCAATTTATACCATTAATTTATCATCATTCCCAAACTTTTGCTAAACCTACCAAAAAAAATGTATACCGGGCATTCTGTACCAAACTATTAGAAAGTATCAAAAATAAATAGTAAGTACAATAAATAAAAATAATTTTGAACGGCGAGCGCAGTCCGAAGATAAATTCAAATATAGAAACAATTCGCCGCGAAATTCAATAAATGGCTATGGTCAAAGGTCCTCAGTTATTGACTCAGTTTCAATATAGGGTCCAAAATACTATTAGAATAACATTAGAAAAGCATAAATCATTGTTATAAACAATGCTTACTTTATTTAATGCTTAAAATAATTTTATTTCAGTTTCCGAGTAACGATTTCAGAAATTCGACATAGTCAATCGAAATTTAAAAAAAAATCGTTTAGCATAATCGCTTTCGCACATCATTACTATAAAAAAAACAACAATAGACGGCGATTTTGAACACAAATTGAGTAGCGGTAATTAATAATACGTGTTATTTGACCTGTGCTTCAATACTACGTTAACATTTGGGCATTTTTGTGTTGTTTATAATATTTTCAATAATATTTGTCACATTTTAAATCTTACCTACATGTGTGTGCGTGACATTTGTGAAAAGTTAATTGTAAACACGCACGATTGGCGCGAAACTTCGACATTAGATATCAAAAAACTTCATTACCGCTACTTATTTAACTTGAACAATGGATGAATTCGTCAAATAATTAAATGATGTATTATTCACTGCCCCTGTGGTGGAGTTTGGATGTTCGAAATCCCCAATTTTTATGTTTTTTAGCCTCGACCACCACTGTCAACAAAATGGCGATTATCGCATTTACAGACTTGAATTTAATAAAGGTAAATTAATGTGCTTGCGCGATAAATATGAAATATTTAATGGCGTTAACTTAAGAGTTTTTTATCCAACTCTCTTAGTTAACGCACATTCATTAGATTGGATGGGTAGCATAACAAATATTTACATAATCAATGAAGGGTGTCGTATGTCGTATTTCCTGGGTCCAATGGGACCCAGTACCGAGCCGGCGGAGGTTCGTGTGTTCGGGTCCATTCGGGGGCGCTACCGAACTATACGGTTAAAGTCGGTTAAAAAGAAAGCTTTTGAAGGACCTCAAAAAATACATATGTAGGTAGGTACGGTCAGCAACAAAAGTCGATTAACAGTTCACTTTTTTTAATCTCAGCGAATGAGCAAAATATTTGTTCAAAATTGCAGCAGAAGTACAATGCAATTTTGAACAAATATTTAGCTCAATAACTGAGATTAAAAAAACTGAAGTGTTAATATTTTTCTCAATAACTGAGATTTAAAAAACTGAAGTGTTAATCGACTTTTGTTGCTGACTGTGCGAAAACATAAAAGTTTCTGTCTTCATGAGGATAAACTTCGGCTTCAATACGATGAAAACAATAAAAAAAAAGTTAAAATCGAATCCTGGATTTCTGACGTACAAAATACTAAATCATTAATTTATTATTGCATTGTCGAGGAGGAAAACAATAACTGTGTTTTTGAAACCTTATTGTTTGTGTTATTAGTACGCTTTAACGTTTTCCTTAAACGTGCACCTCAGTATAAATATCAGGATGTGTTGCGCAACAATATCATTCCTAACTTGAGCTTGAAACGGAGAGCACAGTTGACAAGACATATTCCGTATCTTTTATATTATAAGTATTTGCTTAAGTAATAATTTAATTTTTTTTTTTTTTTTGTAAAATAGCCTTTGTTATTTATAAATTAAAATGGCAAAAATGTGTTTCTCCCTCGTGTTTGCAGTTCTGGTAAGTCTTATTTTACACTTTTTATAGTTAAAAATGTAATACTTATTATTTTAGCGATGCCTATAGGCTTTTATTTTAAAAGGAAATATTAAATATGAAAACTATTCAAGCATCCTTGCCTCGCATGATTTCGAACTTTGCTACCGAGAAATTGCCACTAGAAAAAACCCAGCAACACTTAAGAGCGTTTACGCCGAACGGCTTTTCATACAAACTTTCAAGCCCTTATGTTTCGAAATGAATGAACCGATTTTAATGAAACTTCATACGCTTAAGCAGGATACAAAGGTCTCAAAAGTTAGTAGAGAACATTTTCGAAAAATAGTGTTACAGCCAAATTAGACCGATTTTAAATTGCCCATAGAAACAGAGATTTCCAGTTATCTTTTTTTAAATAAGACATTTCGAAAATGCTCTCTACTAACTTTTTAGACCTTTGTCTCCTGCTTACGCGTATGAAGTTTAATTAAAATCGGTTGTTTCATTTCGAAAAATAAGGGTTTGAAAATTTGTATGAAATGCTGTACGGCGTAAACGCTCTTAACCTCAATAATACCATTGCCAACATTTAAGAAATGGATTCAGATTGACGTACTTTATTGCAAACAGTATTTTGATTATTGCGTGTCCCTCTTGAAACACATAATAGTTTCTCGCGGATTATGAAAATTCATAAAGTACAAGATTTCCATTTGTATAATTACAATATTGTTTACCTACCTAATGTCTATTTATTTTTTTTAATTTCCAGGTTGCTCTTCACATGAGCTCAAACCCAGTGGAAGCATCACCCCAAGATGGAGAACTATTGTTCAGCTCCAGCAATCTAGTAAATGCATGTAACTATCAACCTTTATTTTACACCCATTTACGTCTTAAGAAAGCTTGCAATTTATATTACAGCTTATTCATGGTAACCACGAATAAGCTCTCTAGTGAGATAAATCACTTTAATATAGAACCACTTAACTACCTGTCATGACAGTCATTAGTGCCATCAAGACATCTGTAGTATCAGAAGTAACACGCAATCCATATACATTCTTCTCAATTAAGTCTGTAGGTGTGACCAGAATAAGGATAAATTGTAGCAAGAATGTAGTTTACCTATTGGGTGACCCAATAAAATCCAACTACCACCGAACACTGGAGACTTTTTTTATTATTACACTAGTGGTTGAAAATCAATTTTCGATTTGATGTTCATGAACCTTCTTAGTAGTAGGTAGGTACATATTTAATTTAGTGAGTTCCTAAATATATTTGAATTGCTTTTTCATTACAGTGGAGATGCCAGGTCCCTGCGAAGGCAAGTCTTACTGCTTTGAGGAGGGTGAGAACTACCCTAAAGACAAGATTGAGGAGCTTCTCGCAGACATGAGTGAATTGGTAAGGAGCAATATAATTATATGGCTAATCTAATTTTTTTGGCAAATTTTTTAGATATTAGTAGAGCAATATTAATCAATTTATTTAAAATAGCATGAATAACTTTGAACCCATTATATGTAAAACTAGCTTCCGCCCGCGACTCCGTCCGCGCGGATGTCGGTCTTCGCGTGGATGGTTTATTTCTCCATTTTGAGTAACTCTGACAATGACATCTTATAAATATCTATTGGACCCAAATACAGCTAAGCCTATAATAATTAAGGAGATCCCTCTATTGAGCTACTGCTGTTGAGCTCGCGTTCTGTAGTAAGTATTTTTTTCATAGTAATTCCGACCTTGATAAGTAGCATGTAGCAGTAAATTACTGACAGTGACGAAAAGTTTGCAATAATAAAAAAGTGATCGTGACAATGCGACAGAAAGTTAATTGAGAGCTTCAGCATACACAACATTGTTAGTGAGCTCGTCCGGAATATGAACATGAAGATTTCTTGGACTGCTCACACGGGAAAGAGCTACGTAAAGTTGCCCGTGTGAAAAACAACTCGCGGTAAGATCTACGCCAGCAACTCCTAGGGTCTGACCTTGAGCCTTATTTATTGTCATGGCGTAACACAAAGCTACAGGAAACTGTATTCTCTTAAATTGAAATGGAAAATTATCCACTACGGGTAATACAACGTGTGTTCGCGGTTCTACAGAACAACATCTATGAATAAAACCGAAAAATAAGACTTTTTTTTCTACGTATTTTTCCAGGATAAAAAGTATTCTATTTTACGCCCAGGATAATAAGGTATAATTATACCAAGTTTCATCGAAATCGAACCGTTAGTTTTCACGTGATGCTTGCATATACAGACAGACAGACAGACAGACAGACAGACAGACAGACAGACAAAAATTTTTTTAATCACATATTTGGGTTTGGTATCGATCGAGCAACACCCCCCGCTATTTATTTTTTCAATATTTTCAATGTACAGAATTGACCCTTCTACAGATTTATTATATGTATAGAAGAGCTTGTACCCACAAAGCTAGTTGCTTTTAAACGCCTACGGCCTTATTACAAAACAAGATTTATCTTTAGACCCAGGTTTAAACCATCCAGCCATTTTTAAATTTCGAACTATAATCCAACGAAGCTAAAGTTCTTATTACAAAAACTGACGTTAAACCCTAGTCTAAGTGGTCAATTTTGCAATAAGAACTTTACGTTTGTCGGAATAAAGTTCAAAATAGAGGAACTGGCTCGAAGGTTTAGGCTAGGTCTAAAATTAGATCTCGTTTTGTAATAAGACGGCTAATGTTTTGCATCGATTATTACAGAAGGTGGAAAACCCAGAACCACAAACAGACACTGATTTCCGCAACGGAGATACTTATGACGAGCCCGACTGTGTTTCAGAATCTTCTGTAAGTACCTACCTACGATGTCACTATTTTTTTTTTCAGATAAATCTATATAATGAATCTATACGATTACCTACTTCAGAAACAAAACCATTGTTACGGATAAAGTACGTACTATGTACACGTATAGTGTTTATTTCTGAGTTTTATAAATAACAATCTTCAAAAATACACAATTCTGACAAAAACCCATACCTATTAAAAATCCTTGAAGAAATAAACACCAACTGAAGTACCGTTTAACAACACAATCCTATTTTTTTTTTTCAGGAAAGCCCTATCTATTACATTATTGATAAGAACGATAACCTGAGAGTGGTGGTTCAGTCACCTAAATTCCAGCAGATCTACAGTGTTAAGTGGTGCCGGTGAGTATTCATTTATTTAATAACTACTCTTATTAGGTTCATAAGTAGTTCAAGGCGTTAGGATGAATTGTTGGAGTGTACCTATATCTAATCGAATGATCTAATGTTATAACTAATCTAATGTTATAACTGTCTTTGGCATCAACTAGTTGATGCATTTAGGTAGGTAAATGGCAAGGTTTTGAATTGAAAAGGTTGAAATTGCTCTTTCTGTGATTGCGGATAAAATAATCATGAGGCATACAAAGTAGTACCTAGTTATATGAACACAGTTGCAATGCGTTTGCCTTACAAATTTTGCTACTATCAAAAGCAAAGGCACTTGACAGATTGAAACTCGAAAAACGACTTAAAGGAGATAGTTTTTTGTTTCGGCGATTAGGCCCACCAAAAAAACTATTTTCATCTCAAAGGCAAACACATCCGTATTATAGAATATCAATTAATAAAACCTAATTTTTGTAGCACGCTTAATATTAGGTCGATCTGAACGTGTGTTATGAAAATTTACGTATTACTTATTTATATTTATAATCTGAGATAAATTACATTTCATGGCCACTTAATCAGTTATCTACTTTAATTAAATTTATTCTAAGGACTCTTTGTAACGAATTTTGAGTGACTATTTGTAACAAAAAGGTCCTAATAAGTTTTTTTGGTTGTAATGAAATTGGAACTTTGCTAAGTTTGACCTTCAGTTTGTTGTTCCATAATTTGAAAAATATCTCAAATTCTTAATTCAAATAAAGTAGTCGTATGAAAATTCATTTGAAACTGTCAGATGACAGTACAATTATATGGTGCGACCAAGGTGGTCTGATGAAGGAGTAGAAGTGTAGAGTATTGTATATGCAGTTCAGTTAAATAATAATATAATAATAAAACCTTCATTTTACCTTACAGACTAACATATATATTATAATAATACAACGTGTGTTAGTGTATAAACTTAAAACTATGTTAGTAAAACACTTCACTCGAGCACTGTCTTTGTGCGTTCGTGTGGCACTTGTCCGCGGAAGCGACGGAACATTACACCTTGCGGCCAAAAGTCCTCTGCCATGACGAGGTGCAGGTAGCATGTAGGTACTCGCACCACGAACGCCTTAAAGTTGACGTTGCGGCGCGATTCAAGCAACTGCACTCTCGGCCTGTACTTGGTTCTTTGGCACACGTACTCCACGATGTCCTCGGCCTTAGTGGTATAATGAAGGCGCGAAATATACACGGGCGTGTTCGGCTGGGCGGCTCGTACAGGGATGTCGGGCTTGATAGGAGCTGTGCCGCAGCGGTTCTTGTTGGTTCTTTGACGGCGCTTCTTCCTCTGCACCGTCACAAAACCATCATTATCAGCCCGGTTCGATTCCTTTTCAGGCACGGGCTTCTTTGCGGGAGGAAATACGGGAGGTGTAAAAATATGTAGTTCAGTTATACTCTTAATGGTTACTAGCAAAGCCATCGTCATCAAGTTTGTGCTCATTAGATTTAGCGTAACGAGTAATATTCATTTTTTGCCCTAATGCGGTAAAACCCTAAAGGACGGTTATGTGTTTAGTGCACTTCTAAAACTTTTAGTGTGTTCCATATTTTTTTAACTGGGATAAAATTATCATACTTCCTATTATTTTATTTCAGTGACGAGGGCCGCATCACAAGGGATACGCCTCACTTCTTAAAAAGCAGCAAACTTGTGCAGAAGTTCAAAATCGAATGTGTCAGCACAAAAATGGATTTCGACTTCTTCGTGCTGAGTGATGAGGTGGATCCCGACAGTCAGAAACCCAAGATGGAGATCGCCTCGGCGAAGGGAGGAATCCCTGTGTGCTGCAGATGTCGGTACAATGTCGACGACTAACTGGTTATGCTGCCGAAAATCACAATATTCACCTGAGATTATTTGTAGTTGACGAAACCAAAAAAAGATAGACTGAAAACTATGACAATTTAAGCAAGAATTTTATATATAAATAGTTAATTTATTGTAGGTACCTACATTTCATTAATCAACAGCCTTTAACGAGGCTATCTTGTGACGGACTACTACTGCACCGACCGATAATTAAATCTCTAAATTGAAAGGTGTAGAGCGCATTTAAATCTTATATACCTACTTCCAACATAATTACCTAAATAGTTTTTTTTTAATTTTATATTTTTATAAAATATGTTTTAGAATATTCTTATATTTAGTTAAATTTGATTCAATTAATAAAATTTATTGACGAAATGACAGTTTAGTTCTCATTATTTATCTATCCAACGACGCAACACTGTTAAAGTACAAGCTATGAGGTTTAAGACTAGCACTTAAACCTACTTTGGTCATCCTTTTTATGGACAAAGAAACTAAACAGTCCGATAATGTTGACTTTTTTACCCTTATGGGGTTAAATAGCGGATGAAAAGTTTTAGGTAGATAAGTTAAAAGACATCCTCAGTCTACTTAATAAAAATCTTAAATTCACTCACCGGCAGACAACGCACAGCCTCAAACCGGTGGGTCTAAAACCACTCCATTGTGTCATTGAGAATACCTTAACAGCAGATGAAATCATTAACTAAGGAATTGACGTAGTTTCGAAGTAAGGAATCGGTTAAGTGATTATAGTTAAGTAATTAGGGCTCCGGTATTTATACCTAAGCATGCGGAATAAATCGAAATAATTATTAATTATTATTGCTTCCACAAAGGAGAATGGACGAACTATGGGTTTCTGCCCTGTAGCTTAAAGGCCATAATATATATAGGGCGTTTGGAAGCTGGATACAAAGCCAAAAGGCAAAATAAAGGGGTTGTTGATGATGATGATGATGATGGGGCTCGCTTTTCCGCACTTAGACTCCCATTCTGGCTAACAAAGCCAGCCGCCAGCCTATCTCCGTCTAAAAGCACAGAAGCTTCCTGGGAGCTTCACAGGCTTCACGGAGCGACCTCATTGTTCCGAGGATTTCTGCACGTTGAGAAGCCATGGCCTCGCATTCCAGGATGACGTGGACGGCTGATTCCTCGGCGTCAAGGCAGCCCCTGCAGAGGGGGCTGTCTGTGGCGCCTATGTTAAAAAGATGTTTGTTAAGGGGGTTATGGCCCGTAATTGTCCCTATTATTACTCTAAGGTTATTTCTACTCAGACTGAGAAGTTTTTTGGTTAGCCGCGGGTGTATCATTGGTAAAGCCAGTTTTGACTGTCTACAGTCTGTTGCCCGTGACCATCTGTTGTTATGGAGTTCGGTCGATCTTTGGCGAATCCACGTACGAAATTGTGAGAAAGGTAGCGGGAGAAGTGGGTACGGGCCTAGCACCTTCATATCCGAGCCTCTCTTCGCAAGTTCGTCTACAGCATCATCGCCCAAGGATCCACTGTGCCCTTTGATCCACTGTGCCCTTTGATCCACTGGAGAGTAATACGATTGAACGTCGATAAACTCTCCAGAGCCAGATGGCACTCAAAAATTAGTTTGTTGTTAGTTTGTTTGTTTCCTAAAGCTTTGAGCACAGATGGGCTGTCGGATAGGAATTTAATGCCGTAGTTCCGGATGCCTAAGCGCTTTACTGTTGTTGCGGCTTGTGTTAAGGCAACACATTCACATTGAAATATCGAACTGTGTGTGCCTAGTGGTATGTGAAAGTTAATATTGAGGTCAAGGGAGTGTACACCAGCACCTGAACCGTTTTGTGTCTTTGAGCCGTCTGTGTAGATTCGCACTTCATTGGCTCCTGACTGATCCCGTTCTTTCTGAACTGTTTATATAATGTAGTTTTTGTTGAACATCGGTTGGTTTGGTGTTCTATCACACGGGGCAGCGATGAGAGGCTGGTACTCAATCGCCCGGTCCAGGATTTTAGCGTGTGGACTGGTAAGGTTTTTGCCCCATATGCCCAGATGCATTAGCCTGATGGCAGTTAGCGCTGCCTCCTGCTGTATGTACAGGTCAAGGGGAGTTAATTGAAGGGCTATCTCCAAGGCTGCTGTTGGGGTGGTTCTCATGCAGCCAGTGGTAGCTGAACAGGCCAGTCGTTGGAAGCGCTGCAGTCTGGTGATGGTGGTCGAGAGTTTAGTCCTCGTCCACAAACCAGAGCGCTATAAGCCAGCATTGGCCTGATCAGCGTTTTATATATCCACAGAGTAATCTTCAGAGAGAGCCCCCTTAAAGGGGTAATACCGCTGGCCCGGAACATAAAGGGCTAAGGAAGGAACACGGGTGGGTTTTAGTCAGTAAGAGTCTGACACTCCCTTCCGCTCCACCCACAGCGGGAGGAGTCATTTGATGATTTCCGACCCGCAAAAAAAAAAAAAAATTAAAAAAAAAAAGGGGTAATAGTTGACACCATTTAGAGTATTTTGAGCCATACATGTCTTAGACGAAGTATGTTTTTTAGGGTTCCGTATAAAAACGGAACCCTATTACTAAGACTTCGCTGTCTGTCCGTCTGTCCGTCTGTCCGTCTGTCCGTCTGTCCGTCTGTCTGTCTGTCTGTCACCAGGCTGTATCTCAAGAACCGCAATAGCTAGAGAGTTGAAATTTTCACAAATTATGTATTTCTGTTGCCGCTATAACAACAAATACTAAAAACAAAATAAAATTAATATTTAAGGGGGGCTCCCATACAACAAACGCGATTTTTTTGCCTTTTTTTGCTCGATATCAAAAATGGCAACAGGTAGGCACTTGAAATATTCACGAAATGCTCAGTTGTATTTTAACTTTAATAATAAATAATAATAATAAAATAAAATAAATATTTAAGGGGGGCTCCCATACAACAAACATGTTTTTTTCGGCGTTTTTGCCTTGTGGTACGGAACCCTTCGTGTGCGAGTCCGACTCGCACTTGGCCAGTTTTTTTATTTATTTTTTTTGCAGTTAAAGTTGATAAAAGATTGCAGTTAAAAAAAAGTAATTTAAAAAAATAAAAACCCGACTGCCGTTAAAAACTTAAGTTAAAAAAACTGAAAGCTAAAAACAAACCCATTTTAAATTAAATAAAAGATGGAAGCAGGCGGGACCCATTTGAATTTGAAAATATAATAAAAATGGTATGCCCGCCTGCTTCCAACTTTTATTTAATTTTTATTAAAATCGCAGTCGGGTTTTTTATTTTTTTAAATTACTCTTTTTGATTTCCAGCTTTTTAGTTTACAAATGTGAAAGATTTCGCAGTCGATTTAGTTCTTGGTACGTGTTTTTTACGATTTGTCACTTCGAATTACTTTTAACCATATAAGTTGTATATATTTTTGTAATCACCTTTTAAAACCCTTTATTTTGATACCCCGCTCGATAGGTTTTGAGAAAAAATGTTTTATTGAAGACATAATATTGCGCCAAAAATCGGCCATTTTATTTTTATTTTTTCATTTTTGATACTTATATCCAGTGTCACTCTCACAAATAAGACAAAATCTAACAGCACCTCTCAAGCTGAAATCGATCAAACCGTTTAGGCTACAGAGCGTGCAAAAGAAATATACATACATACATAGGAACATACAAATATACACTCGAAAAACATAACCATCCTGCTGGCGCAGTCGGGTAAAAAAACGGTTCTTAGAAACGAGTCGACGAGATCTTTTCAATAAAATATATCTTTACGGTAGGTATTGGGAGTTTCGGCAGGTTTAAGACTATGTCCGACCGACTCTTAAAAACATTGTTCCTAAAACGGCATACGAGTAATAGGACGCCATGTTTTAAAGTGGACAGTGTAGAGTGGAAAGTTAAAGGAAAGGTAATTGACGAGATACCAGAATTTCAATAATACTTAATTACTCACATTTAGAGCTTTGTAGCTCCTTACGTAGGTACAGAAGCCAGCACGTCAAGCTACCCGAAACTGTCAAATTTTCCCAATCAACTTTGAACCTTATGCTATAGCCATAAAATTGTAAATCTATTAAAGAAATTTGACAGATTGTAGTAGCTTGATGTGCTGACGTCTGTACTAACAATCAAGAGAAGTCGCCATAGAAACAAGAAATATTCTCCTAGATGTGATGTTTCAATTGGTATTTATAGATTTGTTTCACATTGATAGGTATCTTAATGCTAAGTTTTCAGGGCGGATTCGCCCAATCCCCTTTGTGCTGATTTTATAATATTGCTTAATTTTATAATATTACTGTCGACCCGCTCTTGCTTCGCACGGGCGCAATCTACTGATGATGTGCAAAAAACATGCACAATATTACAGGCCCAGGACCATGTTATTGCTCAGTAAAATTTCAATAATAAAAACAGACATTTATTTTCATGTTGACATGTCAAAATAGTATATTTCTGTCCTTTACATCTAATTTAAATATCCTCCCGGTAGAAATTCTCAATTATGGCGAAAACGGCATCATAATCCATTACGTATTCAGAAAACTAATAGACAGACACGAAAATCGACTTTGTTTTATACTATTGGTAGATTCTATCCATCTATACCTAGTTGCTGAGAACCAGTATTATAAGAGTCCCTGCTCATCTCGTCATCTCGGTCTGGGCCTGCCCTGATAACGCTAGCGGTTGAATTGAGAGGAACCCATTGGGTTGACAGTTTGACTCATTGGTCGTCTGACGTAGGTACGGTTTTGGTTTACTTAGTCATCTTTAATATTATTCAGGAACTTTAAGGAATGTTTTAAAAGGATTATTACTCATGTTGACTTTTAACAACGGGATTTCGCAATAATTGCATGTCGCACAAAATTGCGAGATAACCTACAACGACGTTAATGTTGGTCAGTGAAACAATCATTCACAATCGTTTTGGCAATCTTCCTCAGCAGTAAAGCGGCTAAGAAATAGATTCGAAACAATTAAGATTGCAATCTTTAAGGTCTAAGAAGCAACTACGTGCCATAGTAAGTATTATTAATTGTTGGTACGAAAACAGGGTTTTTAGGGACTATTTATCCTGCTATGTGAGTACATAAAGTAATCAGATAAAGAAGTGAACCTGGGAAATCGTACCTACGAAAAGTATTTTTGGAAAGACCGCATGCTAGCTACGATAGCCCGAGCTGACACACACACACACAGTACAAACACACTGCAGCATACAGGGACATCGACGCGTAACCTGGGGGGGGCCTAAAAAGACCACTTTGGCAGAATTATAAAAGGATAACATTATGAATCATAATTACTTTTCAAAATCAATGATGAACAACGAACAACAATATTTTTTGCCGCGTTAATAGTGTTCATTTGTTTTTTTTCAATAAATAGCTTTGTTCGAAATTTAAATAAAACCTTCGATAAGTTACCTCCTTGGTTGCCATGTTTCGGAGTAAAAGATCGTTCCATTTTTTAATTACTTATACAGCAAACATTAACAATTATTGTTTTGTTAATTTTAGAAAATAACATAGGTATCTACATATTTTCCAAAATATATATTTATCCTCTTCTAAATTATAAGTATTATCTTTTTGTTCTCACACACTATGGTCTATCTACATTTCATTGTCATTTTTCTTTTGTAGGTACTCAATACTAATATTTCGCATTTGTATCCATTTTACTGTGTGTACATAAATAATCTTCTTCTTCGTGTCATAAATAATAAAATAAACAAATAATAATAATATACAGAGTGAATTGCATTACTTCCCAGAATTTGATCCTTATTAGGGACACTATCGATTGGTGTAATAATACAGTGTGGTTTTTTTATCAAGATCAACGGGTTCAATTCCTGGCTAGAAATATTGATTTTTCAAAAAACCAATGATGCAGTTTCAGTTTTCATCAAAATCGAGGCCGCGACTCCTTTAAGTACCTACTCTTCGCTATTCCTCATAGTTTCATCTGGCCATCCACGCCTACTTGGAAAATTCACCCTGTATACATTTAAAATTAATTTGCACCTGTAACAAGCCGTCAGTAGGTAAATACTTTGTGACGAACTAGACTATACTTAGAATAGAATTAAAGTAGGTACATAACGGGGATTTCCTAAATTTGTGAGGTATTTAAGTGACGGAAAAAAATACTTCCTGTGCGCATGAAATGTATAATGACACGGTTATGAATTTCCAAGAACATCGGTAGTATTGTCGGTAACAACAACAGACGGAAATTTAATGCTTTCAGGTAAGAAGTCAGAAAATGTAACGTACTCCAAAGCTGTTGTTACCTTTTAATCCGCACTTTACAAACATACTTTTATATTATTAGGAATGAGTTTCGTAAAATATTAACCTCTAATCTGATTCGTATTAGTTTACTAATCATTAATTTATTTCCTCTTCAAAACACAAACATGAGTGTAGTCCTGGTTCTAGGAGTTCTACAAGTATTTCTTATGATATGAGATGAGACGATGATCCCATCTGGTATCACAAGAGCCAGATCCATGGTAACAGGGGCCTAAAAAGGCCACTTTAGAGAATCATAAAAGGATAACATTATGAATCGTAATATAGCGAAGACAGTCCATGTTTTTTTTTTCGCTGCACTACGTAGGTATAATCAAAGAGGTTGGGATTGGATTTGGATTGAATTGATTGGTATTTTACCACAGACAAAAAAAATAACTCAAATATCCTTCACCAATGGGATTTGATACGAATAACTTAACAGTTAACTGTCCATTATATTTAACAAAATGAATTCAAGTGAAAACAATGAGTGTGATGAACTTACTTTAACGCCACATGAATTTCAAGAGGCGGCAAGAGCCGTAATAGAAAACTTGTTACCACCAAAATCGAAAGAAAAATATTTTCGAATAAAAGTTCTGCCTAGGTACCTACCTACTACTTAGTTTTAATTTCCGCGTATTATTTGAGAAAAGTACTATACAACCCTTGGTGACAACTAGGCATTGATGGACGAACTATTACATCAACTTTACCCACGAAAAGCAGTTCAAGCAATGCAGTTAGATACATCGTATGATAAGTACAGAATTTTCCCTTACATGCACAACTAGGTCAAAGGAAAGAGCTTAGGATCTAGGCGTCATGACGTCAATATGACGTCAAAACCAGAACGATGTGCTGAATTCACGTGTTAATTTTCCTGTAGGCACACTCCTATTTATGTTCATAGTACCAACAATTTAAAATCCTCTCTTGCATTTTATTCTGTTGCTGAACATAGGTGTTTTGTTAGATTTTCTTCCCGACTTTCTTAAGCGTATTGCCTACTCATATAACTTGGAATTACGGATCGCACGATAGTTTGAAAGCTTTTGGTAAATTTAAGATGGCACTAGCGGGTTGTTAGTTTCGGATTATGATGTTTCTAAGAAAGATAATAACAATTTATTTTGTGCAAACCCATGGCGTCCTCATTTGAACCGCATAACTTGGAGATTTGATATGCAGTTGCGATCCTCAGCAGTGAGGGACCGACCACGAAGAAAGTCATAACGTTTTTATAAAGAAGGAAAGATGAAAGTAAGTTCTTAAAAAATAAAATGTGGTTCGCATGTTTGTTACATACGCATACGTACCACATTTTACTTATAACATATTTTAGGATTGAATATTACACATTTCAAATCGTAATTATTAATTGGTCGTCTTTTTGTTGCTCAGCTATAAGAAATAATACTATTCTCCACCTCTAACCACTTTCATAACTTTTCATGGGAATATTACTGATTTATTTAGTCTTAAAATTATTGTTTCCTAATACCATTTCCAAAGTAACACCTAATCACACTAATATTATAAAGGCGAAAGTTTGTGAGTGTGTGAGTGTGTGTGTGTATGTGTGTGTTAATAAGTTTGTTACTGCTTCACGCTCAAGCGGCTGGACCAATTTTGATAAAATTTTGTATGGAGGTAGCTGACACCCTGGATTAACATATAGGCTACTTTTTGTCCCGATATTCCCACGGGATCGACATTTACGCGGGTGAAACCGCGGGGCGCTAGTGGAAAATAATATATTTAAATGTAACAGCGCCATAGTTCCCGCGGCCTTCACAAGGTCGTCGGTCCACCTTGTGGGAGGCCTTCCAACACTACGTCGTGAAACGTGCGCTACGTGGTGGTGGTCGCTGCGTCGTCGTCGTGGTGCTTGGGGGTGGACTTTGTCCAGCAGCAATCATCATGATGATGATTACGTCATAGTTGTTAACAAGCATTAGCCTAAACTCTCTTGGGTGAAAAATTGGTTCCGGCAATAAATACACTGAGTTCAACTTTCGACATCTTTGGTTTCATAGCATTTTTTCAACGGCTTGTTCACGCAACGCTATATCGTCTTAAACGCCAGTGTACGAGGTGCTTTAAATAATAAATATAAAAACAAAGAGAGTAGGTATCTTTGAAGTACGAACTGTACGTATCAGCATTACTTAGTAACCGTCGAGACAGAGACTGGAGCGCACCTCTCTTGTAGTCGTGGTCAGAGAAACATGTTCGTGGGAATTTATTTTGTTTTTGTGAGTACTGTATAATTAAGTAAGGTTTTATGTTATATACCTAGTATTATAATAATAACGGTCCCTATTTAATTCGATGGTCATGTATTTATTGCGTCTTCGGTTTTGGATTTTGAGTTCCTGTTTTGTTTGATATATAAAAGTAAATCTCTTTGTAATCAAGCGTACGGAGGCATCAACATTAATAACAAAGTTAAAAGATGGAAAAGAATAGCAGTGTGTCCTAAATTAAAGAAAACAAAATTGAGCTGATGCACTAGATAAGAACCAACATTTCTTTTGGCACGTCTCCTCACCACGAGTGGATCCTGAAAAATCCATGGTGATTTTCTCTTTCAGATTCCCTTGTAATGCATAAAACAGATGATGCAATAAACAGATGACCAGTAGAATATGTGCCAACATCAGTATCATTTCTTCAGTAGTATACTGATTCTATAAGTTTATCATATTTTATAATCCGTCAAGATAATTTAATAAAACTTTATTTACTATCTTAAGTTAAAGTAAAAAGCATAATTAAATTATACTACACCATGGATAGGCAAGTTATAGTCAATAAAATTTTAGGCTTCGATATA
Source organism: Mesoligia furuncula (assembly GCA_916614155.1). Lineage (NCBI taxonomy): Eukaryota > Metazoa > Arthropoda > Insecta > Lepidoptera > Noctuidae > Mesoligia > Mesoligia furuncula. Next base: position 26,028,491 of record OU744798.1, on the reverse strand, counting down.
TCATAATAAACATTTAAACACGATAATACTGTCAAAAACTACTTTAAACAAAAAATAACCTCTATCTTACTTTACAATCTGCCTTAAATAAATAAATGAACAAATAAATGAATATTCTATTCTAATTAGAGCGATACTCCTCTTATCATGAGTCCGTGCTTTACAAATACGCAAATTGCCTCATTTAACAGTTATTAAAATAATTTTTGATACATTATAATGATACTTATCCCATGTTACAATTCAATTCCTTGTTTATGTTAATACATTTTAGCAGGAACGAAAAGAGGTTTTTTTTCAATGTTTCTTGTGTACAGACGCCATTACATCAAGCTACCCGAAACTGTCAAAATTTTACCAATCAACTTTGAACCTTATGCTTTAGAGATAAAGTTGAAAATCTATTAAAGAAATTTGACAGATTGTCTGTGCCTACTTAAAACACCATCAACTCTATATTATGTGTTGTCACAAAACGATTTCATTGTTCTTTAGAGTTTGCTAAGTTTTACGGTTTTATGCACTTGGCAAGTGGCAAACATTGTAAATATTATAAATTGTGGTGACGGGAAACAGTTCAAGACCGATATAACTACATTTTGTAATTAAATAAACAATCTATAAATAATTTACACATAAGTACCTATGCGTGAACAAAAAGTATCATAAATTATGGGGCAGCTGATACAATATTTTTATAATATTAATTAATAATTGTTGGGAAAAGGCTAAGCAGATGATGATGCTGAATAATACAATTAATGACTGACCAATAATTTTGAAGAAACCAAGATCTTATTCAGTTAAAATGGCATTAATTTTATTCAAACATATCTGCAATTCAGTTTACCTGTCGTCTTTGTAATTGTAGTAACCGACTGGTTTTCTCTCATATGTACTATTTACTAGCTTTCTGTACAAGTACCGGCACTTAGGAGACTGGTTGTAGGAGGCAAGACCTGTTCTAATATGATCATGTTTCTGTAGGTGTTTTGTGGACACTAACAGTTACCGTTAACACCTAAGCACCTGATAAGATTTTAATAGCATGTTACTTATGTTTTTTACATAATTAAAGTTTAATTGCAACATTGATTAATATGGCCATCAAAAGATAGCCGGGCTGTTATTAATGTCTGTTGTCTCCAAAAAAGGCCTTTGAAGAAATTCCTTTATGCTATAAGTATTTTACATACAGTAGCCTCCAAAAGTTAGTTAACATTTTTCCACTTCAGCTGTAATGCCACATTATGATTTAAAATAAAAAATAATCAGGTACTCGTAAGGATTTACTTAATTATTTTGTATGTTAGGTGAAAGGTAAACGTCGTGGTAGGCGTCGGGAGCTGCGTGACGACTCCCGGCCACCGTAGGCGCGGGCCTGCGGACGGAGAGTAATGGGTAGCTCACCGTCCGATCAGGACCAGGCCTGTGCCGGACGGCGCGTACGTGTTCTACGCGCGCCTCAAAGAGATGTCAGCATCGAGGAGGGGCCCCTTAGGGCCGAAGCCTGCTGGGTCAGCGGGATTGTCCGAAAGGGTTACCGCTGGCCCGGAACATAAAGGGCTAAGGAAGGAACACGGGTGGGTTTTAGTCAGTAAGAGTCTGACACTCCCTTCCGCTCCACCCAGAGCGGGAGGAGTCATTTGATGATTACCCATCCGCAAAAAAAAAAAAAGGTAAAAAAAAAACGTTATAGCAGTTCAAACATTTAGATCACTAGAATTTTAAATCCTAATGTAGCGTCACAGCTGAAGTGTAAAATTTAATGTCAACTAACTTTCGCAGGAGAACTAAGGTAACCGACATAGCCCGAAGAATTGCCAAACTTAAGTGGCAGTGGGCAGGGCACATTGCTCGCAGAACAGATGGCCGATGGGGCCGAAAGGTTCTGGAGTGGCGACCGCGTACCGGAAGACGTAGCGTTGGAAGGCCTCCCACAAGGTGGACCGACGACCTTGTGAAGGCCGCAGGAACCCGTTGGATGCGGGAAGCACGGGACCGTTCGAAGTGGAGGTGCTTGGGGGAGGCCTATGTCCAGCAGTGGACGTCTTCCGGCTGAAATGATGATGATGATGAACTTTTGGAGGCCACTGTATGTAATGTATCTTCAATTGCATCACGATGATACAATGTACATAATTATATCACATCACACCCGACGCATCCGCATCACTTATGCAGTTCATGAATAACGTGACAATGAACTATGATAAATCAACATTGATAGATACCTACCTACAAATTACCTTCGTACCATGCTCATTTATAATTAGGTAATTTGTTGTTCGGCAAGTCTTTGCTAAATATTCTTATATCTCAAGAGTGCTAGCCAATTCACAAGGAGGACCTTGCTCCCCGTTATTTATCACTTTACAAATTAATTTCTTAGGTCATTTCATTAGATATGTTTAAAAAAAGCTGCTGGAATGGGATGTAGTTATCTAAATAATATAAAGATTTCTATGGAAAAAGCGTAAGTTAGCAGATAATTGTACGAAATGTACTATACCATAAGGGATCGTTTATGTTTTATACGTGATTACTTATTTTCGTTCCTCTTATTTTGTGAGATATGACAACATTGTCTGACTGTCAACCTCTGCTCGTTTTATTTTATTTAGGTACTAAGACAAATAATGCAAGCGCTTTTTATGGCGCACTTCGTCTTTTGTTGTTCATGTAAGTAAAAATGTTTCCAAGCATGTAAAAGATCCTAAGTTCCATAAATTCTAGACAAATCTTACTGAAGAAAACCAGGCATTGCTTTCTTTTCAGCACAAGAGCACGCAGTTTTTATGCAACACAAAGACTGACGTGTAACTTAATGAGTGTCAATTTTGTTAAATAAATATGTGTAATGCAAACGCGCGCCTGCATCTTTGATTTTTCTTTCTTCAGTTTGCTTCAAGGTTACATTATTCTTCGAAACTTAATGTAACGTCGCATTAAGTTTCCAAGTATAGTAAATTCTGTTCTCGTTTTGCGGTTTCTTTGTTTCGTAAATTTTACATAGATATTTCCTGTTCAGTCTGTTTTTTTAAATATTTTTTTTATTATCAGCCATTTTTGTCCCACTGCAAGGCAAAGGCCTCCCTTCTCTTCTTCCACTTATCCCTATCCAGTGCAGCAGGGCTAGCATGGCCGGAGACATTTTATCCACGGGGAGAGGAGAAAATACTATTCCCCTCTGTCAATTTTGTCCATCCTCCGAGCATGGCGACATGGGTGGATAAACTATTCACGGTGGCAGAAAGCACGAGACATTTTTATAGTACAATTAATTATATTTACTCCAAGAGATATACTTAAACCCACCATCTAAAGACGAGGACAAATTTCTCCCTTTGAGAAATATCTGTAATTTTTCTCTTCCACTAATCGCCATGCTATAGACAGGGGGTGAGTATCCACGTCTAAAGTCAAAAAGTAATATAATTCTCTTTCCCCCTGTTGCCGTGCTTTGGCAGGTGGATAAAATAATCTTATCCCTTGTCAGTGGAAATAACCGGTGGAGAAAAGTTTTATCCCCAGCCCATGCTAGCCCTGCTGTTATACGCCAAACCCTGTGGAAAGAGTAGTTCGTCCCGCCATCTCATTCTGGACCTGCCGCGTTGTCGTTTGCTTTTGTTTGGGACCCATTGTGTGGTTACTTTAGCCCATAACTGGTCCAGTCCTGCTGCTAGCCCAGTCTGTAGGCTATAATTATTTGCTTTGGGGGATGAGCAATATTGCAATCTTTTTATATTCTTCTATAGTTTACTACAAATTGTAAAAAGACGAGCTAGCACGGTCTGGTAACAGGTACAATCAACCTAAACATCTTCAAAAGTAAAATCTATTTATTTATTTATCTTAGGATCTCCAACAAAACATTACATATAGACAAAGTATTTGGTAGGTGAACTCTTTCAATTACAGGAGACCACAATATGCACAATAAAATGAACTATTATGCTAACAAAAATTAAACACCTAATAAATAGTAAAAGAAAAATTTTGACAGTGGAACATAAAAACTCAACAAATTCTGTAAAATATTAGAACATAGAATCTTTAAGCCAGCATGTTGTATTGCCTATAAACTCTTGGTAATGACCTAGGTTTGTTTTGGAGCCTGGGATGTAGAATAGAATAAAAGTATTAGACCCGGGAATCCGAGTTCGAATTCTAATACCTAATGAGCCCAAAAGTTCACTGCAGTATCGATCCACTCAATATCTTGTGAAGGATAAAGAAGCCCGGTTTTGTCCTACGACTAGTTAGTGTTTCCAATTTATAGTGTCTCAACCTTTCAGTGTAGCTAGTTAGTTGTTTAGGCAAGTGATCTCCGTAGCATAGATGGTGAACCTATTTTGCACACTCTTTAATCGCTTGTTGTAAACCGCGTAATGCGGATTCCATACCACTGAACCATATTCTAAGATTGGACGGACCAGTTTTATTTTAGTAGATGCTCTTTTAAATTCTTTGCTAAAACAAATCCTAGTACAGACGCCAGCACATCAAGCTACCCGAAACTGTCAAATTTTCGCAATCAACTTCGAACCTTATACTTTAACAGTAAAGTTGAAAATCTATTAAAGAAATTTGACAGATTGTAATAGCTTGATGTGCTGGCGTCTGTACCATAAAAGATCTTGATACAGCATTCAGAATGTGCACATCGAACTTCAGCGCTTGATCAAGTTGAACACCAAGGTCGCGAACATTGCTCAGTTTTTTTATTCTACTCCCTCAATGTAGTATTTATTCTCTAAGGTTTTTATTATTAGTTAACTGGATGTAACGACATTTACTAATATTTAAAAGCATTTTCTTTTCTTTGCACCCGTTTGCAAGTATGTTGATATCGTCCTGAAGCATAATATTACAGTCCAAGCTACTCTGAAACGGCTTCATTATCTTTAAGTCGTCAGCAAATAAATAGAAACTGGAGTATTTGAAGCATTCGATTATGTAGTTAATAAAAACGTTAAAAGAATCGGACCCAAATGCTATCTTTGCGGAATTCCAGAAGTTGCGAGATAGGTGTCAGAGAATTTACTGTTAACTACCACTTTTGAATCTCTATTTTCTAGGTAAGATTAAAACAACCTTATCAAAGTTCCGCCCACCCCCAATTGATCCAATTTTTTTATAAGAAGGCAGTGATCTACTGTATCAAATGCCTTGCTAAAATTAGTAGGTATATTGTCATCCACAGGAATACGGTTGTCAAGACTTTAGATAAAGCCGATGTAAAACATAATAGGTTAGTATTGGTAGACCTGGATTTAACGAAACCAAGCTGACTATTTCACTGACAAAAAGACGCTAGATATTACTGAGTGCTATGTTTTATGGTAATAGTTGACTTTTACGCAGACGAGGTCGCGAGCAGAATCTGAGCTAGTTGAGCAAAAGAAATCTAACTAAGTATTATCCGTCATAATAAAGGCCAAGAATTGCACTAATTTTGTTCCTGTATTTGATTCGAGAAACTCAATAAGCACTGAGTCGGTTTGCATGCAAGTCATCTTAAGCAATTGACACTTTAGAAACTCGACATGCATTAAAATTAGCTTGGATGTTGATCTTATTGACTTCGGCTCCCTTTTAATTGCACGTGTCTGCGATAATAATCACAAAGTAATTAATTGTTTTCTTTAGTTGGTATCTTATACGTAAATAGGAGCCCAAGAAAGGTTGTGTTTTAAGTAAATGGTTATTCTATAATTAGAATACATGCAGCATATAGATGATATTATGATTAATATAATAACTGCTGCTGCATTACACTGGTATGTATTTTAAGAATAATTTAATATTCTCTGTATTGAGTGGCACAGCAGAAACATTCACTGTATCACGACAGAGGCAATACAAGTACTAAAGACAATTTAATCACATTGTGTATTGCTCTGTTTGCAGTATGCGCTCAGCAGTCTGCAGCTTACAAATGGAGCAACTACCAAAATAAGTAAGTAAATACTTATTATTGACACAAGCACACAAAAACGAAACGGATTTCTCCAGAGTTTGCCTATCACTGTAATTTAAGGGCCTCATGAGAAGGTAGAAAGTCACCTAAAAGCTTTCCATGCATGATCCAATCTAAAAAATAGAACTCTGCAGGAGAACCAAGGTAATGGGCATAGTCCGAAAATTTTCCAAACGTAAATGGGCAGGGCACATTACTCGCAGAACGGATGGCCGATCGTGACGAAAGGTTCTGGAGTGGTGACTGCGTTTCTGAAGGCGCAGCGTTGAAAGGTTTCCCACAAGGTAAATCGATGACCTTATGAAGGCCGCGGGAATCCGCTGGATGCGAGAAGCACAGGACCGGTCTAGTTATTAGTACTTAGGGCTATGACACTTAATAACGAATCACTTGCATATAAGTGTTCCCGCCGAAGAATATTTTTGTGAAGTCGCATCTCAATATACGCATCTCAGTCATCTGAGAAAGCAATTACCCGCGAACATTGATGCGACCCCGATAACCTATGTAATTAAATTTAATTCGTCGTATTCGTACGTATGCGAATCGTAAAAGTCATCTAATCGTAAATTATTTTACGGTTTATTGTCATCATATTTTATGACGTAATTTTTACACGAATAACAAATATTACCGGGTTCACTCGGATCGAATTTAGTTAAACTTTTGTTGTACAACAAAAAGTACTTTTAATTTGAAATTCAATTTGATTGAAAGCCTGCTCAGACGTACGGTTCAAATCGCTTCCGACTTAGCAGTTGATCAACTAAAATCGAACCGTGTGAACACGGCATATTCTATATTTGAACAAAGTACCTACTTAGTATTGTCAAGGCCTTTCTTCTTTAATTCTTACCTGTGACCTTTAAAATAGTCCATGTCCAAGTCCATGACCTGATACTGTGTGGGTAAATGCAAGGCACTCTAAACCACCTCAAGCCGTTCTGTGAAAGAACATACAGCCGCCATTGACAACGCATTTTTCTCATGAAACAGCTAGATTCTAATTATTGTGTTATTAATTTCAGTTGATGGCTCAACGATCACGTTCCCGGGACCAATACAAGACACGAGCAATCGTCACGGAACCGCTGACGTGTCTGAAAAGTGCAAGGACAAAAACTTCTGCACAGTCAAACCTGCTGACTACCCTCAAGCTCTATTCAATAGGATTTTTAAAGGAAAGTTTAAGGTAACCTGTCGAAACTGAGTGATTTTAATCCACTGCAATTAACACTTTTGAGGAATCCGCCTCATAACAATATACAACTTTGCAACATTTCAAAAAGTGACCAAGCTTTTAAATGCATTATTATTAGCCAACAAAATAATGAACCAGACCGTATTACAGAACCTCACTCAAGACTTAAAAGCATTACTTAGAACTACTTTTAACTTTCCATCAATCAAATAGCTCTAAACTAGTTTTGAGTAATGCTTGAGTCTTGAGTGAGGTTCTGTAATACGGGACTTAGCATTTATTTAAGATTTTAGATCTGTATTACAGAACATTCCTCAGGTCCAGTTTGATCGTCAATCAGTCGATTTTTGTTTAAGAATAGAATCAGTACCTAGTACTTGAGCATCGTTCTTATTCCAGAACGGCAATCAATTTTAAACGGAGATCAATACTTGCATTTCCTTCTACAATACGAATCGTAGTTTCCTATTTTAAAAGCCTGTTTGTAAAAATAAAGAGGTTTATTTATATACATTGCTTAAAGTTAAGAGACGTCTAAACGACAAAAAATATGGTTAGGTACCTACACAGTTATTATCGCTACTTAACTTTAAGCAGCGTTTAAAAATAAAGGGAAAGATTACGTACTTTAATGATTAAAGTTGTGTGATTTCAGGAGCCGGCATTCCAGCCAACTTACGTAATGACTGATGATCGCCAAGGAGACCCTGACGATGTGGATAATTGTGAAACTACCGTCACGGTAAATTCTTTTGATTTTCTTAGACACTAGCCTGCAAAACTAAGTATCACAGTTAAAATTGGAATTAGGTACTTTATATGTACCTACCTACACAAGATGTACTTTCGAAATAAAAAGAACTCGAAAAAGAGTTTAATTTTGGATATAAAAACTTCATAGTCAAGAACCTTCTTTAAATGGCTGAAATGAGCTTTAAAAACAAAATAATTCTGTTCGAATTACAATTTTACCATTCATTTATTTTTTGTTTTCAAATTTTTATTCTTGATCGATGAGTCTTGTTACAAAAGCTAAGTTAGACAACAGCACATACATTTTATTTATCACTAGCTGCGCCCCGCGGTTGCACCCGCGTAAATGTCGATCCCGTGGGAATATCGGGATAAAAAGTAGCCTATATGTTAATCCAGGGTGTCAGCTACCTCCATACAAAATTTTATCAAAATTGGTCCAGCCGTTTGAGCGTGAAGAAGTAACAAACATATAAACACACACACACACACACTCACACACACACACTCACAAACATTCGCCTTTATAATATTAGTGTGATGCCTCTTTCACCTGAAGAATGTGCTAGGATCATGACTTTTCTGGCACTAGGCATCAGTAAGCGTCGTACTGCAAGAATGGTGGGTGTGACGTTACGAACGGTCCAGAAGGTGAAGCGAAGGTACGAAGAGACTGGAAACCATCTGAGGAGACCTTGTAATGGCAGATCCAGGTGTACTAGTGCCCGAGAAGACCGTTATATTGTTTCCACTGTGTTGAGAAATCGCTAGCTTAATGCAGTTGAAGTCCAGCATCAGCTTCTTCACACCCGAAGGGACTACTAGGTTGAGAAGAAGACTTGCTGAAGCAAATCTGAAACCCCGAAGACCAGCGAGTGGCCCCAAACTCGAGAGAGAGCATCGAGTAGCGAAACTGCGATACCCCCGTGAACACATACAGTGGGATGAAGAAGAGTGGTCAAGAATTTTGTTCACAGATGAGTCTCGATTCTCACTTTACAGTTCTGATGGAAGGCGAAGTGTCTACAGGCGGCCTGGTGAGCGATACTTTCAAGACTGCTTCTCAGAAAGAGTCCAGTATGGAGAAGGCAGTGTACATGTAAGGGCTGGCATATCTTCAGAAGGTCGCACAGAGTTAGTGGCCATAGAAAATGACACTCTGACTGAGGAAAGATATGCTCCAGAGATTCTCAACGACTATGCAGGGCCGTATTTAGCAAATATGGGTGATGGATCGATGCTGATGCATGATAATGCCCGGCCACACACGGCTAAGGTCGTGCAAGAATATATTCAGGAGGTTGTTACCAGCATGATAGCTTGGCCATCAAGAAGTCCTGATCTCAACCCGATTGAGCAGGCCTGGGATGAGCTAGGGAGCCTAGTCAGTAGCCACAGACCACCATATACCACCTTCAGGGCACTAGCACAGGCCCTGATTGAAGAATGGGAGAATATTCCTCAATATCGGCTCTGAAACCTCGTGTTCAGTATGTGGCGACCGGCTCGAAGCTGTAGTCAGAGCCCGAGGAGGCAATACCAGTTATTAAAAATTAAATAACATGTAAAACGTACTTATAAATGTTAATTGAGTTTTTTGACACTAAGCTAAAAATTGCTATTTTTATTGTTTTATCTTTTAAGTTAAAAATGTTACTAATGTATAGTCTACTAGTTTCAAAAAATGTTGATAAAATTTGCTATAAAACGTTTTTTATTTTAAATCTCTAACTTCTGTAGTTGAGAAAAAATTTAAATTTTAAGTGTAGTAGTTTAGAAGGCAAATGTATTTCTTATCAGCATTTAAGGTTTAATAGTTAATTAAGTCTAAACAGACAGCGATTAAATGAACATTTATTTTACAAATAACACGGCATCGGCATTAAATAATACTATATAATATGAGATACGCAAACAGACGGAGCTCGAGACAAGGTTACCGAAGTGTTTTCCTCAACACTTGTGATTATAGACGGGTTACTACTGATGCTTGAAAATTATCCTGTATAGCAACAATCACATCTAATCATGATATCATACATACAGAATGATATAATGATACGTACAAAAAAAATCAAATCATCATGTCTGGATATATCTAGACATCATGATCAGATTTTTTTGTTCCTGAACATGTTTAACAAATCGCTATGCTACTAAGCAAATGTTTGTCTAATAACTAACGTGGTAACAATTTGGCCATGAACCATGTCGTAGCCTTTTAAAATAACCAAGTAGGCTTAGAATATTATAATTCTAAGCAAGTAGGTAAGAACGTTGATACAAATGAAATCACGCGTTTGAAATAAAACATGACGAAGTGCTGTTTCCTGTATTGACTATATATAGTACCGTTGACCCGTTTAGTAGCAGTATACCTACCCAAATATTAGAACAGAAGCTTGGGCGTTAAAATGTATAGTTTAGACGCTTTATCGCCTTACGCGTCGCCTTATTTGGTGTAGGCGCACAAACATTTTTCTTCACATTCCTATTATTAATGATCACAGTATTCGTCCTTTTTAGCCAGATCAACTTTCACAGAATCCATCTAAACCATCAACATTTATGCTCAAAACTTTTTACAGAACGTGTTCATCATTCCTCCACATCACAATAACTTGACAACCTATTTCCATACAAGCCTATTTCAAACGAATTAATTCTTTCTTTACAGTACGAGCCGCTCTACAAAGTGAAGACTAAGGCAGGTGATTGGCGAACGGTCGTCCAAGCTCCAGAGGAGAACTATGTGCAGATGGTGAGACTAGAGTCATGCAAGTGAGTACACATACATCTACCATGATAATGTTACTCCCACCTTATTCGCAAAGAGCTTTTTGAACATGTACTGTGTAGTTTTACTTGCTTGTCAAGAAGTAAAGGTAGGAAAAAATTTATAAAAACAACCCTAGAAAACTGTGTTTTGTTGCCCGCTGATAAAGCTCAGTACAGGTTTTCGCTTCATTAATATCCGAACTTAATTAATGAAGCATAGCGGGGAGCTTTCTATTCGGAGAAAGTTCGTTAGTAGCTTGAGACACCGGCACTTAATGCCTTGCGCATCGAACAAAATTATTTCATTATATTCCTCCACAAATGTTCACTACTCGAAATGTGGGTTTACTATATATCTGCCCAACCCTTCGGGGAATATGAAATAGCAGTTAATATGCATAATTATCTCTTTTTTACAGGGAAGTTGGAAGTTCCTGTTTCACGGATTTCAAAGCGCCCTTGGGTTTTGAAACATTTTGCAAACAGAAATACAACGTATGGGAGTTCCTCGTTCACGATGGTAAAGATGGTACCGAAAAAGTCAAGGTTGACTTGCCCGTCTGCTGTTCCTGCCATTACAAGAACCAAGGATATTAAAAGGCTGACACGGGAACTAAGAAAAACTAAAAGACGAATAATAATAAGTTTGGCTCTTGGAAGCAGTATCATAAGAATGTTGGTCTAAACGAGGACGCCATTTTTTTTATAAAATTAATTTATTTCAAGATTTGAAATGGCACTTAGATGCAATTATTCTCAATTTGGATAAAGGCTAACATTGAAAATAATGTTCGACAAAAATAGAACAGGTACAACGTAGCAGTACCTACGCAAGCAAGAGGCCTTTACTCAGATGTCTTTTAAAATAAGGATGATTATCGACTATTAATTTAAAAACTTGCAGTCTATTTACTTAATTTTATTAGTTTATATTCTACTTCATTTATAATAAGTTAACTTAGGGCACAATTCTAAATTAAGATTTAAATATAAACCTCGACTGTGTCTGATCCTAAAAATTCATTGCTAGTCAAATGAAGGTTATAAAAACTATAAACTTTCAACTGAAAGGGTGTGTTTTATTTACTACTTTGGAAAAACTCCGATAAGGAGATAATAATCTGATGTTTAAACTTGGTACCATACATTTTTTAATTTTCCGCCTTGGGACATTTAGAATGTTACTTTTTTCTACTAGCGAAATAGGCTGGTTATAATTCATTGGGTTACCGTTGTGACTCTCCAGTGCTCCAGCCTTGAAAATAAAATAGTAGCTAGTAAGAATACGTATTAAAGGCCGTATACGTATTCGTTGAAACGCGCATCCTATCGAAAGTGACATGTATGGTGGACAGTTATGGTAAATACGATTAAATAAAAAGCTCACGGCGTGCATGTGCTCGACAGAGCCAAGTAGAATCAAAGCGATTAAAATCATTAAAAATATATATTGAGGTTATTATTTTATTGTACTTAATAGAATATTAGCCTATAGTTCCATTGCAGGGCAAAGCACGAAACGATTTAATAAGTAGGTAGGTAGGTACTGCACGACAATACTAGACGGAATGTTGCGTGGTTAGATCGCGCAGGCGCTGTATTTCTTATAAGTAACTTGCATTTTCCAATTTTCAATGTGTTTTTTGTGAAGCTCAATCTTATAGTAAAAATAATATAATACTAGCCCAATAAAATACGAAAAATTAAAGGGCAGCTTTTTCTAATATTTCGTATAGAATTTAATAGTTTTAGGTACACGATTATGACGCCACAGGAAGTTGTGCCATCTAGTTTTGTTACGAAGGTCACGGGAATCACTGAAAAAGTCGAACAAGTGGACTTGCGGGTGGTAGTCACTCCAGCAGAGCGTCGCATCTGTGGTTGCGTGGCGGCTCTCTTCTGATGACAGAAATGATTTCAGAGGAGCCGCTTTTGTACAAAGTCCACGACCAAGTGCTATATTCCGACAAAATCCTGATGATATTAAAGCTGCTGAATCACTTAAGTATACGATTACCACTTTTGTTAAAGGATATCCTGCTTTAAATATGTATGTTATTGCTACAAGTTTATTCCTTACTATGTATCCGCGATGTGCCCGCGACTTCGTACGCGCGGAAGTCGGAAAACAATAATGTGTCGCTTAGGAAAGGCGTAATTACCACTCCTTCATTGAAAAGGGAGAATCTTCCGATCTTGCCTGGTGGGAAGCGATACCTGAGGTTCTCTACCATAGCCCTTTCGACTGCAGTCACTCCGTCTTCAGGGTTCATAACTTCAATGCGACGAAGTGTCACTTTGATTTTTGGAGAATAAATAAAAATTAAAGCGCGATCGAGGCTGATTATCTGACCAAACAGCCACATGTCTATAAAATATCTTAACTTTGATTTGGCAAGATAAACTTTGCTAATGAGTGTATTTATAAATTCAAGTCGTCGTGGAATTCAAAATAGTTTTTCAAATACGGTCTTCAGGGGTGCTTCAGTTTACTTTTCAAATTTCAAAATCCATTTAGTATAAACTAAATCTTAAGTATGTACCTACATGTACATACTTTATCATGATAAATGCTACTAAAGCATATACTTTCTGAACAAAGAATGTATAAAGAAATAGTTAATACTTAATTGAATTACGAAGAACTAGCTGACCAGGCGAACTTCGTACCGCCCCGCCAGCCGCTCTGCCCCCGCTTTTTAAATCTCTGATATCTTCTAAGATATTAAAGATGGTAAAGGGCAATTTTGATCTCCATAAAATGCACAACGTATTTAATGTATTTAATTGGACAAGGAAAAATGCTGTATTGTTTAAAATAGCTTGTTAACTAACCCATTTTTTTTTGTATTATTATTACTTACCTATGTAAAAGATAAAAATGGTTTCTGTGGGTTATCCTTAGGAGATAAACATATACCATTGCGGACTTTTTTTATCGATATTTGATCTAAGTATCTCGTAAGGTTTAGCCAGCGTTTGCAATGTAAGTTCACAAAAATATGTTTGTTACGACATCACATTACAAATCTTTGAATTTCTCGGCTTTTCTGTACTAAAGTGTATTTCAAATAAACTTGCGATAAATGTCATTCAACCACCCTGTACCAAAAAGTCCAAATAACTTACGATAGATATCGTTCGTCATACAAAACTGTCGCTAACATTGCATCGGTTGAGTTTCATAATACCAAACACGGAGTAAGTCAATGTTTTGATCGTGTTACCGACACTGCCCACACATTTTTTTCGTATGGTTTGGAAATATTGGGATACATTAGTAGAAGGAGGTGAACAAACTTTATCGCAAGTTTATTTGAAATGAACTTTAAAAATGCATGTATTATACATATAAACCTTATTCTTGAATCACTCTATCTATTAAAAAAATTGCATCAAAATCCGCTGCGTAGTTTTAAAGATCTAAGCATACATAGGGACTGACAGACAGAGAAACGACTTTGTTTTATACTATGTGCTGTAAGTGTCATATTTCTCTTTAGTTTTCATCTAAGTAATACGGTAGGATTCCATCATGTCACACATACGTGCCAGCATGTGATGCCAGCATGTCACACATACGTGAGCCTAAATAAGTGTGAATGCCGAGTCCACTTTTCCTAAGTAAGCACCTATGTTGACATCGGCTCACTGGAAGATTACGAGCATGTCAAAAGGGCAGGCTGGCAGTGGAAAGCTGACTAACCTGTCGACATAAATGGGTAGTTAGTAGTACTACTAATTCTTCTAAATTAGGACAACACGTTGTCCTTTTTCAGGGTCATGGACAAGTTTGTTTGTCTTCACTGCTTTTAATTATCAGAAAGTCGAACCGATTTCTGAGACTGACAGTCTTTGTCCGCAAAATAGTTTCAAAACACTTGTTTTCTTTCACTGTACGACAGCAAGCGATATTGCACAAATTAGCAAAAGCGAGGGAGCTTTTACCACAGCTTTGGTTCTGGTCACCAGGCAATTTGCGAAGCTTTCACCCAGATAAGCGGTAACGAGTAACTTTATTGACTTAATGATTTGATAAGTGCCACGATAAATACGCGCCGGTCGTATAATTTCACTGCAAGTCAATTTAACTGCAGCAAGTAGGAGTCTCTCTTCTTATCTTAACGCCATTCTGATCTCGGATAAGAGATTAACGAGGTAGCTAACTGTGTCTGCAAGTTTCCGTACCGAAGAGGTAGAAATAAACTCTAAAGCTTATATCTAGTAAGAAAACTAAGTAGTTTCTTACAAAACAATATACATTGCTAATTAGCATTAACAATCCCAGATGTATTGAATCAGTGATTCAACATGTTTTGTCAAAATCGGCAAAGCAGTTCCGGATAATAACACGCAAATTTAATGACAAAAGCGCCTTAGGCGTATGATAATGTTAGATTGCATGTCAAGGAACTAATGTGATAATTATGTAATTATTTGAAACAATTATCTAAACTACTAACAAAAAGTTCGTAATACTTACTGGGATTCCTAGAAAACAATTTTACAGTCGTTAAAGCGCAGCCCACATTGGGAATGAAGCTAAGTTCGTTTAGCTTCGCTCATTGTGGCCTGTGCTTAAGCCGGACCTGTCGCGCACATTAAAAAACAAAGGCTGCATACCTACATTTGAGATTTTCATGACCTTGTGGTACCTATTTCATCTGCATCACCTGCCTAGCCTTTTCCCAAGTATGTTGGGGTGGGCTTCCAGTCTAACCGGATGCAGCTGAACATTAGTATTTTACATAAAGCGACTGCCTATCTGACCTCCACAATCCAGTTACTGGATAATACGATAGGTACCCCTTGGTAAGCTTTCGGGCTTCTGACTACCCGTAACGACTGTCCAAGATCCACGAATGACAGCCGGGACCAACGGCTTAACGTGCTTTCCGAGGCACGGAGGGGTCACGGTATGTAAAATTGATCACCTATCCACAGACCAACCGCGGCAAGCGTAGCTTAACCTGATCGATCGACCTGTGCGGCTGTTATTATTTAGTCATGGGCCTCATTTATCACCTATTATTTAATTTTATAACTGTAAAAAAAAATATGGGCACTTCCCACAGAGTTTTTAAAACGATACATTAACACTAATGTATCGTTTTGCAAATATCTAAATCATATAATAATTCATTAATTATCGTTATTTTGAACTTGAATGACTCACATCAATATACCTTAGTGCGTTGGTAAACGCCTAGTAAATATTGCTATGTTAGGGTTGGCTTCCAGCCTAACCAAATGCTTTCTTAAAACGATTACTTTACAGGGAGCGAATGATTATTTAACCTACACATCCACAAAATGCCTTTGCTGAGGCTGATCAATCGATCTGTGCGGCTGTTATTTAGCCACGAGCATTTTCAACACATAACCTACACTGTTTTCTGACGAGTCGACGAGTCTTACAAACCCATCGTGAAAATTCATTAAAAAAAACTGCCCGTACCGAATTTAATGAAGCAATGTTATAGAAAACTCAAGTTATCATTTCAAAGGAAAACCCGCTGAAAAGCTCAAGTCAAGCGTACCTAAAATTGAGAGAGGTTAGCCGTTTTGCGAAAATTGGGGAAAAACGTAGGCACTGAAAAAAACTATCACTAAAAATCGACTGGAAATTCCTTCGGTCGGAAAAAGTTCCTGTCGGGCCAGAGTGTCTACTCTTTATGTCCGTCAACGAAGATAATTTTCAAATCAAATGAATATCAATATTCGGGCGAGTAAAAACACATCGGTCTTAGGGACAATAGGTAGTCTGTCAAATTGTGTTGTCGTTCATTCTTAGTTTGGGCCCCGAACTAATCTTATACTCCGTTGATAAGGAATAGGATCAGCCCGTAACTTACGACCAAAACTACGGACTTCGTGTCAGGGAGTAGACCCCTAGACGTGCCCGGTTCGTTCAAGATTGGATTCGTATTTCTACAACGACTTTAAACAGGACTGGCATAAGGTATTTGGTAGCTTTTAATAAGTAAATAAAATTTGTCAAAAAAATAAAATTATAAAAATGTCAGAATCGAATAAAAAATAAATAAAATTTCAATTACAAAATTGTCAAATTTTAAAAATGTTATAAAAAATGTCAAAATATTAAGAATAAAAATGATATAAATTGCAAACGTCACAAAACACAATTAATTATTACAAAAAAACCTATGATAAGGCTTATTCCACAATGTTTACCTGCCCCAAGCCCGATATACGGTGCATGTAAGCTCTGCCAGTGCTGCTTGAAAGGCCCGTCCAACCTGTTGGCAACAACGGTAAGAAGACTTGTTTGTCTTGGTTCTAGCCCCTTAGCTCGCGTAGCACGACCAATTCTATTTCTATTTCAAGAACAGACGAAGTTCTTTCTATCCGACTCGACATCTCTTCTACCCATATAAATATCACTTAAATCTATGCTTCTGCCCGAGCACGCGGCGACCCGTAGACTCGTGTATCTATGAAGACAAAGACATATTTATTCTTTGCACAGCAATGGGGAGTTAATTTTAAAATCAATATAGATTCTTGTCCAAGTCCAATGATATGAAGATTATTGGACACTTGTTGAGAAGACATATAGAATTGACCCTCAAGTGACGGTGTCAAAAGTAGAGCAAAATTGGTCGTCTCTTGACATTGTAGACTTTTGTCCACTGAAGAATAGAAACATTTCTTCTCTTCTTCGCCATGCATAAGATGGTAGAAATCTTTCTAAAATCAATCAATATTTTTCTATTCTTCCGTCGACAAAGCCCGTTTCTATGGTGGTCATGCTACGCGTGCTGCTCCAGAAAATGATCAGGTACTCCATTAGTTTCTGTTCGACAAAAAAGTAAAATAAAACTGGGACGAATGAAACAAAGTAGAAGGCTAATAATAATACAGACCAAGAGAGATACAGAAATCCACAGGGCAGCATGTGGCGAACTGTTGGGCAGTAGCGACCCCACGGACCCTATCTCCAGGGAGAAGTCTTGTTCCTCACCTCTGGCTTGCCTTTATTGGCCGGCTGGACTGAACAATGACGAGGAACAGAGCTCCCAGCTCATTCTTGCCTGTATTGGCGGGCTTGAGTGGAGATTTGCAAGAGCAAACGTGCTCGGAGGAAGGAAGTATTCCAGTAAGATGCTGGTAGGGATCTTGACCGTACTTCCGGGATTGTCCTGATAGCCATGGAATACCTCTCCACTCCTCATAAGCACCTCAGGACATGTTGCCCCCTTGTCGCTACGACACTATGTTCTAGCGACCGTTTTCGGGGGCCCATTATTGAGTGTGCAAGTCACCCCCTGCCATTTTATCTGTGTAATTTATATAGAACATCGGTCAGACAGGGGCTATAGTTTTTCCATAGTCCTAGATAACCAGTTTACTTTAGCCACCAAAACCCATAATCCAATATTCTTGTTTCCATGTTTTGCAATAGTCCTACACCAACCGGGGGTTGTCCTTGGGTCCACTTGCATAGTGCGAACAGGGATAATCGTCGGTTGGTGCCTCATTTCATTGAAAACGTCTAACGGGCCTATGCGAGTTGGCTTCGGTCCCTCGTACCTCGTACGCCTTCCAAAGGACCGGGACCCAAGGGGTCCCGAGATATGTTAGAACATAAAAATAAATAATAATAATAAGACATTTATTTCAGACGTTTTCCATATACAAAAAGTAACAAAAGTATGTGTGAATTAGTGTGTGTAAGTGTGTGTGTGTGTAGTGTGCGTATAAAGTTTATTTATTTATTTATTTTATTTTACCATTTATGTACACACATAAATATATGAACAGAAGAAAAAAACTGGCCAAGTGCGAGTCGGACTCGCACACGAAGGGTTCCGTACCACAAGGCAAAAACGCCGAAAAAAACATGTTTGTTGTATGGGAGCCCCCTTAAATATTTTTTTTATTTCAATTTTATTATTTATTATTAAAGTTAAAATACAACTGACTATTTTGTGAATATTTCAAGTGCCTACCTGTTGCCATTTTTGATATCGAGCAAAAAAAGGCAAAAAAATCGCGTTTGTTGTATGGGAGCCCCCCTTAAATATTTATTTTATTTTGTTTTTAGTATTTGTTGTTATAGCGGCAACAGAAATACATAACTTGTGAAAATTTCAACTGTCTAGCTATCACGGTTCTTGAGATACAGCCTGGTGACAGACAGACAGACAGACGGACAGACGGACATACGGACCGACAGCGAAGTCTTAATAATAGGGTTCCGTTTTTACCCTTTAGGTACGGAACCCTAAAAACAGAACAGAAAAATAAGTACAAAGGTGATGCTTATTTCATAAGAAATCTCTTCCAGCATACCTGCGATAGGACAATAAATAGAGAGATGTAGACAGCGTGCGAAAGAGTAAAGGAGACAAAAAAAATAATACATAAAATCTAAAAACAATTCACTTAATAAAACTAAACAAATATTATGAGAATATACTTACTAACATACATACAAATAAACATATCTACATACTTCCAAAATAAATATCACTAGAATTTTAATAAATATACCGCAATCAAAATAATAAATACATACACAACTATGATAAAGTGGAAAGATAGTGTTCTTTAACTCTTCTTTTAAAAACATGTGCATTTGGATTGATTGATCTTTTTTTATTTCGTGATAAAAACTGATTGTAGATTTAGTCAAAAATAGTCAAAACTCATAGCCCAAAGTTAAAAATTTGTCACTCTCAAGGGTCTTCAGTTATTGCCGAAAATGTGGATCACTCAATTCAGACATTTTACAAAAACAGCTATGAGCTAAATCTCAACATAAACTTACTCTATTGACTAAATTTATATTTCAAAAATTTGTCAAAAATTTGTCACAACATTTTTTAAACCCATCAGGGTATTTGAAGCTTCTTCCAGGTATCTTTGGACAGTATCATTGGATCACTCAGTACAGACACCATTTTGTCTGAGAGATCGCTGTAATAAGGTTTTGGAGGACTTTTTCTATAGAAAAAGTCCTCCAAAACCTTATTACAGCCTAATTAAAAGGTAGAGTTTATTCTAAATAAGACCTTAGTACAAGTGAAGTAACTCCTACAATCAACCTATCACAACGTATATCCACGCCTTGAAAACTGTGTGATTGTATATTCTATAAGTTACGTTATAGTAACACGATATAAAAAAAAAATAACGTAACCATGTCATCTTCGAAACTACAATAGTAGGCTTCATTATGAGTTCTTTCAGATAACAACATTTTTAGAGAAAAACTCTTTAAACAGCATTGCAATAGGAAGAAAACACAAAAAAATACAACTCATTTTGTGAATAGAATTTAGTTTTTTTGCCTCTCCTGTAAAGTCAAGTTAAGTCCTGGTTACATTAATTGACGATTATCTCAGCAGGTACTTATTTCCGATGATTTCATATTATATGGTCACCCTACTGCACTATTCCCTAACACTAAAATTAAAAATGTAATATCTCGTAAATTAAGCTGTTTAGGTAAATCATTTTTATGTAAAACTTTAGTCACAAAGTTGTACAAAAATTAATCGTAGTTTGTGTAAATCAATACGAAACAGGTGGTTAGCTATAAGTATTCTTATGGATCACTCAGTTCAGCAAATTTAAAAACATTGATTTACTCATAAATTTTTAACAAAAGGTATTTGTGTTATGATATTTATTGTACAAATATATTCGGAACATGTACATTTTAGGATAAACAATAGATCTATAGAAAAAGTCATCCGAAACCTAATTACAACGATCTCTCAGACAAAATGGTGTCTGTACTGAGTGATCCAATGATACTGTCCAAAGATACCTGGAAGAAGCTTTAAATGCCTTGATGGGTTTAAAAAATGTTGTGACAAATTTTTGACAAATTTTTGAGATATAAATTTAGTCAGTAGAGTAAGTTTTTGTTGAGATTTAGCTCATAGCAGTTTTTGCAAAATGTCTGAATTGAGTGATCCACATTTTAGGCAATAACTGAAGACCCTTGAGAGTGACAAATTTTTAACTTTGGGCTATGAGTTTTGACTATTTTTGACTAAATCTACAATCAGTTTTTGTCACGAAATAAAAAAAGATCACTCAATCCAAATGCACATTTTAAAAACTACAACAGTTTGGCAGTCCCTAGTTTCAGGCGGTTGTGAATTCCACAGCCGCAACGCGTGTACTGTGAAGGAGTAGGAGTAGAAGTCGGTGGAGTGGGGAGGGGACTTAAGAAGGTTTTTAAGATGCGACCTGCAAGGCGCATTTGAGGGACGGGCGTAGGATAAACGATCCCGCAAATAGGATGGTGTTTTAGGATTGTGAAGGAGATTGAATAGCAAACACAATATCCGAGAGTTCCTGAGAAGTCGAATGGGGAGCCACTTGAGTATCTTGTGAAAGTTGGGGACGTGATCATACTTTTTAAGGTTAAAAACAAAACGAATACAGATATTTTGCAAACGCTTAAGTTTATTTAAAAGCTCCTCCATATAACAGGCATCGGCGTAATCAATAATGGGCTGAATGAGGGTTTGAGCAAGAGAGATTTTGGTGTTCAAGGGCAAGAAGCCCTGGAGACATTTCAACGAATGGAACGTGTAGTGCACTTTACGACTGACTTGTGCAACATGAGCAGTCCACGACAAGTAAGGTTTTTAACCCCAGGTTTTTAACCGAATGAGCATATTTAATCTGAACTCCATTCAGACAGAGTGGAGACAGCGACACAACATCGAGCCTATTCCGCATATACCTGCTGCCGATAATGCCTTTACTTTCAGAGACGAAGACATTTGTTTTATGTGAGCTCTCTGGGCTGATATTTCCATCCTGTCATTATTCTATTAAGGGCTGATTTTTCCATCGCCAGATAACTTTTATTCGAGGAATAAAATTGACGTTTGACAGTTTTTGTATGAAATAACTGTCAAAAATTCAAAATTATTCTTCGAATAAAGTTATCTGACGATGGAAAAATCAGCCCTAACCTGAATAAGAGTACTACAACCAAAATCATATTCATTTAGGTACTTACTTGAATTGACTATATCAAACTTTTCCAGAAAATATTAACACGTGAGTAGAGGAATACATGAATACGTGTCTAAAAATATATTTTGTAACACATATATGTACTAATTAGTTTTGTTCACCTTGATAAGCTGAGGTATTTTGCCTTATTATATAATTAGTTTAAGGCTGGTTTTAGAGTCGCGCTGATCGGACGCTGACCGTCGGCGTTGAAAGCTGAAATGTGATGAACTTTTAGGAAGCGTTTTAGAATAACACGCACACGGAAAAGCATGGAACCTTATCACTAGAAAGTACCGTGGAAACAGAAACCCACATTAATTAGGTAGGTACCTACTTAGTTAATTTAACATGATTTTACACAAATTAGTACGGGTGCTTACAACTATTTATTGTACTTATATTAACAAATTATTAAATGAAAATTTTACTTTATTGTAAATTCGTTACAGTAACCCATTAACGTGCTTTTATATGGAAATTATTATGATAAAGTTAATTAAGGAAAATAAACCTGAAGACTAGAGATGTGATACACTAATAATAATATCGATATTCAATAAAACTTCCTTTACATACGTGTGATCCCAGGTCAGATTGAGCCGGTTATTACAATATACATAACCAGAGAGAGGGCGTAGACGCACGAGTGACTGACATAATTATATAAGCTTCCGAAAAGCTTATTCAATCCTGTTGAAAGTCGTTGTAGAAATACCCACAAAACACTCTGAAAACTATTGCCTCTTATTGCCACTAAACTATTATCTCTTCTTGACCTCACTTTATCATAATTTAGTTATCCACGTAGTCATTCTTTTAGTAAGCCCATCCTTTTTCATCTGTAAGGTTTCAACTATTGAGTAAATCTCCCTAACATCATATTTTATATAATATCTATCATCAAATAGTTCTTTAGAAAATCATAAAAAAACACAAAACGGCGAGTATTAAATGGGATTACATTTTATGGAAGATATGTCGATACTGTTAAAATAAAGTTAAGAATGTTGTTAAGGTAGGTAGCTGCCACGAGAATAGGCAAAGGCATCTTCTTAATTATACTCGTATGTCCTGATTAGCTTTTGCCCGCATGTATGTTGAAAATTATCCCACAGGAACGTACCACCGTTAAAGAAAACTATTTATTTATTTATTTAATGCACAATGTACACAACCATACTTACACGCTAGGCTTAAACTAATGAGTACATGACCCTGTTAGGGCGCAGCAAGATCAATATCATTAGGGTACCTACTGTAATAAGCCTTTAGGCTAAAGGCTTATTACACTACCCTATTGACAGGGTGGGCAAGTGCGGTCCGGAACACCCGATTAACCAGCAGTAGGACCTATCTCTCTATCTGTTATTACACTACCCTACCTAGGAGATAGGGCCCTACCGTTATGGTAGTGTAATAAGCCTTTTAAAACGAATAATATTGTAGTGAGTTAGTACGTGGGGCATACTGAAAGTTTCTGTATCTGGCTACTTACAATAAAAGAATGAAAAAACAATTATGGAATTCGAAAATGGAACTATTTGGGAACATGCTACTTTTTAATTTGCGAGACTGTCATTACTTTTTTCATTGTGACGTCCTTAGTGAATAGTGACTTTTCGGGCAGCATATTTTGAATTACATATACCGTCTACAGACCGGGCATTTGCTGTCCGAACCCTCTGAGAACTCAGGCGAATTTCCCTATCAGTGAAAGTCTCAGACTCACGCGATAGTGCTTGAGCTTCACGATCGGCAGTGAGACGTATTTCTCGTTCTTCCTGTGTTTCCTGAGACCGAGCATTTGCTGTCCGAACCCTCTGAGAACTCAGACGAATTCCCCTATCAGTGAAAGTCTCAGACTCACGCGATAGTGCATGAGCTTCACTATCAGCAGTGAGAAGTATTTCCCGTTCGTCCTGTGTCTCCTGGGATCGAGCATTTGTTGTCCGTACTCTCTGGGAGCTCAGGCGGGTTTCCCTGTCAGCAAAAGTCTCAGACTCACGCGATAGCGCGTGAGCTTCGCGATCGAGAGATAAACGTGCCTTTCGTTGTTCCCCGGGCCGTTTTTCCTATTTCGAGTTGTCATCATTCGAGAAGGATTTGAACTCAGTCGAGATTTTCGCTGAGTCGAAGTTTCTGTAGCACGAAGCCTAGCCTGATGTTCCCGAGTTGCAGAGAGCCTTGCCTCACGACCTTCCTCAGATTCCTGTGATTGAACCAATCTCATCCTTTTAGCATTTCTGCTACACTGGGAGAGGTTGGTTCTTCTTCGAGGCATTCTTACAATAAAATAGTACTTACTACTTAACACACAGTTATTTAATAAACACGTACTATCGTAAACAATTAAATTATAAATATTTACAGATTATTATACAGTCTAAAATTATCACAGTTTAAGTAATAAGTATTAAGACGTGTAAACCAAACGTACTAACTTTATAAAACAAAAGAATTGCTAGAAAAATTAATTACTAACCTGAGCTAATGAACTTATACTTAATAAAGAAAATCAAGAAAAGAAATGCCTAACCTATACCAAATACTTATAATATTTATATACAAACCCTAAATACAAATTAAGATAAGTAAATACCCAAAAATCAAGGAAAGAACCGCCTAACCTATACCAAATACTTACAATATTTATTTACAAAATTTTAAAGAAAATTAAGAAAAAGAACCTAACTTACAAACCTTAAAATATTAATAAATGAAATATGCAAACAGTCAGTATTCAAGTGAATCGCAATAATCGAATCCGCCTATACTCTCCAGGATACGTGCGTTCGCTACGAATAACTGAATCCTTATGGCAGCGGCACGTTTTTTTTTTTTTTTGAAATGGTCGTCTCATAGTTCAACCTGAGGGGTTATCGACTGCTTAACCGGGCTTTCCTGTGGATGCCTCAATAAATTAAGGCCTCCAGCCAGGGCATAATACACTTATAAACTTAACTACACAATATAAACTTAAAAACTAAGCGACTACACGCTAAGGCCACCCCCTGTGGGGTACGGACCTCGGCTTAGGGCGTCGCTGGGAGAGGGCAGCAAGGGACAGGCTGGATCGGAATTATGGCAGCGGCGTGGCTCTCAGCGCGCTTTATATAGCCACGGACGCGCAGGTGCGAGGCGTGAACAGTCAGTATTCAAGTGAATCGCAATAATCGAATCCGCCTATACTCTCCAGGATACGTGCGTTCGCTACGAATAACTGAATCCTTATGGCAGCGGCGCGTTTTTTTTTTTTTTTTTGAAATGTTCGTCTCATAGTTCAACCTGAGGGGTTATCGACTGCTTAACCGGGCTTTCCTGTGGATGCCTCAATAAATTAAGTCCTCCAGCCAGGGCATAATACACTTATAAACTTAACTACACAATATAAACTTAAAATCTAAGCGACTACACGCTAAGGGCACCCCCTGTGGGGTACGGACCTCGGCTTAGGGCGTCGCTGGGAGAGGGCAGCAAGGGACAGGCTGGATCGGAATTATGGCAGCGGCGTGGCTCTCAGCGCGCTTTATATAGCCACGGACGCGCAGGTGCAAGGCGTGAACGTACTCTGATAGAATACCTTAACAAATGTTCGCCGTGATTCTTTAAATTGACATAACTTTTTTATTTATGAACCGATTGACATGAAATAAACACTAAATATTAAGTGAAGCTTATTACAATATATTAGTGAAAACCGCATCCAAATCGAATACGCCGTTTCTGATATTAGCGTGCACAAACACACAGACAAACAGACAAACCGACAAACAGACAAAAAAAAAATTAATTACAATTTCGGGTTCGGCATCGATTTAATAACAACCCCTGCTACTTTTTTTTCATATATTTCCATTGTACAGACACTACTTTTCTACAATTTTATTATATGTATAGATTTGTATGCTTCGGTATTCTGGGCTTTTTTATACATTTGTAGTCTAGGTGCTGGTAAAATTATTTTTGCGGCGCTCGTTCTTGTCAAAATTAAACAAATCAATCAATCAAATCAAAATCGTTTATTTGCATAAAATGTGGTAGGTACAAAAATGTTAATGTAAAAACAACATGCAGTAACATAATAGTAACGTACGGTTAATGAAATTAACAAAGGGGGATAAATAATTAAAAAAATATTACAATGCATTTCTGAAGTGGTAGGACTGACAAGATTTTTTGTTTAGAAATTCGCCGACAGAATAAAAACTATGCGATATCAACCATTTTTTCAAAACCACACAGAATTTTTTGTAAGGTAGTTCTGTTATCCGGATAGGTAATGAGTTATACAGAAGTGGCGCCATATACACGTAGCTGCGCCTGAATAGTTCTATTCTAGGTACAGGGATTTTCAATAAATACTGTGTGACTTTTCGTTTATTAAAATTATTTTTAGGTTCAAAGAGTTTAGAATTAAGTTTAACAAATTTTGCTATTTCGTAAATGTAAATGCAAGGAACGGTAAGTAGTTTGTGTGATTTAAAACCTGGTCTACAGGATTCGGACCAGTCCATGTTAAGGATTGTACGAATGCATTTTATTTTGTGCTACTAATATTTCCGTGGAATTTCCCCAAACAATAATACCATACCGAATAATGGAACAAATATAGGCGTGATACACCATCATCGCAGTTCGTTTAGATGTCTCATCCTTAACCTTTTTTAGAGCATAAACAAATATATTTATTTTCATACTTTCGGCAATATGTTCTTTCCAGGTGAAGTATTCATCGAGCTTTAAACTAGCTAAACAGCTTTAGGTTATTTTTTAACAAAAGTGGCTATTTCTAATAATTATATAAATGGAGGGCAGAGTTAACATTTTTTATTTTATATAAAGTGGGGTTTGCAGCTCTCTCTAGGTTTTATTTGAAATAATATTCGCATACATTTCTTTTGTGCAATAAATAAATCATTCGCATCTGCACTATGTCCCCACATGATGATACCGTAACGTAGCCACGCGTAGGCATATGCGTAGTATGCAGAGAGGCACAGTGAGTTTTTGTATTTCATTTTATGAAAATTATGACAGTTTTATTTTATTCTTTTCGACGTGTTTTTTCCAATTTAAGTGAGAGTCTAATGTAATCAAATTAATTTTATAAAGGCGATAAATTTGTGAGTGTGGGGGTGTGTGTGTGTGTGGGAGTGTGTTTATATGTTTGTTACTTCTTCAGGCTCAAAAGGCTGGACCAATTTTGATAAAATTTGGTATGGTATGGCTGACACCCTGGATTAACATATAGGAGGCTACTTTTTATCCCGATATTCCCACGGGATCGAAACTTACGCAACTGAAACCGCGGGGCTCATCTAGTACCTAATAATTTGAATTCTTCAAATTCTTTCATTTGGATGGTGTCTGTTATATTTTTTAAGTATTTTTTTTGTTTTTGATAGGGTTTAAGTTGTATGATTTTAGGTTTTTTGTTGTTTACTTCAAGATTAACCCAGATCCTTTGATTATATAAATGTCTAGATGGAGCGTCAAGTGCGCGCAAACGTGTCAAAATGTGTCAACCAACTGTTGGCTCACAAGTGCTTACCGCCGATCAGTGCAGATCGTGTCACTTTACTGTCAATACGTATTACGCGCGCCAAGTAAAAAAGAAATATCAGCGACAAAATGACGGTATGTGCTATTAAATTGTGCCGGAATTATAAAGGAAGGATAAAAAATACCAAACACATTCGGTAAGTAACCAAGAAACTACATATTTATTTTTTGTTTTTATGATTATCAAATCACACCATATTTTATAAGTCTTGCCAGTTTCTTTTTTTTACTCTCCCAACTTAAAGTCATTTTTGTGGGTACATATTAGTTGGTTTATGGTTACGTTTATACAATTTCGTTCGTGTACTTTTTCAAAAAACTGGCCAAGTGCGAATCGAACTCGCGTGCAAAGGGTTCCGAAGTAAAACATTTTTTTTACAATGTTAATTTTTAAATCGTAGATAATAGCTTTTCCTGGTCAAGACATTTTTTTTTAATGTTTTGAATTTAATTATTTTTATTTAAAGTTACTTTTAAAGCAGTCGGGTTTTCTTATTTTTTAAATGATTTGTTTTTATAATAAATAACATAATGTTCGCGTATTACTTTTTGTTTATGAGCCCATTTTAATGATTATATTTGCTTTGGGTATATTAAGACGATTTGAAATTTTTTTTTTTTTTTGCTGATGGGAAATCATCAAATGACTCCTCCCGCTCTGGGTGGAGCGGAAGGGAGTGTCAGACTCTTACTGACTAAAACCCACCCGTGTTCCTTCCTTAGCCCTTTATGTTCCGGGCCAGCGGTAACCCTTTCGGACAATCCCGCTGACCCGGCAGGCTTCGGCCCTAGGGGGCCCCTCCTCGATGCTGACATCTCTTTGAGGCGCGCGTGGAACACGTACGCGCCGTCCGG
Source organism: Mesoligia furuncula (assembly GCA_916614155.1). Taxonomy (NCBI): domain Eukaryota; kingdom Metazoa; phylum Arthropoda; class Insecta; order Lepidoptera; family Noctuidae; genus Mesoligia; species Mesoligia furuncula. The sequence goes on along the minus strand of OU744798.1, from coordinate 26,000,349 downwards.
CACGGGCCTGGTCCTGATCGGACGGTGAGCTACCCATTACTCTCCGCCCGCAGGCCCGCGCCTACGGTGGCCGGGAGTCATCACGCGGCTCCCGACTCCCGGAGCGTCTCCCGCGGCGGCTGGGACGGGAGGCTCTCTCCCTGAGCCGTCCCGCCACCTCCTTCGCTAGCATGACTGCTTCGCAGAAGGAGGTGACTGCCCCCCACTCCCTCTCGCCCCGGACCATGGCTTGCACCAGGGCCGGACGCGAGAGGTCGCCGTCGCTGCCAATCGCCTCTACGAGGACACGGCGGTGCTCCGCCCAAGCGGGGCAGACCTCCACCGTGTGCTCCACAGTGTCCTCTGGGCGATCCTGGCAATGGTGACACCCGGGCGTTTCCTCCCGCCTGATGATGTGCAGGAACCTCCCGAAAAGTGCCTAGAGTACCTAATTTAATAACATTAATTCTTTCTTTACATGATTTTGAAGTCGGTGCCAAGTAAAAATTGTCGTGTAAGTATTGTTTTATTAGCTAGGTAAATAATTTACCTGGTACCGATTTCTTGTTCACATTTTAGTAATTATTAATAAGTGGGAGAATTGTAGTAGCTGGTATCATTATTTACGCACACAGAGACATAGTCGCACAGTGTAAAACAACGCCTGCACGCACACAAACTTGTAAATGTTGACTCGTTTTCTTTGATACGATTGTAGGGCGAAGCTCCATCTAGACATTTATATAATCAAAGCCCAGATCATGGTCCACTTGTATGCCAAATTTAATTGAAATCCTTTCAGCCGTTAAGGCGTGACAAAGTAATAGGCAGACTGACTTACTTTCGCATATACGGTATTAAATCAGTAGGTATTAGATAGTATAATTAGTATGAATGTGGTGATTCCATAATTGCCAAAATTACTATTCCCTAATTACAAATATTGTAACGATAATCCTACTAATATTATAAATGTGAAAGTTTGTGAAGATGTTTGGATGTGTGTTACTGAATCACGCGTAAACCGTTGAACAGATTTGAATGAAAATTGGCACATAGATAGACCATTTCCTGGATTAACACATACTACTACTACACTACTACGATACTTTTTATCCTGATATTCCCACGGGATCGAAACTTACTCGGGTGTTTAAAATTAGTTATCATGAACTAAAACTCACGCCAACACCTCGACTTCAGGTGCAAAAACAGTACTGTATCTTTTTTTTCTTTTCTTTTGCTTATGTCTCGAAAATGGTGTGTCCTATAGCAAAAATAAAGACAATTTCGACCCCCTTTAACAAGCCCCTAAAACTCAAAAAGTAGCCTAATATTAGTGTGTTTGTCGTATTTTTTATGTAAAAGAGTAGGTATATAAATGATGGAAATAAATTGATAGGTGATTATTTATTTGATGTGCAATTAATAATATCCCGTTTATTTTTACTGCAAAAAAAAAACTGTTTGATATGACCTAATATTTTACGAAGGTTATAAATATACGGAATTACGGAGTATATAATGTAATACTCGTATATACGGAGGTCAACAAATCAAAATGGCGAGCATCCAAATGCTCGCGTATAGATTGGAATCTAGAGTTCGGCCTTACGATTAGTCCGTTTGCGTACTGGCACTGTATATTATGGAATAAGGTAGTCAGTTAGGTCACTACAAAGTATACGCGAGAATTTGCGTACTACTCTTTTATAGATTGGAAGACCGTAATAAAAAAAGATTTCCAATCGAAACGCAATACCTATATCACACCGTTGCGTTCTGGCCTTGTATAGAATGGAAATACGCGCATTTGTGACAAGAGAATCGGCATCGTGTTACATGCTCTGTGGGCACCATTATCAAAAAATTTCTGAATTGTGCATATGAGAACGATAAAGATAACATTAATTGCCGACCTTTGAACTTGGAAAGTGAATAGGTCAACTGTAATATTAAAATCGAACAGAGGATGTCCTTACGAGCAACCAATGTATGAAGGTCTCCCCTGCCTCTTGCCATGCTTAGAGTTTTATATCGTGGGGGGAACTTGAACAGTGAGCGGGAAGTTCTCAAGACAGTGGTCGAATGACAGCGCTACGACGCGTCTTGAACCAGGCCGGTCAGTTCAGCGGTGCTAGGCAGTTGACATCTGTCCGCGAAAACAGGTGTACGTGTGCCGCTATATCGATATCGGTGTTCCGCTCAAACCGCATGCCTACGTCATATCGACACATAAATAGTGTCGCCGTTCGATATGTAATTATTGAGTGACCACTACCCGTTGAGGCCGGATTTATACAAAATAATGTTTTAAGTGCCACAAGTGCATAGCAATGGCCTGGACACTACATTTGCTCGTTTGGATAACTGTTGTGAGTTTATTTTTTTATTATTTATTTATTAAGATGTGTCAACAAACTATATAAACGTCGGTTATCATAATATTTTATTGCGTATTCAAATTAGCTTGCAAGTTGCAACATTATTATTCTTGAAGATACCGGTTGCCATCAAACTTGAGTGATTTTAAAGGCAAGAATCACTTTATGAAAACAACATCGTCAGCCAATCAAAGAAAACTCACTCCTCTGACCTTTCACTCATCACATTCAAACGATTTTTTTAATGATATTGTAATGATCTAGATAAACATAACACAAAAAGATAGCTTTTTAAAAATCCAATTTCGTTTTAATGACAATACCTAAATATGTTGACACAGAGCAAATCACTTATACTTTTAGTAAGTGTGTTCATAACGGCAATGTCATGAAAGTAAAAGTGTAGCCACTTTTACCGCGCGTATGACGAGCACGAACGATGATATTGAGTGCAATCTAATTAATAGCTTTATAATGTGCTCATAATTATGTGCTATTCGAATATTTTGGCTAAGTAAGGTTAGATGTACCTATACAACCATGATATTTTACTAGTAAATAGAGGCAACTCCATGTTTCAGCGTAACACATTTATAGCAGACCAACAATACCAAATAAGGCATTATTTGCTGGCTCTACACTTTTACTTAGCCTACCTATTTTAACAATGATGGTCATCTGGTCTGAGTTAAAAAACCGGCCAAGTGCGAGTCGGACTGAGGATTCCATACCACAAGGCATAAAACGCAGAAAAAAACGGTTCTTTTAGACCCCTTTAAATTTTAACTTTATATTATTTTTATTAGGTAGGTATTTGTTGTTATAGCGGCAACAGAAATACATCATCTGTGAAAATGTCAACTGTCTAGCTATCACGGTTCATGAGATACAGCCTGGTGACAGACAGACGGACAGTGGACTCTTAGTAATAGGGTCCCGTTTTTACCCTTTGGGTACGGAACCTCAAAAATCATAATTGCAAGGTATCAAGGTCCCTTATCATACGTAGTCTCTTGAACATACTTTGAACTTAGAAGCCAATTTCTAAATGTTTCTAGAAACAAATAAAAAATTTATTCTGATTTGCACAAATACCTACCGTTCAGGATGAAATGGTGTCTTATCCCAAATCTAATAGGCAATAACTTTAATGTAAGCCAAAAATAAAAATTATCATTCAGATGTAATTATGAATCATTAGCAGATGAAAACGGTGAATAAACTAGTGCGTCAAGAAAGCCGGTTTTATTGGAAAAATAGGAACTGTGTAAGTACCTAAGTTTGCACGTCAGAAATACTTACATGAACAAAAACTGAATTTATTAAAGTAATAACCCAACACACTGCCAAATTGATAACCGTATGAATTTAAGACTAGGTCTTAAATGTTTTGTCATACAAACTCGTATTTGTTATCGCTTATTAGCACTACAGCTTCGTATAACAGAGGCATTTCAAGCACGACATCGACATTTATAATAGAAACAGTTATTATGCAAATACTTGACGTATTTTCTGCTTGCTTTTCCTAACAAATCACTATAAATACCTTTGAACGTAGATTACCATTGTTTTAATCGTATCTGTAGGTACCTCCGTTGTAATGAACTTGTTGTTTTCACTTTGTAATTATCCTGCCGCATATCTAAAGGCAATGTCGATGTGGAAAATGCATTTATTTTAAAAATGCAATCATTTAATTTCGGTGCGCCGTTTTTAGTCTATCACGACTATAATAGTCGAAATGTTAATATTAATGCAGATTTTATAATTCACGTACTTACATTATATACCTTTTACTTAATTACCGGCCTTCTAATAATCTTCTTCTACTAATAAAATTAGGGAAATTTTGTCATTAGCGAAATTCCCCAAATTGTTTTATTAGGTACTTAGTTCTATAATAATAGTATCAGGACTACTCATTAGTTATCTTCTAATGATCATTTATAAAAACCCATTTTACCAACTTAATTTGGTGCCAGTGGGCTATAAATAGCAAAACTCGAATGGGGAATAAAAACGCCATTTAAAATCTATATAATTATCACCTATAAATAAAATGTTAACCAATCTCATCTGTATTAATAACTTTATTTATTATCACAATAAGAAACAGTCATAATATCTTAAATATTACCTGCATTTTAACCTTTTGACCGCCACAGTCATGTATACATAGATGACAAACCAAAATGTGCCCAGCACGCCACGGTTCGACTACATGACAGACTTTGACGCCGCCGAAGGCACGTTTTTGATTTTTTTTGACGTGTCGGTCAAAAGGTTAAAACAATTATGCTACCCACTACGTTCTCCACAGATTATAATTTTATTTCTTTCAAACCAGCTAGTAACACAGATACAATACCTATACAACAGTCATTATTCTAGAACTCATATCCCACTATATGTTTAAATTTAAAAAAGAATAAGTAAATTGTATTGTACATTACGTTATTATAATTACATTACTTTGCTGATCCTTTAGGATTGCTTGGATTTGCTTCTTTAATACATTTTTACTAAGAAAAAGAATGTCGATTGAATTAAACTCATTGTTATATGTCTCGACCAAACGATGAAGTCATGGACGCGAGCCAGCGTTGGATTTACAGATGCTAGTAGCAAATAGATGTCGAGTGCGTACCTCACGTATGTACAGTGGGCTGCATCTATTGGGTACCCCAGTTTTATGAAAATTTTAATACAACTGGGGTACCCAATTGATGCAGCCCACCGTACATGAACTGTTCGAGGAACCAGTTAACACAGACTCCTAACTAAGTCCGGACAACCAAAATGATTGCGGCACACATGGAACAGAGTCATAACTTCCAGAAGTTTCTGTATTGACTTGGTCCGAAAAGATCATACTTTTTTAAAGAAGTAAGTGGTATGACATTTTATTCCGATAACATTTAAAATGAATCAATCTATAAATAAGTTGCTCAAGACACGATATAGATCTGTATGAGAGGTTAATCCCCATGATAAGCAGGTTTTGTCACATGTTACATTTAGCGGTTCAGGTAGGTAGGTAGGTACCTACTCCATAAATGTTATTCTTTAAAAGAGGTAACAAATTCAGATTCATAAATCTTGCCAGATTCGGTTGAAGAGTCAAAAATGAAATCAGAGAGAGTCAACAATGAGAATCAGCAAATTACATAAGACAAAAAACGCCCGCCCTTCATCATTTCCTATCCTAGTGATTTATCTGGGAAGAAGTGGCGCAACTACTCCAACAGTACTGATTCTATACAATAGTCATCATCTGCCTAGCCTTTTCCAACCATGTTGGGGTCGGCTTCCAGTCTAACCAGATGCAGCTGAATACCAGTATTTTACATGGAGCGACTGCCTATCTGACTTCCACAACCCAATTACTGGGTAATACTATACCCTTTGATAAGACTGGTTGTCAGACTTTCGGGCTTCTGACTACCCGCAACGACTATCAAAGATTCATGAATGACAGAATGATGAAAGACATTAATTCTATACAATAGTATGCAAAGTAATTAATATAACAAAACAAAGAAATACAAAACATTCAAATAAATGATTTACCATTATGACAACTAGCACACGCCAATATACTAACAAAAACATTGAAAACTAAACTCAAACAGAAATAAAAACATAAACAGAAGTTAATACTTAAATAAAAGCCTTCAACTCCGTATGTAAGTATGTACTTATTTGTGTTGGCGAGATAACTTGCTTGCAATTTCAATGTTTTTGTTCAATCGTATATACGGCACAACGTATCTCAATATTTTAGAGAGAATAGTAAATTGACGAGAGACAAGCTCATGCTAATCTTATACGAAATATATAACAGTTAATGTATTTAGATATTAAATTTACGCGAGCCGGCAGCATGTGTTAATAACATCGAGCGAGATATTTAGATGCTAGTCTAGATCGAAGCCAAAAAGCAAGTTGAAACTTGTTTTACCTATGTACGTAATTATATAAATATATAATTCAACGAGGTTATCTTCCTACGCGAACTGCGAGAATCAATCAACTGAGGGAAGCAAGTGTCTGAGGTGCTAGTAGAGTAGGAGAAGGGCAACCTTATTTGTGACCAAAGTCTTAAGGAAATCTCACTCGACATTTTATGCAACGTAGAGCTTTTTCACATAATTTCTGATGTTGAACAACGCAAAACTAAAACACAGGACAGTCACAGACCACATGATTATCAAACAAATGTTTAGAAGGCTATTGGTCGATGAGTGAATATCAGACTTGCAAACGTTCGTCATGTAAAACTGAATAATAAGGTTCGAAAGGGGAACGTACCACCACCGTACCTACCCATCCAGAATATCTGATTATAATAAAATTTAATATTTTCAGAGAAAAGATTCGATTTTTTGTGTTTGTTACGCTTTCACATTAAAACGGTTGAACGGATTTTGATGAAATTTGGCACCTCAAGTGCCACATTTTTTTTTATTCTGGATCGCAGGCAACACAGCCAGTCACATATATTTATGTGATTAAACGAACTTACCAAGTGAAGTTCTATCATAATTATACGAAGCTCCTTCTCCAAGACATTAACACTTGTAGTTACGCTGGTATGAGCCAGCGCCATCACAATTATTTCAAAGCTAAAAAAAAAATATTAGTTCTCTCGTCTGACAACCCTGCAATGTCATTTCGTTTAAAGGTAAGTACATGAACAACCCTACATAGGGAAACACTTATGTGTGGGGAAGGGTTGGGAGTACATGTCTTGGAGAAGGAGCTTCGTATAATTATGATAGAACTTCACTTGGTAAGTTCGTTTAATCACATAATTATACTCCCTCCTTCTCCAAGACATTAACACTTGTAGATGTTTAAAGCTGGGGTTGTGAATTATACTCAAGTTATTAAAGTAATAAAGTATTTAATAAAGACATAATAATCATAAAAACAAAGAAAAAACATATCCTCTAATTATATTTCAGAACAATTTCTATTAATTTTATATCAAACAATCAATTGTTTACAGTGCTACAAATTGTGTCACTGAACACAGTTGGGTCTTCAATAACTGGCCTATTATAATGTCTAGCAAAAGTGGCAGAGTTTTGGGTCCAGCCAGCAGTTCTTTGTATGTGATCTATGCCGACTCCATGTCTTTTTGCCGCTGATGTAGACGCATGTCTTGTACTGTGGGCTGTAAAGGTCACGTCAATTCCTGACTCATGTAAGATTTCTTTAATCCAGCGACTGATTGTCTGAGTTGTGGCACTGTGGTGTGGCTTTTTAAAGGTTAATATTAATTTTTCTGTCTCTTTTCTTAATAATTCTGTTCTATTCATGTAACATTTGATAGCAGTGATAGGGCAAATCTCTATTTTATTTTTATACATTTTAAGATGTAGTAATGGTTGTAGGCTTCTGACTTTTGAAGTTTTTATTATGTCAGGAATGTATATCTGAACGCCCTCATTAGTGAATTTAATATTTTTAACATTTATTAATGATAAGGTTTGGACTCTATGTCCAGTTGTTAGAGCCAAAATTGTTACTACTTTTTTCGTGAGTTTCTCTAAACTTATATCCTCATTTGGGTAAAAACTAGATAAATATGTTAGTACCACTCCTGGGTCCCAAGTTAAGTTATACTTTGGGGTCGGTGGTTTGATGATATCGCGGTGGGCCTCTCCAGTTTAAATTCTTCTTGGTTACTGTGGGCTGTCTGTGTTTCTTCATATTTTCAGAAATTTGTGAACTTGTCCTTTGAATTGACTGTGCTGCTTTGATATTGTCAGCACAATCTGCACCAAATAAAAACTTGTCAACTTTTGAAGTCTTGACAGCCTCCTGTATGATTTTGCTTGCACCTGACAAAGCGAAAAATTGCCTGGATGATGAGTCTTGGTGGTGAATTTCAGCTGCAATTTTTGCTGCATCATTTATTTGTTCAATAAGCAGCTTACTATTAATGTTGCCTTTCATAATATTTGTTAAAGATCGGCCCAAACAAGTCATTAATTTGCCTGTGAGGGTTTGTCTGATGACAATTCGCTTATCCCTCTTCACTGACGGTTCTGAAAGTGTTGCCATTATTTCAGCATTCATAACTGGAGCAACAGCATTTTGAAAATTACTAGGAGTAGGGTATTTGTCCATTAGTGAACTTCTGGCCTCTTTGTCGAGTCCATCAGACATAATTTTAGACCAGCGAAGGGCTAGTTCAGGTCTGATAGGCTCACCAATTTCTTCCTTTTCCGCTCCCTCATTCCCAAGTGCCAATAAATATTCCTCTGGGAGCTGATCATTCTCTGGAACATGATATACTCAAATTTAGTATATTTATACATGATATATCAAACCAATCGCAAATACTATTTATAAATTAAAAAATATATATGCATGACATGTCTATCCACTAAGTGATAGCGCTAAAGTCAATGAGTTTTTCATAATAGCATTGTCTATCCGCAGTGTGATAGCACTTGCCCCATGGGTACATAAGAGACCCTTGACAAAGTGTCCACCCGCATGTGGTGGCGCCTAAGTGTCATTGGTACATTACCCAGGCGTTTGAAGATTAATTACAATATTACGAGTGTTCCACAAACCTGAGGTAACATCTTGATCCAAATCATTTAAAGGAGGTTGAAGGTGCACAGTAGGTGTCTGTGGGTTTTGCGGCACTGGAGACAATGGCACCGATAACCTTTGAGATTCTCCTGGCATTCGGGGAGTTGATGGCGACGAATCTCCTGAATTTATTTCTTCGGGTATTTTTTCCAACTTTCGTTCGAGTTTTCGTATCTTCTTCATAATGTATTTCTTATCTTGGTTCTTTCTTTTTCCCATTTTTATATAAACTGTCTAATAAACTTGTGGCAACGATCACGCAACGGAAAGTAAGATTTGCCGCGAATAATCAGAAAAAAACGTTAAAGAATGAAACGTAATGAGAAAGTCAGTAAAAACCGAACTTTTCCGAAATTGAATGAGTTCAAGAACGAAGTTTTTCAAATTGTTAAATTATTAGTCTACTACAACCGGAACTGACCGGAAGTAGTCACTTGATTTATTGTTATTTGTTTTAAAAGTTTCTCACTTGATTATTTACGAGTTCCGTAGGAACCATTATGAAAAATAAATTAAACTAAAAGCGGACACAATAAAAAATTCTATTGTTATTGGTACATACCCTGTACACGCGACATGTGAAGGGATAATCGGAAACAAACTTACCGAAAAAACTTTTGCATGTTTTTAGGTTAAAAAGAAAGAACACTTTCACAGGAATCACTTTCACCGCTCCGGCGTATCGCACTTCGAAAACGATATCACACTTCATGTATTTATTCATTTTACAGTGATTTTACACAATATTACACTTTAGAATCAATTTATTTATATTTTGTCGAGAGAACGAAGTGACAGCGCTCGCACAAAAAAACGCAATGACATTGCAGGGTTGTCAGACGAGAGAACTAATATTTTTTTTTTAGCTTTGAAATAATTGTGATGGCGCTGGCTCATACCAGCGTAACTACAAGTGTTAATGTCTTGGAGAAGGAGGGAGTATAATTGCTACTACGTAAGCGTGTCTACACATCTTTGGATGTTGGTGTGATTAGTACGTCAATATTGGCAGTTCTTTTGTGAACTTACATTACTACGACAAAGTTAACGTAGGTATATAAGAAATCTTATTCGAATTATTAGCATCGTTGTTGTGATATTAATCTTGGTTATTTACCTTCGTTATTTATAACCTGGATGGCGTGGAAACAAAGACGTTTGATATACCTAGTAATTATTGTATTATGATGCCACGATACACACTTAATCATGCTTCGTGTTTAATTTTATTACGATAAAACGTCGTAATAAAACCCTACGTCGTATTTCCTTCATCAGCCCATCCTAACTATGTTTGAAAAACATAGGTAATTACTGGTTAACAGTAGGTATCTTGTGACTGCTCCCTTGACACTGTTTTATTTTGTTTCATGGTTACTTCCGTAAAATTGAGACCTTTTTTTGATTTAAAAGATGGCTGTAGTGCACAAAAACAGTAGATTGACTTGTAATTGTTGCACGAGCTCGAGGCATCGTTATTATTTAGCTCAAACATTTGGGTTTCCCAGTGACGTTTTCCTGTCATATGCCGCTATATAATCATGAATGGCGTAGGTATATGCATGTTTCATACCATAGAACGATGACTTTTATGTACGTTTTCTGAAACAAACATTTTCAATAAACACATACCTACGTTCATTATAATTTATGTGAAATTCCCATTTATTAGTCTGTCTTTATTCCATTTGAGCAGAAAGTTTTTTTCATATAGGTATTGTGTTTTATGGGTATCATCAATTATTATGGTACCTAGTCATGAAACCGCGACGTACCTACTTACCATAATCAGCCCTATAATGTTCCCACTGCTGGGACACAGGCCTCCTCTCGGTGAGAGGGAGTGGGCCTTAATCCACCACGCGGGCCCAGTGCGGATTGGCAGATGTCACATGTCTTCGAATTTTTGGTTCTAGGACATGCCGGTTTCCTCACGATGTTTTCCTTCACCGTTTTCACCACCGTTTTCACGTACCTACTTGCTTAGAATGAATATAAAATTTATTTTCCCTTTTATTATACAATAGTAGAGATAATAATATGAATAATATTATAAGTATCTAATAAAGTAATACTTCCTACCAAGTTATAATTTACGTCCATATAGTTTTTAACGACGTCAACACCATATTGTGATATCCCATTTCCATAAAATAGGTACTTTTGGTATATATTTTTATCATATTTAAGAATATGTCCCATTTTTTTATACGTTGCCCCACACTAGGAATTTCTCCTGTATTGTGGGAGCATTTACAAACATATAGACTCACATACACAAACAGCCAGACCCGGAACAACTACTTGTAGGTCATACAAATATTTCTTCCGTGCAGGAATTGAACCCGCGACACGCAGCGCAGCAGTCAATCCGTACCGTACTTACAAAGTGATGTCTCAACTCTCACCACTGAATGCTATAGGACGTAGACATCATCAAGTCTAAATTACAATACAGCAGCTCTACGATCCAGCGGTATTTGGTTAAGTCAACTAAAATACCAACTATATAAATAAACAATATCCTCAGATATGCTAACATGTATGTTTGTTCTCAAAATTAACGAATTATTTAGTCATGTATTAATTGTTCACGTTACCAGGGCCTCAAGTCTGCTATTACAATAGTGTCAGAATGGTCTATCATTGATTTTATAATTGTTGATTTTGACAAGTTTGGTAATCTACTAATATAATGGCGTCATTATGACTTTCCAATGGTCGATCACTGACAGTCCATTGAAAAAAATGGCATAGAATGGTAATCTCGTACTTAATTAAAAATGAATTACTGTCTTAGGCGGTAATCTGCTAAAATTTTGACAGTTCCTTTGATCAGTGACCTACCATTAGAACGTCATTGTGCAGTCATTGCTTTTCATTCGTTACGAGTATCGTTCTGTGCCATTGACCGGCCAATGATCAACCATTATGAATTTAGCAGATTACGAACTTTAAGCAAAATGACAATGGGATGGTGGTGGGATCGTGTTGGAGTGACGAATTTATAAAAATAGCAGACTTGGGCCCCAGTTTACCGCCCTTCACGAGTTTGCATCTGAATGAATTTCGTAACTCATTAATATTAGCTTGGTACTTATTAAATTGGTTGCCAACCAAAAATGTCCGCCATCTATAGATTTTCACATGTTAGTATTTTATATACCCTGCAGGCTTCACCCAAGTTGATATGCTATGTCAAGGCAAAAGGCAACACGAAAAACGACTCCCTCTTTCAGCCGTTTGGTTACTGCGGAGCATCGTGATCTGCTCGACTAAACTTTTAGACAATTTCTGTCCATTGTTTGAAGATCGTTGGCCTGTTTTATGCGTCAGAGCTCTTGGTGTCTGACTGTGACTTCATTTGGTCCGAAACAGTTCCGGATTAGCCCCTAAGCAAATTAAGCAATTGCTTAGGACATCACGTCTTGGGGGGCACCATAAACAGCACTGAAAAAATATTCGTTAGCACATGAAAGGCAAGGCTTTTTGAAAACCCGCGCGTTTTATCTACGGGAGATGTCGTCATGGTGACGTTGGAAAGGCTCGATGTTTTATCAATATTATATGTAGAGGCAGATATGCTAAAAACGTTGAAATTAAAAACCATTGTTCTCGAATTAAATGCTCGTAAAAGTCGCAAGTCGCATTTCAATAAATAAAAAAATTATGCTTTCGTTCATATTCTAAGGTCGGTAAGATCTCGTTGTAATATTTATTTAAAAAAAATTAAAGACCTATACGTTTACTAGTGGATAGGACGGCCCACAGGCGTAGATTGCTTAGGGCATCAAGTAGTCTTAAATCCAGCACTGCGGTGCTATTCTGTAAAAATCTTACGTGAAAACTTAGGTGAAGTGAGCGTGGAGTGAGCTGTCAATAGTGTCAATTCCTAGCAAAAACAAACTCACTCCACCTAAGTTTTCACGGTTTCATTTTTACAGAATCGACCGGGTGGTCCGACCATCGATAGGTTTATATCCCCTTGGCCTCTCTTGCCCTCTTTCCGCTGACTATAATTTTCTCCAGGTTGTCGGATGGCTTACGGGTGACAACACTCTCTGAAGGCAGATACCTGCTAACTTCCTAGCCTTCGGGCTAAGTGCTTGGTTACAACACGAGAAGATACTACACTAAAAAAAAGTTGACTTATGGAGCCAACTCCAATGAATGCACAGGATATCGATAAAATTGTATTAACTATACAGGGTGAAATTGAATACATGCGACAAACCGTAATGGGAGATTGTACTCATCATTATGAACAACTTTTACTAAGGGACCAATACTGCAATCGCGAAAAAAAAATCAGCTGTTCCCTACATTTTGACGAGTTATGCGAACATAAATGAAGGTAACAGCTGATTTTTTTTCGCGCATTCAGGTTTGGACCCATAGTAAAAGTTGTTCATAATGATGAGTACAATCTCCCGTTTCGGATTGTCGCATGTTTTCAATTTCATTCTGTATAAAATATCCTTAGCCGTTATGTTCGAACGATGTCGCTAGTATCTAGTTCTATATTATGGGTTTGGTTTCCGCGCTTAGTCCTTCAAGTAGATCATTATTGTGCGTTAGTATCTAGTTTTAAACATGTCGCAATTATAATAACGTTAAATTTCTTTAGCGATTTAAATTAATGCTTTTATAACTAACATAAATTATTGTTTTCCAAATGTTTCGATTAGGTTCGGTTAAATCCGATACAAATCATACATGTTCTTTTCCTAAATTATGATTAGTATTTGGCCCGCCAAATACCATAGTCTTGCTTTTAGGCAAATTAAACGTGATATCCAAAACAATTTTGTCTGTAGGTATCTATTATGTAGGTATTTATTTAATTTTTTATATTAAGTATAAAAACCGGCCAAGTGCAATTCGGACTCGCACACAAAGGGTTCCGAACCACAAGGCATAAAACGCCGGATTTTTTTTAAACCCTTTTAAATTTAAGTTTTATTTTATTTTTATTATTTGTTGTTATAGCGGCAACAGAAATGCATCATCTGAGCAAATTTCAACTGTCTAGCCATCACGGTTCATGAGATACAGCTTGGTAACAGACAAACAGACGGACAGTGGAGTCTTAGTAATAGGGTTCCGTTTTTACCATTTCGGAACGGAACCAAAAATGATCAAGGGTTTACTTAAAAGTTGTTAAACGTCGTTTAACCGAACTTTAGTTTTTTCTTTTGAAAATACCGAATATGACTCGGCCAAAAGAAGCTATCGCCTCTCGACTACTTAGAAATAGGTTACAAGTCAATGAATTGACAATATTGTTTCATTAGTCATTGGGAATATTTATAGTCTAGCGGACACTGTGTCCTCGAACATGTTTTTTAATTGCTTAGCTCATTTGATGTATGCTTGTTAGTCCCACAGCACAATTTAGCGGCTCCTGCAATAGGCTCGTCTAGATTATTCTAAACCTTCGCCAGAAACTAGAGTTCAGGACTTCGGTTAACCTACTACTTATGAATTTCACAATTACCTTTGGAGGTATCATTAATAGTAAATTGTTTGCCAAGGGAGCAAACAACTATTTTGAAGGCGAGAGTGTTTGTTTTGTTGTTGAAGTAAAATTCTGAGCTCAGCGAGGGATTCAAAGTACGTCACTCGAGCTTAAAATACTGTTGCTCCCGAGGTGGACACTGTATAGTTGCCGGCACGTAACTTGGCAAGAGTTTTTGTAGTGGGGGAAGTTTGCGCACGCACAATTTCATACATTTTTATATGCGCGAACTTCCCCCACTACGAAAATCTCTTGCCAAGTTACGTGCCGGTAATTGTACTTTTTATCACCCTCAATGAAAAATTAAGTACCTAAGTGTAACTTATGAATAGGAATAGTACGTATTATTTATTTACATAAAATTACTTTAGGAAGACATACTCAATTTTTATAAAACTAAGAAAAATCTTAAATATAGTAAACAATTACAAATGGAAGCAGAATGATTTTCGCGCGCTTTTTATTTTTTCACAAACTTTTTTTGTTAATTGGCTCGCGCATTTTTCTTTATCATACAGTATGTTACTTGTTCATACAATGTTCGTGATTGATCTCTTTAGAGATTGGAACTTTTACTAACAATATCCACATTCCAAATTCAAATCACTTTTAGTTCCTAGGGATTAAAGAGCTATTTTAGTCCCTGTTTACGAAGAATACCTACACTATTTATTTTTGTATAGATGTGATAAAAAATTAATTTCGACTTTATAATACGAACAAAATAAGTCATTTTACCCAAATCAATTTAAAGACAAGTGTTTTCTTTGATGGAGTTAGAGTAGCCAATTTACTATTTTTATACGTAAAGCAATTCACTATTGCGTTATTCAATATCTTAACGATGTAAATAAACTTTTACTAAACCATGATAGTAACTGACTTAGAGACATAATAAATTATAATTACTTCGGTTATAGATACCTATAGCCATTAACAGTTGACCTAAATATACATAAAGGCGGTTAAAAGGGACTGTATGTATTTGTGGTTGGTGGAATTAAATAAGCTCAGTGTGTTATAAGGCTTTTAGCGGGAAAACAATAAAAATATTACATAAATCGGAAACACAAACCAAACCTTATGACAGATATAAGAAGAAGCAATCGAAACAGAAAAGAATAAAATTGAAATAGAAAACATAAAATCTTCTAAAATGTTAACCACAGCCGAGGAATTTGAAACAATAGGTACATAATTATGTCAATGTCTTTGATTTGACGTTTGCATACGTAGGCACCGACTACTATATTAAATCATCATAGATACCTAAACGTATTTTTTTACTGTACCCATGGTTTTTCTAAGAACTTTCACAATTTCACACAGTTTTACACTTGAATGGGAAAATAAAGCTAAAGGTATTTCAATGAAAGGTTGTTTTGAAATAATTCCAAAGCGATATTTTGTTAGTAGGTACCTATTTGATGACACTCATTTTGACGCTATTATAGAAAAAACCGGCCAAGTGCGTGTCGGGCCACGCACAGTGTAGGGTTCCGTAGTAGCCCGTTATCACAATGTAGTAAGATTCTGTTGTTCTTTATTCTGAATAGGTAAAAAAAAAACATATTTTGGTTTTCAATGCAAGTCTTTACCCATTATAAACAAGCAACTACTTCATCTTAGTCACTTTAAAGGATTTTGTATTTGGTACAAAATTATCCAACACCCAAGTTCAACGACTATAAACTAATAAACTAATAAAGTTATCTTAACCGCTATACTTTTCCTTTAAAGTTCATGAAATGCACTTTCATTGAGAATTTTTCCAGATTTTTCAAGCTAGTAGTTTAGCTTTTAGAGGGGGGGGACGCCCTACTGGAACAAAAATTTGCACTTTAAACTTTAATATTTCGTAAATGGAGCATTAAATCGAAAAATAATTTTAGCAACCCCTAAGCCATTTTAGAAGACCTATTCAACGATACCCCACACGATGGGGTAGATGATGAAAAAAATATTCATCCCCACTTCACATGTAGGGGAGCTACCCTAAAAAAATATATTTTCCAAAATTTTATTTTACCACTTTGTTGGCGTAACTGATATACGTACTCCTACAAAATTTCAGCTTTCTAGTGCTAACGGTCACAGAGATTAAGCGAGGACGGACAGACAGACAGACGGACGGACAGACAGACATGGCGAAACTATAAGGGTTCCTAGTTGACTACGGAACCCTAAAAATGGACTTGAACTTAAGAAAGTACGATTTTGTATAAAAATTTGGATACCTACCCACCTATTTATTATGTACACTATGTTTTTCATGGTATTTTAAAAATACATTAAAAATTAATTTGAAAAACCAGCACGTAGGGAAAATCATCCCGTTTAACTGTATTTAATTATTTAGCGTTCATGCAATTAGTTTAATAAAATATATTCATATAGATAGTCTAAGCTTAACCTATCACGCAAGGGATGCACCGTCATTAACTGTATCAATCATACAAGTTTGCAGAACTTATATGATTTACTAACCGCAAGATGCATCAAATTAACTGATCCCTCAGGAGGGTAATTCAAGATTTTTCGGGTGGGAAATCATCAAATGACGTCCCGCGCTCTGGGTGGAGCGGAGGGAGTGTCACGACACTTACTGACTAAAACCCACCCATGTTCCTTCCTTAGCCCTTTATGTTCCAGGCCAGCGGTAACCCTTTCAGACAATCCCGCTGACCGTAATTCAACGTTCACAGTCTGAAGGCCAATTCTACTAATTTAAAACGTTCAAAATCTAGTCTCAGTCTCATCTCGGCGACAAACAAATGTCAAAAACTTGTCAAAATGTAGGGAAATTAAAGGGAATTTTGACAGATTGAGACCGAGATCAGACTGTGAACGCTCTTAAAATTAGTAGAATTGCCCCTCTGATCTGTCTCAATCTAAGTCCAAAATATTTAGTTCTGGTATCGTGAAGTTGTTGTACAATTGCCCTCTAAGTCCTTTTACCTAATGCATTTTTTTGCATTTTAACTGCCCTACCGAATTACCTACCAAATCGTAAAGTACCTATTAAATCCCATGTTTTTAGGGTTCCGTACCCAAATGGTAAAAACGGGACCCTATTACTAAGACTCTACTGTCTGTCTGTCTGTCACCAGGCTGTATTTCATGAACCGTGATAGCTAGACAGTTGAAATTTTCAAAGATACTAAAAAGCAAATACTAAAAACAGAATAAAATAAATATTTATGTTGTATGGGAGCCCCATACAACAAACGTGTTTTTTTCGGCGTTTTTTTAAATAATCCGCTTCCATTTTAATAGCGTAGTAGGTATTTATTATAGAACTTAGAACCTACATGTACATAATGTAAGTCTAATGACCGTAAAGATAAAAACACAATGATCCCGCTAATTATTATAAAAAAAGCAAAAACAAAACAAAGTTGTTATTTTTATGCTCACAAGTACATTTACAGTCGTTTGACCGAGGCCATGCCACATGAGATCTACTCATGTGGCCATGCGCTGATAAATCAATTGATAGTGTGTTTTAGTGTTAGGTACTTAACATAACGAATTATTATTTAAACAGAGCTGTATAGCTTGATGGTCGGACAATTATTATAGACCGGAAACATAAGGTATATTATCAAAATTGTTACGAATCCGTAGGTCACCCATCCATAGCATTCACAAAATAATAATATGTGTGAAGCCACAATTATCCATAAGCCATAAATAATGTATAACTTTTGCAGCATCATGTGTACATTTGTTGTCCGACATTCACGCTAACAAAGTTGAAGGCACAGCTAGTGTCATAATAAATTATTTACACCAATCACCTGTAGGTATTCTAATATTCCAAATACCAATGCCCCTTCAAAACCAATACACAAATGATCAAACCTAATTACCACTGCCGGAGGACTTATTGGCATCAAAGTACACTAATTACACACACATCACTTGAGCTGATAATTTTCTTTCGTTTTTAGGGTCCCGTACCCAAAGGGTAAAAACGGAACCCTATTACTAAGACTTCGCTGTCTGTCCGTCTGTCCGTCTGTCTGTCACCAGGCTGTATCTCAAGAACTGCGATAGCTAGACTATTGAAATTTTTACAAAGTATGTATTTCTGTTGCCGCTATAACAACAAATACTAAAAACAAAATATAATAAATATTTAAGGGGGGCTCCCATACAACAAACGCAATTTTTTTGCCCTTTTTTGCTCGATATCAAAAATGGCAACAGGTAGGCACTTGAAATATTCACAAAATACTCAGTTGTATTTTAACTTTAATAATAAATAATAAAATTAAAATAAAATAAATATTTAAGGGGGGCTCCCATACAACAAACATGTTTTTTTCGGCGTTTTTGCCTTGTGGTACGGAACCCTTCGTGTGCAAGTCCGACTCGCACTTGGCCAGTTTTTTATAATAATACTAGTTTCTGCCCGCTACTTTGCCCTCGTGAAATTTTTGTTCCCCTGACCCACCTCGTCGCGTCGCATCGTCCCGCGCTATTACTTTGTTTCCGTTTTTCGTTTTTGTATTTACCAGAAGGATTCAGCCGTTCTGGAAAAGGTGCCTCGTTTGTAATTAAGTAGAACGGTTCGCTATCAAAGAACTATTTAAGTCCGCTTCCTTCTTGCTCTTTGCACTATGGACATCCAGATAATACTGAACACAGATAAAAACAATTACAAGAACAACAAACAATTATTGCTTTTTTATTATGTTTTTTAGTTAGTGAGATATTTAGCTTTGGCTGTAGTTTTTACACCAAAAGTTCAGCTCATAAATTTTAATATGTATGTATAGTTTCTGAACCACTCTATTAGGTACCAACTTTTACTTCTTTTCCATGTTTCGGTTCCATCATGATTCCCATATTACTTGGTGTCTATCAAAATCCTTCCAAAAAATTGAAATGCTCCAGCCTGTTTCAGATACCGATTTAACTTGCATCTCGTTAGGTCAGATTTGAAAGAGCTGCTACTCAAGTTCACCCAATTGAAAGCCATTAATTTCGTAAAATGTTGGTAACTCAGTACTTACTACTTACTTGCCAGTTATTGCTGTATCGAAGACACAGAAGTCCTGTCCATAAACAAGAATCACACGGAAGTAATACCAGTTTCAGATTTCTCCTCATACAGTAATGACGTCAGTAGTTATTAATTGTATTATTTTACATCTATATTTAATTTACCTACTTTCGTTATTTACTACGCCCTAAAAATATCTGCCGCTGTCAAAATCAACCTTGGGCGCGTTCTTTGAATTCAATTTGCGCTGCACATTGCAAACATTACAAAAAATGAGCACAGACAAACATACGAAAATTAGCATACCTACGACTTTATTGAAAACTTTTTAAAAGGAAAGGCTTTGAATGTATTGGTCTTTTTAAATTAACATTTAAAGTAGAATTCATTTCTACGCCGCTAGAAATTTGAAAAATAATGAAATTACTATTTACGTCGTAGTCTTTATAAATATCACAATTTACATACGTCTTTAGCATAAGTAGAAGTAAGTACTTACCTATATTTAATTACCCCTTAATAACAAACGTTGTATAGCGTCTGTATAGTTAAGTTACACAACGCTTTGACTTCTACTTTCGAAACTCAAATTACTGACGACTCATCATCTGCCTAGCCTTTTCCCAACAATGTTGGGGTCGGCTTCCAGTCTAACCGGATGCAGCTGAATACCAGTATTTTACATGGAGCGACTGCCTATCTGACCTCCACAACCCAGGTACTGGGTAATACGATACCCCTTGGTAAGGCTGGTTGTAAATTACTGACGACTGAAAGAGAGAAATCGGTGTGTAACTATTCATCTGATATAAGTATTAGTAAGGGGTTAGAATACAGGAAGGTATTAGAATACAGGAAGGTATTATTCCTCCTCATAATTACCAATAAGTTTATTTTTGTAGCAATTATTATTGTACGTGGAATTTATAAATAACTAGTACCTACCTACTGTTTACTTTTAAGACTACAATCGTTAAATTTCATGGTCAGTAACCTGCGAGCAGTGGCGGCCAAGTGGTGGCGGCCAAGTGGTAACGGCCGCGACTTCGAGTTAGGTCGTAGATTCGAACCCAGACAGGCGCTTTACTTTGTGTAAATTATTTCATCACTACTGCTCTCAAAACGGTGAAGGAAAATATCGTGAAGGAAACCGGCATGTCCTAGAACCAAAAATTCGAAGACATGTGACATCTGCCAACCCGCACTGGGCCCGCGTGGTGGTTTACGGCCCACTCCCTCTCGCCGAGAGGTCATTATAGGCTGACTATATAACCTATAGATTAAGGTTTAATAACGTACGAATTGAGGCCTGTATTATTTCCTAACCTAAATATACCTTTTTATTTTTTTACGTATTTTTGGGGACATACTTTACTTTACCAAGAACTTTCAAATAAATGGTAATGCAATTTAATTTCTGCTCTCTTTAGAAGTTGTCGTGATGTTTCAAAGGTAATAAAAGGAAGTAGCCTAACTTAATGATCCCATAGCGATCAAGTCAAACAAGAAATCGCGAAAAAAAATCAGCTGGTCCCTACATTTTGACGAGTTATACGAACATAAATGTTGGGAACAGCTGATTTTTTTTTTCGCGATTTCAGTTTTGGTCCCATAGTAAAAGTTGTTCATAATGATGAGTACAATGACCTCTTAAGAGGTTGTTAATGTTTTACCAATAACTTTGTATAACTAATTTTTTAGAATAAGGTAGGTACCTAAACATAACTTAACTTAAGCAATGCCTTTTTCAATTTCAGATGACAGCATCAGCTTACAAATCCAAGCATGCTTCTTACACGAGTCCAGACAGTGACTCCCGCCATCATTATAACTATCCGAGCCAGGAACATTTCCATATCCCTGACAACCGTGCCTACGATCAGACGAATACACGATCAGCTGACATATCGCCCGCCAGCTACTCGTCAAATGTTCCAGATGATGTGAAATCCGTTCAACGTAGAATAGGAGAGCAAACGCCGACGAGGACTGAAAATGAATCTAAAGTTTTAAGTTGGAAGCCGTACGCAGAGAGTAGAAGTAAGATTGGTTTAAAATTTAAAAACTGGCCAAGTGCGAGTCGGACTCACACACGAAGGGTTTGTGGTACGGATACCACAAAGCAAAAACGTTTGTTCATCTGTCAAAATTTCAACTGTCTAGCTATCACGGCTCCTGAGATACAGCCTGGTGACAGACAGACAGACGGGCAGTGGAGTCTTAGTAATAGGGTCCCGTTTTTACCCTTTGGGTACGGAACCCTAAAAAGGTCTTACAAGTAGAATCTACAAGCGTTTAATTTTACAATCCCTGTGGATTTTTTTTTTTTTGATAAACGTAATATACACTAACTAGTAAAAACTTCCTTATAAAGAGTAACTTTTGATAACCAGGGCACCAAGATATAGGTACCAAGGACTAAATGCCATCGCACATTATGGACACATCATAGGTATAGCTTGTAGGTTCAATTTTGCATAGAAGCGAAGTTAACCTTTCTGTAAACACCGTTTAAATCTAACTGCACCATACAAGGTCGGCCATTTACATCGCTGACAATGCAGTACAAAGATTATTGTAGCAGTCGCGCCATTATCGGTAATTTCCTCCTTTTACGCACTGCATTTATGGCCATCCTACCGGCTTATCGACAAGTGTTGCGATAATTCGATGGCGTAAATTTTAATTGAAACATGGTTTTCCTCTAACACCATCACCGTGTAACATTTAATTGCATGTATTCGAATGTTATTAACAATATCTACGAGATGTAAAGTTCATAAAACTTAATGAATTGTTGCCAATTAGCAAAGGAAACACCTAACAATGGTTATGGAAAATAGCTAGCTTAGACAATCATTTTCATTAAACATATCAAGAATTATTTTATGGCTGTTATTTTACCTATTGGTAAGTACAACATAATTATGTAGGTATATTGATGTAGGAAGCAGATATAAAATATTTACCTGGCACACAAAGTCTGTTGTGGACCAAATGACGTAGGTAACCTAAACCAAAAAAATTAAACATGTCAGATAACAAACAAGTACCTACTCGTAATAAAATAAAATCGATAGTTTAGCAATACTTTTATACGCACACTTGCTCCTATTATTACCGTCTGGTCTGTGAAACATGCAATCAACTGATGTTTCATTTCATTTTATATGGACTAAGCTGAATTTGATAATATATTTTTAAGTAACTTATTATTTTCAAAAAAAAAATCAAAATCAAAATGTTTTATTTCACATAAACCAACATGTGCACTTATGAAACGTCAGAAGCTAGGTGCACGGTTTCAATTGGTCGTTTCCTATGGAGAAGAACCGGCAAGAAACTCCACGGTTACTCTTTTTAAAAATAATTGGCTTTTACAATGTTTCCAGATTACAGTAGGTATGGGAGGACAGCGCAGGCCTGTCAACAAGTACCAAGTACTTGATAGAATAAAAAATGGTCTACAGATCTAAAGTCCATAAGGCCTACAAAGTCCTCACATTTACAAAATAAGAATCTATCAAAAGGATAAATAAAAGAATAAAATAAAAATATTAATAAAAACCTACTAAAACCAAGTGTTATGATTCCCTTTAAAACCACTAAAAGAGGTGAACAATTTGAATTGTCTGTATATAATGTCAAATAGTAAAGTAATTATGTCAAATAGTATATAATGTCAAATAATAAAGAATAATAAAGAAATTATGTCAAAAAGTATGTAAAAAGAAAATAAAATAAAAATTAAACATCGTAATTTGAGAGCATCGTAATTTCACACAAGTAGGTAGGTACATAAAGCCATGCAATAAGTATGACGTATTAAATAGAAAAAATCGGCGAACTAAACTTTTATACATATTAGTTAGACATCCAAAAAACTACAAAGTCATCTATTTGAATAAAAAACGATGAGTATTACGCGCTTACAAATTACCTTATGACCACATTGTCTCCGGTTTTAAGGTTAAATTGTACCGAGGTGCCAGGTTCATAAAAAACGGCTATTCTAACACGGATGTGTAATTGTTTTATTTTTTTCTTCGCATTGATTATATTGAGATAATCATTCCATACACTTTGTCTTGTTATACCTAGTAAAACATTGGATTGTCTTACTTCGATCTAATTCTTTTGGATGAGGGAATCGCATTACGGCCGCTACGCGTAACGTCCGTTTAGACACAATAGTTTTGTTCACAATCTGATTAACTATAAAAATGTGCGTGTGTGGGCGTAAAAAGTATCTCCTGATAAGCCTGCTCACTTAGTACCATGCTTCACAAAATGTTAATTTGATCTGTGTGATTTTTTCTAATCACAAGCACATTTGGCGTTGAGTCACAAAATACAGATAGTACAGAAAGCAATCTACATACAAAGGGCGCTCGAGCAACGCACACATAGACACCGCTCACGGACACGTTATCTCGGACGGGTTGGGAGTAGTGCGAGCGCGGGTGCTATCCGCTTGAGACACGCGTCTGAGAAGTGCAAAAATGGAGCAACAAAAAAATGGCTATCTAAGCTCGATTTATATAATAGTTACCTGTTTTGAATCAGTATAAACGAAGTAACTTTTTTGTAAGGTAAATTCACGCCACCAACTATCACGTAAGTTCAAAACATGATTTTTTGTTTGTGTAGATATTGTGTTATTTTTAGTGTCATTTGATAGAGTTAGGTCTAAAACGGATAGGGCAAAATAAATTGTGTAAATAGGGTAATTCATTTTGAAGTTATTAGGGATTTTCGATAGTAAAAATTGACAAATGTAAAATTTTATATGTTTTTGTTCTGTAAACCTTTTGTATTGTACCTAATACTATGTTTATTGTTTTATTTTAATATTGTAGAATAAGCTTAACAATAAATCAAACAACTAGATATGAGTGCCACTACGATAGTTTTTTGTGCATAAGCCAAAGTTGACAACCCTAGCGCGACCGCCGAGCGTAGGTATGAAAAGTGAAGTACATACATGTGATTGCCTCCTAGTATCTGTATTTTGTGGTTGAGTGTACTTTTAGGTAGGACGACTGTAACGCGACTGATCCAAGAAAAATACCTTCAAGAATACAATAGGGCCATAAAAGGACGTTACGCGTAGCGGACGTAACGCGATTCCATCTTATGTAGGTAAATGTTCTATGTAGAGGTTTAGCAATCTCTTAATGGGTAACATCATCATCTGCCTAGCCTCTATGTTGGAGTTGGCTTCCAATCTAATCGAATGCAGCGGAAAACCAGTATTTTATAAGGGGCTAAGTGACTGATTATTAATGTGACGTACTGAATGCAATATCTTTAACTTTCAGGACAAAATACCGACAAGATTGTATTCCCCGGACCAACGAATTCTGAAGAATTCCAGCTGGAGATACCAGAACACTGCAAGAGACTTGGGTTTTGCGAAGATATTCCCAACTACCCAAGAGAACAGGCGAAAAAAGTTATATCGGAGGCAAGTTTATTCGACTTCGTCAATTTTTTGGTTTTCATCTCGCAGTGGGGATACAAAAACAGTTCTTTGAGAATCATGCAGAAAGGTCTTTCATGGGCTTAATGTTATACCTGCCTATTTTTATGACTTTTATATTACTTTTCGTGGAAGGGAATCTAAGATCTTTATCATAAACAGTGATACAATCATAATGTATCGTTGCTCCGCTAAAAAACCTGTAATCCTAATTATAACATCGTTTTCCTTTATTATTTTCAGCTATCAGACTTAAGCATGTTCCAAAACGACAAACTGGACTTGCCAGACGTACCAGACATCGCCCAGAGGGTAGGACCTCAAGAGGAAAATATAGAGTTGTGCCAATTTGAGGAAAGGGTATGTTCAAGAAAACTGCAGTTTTTCTTAAAATCAATCCTAATCACACTAATATTATAAAAAGGCGAAAGTTTGTGTGTGTTTGTTTATATGTTTGTTACTTCTTCACGCTGAAACGGCTGGAAGAACTGCCCTATCCACTTACTATGCATACGCATACGCATAATAGTAGGTATAGATAGCAACGGCTTATTTATCCTCCAGAAAAAAATAATTAGGATAATGTTTTATATAGACAGTGACGTAAGTTGTAGACCGTATTTTAGGAAACTGGACATTCTAACTTTGATATCAATTTATATTCTAGAAATCTGTAAATTCATTAGACAATATCCAAATTTCTACATTCAAATTACTGTAGAGGTCCAGACGGGACCTCCCAAATGCCTATAAGTGGTGTTTGATTAAAATAACGTTGAATTGGATCTAATATATTTAAAAGAATTATAATTATGTCATATCTCTATGTATTTTACTGTGTGTACATAAATTATAAAATAAATAAATATAAATAAATAAATAAGAAGACTATATAGGGTCACGTTATTTCTAGCACTTTTCTAGAGTCGAGTCTGTGTAGATCTACTTTTAGCAATAGGCAGTCGCTGGTCATATTTGCGGGTGTGCGGGTTCCATTCGAACGTTCAAGCAAGTGTCAAATATTTTAATATGGTGTTTTAGTTTAAGAGAAGAAGTGCTAGAAATAGCATGATAATGTCTTCTTATAAATATATTAGTTCCAAGTGAAAGTCCTTTTAATTAAACACCACCTATGGGTATTTGGGAGGTTCCGTCTGGACCTCTATTGTTGGTTAGTTACAAGTGAAGCTAATAAAAGGGTGTTAAAAAATAAGATACCAATCTCATGTAGATTCGTGTCTGAAAAGATTATTTCAGATACGAATCTACCTACATGAGATCTGAAAAGGTCTTCTGACGGATGGAAATTCCAGGATGAACGTAAGAAGCGTATTTACTATGTCCTTCTCTAGGTTCCAAGCTATCTGTCAAATTTCATAACGACCGATTCAGTGGTTACTTTCGCATTTATAATATTACTAGCTGCTCCGCGCGATTTCACCCGCGTAAATGTCGATCCCGTGGGAATAGCGGGATAAAAAGTAGCCTATATGTTAATCCAGGGTGTCAGCCACCTTCATACAAAATTTCAATTCAATTAAAATCTTTATTGCATTCACATGTGTATTATAAAAGATCTTAAAAAATGTTAAATGTTTTACATGGACCCTCTGTCGGGCACGAGCACAACAATTTAGTTATAATAAGAAAAGTAGCATGCTCTAATTAATAATTGAAATAAATATATAACATAACAATGCAATCTTAGAAGTAAATTTTAACCTACTTCTAATTGTCGTAACGCTATGAAACTTTGTATGTATAATGTACCTAACTGTAGTTTGGAAGACAAAAGTATAATTTGGTATAATGGAGCTGATCCCATTGATGGACCCAGGAGGTGGATAGTGGAACTTTTAAGGGGTTACTTGTAAACCCCTCGAGTTTGCTAGTAGATAGTCCCTAATCGTCATTTCTTTGTTGACTTTATACTTATTAATTTAATGAAGATTATACTAGACGCAAAATAAATAAAATAATATAAAAAAAATTATTAAAAATAAATAAATAAAATTAAATACCTATTTAGTGTGTTTTAGTTTTTTTAAAGCTACATACTTTTTGTTTGTATTGAATCTGTACAATTTAAAATAATGCTGACTGACAGATTGACCTTCATTGCTCCATGCACAATTCTGGTACTTATTCAGATGTAGGGATTAACCTATCCGGTTAGACTAGAAGCCGAGGATGAGCCGGGATGTAGGTACGGTGGGCTGCATCAATTGGGTACCCCAGTTATATTAAAATTTTCATACAACTGGGGTACCCATTTGATGCAGCCCACTGTACACCAATGATGATCACAAGGTATGTTAATAAACGATGTTTTAAAATTTTGGACGATTTTTCCAGTTGGTGCACCCACAAGCAGCAAAAGACGCCAATGGAAAATGGCACCTCGTGCTAAATCAAAAAGTAAACCCAATACAGGGATTCAAAGTGGAGATTTGCAAGTAAGTGAACTCTTCTAAGTATATTTCAAGGTTACCTATCATAAGTTCGTAAAATATTTGTCCGAATTTCATTTCACCTAAAACGTTTCAACTATTTTCGTTTCGTTTTTTTTTACTTCATCGAAGTCACGTATACCATTGTATCAGTTAACCTATTATCAATTCGATTTTTTTCGTTACTACGACGTTTCATTTGGTCGAAAAACTTTTTACCGAAATTACACTTACCTGAAATAACATTTGTTAGAAGTATTATGTTTCCGAACATTCATTATACCACTGTTTTAATTACCATATTCTCATTTCACCAAACGCCTACTATAAAGTTTGTGCAACACTATTTCAACTATCAGCATGCAAACAAGGATGCTTGATGCAAGCATGCAGTATGCAAGCAGGTATGCATCATGCAAGCAGGCATATGACAGCATGCAAACAAGCATGCAGCTTGCAAGCAAGCATGCAGCGTGCAAACAAGCATGCAACATGCAGCAAGCATTGCTTCTGTCATGGCTCCAGCGCTGCGGGGTTTGGGCGGCCCATTCGCTCGCTCTTGCATCCAATGTCAACGGAGCCTAACGGAGGCTAACAAAACCGAACCTCGGAGTGCCCTTCGCTCGTTCTTGCATCCTACGTCGCCTATCGACCGATCGCAACTATGCAATGTAATTAAAAAAGTAATTATGTAAGTAAAACCATATAATTCCCAAAAAAATATATTTTTGTCTACTTAAGTATATACTTTTTTTCATAACAAATAATTTGACTAAATGTTTATTGTCTAAAGACTGTTTGCTGTAATAAATCATTTGATTAAAGACCAAATGACTTAATTAATGACATAATTATCCTTGGTAATATTCTGCCGAGTAAAAATTTGACTAAATGAAAATGTGCGTACTAAAATCATTCCAAATATTGCATTGGTATAAAAAAGGTTGCTAAAATTGGTTTGGATAATGAAATTTTGCCAAAATCTTTTAGGCAAAACGGCAACATCCCAAGTAACCGGCTATATATTTGTTTCCAAATAAAATTTCGTAAAATGTTGTTTCGGTGTGGTAAAAAAATATTTTTGTCTACTTTAAGTATATACTTTTTTTCATAACAAATAATTTGACTAAATGTTTATTGTCTAAAGACTGTTTGCTGTAATAAATCATTTGATTAAAGACCAAATGACTTAATTAATGACATAATTATAATATTATTATTAATGATATCATTATTAATTATTTGTTGTTTCGGTGTGGTGAAAATATTAAAAAAGTTCAAAAGAGGCTTCGGCCAATAGCAAAAAAATATTTTGTAAATCGGCGAAATATAGTTCGGTAAAATAATACCTATGACACATGATACTTCGATGATCTAAAAATATGTCAAATAATGCATATAACAAAAAACACCTAGTTTTCGAAAGTAGTTTTCGGTAAAATGAAATTCGAACAAAAAAAATCGGCTCCGTTGACATTGTATGCAAGAGCGAGCGAATGGGCCGCCTAAACCGCGCAGCGCTGGAGCCGTGACAGAAGCAATGCTTGCTGCATGTTGCATGCTTGTTTGCACGCTGCATGCTTGCTTGCAAGCTGCATGCTTGTTTGCATGCTGCCATATGCCTGCTTGCATGCTGCATATGCTTAATACAAGTTTGTGTTTGTATTGTACCATTAAACCAGAAATGGTTTGTATTGGTACTCACATTCGCTATAAGAACACTCCTTAATGATTACTGAGTAAGGATAACCTAAATTTACTTATTATACATCATATTATTATATCATTCATGTACCTACACCATTTCTTTAAACTCAACTCAATAAGCAAATAATGTAGGTACACGAATAATATTCACGTCTTTAACTAATCCGTAAACATCTATCAGTAAGTGTAGGTAATGTTTTGTTTTGCTCACTACTGGGCCGCTCATTAGAAGACGGTTCTAGTAAAGAAATTGCTATACAGGAAATTATAAAAAGGAAGAAATTGCTATATATTGCTTGCATACTACATGCTCCAATTTCTCAATTAACAACGAGCTTACAAGCAACGATCACACATTGTTAGTTACGGGATTTTTGCTGATTAAAAAATAGTTCTAGTTACAGACATTGCTTCGTTTTCTGTTATTTATTATTTACCTTAACTTCTATCAACTCGATTTATTACAGAAATGACAACGATGGGCAAACTTCGGAATCATGGGAGAGGGAATGGTATTTGTACATAATTTTTTCATCATATTTAAGTCAAAACTATGCGGCCTAAAATATAATAAGAATATGTTATGACACTTTCTTCTCTTGACCTCTAGTAACTCCACTTTAAAACAATCTCCCATTTCAGAATATTTTTTCAGGGTAGCTCATGTGAAGTGGGGATGAATATTTTTTTCGTCGTCTACCCCATCGTGTGGGGTATCGTTGAATAGGTTTTCTAATTTAATGCTCCCTTTACGAAATATTAAACTTTATTGTGCAAACTTTTGTTCCAGTAGCCCCCCCCCCCCCCCCCCCCCCCCGTCTAAAAGCTAAACTGCTAGCTTGAAAAATCTGGAAAAATTCACGATGATAGTACATTTCATGAACTTTAAAGGAAAACTATAGCGGTTAAGATAACTTTATTAGTTTCGCAGTAATAGTCGTTGAACTTGGGTGTTGGATAATTTTGTACCAAATACAAAATCTTTATGCCAGTCTACATGCATCGGTTTTACTATATGACAGACTTTGACGCCGAGGGCACGTTTTTTATTTTTTGACGTGTGGCGGTCAAAAGGTTAAAGTGACTAAGATGAAGTAGTTGCTTGTTTATAACGGTTAAAGAGATGCATTGAAAAACAAAATATAACATAACGGGCTACTACGGAACCCTACACCGTGCGTGGCCCGATACGGCGCGAGGTCGGCGCTTCCTAACCGATTATTCTGAGAAGAACGGCCGAAACTAAGTCAGAGATCACAGTCTCTTTTAAAGTCCAGACAAAAACTTGGTCAGATCGTGGGTGGTCAAGCATTTAAAACCATTCCCAATTTTAAGTCGGTACCTACCTACCTAGTCACTGAAATATGCAGCTGTGACACAAGGCGGACAAAGTCGCAACACAAGGGTTACTTTTTTACCATTTTAGTACGGAACCCTAAAAACATTAATAATTCAAATTACCATGGGTAAAGGTAAACCACCGGTTAACCGGGCCGCTATTACTGCTACGAAATAAAGGCGATGTTAAAGTCCTTGGAAGTGGAGTTAATAGTATTAGGTACTTCCTGAAATCTCTGAACAAGAATTCGTCCGTTATTTCCAAATTTTTCAAATTATGACATGTTTTGTTTCAGGCAAGACTCAAGCAAATGTTCTGAAATCGCTCAATTCGTAGACGGATACCAAGGCCGTTGCAAACAAAAGTTTGTGTACCGCCAAATGTCGGTGCTGCCCAGTAATGGTTCCAACTTGGACAGATTGCCGCTAAAAATACCCAGTTGTTGCTCATGTGTAGCCAGACTTGTCTTAAGTTAATAAACAGTTTATGAAATATGTGTTGTGTGAATCATGACTAATTTATAAGAATGAGGATTGGTAAACTTACGATTTTATCAGTCCTACACCTTTGGACCTTTGGACGATTTACAGCGGGAACGAAGAATGTAAACCACTATAAACACCTTTATCTGTTGTAAACTATTAAATCCCTAGTCGATTACGAATTATTGTAAATTGAATGTCTTACTTATGTAAGACTTCTGTAGTGTTAATAGTCCTAATATAAGCTGTGAACATGTGTAAGTGAATAGTACCTTTATGTATAATTATGTAGAAGAATAGTACCTACCTATTTATCTTTAAAAAGAACAGTTACCTACTAGGTACCTACTCTTCATTTTTATTACTAAATAAATCATAGTAGGCAGACCTTAGCCGTCGTACATAAATAATCTGTTTGTTAAACTTGATTGTTATGATTAGGTACTTATTTGGTGATTTTCAACTGTAGTAGCTAGTGCTACCTGCCAAAGCGCTTATTACACTATCCAATTTTTAGGAAATCTAATTAGGAAATCGGCAGATGTGTAGAGGTATGAGGAACAGGGTGTAAAGTTTACTCATACTCTATAGAAAAGGGAGGATCCTTCGACCAGACGGGTGTTGTCTGGCGGGCAACTGCCCGATGATACATGTCGGGACGTTCTTTGCGAAGAGTAGGTTTCCATAAGCAAGGGTTTTTCGAAATTCCACCCCTAAGAGGGTGAATTGGGGAAGGGTGAAATTTCACGCGGACGAAGTCGCGGGCAGATTATTTTTAAACGACAATAATGTTTTGATAAATACGGCGCCATCGATAGAAAATTCGAAACGTGCAACCCAGGACGATCCTTCTTCACGAATGCGCCGTCTGTACGATTTAGAATTCAATTTGTGTGGTGTGATCACTAGCTTCTGACTTCCTAGTTAGAGTGTTCCTAATTAGATTTATTAAAAATTGGATAGTGTAATAAGCGCTTACGTTAGGTACTTACTTCTGTTTTAAAAATAATATAATAAGTAAATCTGTTTCGTAATATGAAAAAAAACAAAGCTATGATAAACTGGCTTTTTCCACCAATAAAAAAACTTCTGTTATTTTTTTACGGTTGCATTTTCAAAATATTCGTTTTGAAGACACAAATCTCAATCGCAAAACTTTATTCTGAAACTCAAACTTAGCTAAGAGGCTATTTAATTAGTCATTAAAATTTTATTAAGTATACTTTTAAGTAAGTACCTATATATAGTACAACCCGCATCCAGCCCGGAATACACATGCCTGTAACTTGCACAAAAGTATGCATGTAGCTGGCATACCAGTATGGTATTCACCAATCAGAAGTTGTTATGGCACATGGCATGCAAGTTGATTGGTGAATACCATAATGACATGCAAGCTACTTGCATACTTTTGTGTCAGCTACTGGCATGTGTATATCCTTAGCATAAGGGTTGGACATGATTGGTAATGTAAATATATCTGATGATATCAAAATAAGCTTATTGACTTTAAGATGATTTCAGATGACTTGACATTTTACCTAACAGCCAATTTTGTATCGATTTTGTAAATAATGTGAGCTAAGTATTATGCATCTGCATATTTATTTTGTTTTCTATCAACATTCCAATCAATGAATTAATCTGAGTTATCCTGGATGAAGAAGGATTTAACTTTTTCTCGACCGGCCCAGAAAGAGGGTAATTTTATTACTTAGGTATTACACCTACTGACCAAGTCGCTATTGTTATCTGTATAAAAAAGGTAGAAGAATATACAGGCCAGATAGTCATTTCTAAGAATAAACATTGTCTAGATTAAAAAATAATAAACGAATATCAATTCAAACTGGTTTTTAATGTTACTTGAACATATTAAAATGGATTATGTTATGACCTCACTCCAAATTAAAAACCAAGACAGAGGGCTGTCAACAGTACCTAAAGTGAAGCCGGTTTCGTAAACATGTGTGCACATAGTGAGGTGTAGTTTGATTGTAAATGTGTGCGTGTGAGCGTGTATGTACAGAGCGGAGGTGTAGTTTTTGCATGCTTCACTCTATTGTTCGCAGCGTTGACTTGACTTTTTATTTGGTCTGAGGTTATGACCTTCACATTTATTACCTGCGGCTTAACGCTGACAGTTAAAACTACTTAATTTTATTGCTTACCTACCTATGCTATTAATAATTTAATTACACACAGCTCCACTCGTTGCGCTATAATTATGATTGTATAATGATATCCTACTAATTGCAAGAATTATTAGGTACATAATCCGGATGCTTATTTGAATATAGTAAATACCTAGCTTCTAGTGTACAGTCTGCCTAAAAATATGTAAGTAAGTATACATCGACAAGGCTTCATTTAATTGTCTACATCCTGTGTTCTATTACTGCATCGATGTGTAGCCTCAAAACATGTTACACATTGGGTATTTAATTGTAGCTAACCATTGGTATGTTACCGGCCAAACCCGATTTTAGGATGAACTAGTTTCGCCTAGGCCAAACCAGTTCTCATTCGCTCGCTCTTGCATCCTATTTCGACGGAGCCCCGCATAGCGGGGCTCCTATTTCTGTGTAATAACAAAACCTAACCTCGGGGTGCCCTTCGCTCGCTCTTGCATCCTACGTCGCCTATCGACCGACCGCAACCATGCAACCCATGTAGAGAGAACTGGTTTGGCCTAGGCGAAACTAGTTCATCCTAAAATCGGGTTTGGCCGGTAACAGATACAAGAACAACATGGAACACAAAGGACACTGGGTAATTCTGTATGGTGTAATAGGGTGTTGTATAGCAGTGGTGAAGGTTCCATACAACTCGATTCCTACCGGCTTCTCTTTGAAAAATGGCACAGTCAGTATTAATCATATTAAATATATCGGTTTACATCTTACAAAAATTGACCGTTTGCTTGTTGTACAGGGAGAGGCCTATGTCCAGCAGTGGACTGCGATAGGCTGATTTTATTGATTGACTCTAGCTTATTTAAACCTGTGACAAAAGGCCAGAAAGTTAAAAAGAGACTCAATGTTTTTTTTAAGTGCATTAGAAGAAACGCAAAAGTTACGCGTTACTTATTCCATTAGACTAAGATTTATTTACAGTTCTTACCAAGTAGTTAAAATGAGCACGCGAACATCGGTATCTACATACCTACATTACCTACATACCTACCTATGGCATTTCTAGTGAAGTGCAATATATGTAGATGTATACGTGCGTATGCCTTGAGTATGCCTTGGTAAGTAGTTAATAGCCTACACATGGATATGATAACGGCTAGCCGTAATGTAATATGGCGGATTATCCGCCGCATTTCAAAACGGCCATGTTTTTGAAATGATAACGGCTAGCCGTAATGTAATATGGCGGATTATCCGCCGCATTTCAAAACGGCCATGTTTTTGAAATGATAACGGCTAGCCGTAATGTAATATGGCGGATTATCCGCCGCATTTCAAAACGGCCATGTTTTTGAAATGATAACGGCTAGCCGTAATGTAATATGGCGGATTATCCGCCGCATTTCAAAACGGCCCTGTTTTTGAAATGATAACGGCTAGCCGTAATGTAATATGGCGGATTATACAATCCGAATGCGACAGATATACAAATAACAAAAGCAAAAGGAGTATGAAGGATCGTAGCGGGTTGTGTTCTATAGTTCTTACCTATCCCCATTGGAAAACGGCGTGAGTTTATGTTATAAAGACACTAGCTTCCGCCCGTGGCTTCGCCCGCGATGTATGTCGAAAAAACTATCCTATGTCCTTCCCCGGGATGCAATCTATCTCTCTGGCAAATTTTATCAAATCCGTTCAGTGCTTTAGGCGTGTAAAGGTAACATACAGACAGACAGACAGACAGAGTTACTTTCAAATGTATAATATTAATAATATGGATAGGTTCAGTGGGCTGCACCAATTGGGTACCCCAGTTGCATGAAAATTTTAATCCAACTGGGGTACCCAATTGATGCAGCCCACCGTACCTACGTATTGACTTTGTAGGTATTCACGTGCATCTACCCTAAGAAGCCGTTAGCCAGCGAAATAGCCAAGAATTTGATCGCGAAAAGGATTTGTACGTTGTATAAACATATTGACCTACCTGACGATATGTCATGTCATGACAGTTGAAGCTTCATACTGCACGCTGCTTGCCTTTGATTTTAAGGTGAAGAGTGGCTGAGAGCACCAATCAGCTGTCCTAAATAAAGATGATTTGTTAAAAATAGGTACTAAAACTTGTATTTCCTGCAAACACTATATTCTGTATGATTTCCTGTCACAGGTCTCCTCTTTGTGAGAGGGAGTGGGCCATAATCAACAACGCGGGCACTGTGTGGGTTTGTCGATATCATGTCTTCAAATTTTTGGTTCTAAAACATGTTTTCTCATGATGTTTCCCTTCACCGTTTTGAGAGCAGTGTTCGGGTGATGAAATTAAATACCCAAAGTATAGTACCTGCCTGGATTCGAACTCACGAAACTTGTAAGTCGGGGCATATACCTTATCAGTGAGCCACCATTGCTCTGTATTTCCTGTTTGTCCCAAATATACTTACATAATTATTAGGTAGGTATGCTCGTAGTGCAGAGGGCCTAAAAAGGCCACTTTGGCAGTATCATAAAAGGACATCTTATTGGACAGTTAACCGGTAAGTTAATCGTATCAAACCCCATTGGTGAAGCATTTTTCAGTATTTTTTTTTTGTCTTTGCTAAAATACCAATGAATCCGATCCAAATCCAATCCTAATTTCTTTGATTACCTATACCTACGTAGTGCAGTGAAAAAAAGAAAAACACGGTCTGTCTTCGCCATATTACGATTCATATTCTTTTATGATTCTCCAAAGTGGCCTTTTTAGGCCCCCTGTTCTAACGCATAGGTACCTAGTTGCGTTACATTAAACGGCAGACTAAGCATTACACATTACGTTACACCTACGCGTCTGTAACATGACAAAATCTGGCAAAAATCAGCATTTTACATTACAAAAACAAATGACTGCATTGTACCTAAACGACGCGCGACGCTGCGCGCTGGGTGTATTTAATTAAGCTACCTACTTACATATTTTTGGTACCAACCTAGCATATTTTTACGTACCTCATCATCTCTTCATCACGATTTTATTTCACTTCACTCATTCAATATCGTAAAAAAAACAACAGGAACTCAATCTAATTGATCTAATTCTCGAAATGTTAAAAATTATTGGAAATAATGTGTAAGAAAACGCGCGGCAATGAAAATGAATGACCGCTTCCGCTAAAAAAACAAAAGACAAACAAAATCTTATTTTTTTCGTAACAAATTAGGTAGCATTTATCAACAACCAGTGATGTGATAGCATAAATTATTTTATTTTTTCTGAAACAGTCAATAAAACTGAAAAAAGAAATACCACATAGATATTTTTAACTACTTAAAGCGAAGCACAAAAGGAGGGTTTTATTTGTATTTTTATTTTATAAGTTTCCTGATGATCACCTGTGCTGAAAAGACCAATTAACAATTAGTAGTTTAAAACAAAAGTAGGTACTGTTTTTTATTTTTGTTTTTTTTTCTTTTTGGCTTCGCACGGTTTGTGCATTTAGCCAATGTCATGTTATGTTTTTTATTACAAAGGAAATAAAGGTAGGGAAACAAAAATATTATTATTCGAATTAGTTATAACGGGATATATGGATAATAACTATAGGATCAGTATTTATAACGGATATAAAAATGAGCTAAATACAATGATGAAACATTATAACTTAATATTATTTAAAGTAATTAATGAGACTATACGTAGGTACCAGTAGGTACT
Organism: Mesoligia furuncula; assembly: GCA_916614155.1. Lineage (NCBI taxonomy): Eukaryota > Metazoa > Arthropoda > Insecta > Lepidoptera > Noctuidae > Mesoligia > Mesoligia furuncula. The sequence continues at coordinate 25,963,550 of OU744798.1, read as the reverse complement.
GTTGTCAAATGAAGAATGGCTGCATTCCGAATTATGCCATAATCGCTCGCAGCGCTCACATCAATAATTTGCGTTCCGATTTAGATATCGCGATAACGTCAGCGCAGAGCTGTCAACAATTCGGAACGCTCATAAACTCGCTCAAACAGTGCTCGCTAAACGTCGAAATTATATTCACTTGTACTCACGGTTGGATTACAGTATTTTTTGTGTATACACCACATTTCTTCTTTTTCTTTGTTTAGGTGGTGACTGTAGCCAAAAGCATCATTTCAATAATGCCACGTTAGTCGTTAGTAGTAGTTATGATGCAACTCAAAACAAAACAGCACAATGTTGTCTTATTATGTCTCAAACTTATTTTACATGGTCGGCGTTATCCCAAGATGGCGCATGTCATGACGACATCTGTGACGATTCACGGGACATCGTTATTTCGCTCACGCCAATTCGGAACGGGGATAAGCACGCTCAAATCGATTACAGCGCAACTCGAAACTCACCCAATGTCAAGACTGAAGACTGTCATAGTAATGCGCTGAATTGCCTCTCTTTTGATTGCCAAGATGGGTTGTAACAGGTTAAACACGATATCTGTTATCACTGTTACTGTTACACAAAAAAAACAGATCCATATATCTGTTATTAAATAACTGCCTGTTATTTTTGTACCGACGATAAATACGTATTAAAATATCAATTGTTATTCTTTATTTCATTTCGTTGTTTCCGAAGCATTGATTATGAAGGAATGACGGGGTAATATTAAATTATAGAATTAAGTACGTTTATTCACAATTTTTTTCAGTAGTTGAAAAAAATGTGACTAAACGTAGGGTTAGTTAGGAAGCCGATCCCAACAAAGAAATCAGGATATAAAAATTCAAAATTTCAAAAAAGTCAACAAACAAACCAACCAAATTACTTTCAATTGAATATAACCTTTATTACTACTACAATAAAGTCGTACATGTCCCGTTAGGGTATTTATGTTCTGTGGTACATGTATAGAACATTTTGCAACCAATTCCGTTAAACGTCAAACCAAAGACAATATAGATAACAGGGGTCCGCACACGATCACGGTAATTTTTTTTGTTTGCACAACTTTCCAAAAAAAAAATTTGTTTAGGCAAATTACTCTCAATATAATTGATTTATTGGTTTATCAAAAAAAAGTCGTAACAACTTGGAACATTTTGCGATGGATTCCGCCAAACCAAAGATAATTAAGGCATTCGGATACGATCACAAACGGATCGCAAATTTTTTTGGTTGCATCGTCGCCGTCGGTTGCATCACATATTTCCATAAAGAAAAATAGAATAAAATATTAAGTTTTTTTATAATGGTAACTGGCTAACCCCGCGTTCCGAATTGCGTCAAAAGCGATTATATCGCGAATTTCATCCGACTAAATTTAATAGTCACAAAATATAAGGACTATTGAGTACTATTTGTGACGTTGCGCGTTGGTCATGATAAATGATAAATGATTTATTTTCTGTAAGTAGGTTTTTACAAACACTTTTACACGACATCATATTTTTTAAATCGGATTCGCGATATTTAGATTCGCGCTTTTGACGCAATTCGGAACGCGGGGTAACAGGTACGTAACACGACCTAATTTAGGAGTCACTTTTTCGAAAATGTTAGTTCTTGTTAGACCACCAACTGTATTTTAGGGATAATAAATACTAAGTGCTTCTCTTTTTAGCGTAGTTTAACCGCTTTAGTAAGAGTGAGAAGTAAATATTATTTCCGATTTCGAAGTAAATAATAGGTGTTTCTCTTTTCAACAAGGGTCATTCTTTAATGAGGAAGAGAGAGAAATTCATAACCTTGTTAATTTCCTTCTTAGTGTGTGTAAGTGTTTATGAAAGTAACAGCTGTGGTAACCCCTTTAGGGTATATATGTTCTGGTAACAGTCTGTGAGCCTGTGTGGGGACTGATTTATTGAATTATCAGTATAGTTACTTTACTCTTTGATTATCAGTAACAGCCGTGGTAACAGTCTTTGAGGGGCTGTTATTTTTAGTAACAGATAAGCTATATTTGTAGGAACAATTGTTATTTGTTATTTTTGAATATCTGTTATTTTTATCCGTTACGATAAATATGCCTCACCCCTAGACTTCTGTGTTTGATTGCGCTGTCCTTGACGCACTTAGACAAAGAAAAGTATAGACGGCGGGTATCTCCATTTCATTTCCACAAGAAAGGGATACAGTATTGAGTTATTATAAGTAACAGAAAAGGATAAAGCTATACAATTTCCGTCTCTCAGTGCATGCCAGTTTTTTCAAGGCGGCTACTCATGTAGCCTATGTTAGTTAAGTTAGTTTTTTGTCTCATGTGTGGCCTGGTGGCCACGCTACCCGATGCTATATAGCTTTCTTACTATAAGTTGACGCAGGTGGCTGGTGCGCATATGTCATTGTCAATGTCATAGCATTGTCAAATAAAAGTCAAAACAATAATCGTAGTCTGCTGTCTGTGGTCTGCTGGGCCTAAAATGCAATTTTCTTTGAATAAAAAGTCATTAATAACATTATATTTTTCATTCCTTAGGCCTTGTTTAGTACTTGCTCAAGCTAACATGTCTTCTGGTACTGCGGATGCGGGTGAGTAAATAATATGAGTGAATATATTTAAAAAAAAATAACAAAGTAAATAAAAAGAACAACAATTATTTCAACAGTATTATTCCGCATTTTAATACCGATTTCTATGATAACATTGGTTTGAAAATATAGGTAATTGTAAGAACAATTGTGACTGGTTGAAACTATACCTGAAGCTCAAACTTATTTCAATTGTGTTCCACATTATTTTGATTTACTGCCACTCTCTGGCTGCATCTTATCGACCCCACAATTTAATCGAATGTTTTTTTTTTAGTGTTCCTGCATGTTACTAATAATATTTTTTAAGTAAGATGTAATACTAACACCCTATAGGCCTTGATGCCTGACAATATTTTTTTTATTTATTTATTAATGCATATATTTAATAAAATTTCCAGATAAATACTCTGTTGCATATGTGACTGTCCCCAACACAGACGTAGGCAAGACTATTGGGCATGGTCTAGTGAAGAACAAATTAGCTGCCTGTGTCAATATGATACCACAAATCACATCCATTTATGAGTGGGAAGGCAAAATCAATGAGGACAGTGAGGTATATTAAATTATACTTAACTACTGATATTTTAGATTAAATTTAGACAAACAACAGACATGCAAAATTATTGCAAACAAAGCTGATGCAAGTAAAAAAATTAAAAAGAAAGCAAATCAGGTGAAATGATCACAGAAACTTAAGCATACAAAATAAAAAATAGATAAGTTAACTCGAATAATATAGAAAAAAACAGTGGCACTCCGGGAGTGCCGACAGTAAAAACAAAACATAAATAGAACACTTTGCCATCACTCACTGACCATGTTCTATGTTATGGGTTTGGTTTCCCCACTTAGTCCTGCAGTGGACCATTGTGCGTGAATCACTCACTGACATATCGGATATACATTAAAATCAAGTACATCCCGAGGACAGCCGAACACATCCGAAGCTGGTATTTATTTTTTAAACGACTTATAAACAAAACACGCGCGGTGTCGCTTCCGGTAACAGTGGCTTGAGTTCAATGGTTTTTCCCATCTCAAAAAATGCCCAACTAAAGAAGTTTTCACATCAAAAATACAAATTAGATCTATAATTGCAAGCCGTGACGGCTACCTGGCGGCAAGAAGGCTACCTAAACCTATGGAATTAAATCCTTGTGTGCACAAGCATTGAGCAAAAAATTCATTCCTTTTAGGGCTGATTTTTCCATCACCAGATAACTTTTATTGGAATAAAATTGACGTTTGACAGTTTTTGTATGAAATAACTGTCAAAATTTCAATATTATTCCTCGAATAAATTTATCAGATGAATGAAAAATCAGCCCTAAAAAGACTAAACAATAGAATTAGGGCTGATTTTTCAATCATTGGATAATTTTTATTATTATAATAAAATTGACATTTGACAGTTTTTGTATAGAAGAACTGTCAAAAACTCAAAATTATTCCTCCGATAAAGTTAATTAGCATTGTAAAAATCAGTTTTTAGCCTTAGAAAATTAATGGAATATCTTTCAAAAGTTCACTAAATCCCAAGTCTTTCCATGAGGTGCGATCGCAGTCAAGAGCTGGCCCAATATGCAATAAAAAAAGAAAGAAAAACAGGATTTTTCCCAATTTATTTCATAACATCATCTGTTCTCAATTTCCAGGCGTTGCTGATGATCAAAACAAGAACATCCCAAGTAGACAAGCTAACTGAGTTTGTGCGCAGCAATCATCCCTACACCGTCTGTGAGGTTATCTCACTACCAATCAAGAATGGAAACCCTCCATACTTGAAATGGATTGGGGATAGCGTGCCTGAGAACTAATGTGGTACAATGAATTATTAATGATTAAAGTTACTACTGGAGATAGCTACTTTATAAACAGATTAACGGCCGAACCAAATAACCTATTGACAGATTGCTACTGATAGTAGTCAGTACAAATTACATATAACTGGCAGTATAATATAACCATACAGATTGCTACTGATAAAGATTAATGGGATGTTAAAACCAGAGATAGGTTTTTCTACCTCCAGTATGCCAAAACTGGTGATAGTGGGTTCAGCCTTTAATCTGAGCACTGCTTATGTTTAAGTAATGATTGTGTAAAACTTGATTTCCGTTTGAAATTCGGAATTCATTGTGCATCAGAGTCTAGATTGATGCCTCCCAATATTTTGGATTCATTTCCCAAATGGAATAAAAATTATTGTTCAAAGTATCATTATGTGATTGCAAAGACATTAAATTTTGTACCTATCTTAAATCTCTTTGTGTGAATGTCTGGTCAAGGTAAAGCCTTTATACCTTTTAACTTTAACTTTTCACTTTTTTGTGGTTTTCAAAGACAGAGCTTTCCCATTGCATGACATACCTGCCATAACTGGCAAAAGAGAGAAGTCCTCGAAAAAATAGTTACAAACCTACTAAACTAAGGCATCTTTTACTTGAGCATTTTTGGTGAATAACTTCATCCAGGGACTTGAAAACCTGCCGGGTCAGCGGGATCGTCCGAAAGGGTTACCGCTGGCCCGGAACATAAAGGGCTAAGGAAGGAACACGGGTGGGTTTTAGTCAGTAAGAGTCTGACACTTCCTTCCGCTCCACCCAGAGCGGGAGGAGTCAAAAAAAAAAAAAACCGGGCAAGAGCGAGTCGGACTCGCGCACTGAGGGTTCCGTAACATCCGGGTTTATGCATAAGGTTTATGTTTATGAAATTAAATGTTTTTTTTTACTTTTGCGTTGATTGAATGAATGGTAAATTGCGGTTTACGATTTATGACGTATTAAAAAAAAACTACTTACTAGATCTCGTTCAAACCAATTTTCGGTGGTAGTTTACATGGTAATGTATATCTTGTATTTTTTTTAGTTTTGTCATTCTCTTATTTTAGAAGTTACAGGGGGGGGGGACACACATTTTACCACTTTGGAAGTGTCTCTCGCGCAAACTATTCAGTTTAGAAAAAACTGATATTAGAAACCTCAATATCATTTTTGAAGACCTACCCATAGATACCCCACACGTATGGGTTTGATGAAAAAAAAAAATTTGAGTTTCGGTTCTAAGTATGGGGAACCCTAAAATTTATTGTTTTTTTTCTATTTTTGTGTGAAAATCTTAATGCGGTTCACAGAATACATCTACTTACCAAGTTTCAACAAAATAGTTCTTATAGTTTCGGAGAAAAGTGGCTGTGACATACGGACGGACAGACAGACAGACAGACAGACGGACAGACAGACAGACAGACAGACATGACGAATCTATAAGGGTTCCGTTTTTGCCATTTGGCTACGGAACCCTAAAAAGGGACTTGAAAACGAAATGAATTTATTCGTTTCATTACTTACCACTAATGTTATCGTATGATGTTCCAAAATTTGTAACAATACTAAAACCTAAAAATATCAGTAACGTTACCCAAAAAACGTTACAGAATATTATTTTCGTAGAACAATATTATAAGTACCTAACGTTATAGGTATCGGTAACATTAAGCTTCTCCGCTTGTAATAACATTACAGGTAAAACGTCATAGATTCATTTGTAACGTTATTCTTCATACTTTTTAGTCTTTTTCGTCATCTTTTATCTCATGAAGCTGGCAAAGTTGAGTATGGAAATGAATAACTTTATTATATCGTTATATTATTAACGATATATTGATCATATTGTAAGTGACCAGTTTAAGATTTCGTTCCGTTTGTCAGTACCGTTATAGTCAAGGAATTAATTTTGTTACGATCCTGGTGGCACGGTACAAATTATCAAACTCAAACTCAAAGCATTTATTTCAATTAAACCAATTACAGGCACTTTTGAATTGTCAAGGGGTCGGTCAGTCAGAAAGATGAAGCTAGTTGCCCATTCCAAAGCGTAGGTACCTATGGAGAAGAACGGGCAAGAAACTCCATGGACACTCTTTTAAATCAAAATAATATGGTTACAAAGTCTTGTTTACATCATTCATGTTAAAAATTATACATGTGAGAACGATGCAGAACGTTAAAAGCGTCCGTAATGAAAACACGAAATAAAAAAATAAAAACAATTCAAATACTTAGGTATTAAATTAAAATAAGCCATGGCAGCAAAGAGATGACCAGTCCCTACTGACGGCACCCGTTCACGAACATGAGGCATGTATTAGCACCATTCAGCTCAACCATTTTGAAGGGAGCTAAATGATCCAACACACGCGCCACCATTAGCGAGACATTTGAGTGAGCGTGACATACTCTCAGCTGCCAGGGCACATTCAAGTCAATAAAAGGCGTACCCAGTAAATGGAAGCTTTATAGTATGTACATCAACTCACACATGTGCTATGCAATTATACAATACTAGGTGATTGAATTTATATAATGCAAAAATAGTATTTTAAAATCTTCAGCAGCTCCAACAGTGTTTTTCAATACTAATCAATTTATTTGTGCGTCCTTATGGAGCAGGACCAGCGTTTAGCCAAGCATTTTTGTCAGTGATGTAATCCCCCAATTTATAATATGCCTGGCTGCATAGTGTGCGTTTTATACAAGATTTAAATTTCGTTTCATTCAGTTCAAGTATGTGGGTAGGTATTTTATGGTAACATTTTAAACAGTAGCCCATGAAAGACGAGTCTACTTTAGCCAGCCTGAAACCTGGTTGAACTAATTGGTCCCTATTTCTAGTGATATAACTGTGTCTTTCACCTCTTTTACTAAAAAGATGTAGATTTTTCCTTACGTACATGATATTTTCATAGATATATTGACAAGGTACCGTCATGATGTTAATATCTTTAAACAGTTCCCTTAGAGAGTCACGCCTGCGGAGGTTGTATATGGCTCTGACGGCCCTTTTCTGCAGAATAAAAATAGACTAGATGTCTGCAGCCCGCCCCCATAGTAAAATACCGTACGACATGATACTATGAAAGTAACTAAAATAGACCAGTCTCGCGGTATCAACATCAGTAAATTGACGGATTTTTCTCACAGCATATGCTGCTGAACTTAGCCGTCCTGCAAGGGATGTTAAATGGGGACCCCATTGAAGCCTTGAGTCGAGCGTGATCCCTAGGAAAACAGTATTATCGACGAATTCTAGTTTCTCTTGATTCAATACTATCTCACAATTACTACTTTTGACATTTGGTAAAGAAAATCTTATGCACTTCGTTTTTTTCCCATTTAATACTAAATTATTAGCAGTGAACCAATTTTGGATCTGCAGTAGGGCGCTATTTACGTCGTCAAGATTTGATGCACGTCTATTAATTTTAAAAATCAAGGACGTATCGTCAGCAAATAACACCATTTGTGGTTGAGTTTTTAACAAATGGGGCAGATCATTAATATATACTAAAAACAGGAAAGGACCTAATATCGAGCCCTGTGGTACACCCATTTTTACTTTTAAGCCAGTTGAATTGACACCATTTATTTGAACGTGCTGTTGTCTATCATTTAAATAAGATTTTACTAAACTGAGCGCAAGTTTTCCCAGTCCGTAATGCTCAAGTTTTAAGAGTAAGGTTTCGTGTTCGACGCAATCAAAAGCCTTGGAGAGGTCACAAAAAATTCCTATGGCGTCTTGGGACTCTTCCCAGGCCGCAAATATGTGTTTTAATAAGGTGACACCGGCATCAGTCGTACAACGCCCCTTAGTAAAACCGTATTGTTGGTCGTGTAATATTTTATTGGTGTTAAAATGATTGAGCATTTGGTTCAGCATCACCTTTTCAAACACCTTGCTGAAAACCGGTAACACGGATACGGGTCTATAATTATTGGTATCCTTACTGTCCCCTGATTTGAAAAGTGGTATTACCTTACTGTATTTCATTAGATCCGGGAAAACTCCTTGATCCACACACAAATTAAATATTAAGGCTAAGTACGGCGCTATTGTCTCAATAATGGAGGTACATACTTTGATAGACATTCCCCATATATCTTCGGTTAATTTGATCTTGATTTGCTTGAAAGCTTTTATTACAATTTTGGGGTTTATATGCTTGAATTTAAATTCAATCTGGCAGGTCGGTACTAGAACTACGCGTAACATTTATTTGAGTAATGTTGAAGTCCCTGCTTTCATCCCTTTGGAATAACAGAATACTTTTATTATGGTCATACCTAAGTTTTGTTTATCAACTATGTTATTATTTGTATGTACTTTGTATTGCAGTAGTAGTAAACTTAGATTAAAATCTAAGTAATTTTTTAAGCCAAATACTTTTTATGTGTAAGAAATAAATGATTGAAATTAATCAGTAGATTTTATTTTTAATAGGCACAAAGATTTTTTTTGTAGGTAGTCCAAAGCCTGGATTTGTGTTCAGTTAGGTAATAGAAATAGGCTCGCCACCTATTACAGATGAAGCTCTCAAAACGGTGAAGGAAAATATCGTAAGGAAACCGACATATCCTAGAACCAAAAATTTGAAGACATGTAGAAGTACCAACACGAACCGGGCCCACGTGGTATATTATAGACCACACCCTCAACCCTCGAAGAGAACAGGCCTGTGACCCAGCAGTGGGAACATCATAGGCTGAACTCAAACTCAAACTCCAAGCATTCATTTCAATTAAACCTTGTACAGGCATTTTTGAATTGTCAAAATTAAATAGTCTGTCAGTTAGTCAGAAAGTTGAAGCTAGCTGCCCATTCCAAAAACGTAGATCTCTATGGAGAAGAACGGGCAAGAAACTCCATGGACACTCTTTTAAATCAGGATATTACAAAATCCTGGGTACATTATTCTTGTTGCTTCTATATGTAAGAACAATGTAAAAAAACTGGCCAAGTGCGAGTCGGACTCTCACACGAAGGGTTCCGTACCACAAGGCAAAAACGCCGAAAAAAACATGTTTGTTGTATGGGAGCCCCCCTTAAATATTTATTTTATTTTAATTTTATTATTTATTATTAAAGTTAAAATACAACTGAGTATTTTGTGAATATTTCAAGTGCCTACCTGTTGCCATTTTTGATATCGAGCAAAAAAATCGCGTTTGTTGTATGGGAGCCCCCCTTAAATATTTATTTTGTTTTGTTTTTAGTATTTGTTGTTATAGCGGCAACAGAAATACATCATGTGTGAAAATTTCAACTGTCTAGCTATCGCGGTTCTTGAGATACAGCCTGGTGACAGACAGACAGACAGATGGACAGACAGCGAAGTCTTAGTAATAGGGTCCCGTTTTTACCCTTGGGTACGGAACCCTAAAAAGGCAAATGAAGAAACAGTTCAAAATATTAGGTCTTTACCTATGAAATTGCCGTTTTGTATGAAAAAATTTAAACGAATTTTTTTCATGTATTTTTTATTTGTATTAATCGAAGTAATCACCCATGCAATCAATGCATCTTTGCCAACGCAGTGGCATTTTAATGATGCCCTTCTTAAAGAAATCTGCTGGACGGGAGGCAACAAATTCTTCAAAGGCATTTTGTACTGCCTCTCGGGTATTGAATTTTTTTCCCGCCAAGAAGTTATCCAAATTCTGGAAAAAGTAGTAGTCTGTAGGCGCAAGGTCTGGTGAGAAGGGCGGATGACGGAGAGCTTCCAACCCCAGTTCTTGCAACTTGAAGACCGTCTGCTGTGCATTATGAGGTCGCGCATTGTCGTGCAGGAGCAGCGGAGACGAGCGATTGACCAATGCTGGTTGGAGATGTGCCAGCTTCTCCATCGTTGTGTTCAGTTCTTCACAGTACACATCTGAAGTAATGCTCACCCCGTTTGGTAAGAAGCTGTGATGAATCACACCGGCGCTAGACCACCAAACAGTGACCATCACTTTTCTAGGGGTAAGTTTTCGTTTAGGGCATTGTTTAGGTGCTGAACCAGGATCCAACCAAACTACTGAGCGCTTGCGGTTATCAAACAGAATCCATTTTTCATCGCAGGTAACAATGCGGTTCAAAATTCCTTCATTTGTGTGTCTGTTGAGCAGTGCAAGGCACGTCTCGACGCGTAGGTACTTCGCGCTGGCGATCATTGAGTTCGTGGGGCACCCATTTGTCAAGCTTTTTTACCTTGCCAATTTGACGCAAATGGACCAATATTGTTTTGACGCTAACGTCGAAAGCTGCTGCTAATTCAGCCGTCGATTGTGTATCATCAGCTTCCACAATCGCCTTTAATTCGTCATTGTCGACCAAAGTCTTCGGACGACCGCGAGGTTCATTTTTCAAGTCGAAATTTCCAGAACGGAAGCGAGCAAACCAATAACAGGTGGTGCGTTGGTTTGTAGTGTTAGCTCCGTAAACGTCGTTGATGTTGCGTGCCGCTTGTGCCGCGTTGCTACCACGACGGTACCACGGTACCTAACTCATACTTATTCCATAATTACTCCAATTTTTAACGTATCCATGATGACGAAAAAGATTGAAATGCGATGAAAATGTAACACTAATCAATAAACAAATGACTATTTTTGGAAAAAAAAATCCATGTTTTTAAAATAAAATAAATTTGAAATTAGAATTCTTAGCCAAACAAAAATTATATTGATTTGAAATGGCCAGTACTGCAGAACGGCAATTTCATAGGTAAAGACCTATTAGGTATAAAATTAAAAATAAGCTTTGGCAGTTAAGAGATGACCAGTCTCAACCAACGGCGCCCGTTCACGAACATGACGCGTGGATCAGCACCATCCAGCTCAACCATTTTGTAGGGAACCGAATGATCCAACACACGCGCCACCATCGGCATGACACGTTCTCAACTGCCATGTTCTTTCAAGTCAACATTCTTACATTTTTTTTTTAATTACATTTACAAAATTAAAAAAAAAATGCTTCTAAATTATACAAAACTATAGTTTGCAATTTATTTAAGAAGTTAATATAATTTACTACCAAACAGGAAGAGATATTTAATATTGCAGTACAATTAAAATTGATTGAATAAAATAAAAAGGTTACGTTCGATGTCAGAAAAATTGAAAAAGAAAAAGGGAAGCATCTCTTCCAAATATTGAAATTTTAACTAGTGAGCCCAAGTGCCTGTGGAGCAGGACCAGCATTAAGCCAAGCATTTTATCTACGATACAATCATCTGCTGATTATGCTATATGCTTGTAATAATGAAATGTGGGTAGGTATACATATAATCTGGGTACTATACACCCCTGTAATCCTCTTCAGGCAATACACGCGTGATGATGTTTGTATGACTTACTTCTTCATTCTTATTCAAGACTTCGAGGTATACTATGAACAAACAAGATTATTAGACAAATCTATGAATGTACAGCCAGCACATCAAGCTACCCGAAACTGTAAAATGTTTCTAATCAACTTTGAACCTTATGCTTTAGCGATAAAGTTGAACATCTAAGAAATTTGACAGCTATTGTAGTAGCTGGCGGGTGTACCTACTACGAGTGGCGCCTACATTGTGCGTAGCAGGCAATTTAAATGTTTTTAATAAACCATTTATTTTCAGGTAATAAAGACCCATAGATACATACCATAACCTAAGTATACATAATAATATTAACAATTTTGTTAGTAAATAAAACTTAATAACTGTGTTAGTAGGTATCACTTAGTTGCACTAAGTCTTAGTACGTTCCGGTGGACTTGTCCGCAAAAGCGGCGGAATACCACATACTGCGGCCAAAAGCTTTCTCCCATCACCAGGTGCAGGTAGCATGTGCACCACAAACGCCTTAGTGTCTGAACACACACTATGCCGAAGGTACGCGACCGAAGTTCGGCATGATTAGGTACGCCTGCAATGCTAGTCATAACAATTACTGACGATACATTATGTCGAAATTACGTTGCGTTATAAGTTTAACGTACAGCCGAACTTCGGTCGGGTGTAAGTTCAGCGTCAATTCGAGGGCAACGCGAACGTAGTTCGGTTCGATTGCAGAAGAAGATCCGGGGCGAGGAGCAGCGGGAAGCAGGCATGCCCGCACCCCGCGTGTGCGCAACTGAATTTCTGCTGCGTAAATTCGGTGCTTATGGTATGTCATATCAGCCGAATACGTCGGCACGTAAAATCAGCCGCGGAACATCGCTTGCGTAACCTTGGGCATAGTGTGTTTGGACACTAAGTATCTAAACACACTATGCCGAAGGTACGCGACCGAAGTTCGGCATGATTACGCCTGCAATGCTATTTGAATGACTGACGACACATTATGTCGAAATTACGTTCCGTTGTAAATCAACCAAATGTAATCAGCCGCGGAACTTCGGTCGCGTTCCTTCGGCATAGTGTGTTTGGACACTTAAAGTTGACGTTGCGATGCGACTCCACAGCTGTACTCTCCACGCGCACCTACTTCAACCTTTGGCGCACATACGTCACGATGTCTTCCGCGTCAGAGTTGTGGCGGAGGTGGGAATATACACCGGAGTAATCGGCTTCGCAGCACGCAGTTTTACGTTGGACTACATAATATAGGCCGACCACTTAAGTGAGACGTTGCCTGAGGTAGCAGCGCGGTGCGGGAGGGGTGTGGTGTGGTGATGGGAGAACTCAGTGATTCGTCAACTTGTGACAACTATCACCCCTCCCGCACCGCGCAGCTACCTCAGGCGTCTTAATTAGGTGGTCGGCCTATAGGCATGTTAATAGATAAGTACCTATCTGAGAAGAAGAATAAAAGGTAAACCTATAATAGTTAGAATTCTTGTAGCTATTCCTAGTAGGTACGAGGAGTTTTGCCTAACTTTCATCACCATCCCGTGAACTGACATTTTGTGATCATCCTGGCAATACCAAACACGTTAGGCTTTATTTCAGCGCGACGAGCTTTTCACCAACAATGTAAATAACACGTGGGATTATGGGGCATCCCATATATTAAAATTTGCCTAAACTGCATTTATCTGAACTACTGAAAACAAAATAGGACCCACCCTAACTTAATTTAGAATTTTGTCTTTAAAATAAATAATTAGGTAAGAATTTCTGGAGTAAAGCAGTAAACTTTGTTCTTGACATATTTATGGATTCTTATCAATGTTCCGAGCATGAATTTTAGCGTGGAATTAAAACTGGGTAGACAAAATGTGAAGTGCTTGAAAAACACTTGTTATACGAATTCTTTCACTTGTGTTCTCAGTCCGTTTCAAAACGTTGACGTTACCCGGCACGTTCTGTTAGTTTTTTTTTATTTCGGTGTTAATTGTAATTACTATGCCTGGTTTTCGTCGTCATATGGACATTGAAAGCGTAGCAAGAGCTGTTGCTATGCTTCAAGAGGGAGGTTCCCAGAGATCTGTAGCAATACGTGTTGGTGTGCCGCGACAAGCTATCCAAAATATGTGGGAACGCTTTCAGGAGACCGAGAGTGTAGCTAGGATGCCTGGATCAAGAAGAAATACGAGCCACAGCTTCCCAGGAAGACCGGTACATCAGGTTAACTGCATGAAGAGAACGTACCGTAACCGTCCGGGCCTTACAAATGCGGCTGCGGCAATCTACCGGTACCAGAGTCCGTGATCAAACCATTCGTACCTAATCATATCCACAAAGATGGTCAACGTTCCCGAGTGCGTGTTGTTTGACTCCAACTGACAAAGGCCCCCCGGCAATGGATAGCTCGAGGGCTGCACTCTTTACAGACGACTTAGACTGATGATAAACTAGTCCGCGTGTGGAGAAAACAAGGTGAAGGTTTTACACAACCAAGCATCCATGGAACATACTGTTCTGGGGGTCCAAGTGGTATGGTATAGGTACACGGGAATAAGCTTGGTAGGCAAAACAGAGCTCGTAATACTGGATGAGGGTTCTGTAACCGACGCCAGCTAGGTACGTTGAGCGGGTAATCCAACCTCATGTCATCCCATTTTAGAAAAGAGTGGGCGCTGGCGTTGTTGTTTTAATGCATGAATGCTCGCATACATACGGCCTGTGCCACACAAAGAGCACTTTCTGAGGCCAATATCAAAGTTTTGCCATGGCCAGCTATGAGCCTCGATCAAACTCAAACCATTTATTTCAATTAAACCATTTACGCTTTACTTTTGAATTGTCAAGAAGTCGGTCAGTCAGAAAATATGAAGCTAGTTGCCCATTCCAAAGCGTAGGCAGCGGAGAAGAACGGGCAAGAAACTCCATGGACACTCTTTTAAATTATATTTTTACAAAAATATTATTTACATCATTAATGTTGAATTTACAATTCTACGTGAGAGCGATGTAAAAAAGTCGTAAGCGTTAAAGCGTCCAGAGTAAATAAAAAGAAAACAACAATCCAAAAACAAAATAATTAAAAATAAGCCGAGGCAGCTGAGTGATGACCAGCCCCAACTGACGGGGCCCGTTCACGAACACGACGCATAGATCAGCACCATTCAGCTCAACTATTTTGAAGGGAGCTAAATGATCCAACACACACGCCACCGTCAGCGAGACATTTGTGTGAGCATGACATACTATCAGCCGCCAGGGCACATTCAAGTCAATGAAAGACATATTACCCGGTAAATGGTAAATAAGGTATAGTACATACATAGAACACACATCTGTGCTATGCAATTATACAATACAAAGGAAATTGACTTTATACAATGCAAAGATAGTCTCACAATCTTCAGCAGCTCGAAGAGTATTTTCAAGTGTTAATCAATTAGTTGTGGCTGTGGAGCAGGACCAGCATTGAGCCAGGCATTTTTATCAGCGATTTAGGTAATTCCCTAACTTATAATATGCCTGACTGCATAGTGTGCGTTTTATACAAGACTTGAATTTTGTCTCATTCAGTTGAAGAATGTGGGGGAGGCATTTTATTATTTAAACATTTTAAACAGCACCTCTTATAAGATGACTCTGTTTTAGCCAGTCTGAAACCTGGTTGAACTAATAGGTCCCTATTTCTAGTACTATAATTATGTCTTTCACCTCTTTTACTAAAAAGATGTAAGTTTTTTCTTACATAGGTACCTACATGATGTTTTCGTAAATCTCAACCCCATCGAGTATTTATGGGATCAATTGAAAAGAAACCTATAACCTTTTAACCGCTTACATATTTCCGTGCCCCTACCGCTCGTGTCGTATTTCTGCGACAGAGAACATGCATGATTTTTTCGTTCTATTCAACGATTGCTCCTCTTTATTTGTTGTAGGTATTATTTTATCGATTTAGGTAGGTATTCAGCTGCATCCGGTTTGACAATGATAATGATTATTTTATCAATTTGTAGCCGCGCGCTAGGGGCACGGCAATTGATATTTAGCCAAGCGCTTAAAAGGTTAAGAAAAATACAGCCATGTTTACAGTCAACAAGGGTCGTTAACGTGCTAAAACTCTTTTGGGAACAAATTCCGAAACAAAATGTTACCTATTTTATTGAAAGTGTACCAGATAGGCTTAGAGAGTGCATCCAGAGAAGAGGAGACTTCACTCGCTACTAACCTTATCATTATCATCAAACGGTTACAGGAAATGGGCGATAGACAAATTTTCAAGTTTATTTGAGTTTATTTCCCTTGAAAGTGCATTTTTTGTGTAAATCGATCAAAATAATCAAATTTTACTTTTGAATACATTTAAACAATTTTTAAATCCCTACTCCAAACATATATTTTCATAAAAATCACTTAATCCATTAATATTTTTAAATAACAGCCTAAAAACTAGGTGGGCCCTATTTTCTTTTGAGTAGTTTACGTTGGTAAGAGTAGCGAGACATTGCAAAATACCTACCCCTGTAGGTGGGTACGTAGGTACCGTACATGCTCGCTGTATATAATCAATCAACTCAGCCTATCACAATCCACTGCTGGACATAGGCCTCTCTCAGGCTGCGCCACTACAGCCTGTCCTCCGCCTTCAGCGTCCAATCTGTTCCAGCCACCTTCTTTTCGTCGGTCCAATTCTACCTGGGGGCGTCCCACAATACGCTTGCCGATACGCGGTCTCCACTCCAGGACTCGTCTGCTGCCGCCATGGGATCTGGAGGCGATAGTCCTCGCGCGCCTGTATGAGTGGCGCGCGGAGGCACTACGCCGGGGGGAAGATCCGCTTCCGCGGCAAATCGCTGCGGAGCGGACGGATCTCCGGCGCGATCTCATGGCGGCATGGAAAGAGCGACTGTCGCAACCCAGCGCAGGGCACGCCGCGATAGCGGCGATAAGACCCCTCTTTGAGGAGTGGCTAGAGAGGCGCCACGGCGCCCTCACCTACCGTCTGACGCAGGTCCTCACCGGACACGGATGTTTCGGGAGGTTCCTGCACATCATCAGGCGGGAGGAAACGCCCGGGTGTCACCATTGCCAGGATCGCCCAGAGGACACGGTGGAGCACACGGTGGAGGTCTGCCCCGCTTGGGCGGAGCACCGCCGTGTCCTCGTAGAGACGATTGGCAGCGACGGCGACCTCTCGCGTCCGGCCCTGGTGCAAGCCATGGTCCGGGGCGAGAGGGAGTGGGAGGCAGTCACCTCCTTCTGCGAAGCAGTCATGCTAGCGAAGGAGGTGGCGGAACGGCTCAGGGAGAGAGCCTCCCGTCCCAGCCGCCGCGGGAGACGCTCCGGGCGTCGGGAGCCGCGTGACGACTCCCGGCCACCGTAGGCGCGGGCCTGCGGGCGGAGAGTAATGGGTAGCTCACCGCCCGACCAGGACCAGGCCCGTGCCGGACGGCGCGTACGTGTTCCACGCGCGCCTCAAAGAGATGTCAGCATCGAGGAGGGGCCCCTTAGGGCCGTAGCCTGCCGGGTCAGCGGGATTGTCCGAAAGGGTTACCGCTGGCCCGGAACATAAAGGGCTAAGGAAGGAACACGGGTGGGTTTTAGTCAGTAAGAGTCTGACACTCCCTTCCGCTCCACCCAGAGCGGGAGGAGTCATTTGATGATTTCCCATCCTCAAAAAAAAAAAAAAAAAAGGACTCGTCTGCTCCAGTCCTTTGACAAACATAGCCAACCCACTGGCACTACTGTTTGCTTACTCTGCAAGCTTTGCCACAAAGTTAACAGAACACGGAGATGCCAGCAAAGTCAATTACTCAAATAACAAGAACCGACGCGACGTTGCCAAAATAGGTGTTAAGATTAATTCCCATTTTAAAATACGGTTCAATTAATTTATCTTCAGCTAGTGTTAGTAAGATTTAACTGCGGCAAATGTGTTACCTGTGGTGGATGTTGGAAATGAGCCAGCAACCTGTTACCGTCACAAAGTAAGATCCAGTAAGTACTTAAGGTACATAGGTACGTTTCTACATTTTCATTAAGCGAACTGCCGTATTATTTTTGCGGATTTGCCAGGAAAAGCCAGGCAAGGAATTGAGTAGGTAAGCACGTATTCACGTGATGTTTAATTCTCTAATGTAATTCTCAAAATAAATATCTCACTTATCCACTTACTTACCTAAACCTAAAAATACCTACATGGTAACCTAATTACCAGTTTGTTGGTCACTTGTGCATTTAAACGACTTTCGGTGGTTACCTACCTAAATTATGTCTGGGTATTTTATAATGTATTGAACTGCCAATAGATTACTAGTAGGTAGTCATTCTGATCTTCAAAAATTATTTTTGAATTACACATTCATTACCTACCTACCGTAGGTAAAGATTGTGCAATTTAAAAATGCACGCCCCTCCACTGCTTGTTGCATACGTATATTTCAAGTGTTTGTATAGAAATTTTATAGGAGAGACGTGCAATTTTAAATTAGACGTTCTCGTCGACCAAGGTACACAACAAGGTATAGGTTATCTAATCTCATTTACAAACATCGTTCGTAGTAAAATATACGATTCATAACCATAGCAGAAGGTGCATTAACTTGGCATTGGAGCACCCGTTCAGCACGCGTTTGGCAAATATTTCTTCCTCCATGGAGGACTACCAGTCCATATGCAATATTTATGCCACCCATTTGGCAACGAACATTAATATACGATGTGGCCCCAACTTGCCATTGTAGGTCCATACTCAGAGCATAGTAAAGTGCTGTAAAGGTCGCACGTACTGTGTACTAGTTTTGAAGTTTTTGCCTATTTGGCGTTGTGCCAAACTGTGATGCTTTACCCTATGATAATGTACGTAATTACAATTAAAATATCACTTTTTGCTTGCGAATTTTGGCTAAAACTATTTTTAACCGACTTCTCTTTTAACATGAATGATGTAAACAAGACTTTGTAACCATATTATTTTGATTTAAATGAGTGTCCATGGAGTTTCTTGCCCGTTCTTCTCCATAGGTACCTACGCTTTGGAATGGGCAACTAGCTTCATCTTTCTGACTGACCGACCCCTTGAAAATTCAAAAGTGCCTGTAATTGGTTTAATTGAAATAAGTGCTTTGAGTTTGAGTTTAATTGGTTTAATTGAAATAAGTGCTTTGAGTTTGAGTTAAACATCCAAATTGAGAAGTCGTTTTTAGAAAAACGACTTCTCAATTTGGATGTTTAGGTTTTTTTATATATGTTCGGGCATAACTCCGTCATTTATCGACGGATTTGCAAAATTCTTTTTTTGTTCGAAAGAGGTTTATTCCGAAATGGTCCCATTTCAATTTCGTAAAGATCGATGACAGTTTCGGAGACAGACAACGGAACTCTTCAATAAATGCCAGTAAATCAACCGCGAATGCTGCTATCGCATAAGTATGCGTTGTTTATTGTTGTTTTGCAATCACACAACATAACATCATGCCTGTACCCTCTAAAGGGGTACGCAGATGTGTCCAATAGCTTCCTATCACTGATATTCACATAGCATACTTGCTACGTGAACTAACTAACATACACTACACTAACACTACTGTGTAATATGAATCTGTGTGGGGTAGGTGGCAACTAAAAAGTGAAAAAAAAAAAAATATTTTTTTTTTACAAAAAAAAAACACTACAAAGTGAAAAATTACTTTAATTTTGGAAGTCAGTGTCAAGAAACGAAAATGCGGAACCAACGACACCGACTTCCGAGATTAAATATACTTATTTTCCTAACATCGATTATGGTGATGTGTGCAACTATGACCTGAATGCAGATGTCTTCGACAAACTTGACCGTCTCCTCAATGACTGCATACGATTTGTTTTCAATCTTCGTAAGTATGATCATCTGAAGGCCAATTCTCGTAATTTAAATTGTTCAAAATCTAGTCGCAGTCTCATCTTGGCGACAAAAAAAAATGTAGGGAAATCAAAGTTATTTTTGCCAGAGATCAGACTGTGAACTTTCTAAAAATTACGTGAATAGCCCCTCTGATCTCTGCGCATCGTTCGCTTCTAATGTGGTACCATATCGCCAGAGCAGAGAGCAAAGGGCGTTGACATTTACAATAAAAATCTCCGTTCATCAAATAATCGCCTTCTTCAATGAAATCAGGATGGCAACCAACCGATCATCCTTTAAACTAAAAGTTCACGAGCACATTCGTAAGAAGCTGGCAGTATCATCACAACGTTAATGTTTTCCCATTGTTCGTCAAATTTTTGGACAGGACCTCATGCTCAGCAGTGCGCTTGCGACCACTAGACCAACGAAGCAGTCAGGTGTTAAATTTAGTAGGGGAGAATATGAAATCTACGCGGAAAAAGTCACGGGAGACGTGCTAGTAAAAAAAAACTGTAAAGTTAGTTGAGAATTGAAGGAGGGCCCCATCATCCCTTGAATTGACCACGCGCCCAAAACGGTATAGTTACGCCACTGATTGGAGTTTACAAATATTGCTATTTCCAGTAACCCTAACTATAAAGCCTTCAAATAAATCGTAAATTGAATAAATGCTTACCATTATGGAAAAGATACATTGATGGAATAACAACATTGTTGTGTTATTGTAAGCTTCAGATATATGTACAGTCAACAAAAGAGATAAGTATGCAGGATCGTCGGATATAGTTGAAGTTTAGTAAGAAACCGATGGATGTTGTCGACTGAAATTTAATTTGATAAATGAGTGGTTTGTTTTCTATTAATAAAATTAAATTTTATTTGAGAACATCCATCGGTTTCTTACTAAACTTCAACAATATCCGACGATCCTACATACTTATCTCTTTTGTTGACTGTACCTATAACTTACTTTGTATCTCATGCTTTAGATAATTGAATTCCGTCTTATTAAAAATATTATAAGTATGCAAGTAGATAATTGTATTCAATTCATTAGTAGGTTCTTAAGAATTTACTACAAAACAACAGACACAATGTTTTTCTATTATATATCGATTTAGTTTTAGTATAAAATGCATGTTTTAGTTGCAATACACATACTTACAAATCTTAAGATAAAATTCTCCAGAACTCTTGAAAGGGTCATAGAGATCGCTGACTGATTCCTATCTATACTAAATTAAAACATTTATGTAGGCGTCGTCTCTACAACTATATTTGGAACCAAACAACATAATAAATAATTCGACGAAAATACCTCCGCGATTGAGCAAAGTGTTCTGTTCAGTGTCAAAACATTTAGTTTAAAATATGTGACACTATGAAAGTTTCTTACTAGTTCACTTACGTAGCGAGTAATACATCTCTGTTACATAAAAACTACCATTATCTACTAATTGCCTCATTTATATTAACTGGAAACGTACATAAAACATAGACCGTGTGTAACAAAGAAAAGACAAATGGGTACTTTTGGAACGAAACCGAACACATCTTCGGGCGCATTTCGCTCGACCAATCGTAGCGTTCGTAGACGTCTACGAGTTTCGTAGCGCCCGCTGACGCAGTAGGGCGGCGTAGCACTACGCTTATCGGGACACAGGCTGAATACATTGACCTTTGTTAAAAATCGCCGAAATTCAGTTTCAATTAGGTACGTTATACAGTTAGAAGAGAATTAAAAGTACTCGTGTGTCGGCAACGCGTGGCGTCGGACGTAATGTAGGAGCAGTTCTGTTATGGCATCAATAAAAATCTTTACGGAAACATCTGCAGTCATAAAAGCTGTCGTATCGGTTTCGGCGATGCTCACGGACCGGGACGAGGACTGAGGCTGAATCAGTTGGCGTCGAGGATCGGAGGCGAGAAGGTGGTGAACGGGGTGGAAGGATGGTCATGGTTCCGTCGGGTCGGTAGTGCAGTGCGGCTCGCGCCGGCGCGGATCGATCGCGCTCGTCCGACCGCGGGGCGCGGCGCTCCCTCAGTCGCGCGCGGTCACGGCGTGCGGGCGCGCGCATCGCTGCACGTGCATGGCGCGCCTGACTGGATGCCTCGCGCCCTCGGGGAATGGCTTCGTCCGAGGAAGAGGCGACTACAGCGTCGACCGACTCTTATCCTGAAGATGATGACTGCCTCAGTGTCCGAAAATGGTGGTGCTTTCTGCTGTCGTCGATATGCACCTTCATATGCGGGTTGCTCGTGGTGCTGGTATGGCGCGCGTGCGCGTTCGTCTGCTGCCACAAGGAGCCGGAGCTGGCGCCCAACGACCCCAAGCAGAAGGAGCAGAAGGCGGCACGGCAGGGCAAACAAGAGTTCGAGGGCACGTTCATGACCGAAGCGAAAGACTGGGCCGGCGAACTCATATCCGGTCAGACCACCACCGGACGAATACTGGTAAGTGCTGCTTCTCAAGTCACCAACTTCTCAGGCTTAATGTTGCAAGTTAGCTAGTTCAGAAGGCCTTCTCAATATTTCATACAAATGTTCGCTAGGGTGGGTAATTACTAATTCGCGTGGTACAGTGTGATACCCACCTTGCGACTTTCGATAGAATATAACGAGATATTTTAGTACAAATTAGTTGAGATGGCGGACTCATTAACCAGGGCCATCGATTGCTTTCATCGTTATGATTAGAAGCCCCAGTCATTGTATCAAATAAACATAAGCGTATTTTGACACGAATCGTTTTCACTATACTTACTCGTTAATGTTGTGAATTTATACTTATAGTAAAGCAGGTAGACGATTAGCTTGTTATGACGTTAATTTCTATCATTCGGAACGATGTTGTATTATGTACATACTTATCATAATATGCGGGTAGATGGTATTTAGGTAGATACCTAAGCACTCGGATAATATTCACGGTAATATTTTATTTAACGTAAGTATATTCACAGTAGAATAATTACAGTTTTATTCGCAAACATAAACCTCAATTTCAGCAAATCAATTTCCAAAATTAGTTGAATCGTAAAACTTCTTGTTGATGGACGTAGCGGGCACATCTTTCATCCCACCCCCGTTAAGTGGTGATATAAAAATAACGCTGAACATTAACCCAAATCTGTTCCATGGCCCAATGGCCCACACCCTTACGGCCAGTGATCACCAATGTCATGACGTCATACAGCCAACCTTGTAGATTGTCCACTAGTTTGTACCAATATTGGCCGTTTAATATTTACTGCTGGATTAATCTTTTAATCTAGTGCCCGTTTACTTCGCGCAAAGTAGTTTTATTCATATTTTATTATGAGGACTTGTAAGGAATAAAGTGCTTGTAAGGAGGTATTTTCACAGCGGTACACTCAATTTTCAGGGGAAAAGATATTAGTTAGATGGCTATCGTTTTCGTAAAAGTTAAGCTATTGAATTTTGGTAAAAATACCACTTGCAATGTGCATCAAATATTGTAGGTACCTACCTAGTCTTGTTACTCTTAAACTAAGCTATGTTTTTGAGAGTACCTAGTAGGATTACATCAAAAGTATGACGGGTGGACTATTAATCAACACGCCAATGCGCTAATGCCACTTATTGACTTTAAAACAGTCGAAACAAATGTAAATAAAAAGTTAATTGGATAAGTAGTTAGATAGGTACTAGTATCCAATTAAAATCAAGTTTTTCATTTATCTAAACCTGCCATGTTCATTTGCTAATACGCTGTATAAATAAAGGATGAAACTGCCTAATTTATAACTTTTTAGCTATTAATTAGACAGCACAATGGAAACTAGATTATAAACGTTTTGCTAGTTCTAAAGCTGTAGGTATGGGAACAAACACATGTTGAAACAATTTTCCAACTCATACCGTAGGTACTTAAAATACCGTATACCTACGAGTAGTCGAGTATGTAGGTTTTAAACTTTGCGTTTTAATAGGCACTTAGTAAAAGTATGCGTTTATATACTGCAATAATAAACACCTCATTTCAGCTACATTATAATCATATCATTCAATGCTTTCGGGTATTTAGGGATAAGCCCCTTAATTTATAAAAGTAATGGTAAGCGACTGTTCAACCGTACATTTTTGATGTTTAAACGTTTCTTAACTTTAAGCAATTATAAATAAATAAACCCCTTAAAATGGAAGGTAAAGTACACAAGTTTGAAATAGAAGAAATTAATGTGAAGAAATCTGAAAATTATATAAGGACCGTAACCAGACGGCTTATCTATTTTTTGGCCAAATAATCAGCATCGCCATACAACGTGGCAATGCCGCCAGCCTTTTGGGCACTTATTCCGCTGACAGCGATGCGGGCGAATTTCATGATGTCCAAAAAATTCTTTACCCTTGTTTTTCATATTTATAGGAAACATAAGGAACCTTTTAACAAATTATATTATTCGTAGATCGAAATGCAGCCACAGTAAAATCTACAACCTAAAACGACCTACCTAACTAACAAAGGATTTTGATTTTTTGTTCGTATTTCCAAAACGGATCGTTTGGTTTATCAAGCCTATAGCCTATAGCCTATTTATCCTTTGAAAGGATTCCGAAGGTTACCAGTTAAAACGTCCATCTAAAAGACAAAAGGGTCCTCTGCTAAGGTACCTATGATTTATAGGAGCAAGGTAAGGGTTTGGCGCAGAATTCAGTTATTTTGTCTCAAAAACCGATAGTGTTTATTTAGTAAATAGCTCGAGGCCTCTCATCACTTATCATCATAAGTATTTAGGTAATCGGATATTAACAACAAAATTTTGTGTCAGGAAAAAACTGGAAATGTGAAGAAACGAAGAAAAGAAAAACAACACGATGTGTGTTGTTAAGTGAGCAACATCTAGTGAAAAATTCCTTATTGGCTTCCAATTTATAGATTTTTTTCTAGCTAACCCGTTAAAATATAATCACTAATAATCATCTATCCACTATTGTTGCTATGAAAATAATTACCAGTCATTAATTCATTTTTTATTGGTAAATATTTATTATTCGTAGGTATTATGATGTTTCTTTAATATTAGCTTTAACTATAAACAGTCATATTTAACAGTTACAGCTCAGGTTATTACCTAGGTACTATAAGTAGGTACCTAATTGACTTATAAACTTATATGATAACTTAGCATTCAAAATATTTTAAATAGGTAGGTATACACACACTTTCAACAATCGAACCAAGCAAACGTCTAGCAGAGTGATGAAACTAACGCAATATGAATCACACCAATGACCTAATACCCGCAAAAACTCCACATAATGAGATTAGAGTTCTTTAGACGAATTACAAGTGTTAAGCATACCTACCGTTGCTATGGAAACATCGCGGAACACATTACTCACACTCTTAAGTCTGTTAGCATAAGCAGTAGATCGGGATGTTGGAGGAGATGAGTAATAAAGGAAATAATACTAGCATTGAATCGAGTGATAATACGGCTTAGAGATCTTGAGGATAGAGATATTAACTAACATCATAACATGTACTTATGTATGAAAGTAGGTTTTGTCACTTCTGTACGCCGAAAAGGGTAAAGCAAAATGTTCTGTATTTAAAAATCGTAGGTCCATCTAGGTTTCGCCGATTCCGGGGTTATTATTTTATCAACAAAGTTACTGCACTGATGTTAAACATCAGCCTTCCCCAAATGCCACAACGGTGAAAAGGCAAATTAACTTAATACACTGGTTTTACTTTAATTAATAAAATATATTCATTTACTAGAACATAATGGGAAACTTTAGAGTTTCCCACGGTGAGATTTTTACAGAATAGCATTACAGTGCGTTTGATTTTGTAGGTGTGTGCTTGATTAGTCAAGTGAGCTCTCATTCCACCTGATGCTAGGGATTAACACTATTGCCAGCTCATTTTAAGCTCTCTTCACCTAAGTTATCACGGTGAGATTTTTACAGAATAGCATTACTGCGGTGCTATTCTGTAAAAATCTCACCGTGATAACGTAGGTGAAGTGAGCGTGGAGTGAGCTGTCAATAGTGTCAATTCCTAGCAAAAACAAACTCACTTCACCTAAGTTTTCACGGTGAGATTTTTACAGAATCGACCGGCTGTTCCAAAATTCAAAACTAGCCACAATCATAAGAGCTTTCTTCGACCAATTTATTGCACACTGGCAAACCAAAACATTGGTATTTCTTAAATACTTCTTTGTTATTAAGAAATCCCAATTAATGTTATTATTCACGTAAACCTTTTGGAATAAATCCTCTAAATGATCTTGAAAACCACATCCAAATCCGATGCATAGTTTAGAAGAACTACGTGATGGTCCGACACGAATAGCGACTGTAATTTATAATATGTGTAGATATAGAAATGGAGTGTACCTACTTCTCAGTAAATAAACTAAATAGGACAGATTAGTAGCCAAATGTATGTACAATATTAGTCGCATGTCATTCACAGCCTCGAGCTGGCATCCGATGCATCCACGTAGCGCCAATAGTACGCCCACCCTATTTGAACAGCATAGCACACAAGCGGATATCCTGGCTGACATTTACTTCGAATCCAACATTGAATGGAAAATAAGTCACTTGGAGATGCTTGCTCAGGTTTAGTTTTACAAAGATTTCTAGGTGTCAACTGAAGCTATGCTTTTTTTTAAATTGTAGTTACTATGTAAGTACCTGACTTGTGTTCATAATGTTCATGAAAACCCAGCCAAACCACCCACACCAACTAAACCAGCGCTGGGGCTCCGTCTCGTATAGGGTCTTACCGTCTTAGCATTATGCTGAGCGATGGCCGTTTTGCATAGATGTGACGCATGTTTCCTCCCAAATTTTTATTTTGTTTTTTTTTTGTTTGTGTTTTTATGCGTCATGTTTGCCGCAAACAAACGTATTTTCTTTCTTTTCTTTTCTTTCTTGCCTTTATCTCAATTTATTTGGTGTCGGCGCTGCATTTCTTGTTTTTCCATACTTCTCTATTAATCTTCATCTCAGTAATCATCCCCTTCCTAACATATGGCTATGAAAACTTTCACACAGTACATCCATCGTTTCTTTAGTCTTCCTTAGCTGAATAAATTTATTGTCTTTCTTTTCTCCTTTCTTGTACAATGGAAAACAGTCAAAACTGACATGAGCTCCATTTCGAAGATAATATCAGCCTGTATACTTGGATGCAAAGTGTGGTGGTGTCTCGAAATATCAGATTATATTTTAATAGTAAAAAAGCCAGGTCCCTGGAACTAGGTCGTATTGGTCATCGCATAACTTACTCACGTACTACGGATCACAATGAATCTTTGTACTGAAAACATTTCACAAAAAGCCTCTTTGTATCACGACAGATAGATAGTTCCCGCAGGATATAGGACGATATATTGGTGCCCTGAAATTTCTGGTTTAAAAAAAAAACTTAATATTTTGCTAAAAAAAGGTTAGTTTGCTATTATGTTATCAATGAGCGCTTTTATATACAATGTATAACCATGATTCCTATTGATTGATATTCCGGGAATAACACCATTATTTCATTCTCTACCTGTGAGTACCTAAGGGCCTCACATTTCTTTGAAAATTGTAACTAACAATGCGTAAAATACGCGTATGAAAACATGAAACATGAGCCACTGTACTACAATGAAACCAAAAACCTCAATAATTAAGCCTAATCGTGAAACGGAATCACACGAGCTTCTAATAAGTATAATCCAACACGCTCTAGCTAGAGGGAGTAAAGACTCCTAACATTTCGGTCCTGGTTCGGGTAACGTTCACAGCTCCGCCCGGACCGGCCCAGAATCGGCCCGGAATCCCGGCACCACGCGATGGCAGACCGTGACCCACTTTCCGCTATCGATGCGCTCCGCCCTGTACCTAGTTCAAGTACGTTTTCCCTTTCACCATCCATTGATGCGTTCTGTCTTACACTTCATTACTACACAAAGAAATTGCGGGTAACGGTGTGCGTGCACGGGATATGGTATCGTTTAAACGTTTTTCTTATCAAGTTTTATGTAGGGTAAGTATGATTTGTGAAGATTGAATGTAAATGTTCTGGATGACGTTCGATCTGAAGCTGAATTAAAGCCATTAAAAGCAAGGGTGGAAGGAATCGTATTTTATTTTTGATAGATCTTTGGGAATCTGAATTACCTATACCTAAAGTTAGAAGCTGTCAGATTTTGCATAGTAGATCTTCCTATAGCCACTTTAGTAGCTTTTACTTGTTGAGTTAGCCTGCTGCTGTATCAATCAATCAATCAAATATTTAAGTAATTGACAAAACTAAGATGCAATGTTAGCAAAGTTTTTTGGAAAATATCGCAAAAACCTGACTGCCTACTCGTAGAACAAAAAGTCTAAGTTTACTTATGCTAATGATGAACACTTATGTATTCGACAATAACAACGTTCACTGCTTTGAACTATTACAACAGATTTCTAAGTGTCCACATGCAATAAAAATATCCGTTTTTAAAATGGATCTTCTTAAGTAAATAAAACTCACATACCAGTGATATATCCATATGAAAAATGTTTATTCGTCCCAAAACAGTTACATAGATTATAAATGAGACATCCCCAGTAAGTAATTAATAATACTTGTGTTGGGGTTATCCCGCTCTTTCCTTTAATTATTACAAAATTGAGACGATTTTTCACGAAAGGTGACTAAAACTAAAAATAAAATATCCATACTAATATTATAAATTCGAAAGTAGCTCTCTATGTATGTCTGTCTGTCTGTCGGTCTGTATGTTACCTTTTCACGCCTAAACCACTGAACGGATTTCGATATTATTTGGCAGAGAGATAGATTGCATCCCGGAGATGGACATAGGATAGTTTTTATCCCAATATTCCCACGGGATCGAAACTTACGCGGGTGAAACCGCGGGCGCTGCTGGTAGGTTAAATTTTGTCTCTCAAACAGGTAAACTTATTATGTAGCTATAAGTGACCGCTCATTACTCCAAACTTAGCGGTCATCTTTACTGCGCGGTGCATCTTTACTTACCCTTTTCAATGTTAATGGCGCGATGACCACGTAATTGTCTTCTAACAATAATAAGTTACCAAGTTACTACCCGACCATCCTTGAAAAGATATCAACGCATGCGTACTAACTTGTTTTTGCTTATTTTTTTCAACAATAGCTTTTTTGTGGTGTACCGTATAACTTTGTATGAGTTTGCTTTGGCTTTGGTCCAAATCAATACACGCAGGAGGTAGGTACTTTCAGATTACTTTTGCTAGTTTACATGAATACCTTCCTTAACAGATAAATAAACTGTTAGGTATTTTTTCCACAATTAGTTATTTAGAAAAAAAATAATATAATCAATTAATCAGCCTATAATGTTCCCACTGCTGGGACACAGGCCTCCTCTCCGTGAGAGGGAATGGGCCGTAATCCACCACGCGGGCCCAGTGTGGGTTGGTAGATGTCACATGTCTTTGAATTTATAGTTCTAGGACATGCCGATATTCTCACGATGTTTTCCTTCACCGTTTTGAGAGCAATGGTGATGCAATAATTTACACAAAGTAAAGCGCCTGTCTGGGTTCGACCCCATGTCCCTTACTCACTCGTCGTCACTCGTAAGTCGGGGCCGTTACCACGAAGTCGACCACAATTCTGCTTCTGCCCGCGACTTCGTATATCCTTTGGCAGTCGGCAAAAGCGTAACTTAGGTACTATCAGTGAAAGACATGTTGAAATAGGATGAGTATCTAGTTCCGAAGATTACCTCATACCGTACGAACAAACTATAAAAATGTACCTCTGTTTATTATTCGTTTAGATTGTACCGAAAAAACGGACCTTTTACCTTGCTCAACAATTTACTTTCGTTTTCTTACTCAAGCTTACGTTGGAAACATCGCGTGACGCCCGGCACTTGTCCTTGCGTGGACCATGCCTATTTATTTATGATAAACACACGCCACTGCAGTCTTTTATATATTTAATAAGGTTACACATTACACTTCACCACGTCGCCGTATTGTATCCTATTGATTTTCATTGGAAGCCGAATGAAATAAATTATGCAGGTACGCGTATCAGATAATTTCTTTCGTTCTGGGAAAAGTTCTGCTAAGGGTTGTTAGTTAACGTTCAATGCAAGGTTGCTAAAGTGAACATCATTAATTAGCTAGATATTTCCTGAGAACAATTTTCTTAAAATAATAATATGTACAAGTACATAAAAGGGGGAGGGGAAATAATCAAAGGGCATCAAAAAATTCGTCCGCATCGCTGTCAACAGGAAAAGTGCCCAAAAGACTGGCAGCATTGCCACGTTATATGGCAATACTGATTAGAATATTATTTTACTGATAACATAACATCACGACACCAGACGTACAATTTAATCCGGCTCGAAGGACCAAAAATAAATGTAGGTATGTATACACTTTGTTTCCCCGAAGGTTTGAGCAGAGGTGTACCTATAGTAGGTACCTACGCCCACATTTCGCCATTTGTGTTTCAGTCCCATAAAATAGGGTACGAGCCTATTGCCAACAACCGGGCCCAAATCCAGACACCGAGCTGTTACTGAGAAATTCCAGATAGAAAAACCCAATAACACTTTGTCCTGTGAATCGAACCCAAGACCAGTGTGCTCAGCAGTGGCGCTTGCGACCACTAGACTAACGAGGCAGTCGTTTCTTAATGTTGTTTTTATTCTAATAGTTATTGGTATTTTTTTTATTTTGTGGAATCCAACCCTTGAAAACAGAACAATAAATTGGTAGGTATTTCCGTTTGCACACCAAAACCAAATAGGTTTTACAGTATAAATGCCATCGTTAAACTTCTACGACCACCAGCACAAACTAAATGCTATCGCTAGAAACGCGCATGCAAAAATGCATCTAAAATAGAATTGCACACAATACCTTTAACGTGACCCATTAAACTTTAAACTGGGCGTCTAGGATACAGTCAACCGCACGTGCTTTGTAACAACTTCATATGAACAGCGCCTTTATGTAGTAGCAGTAAAGACGGTTTTCGTTGTTCAAGTTTCGCAGTTGACTGTACGAATGAAATGGAGCGAAATATTCTTAAACGACATCTTTGGTAGTATACCGACTACATTCTAGTTCTACCCACTAGAATATAAGACGCAACTTACGGCCAACGTTTCGTGGAAATTCTGGCAAATACCCAAGTACCTCCACGCAGAAAGGATTGATATATTCTTCCCATTTTTCACTAAGTGGAAATAGACTTTTGTATTAATAGACATGGTACAGTTATTTTTAGATATCTTAATCTAGGTAATTGATAAAAATCTTACATCCATTCATACACAGAATTTTTTTTCTTATAAAAACATTCCTATAGTATGCAAATAAACATTTTCTGTCGTATTCACTGACAGACAACGCTTAGCCTAAACTGCTGGATCTAGAAGTATGGAATTTTGTACAAGAGTTCCTTTTATTACAAAGGTGAGTATTCAAGAAGGATTATTGGACATTCACCCCCTAAAAGGGTTTAAAAAGGTATAAAAGTTTGTATGGAAGTTCGTAACTCTTGCCGATGGAAAATAATATCGGACGCACGGCTTATAAATCTATAATCTTTATTTAGTAAAATTCTATATGAATAGCGGTGGCGAAGGTTCCATAAAACTCGATTCCTACCGGCTTCCCTTTTAAAAATGGCACAGTCAGTATTCTATAGACAAATAATATAATCATATTAAAGATATCTACTTCGCTTACCTACCTCTTACAAAAATTGACCCTTCGCTACTGATGAATAGTAATAAGTAATAATAGTATCTATTAAGTACTCACAGAGCAAAATTAGTATCTATGTGTTAACCTGCACGTGGCATTCTGGTAGGAACAAGTTCTTCACCATAAGTTACTTATAAGATAGCAAGAATGTTTCATATTTTACATTTACGAGGACACTCTGTGGGTCGGTACCTGTACCTACCTAAGTGGAATCCTCTAAACGAGTAGAAAGGGTAACAAAGAGGCGCTATTGCCAGGAAAAGCAGGAAAACAACAAATATATTTGGATTTATGTCAACGGCGGCATTCCCT
The DNA here is from genome assembly GCA_916614155.1 of Mesoligia furuncula. Taxonomy (NCBI): domain Eukaryota; kingdom Metazoa; phylum Arthropoda; class Insecta; order Lepidoptera; family Noctuidae; genus Mesoligia; species Mesoligia furuncula. The sequence goes on along the minus strand of OU744798.1, from coordinate 25,931,811 downwards.
TAATTTTCGGAAGAGGCACATATTGATGCACACAAGTATATTAGGCTAGTTCAACTGTTATTCGTATTTTAGTATGTATAATAAGTAGGTAAATAAAAATGTTAGTGGCTCATAAAGATACAGAACAGAGTGCTTATTACAAGATAGGCGAAGCACAAAATACTATCCAATTTATAGACACAATATGAAGGCTTTTCCGAGCACTACTAGGGCAAATTTTCCTACCGATTTAGATTTGACCTTAACATTTTCAGAAACCTTGTCTCATATATTTATAAACATTCCCCGTCACTTGGTTGCATCGAAAGCGTTACATAAGTCAGATGGACCCGCTCGAATACAAATCGACCTCTGTATCGCGAAAACTGGGTCTTCTATTCCTGATATAGCCACGTCAGACTTGCCCTCCATCTGCCTCTGTATTTATTTAAAAATACTCCCGTTTGTGACGCCAATTTTGGTCAACTGTCGGTGATCTGACCTTTGAGAGCGGGACTTATTGTTTATTCCTGGAGTTGTTTGAAATCGATTTTGTCTCGAGTGGAAGGTTGAGAGAATTGAGGTGTCTCGGAGCTTAGAATATTTTACTCAAGATGAAACATGTTACTGTGAAGAGTTCACTCTATTATTATTTTACTTTAATGTGCCTCGATTCTTAACTTATTTTCATTTCGCTTTAACTTAGATTGAACCATTTTATGAAGATGTGTGCAGAACCTGGCAACTATAGATCTTCATAAATGGTTATTGTGTAATAGATACTAACAATAACAAAAGCTTTAATAAAATTGATAGGTATCTATTTTATTAAAGCTTTTGTTATTGATTTATTTTAAGCTAATTTTAAGTATTCTACACACTTTTAAAACTTGTTAACCTTTTATTTTGACTTTTCTAGCTGTTACAAAAACACATTGATTACGTACGTTTCAAAATGCGTATATTAATCACTTCGAATATTAAACTTAACAGGATATCAATTCCAATACCTAATCTTTACTTATTGTCAGCCAAAATTTTCAACCAAAAAAGCGATTTTTCAGTGAGGATATTCCCACCCAGGGCATATAGCAATCAATCAATAACCTAAATTCCGCCATCTATCACCCGGCTATTCTGCAGGAGATAGCCGAAATCACGGGCCCTAAACAAAGAGGTCACGTAGCCCAAAGCCTACGTATGGGAACGTTCCGCCCCAACGTGCTATTACGCATTCCAATGGCGATAAAAGCCTTTATTTCGGGCGAAAAGTTTGGAGTTTGTCGAAAGTCTGAATCTGCAATATCGGTTATCGTAGTCGGCCAATATTTGGGAATGTATACCTATATATCTGCGTGTGCAATTATGTTTGAACTGCTCAGGCATTTTTGTTCTCTCTTCTGGAGTATTCAAGGTTCTATTCCAGGGAGAAAATTTTCTGTCTTCAGATCTTAAGAATTAGACTGTAATAAAATAATTTCATGTTTCCCCAAACAGGTAACAATGGCACCTTCTAAATACAATTAAGTATACAAATTCAAATGAGCCACTGTTATCAAGATTTCCTGAGTAAAGGTCAAATGTATTTTAAAATGAAAGATAGTCGGTTTATGTTAATGTCTTCATTTTGTGGATTCGTGCCCTTTGAAGGCAAGAACCGTTGCGATGTCGTAGCTATTCTGCTTGTAATCTTCAAAAGAAACGTGTCAGCGTTTTGTTCAGAATGCCTGGTTTGTTACTTTATTGCAAACGTTATTTCTACGATAGCTTTTATGTGTAAGGCTATATTTTTATTGAACAGAGGAAGTGGGAAATAGTGCGTAACACGTAGCGACCCCCACTTGGCTCTCAACTCACTTTTTCCATTACGTAGGCACTGTACAAGTATTTTGCTGCCAAGCCTTGCTGCCCACTCCAGTGCCCACTGAATATGAAATCTCGAGGACCATTTTATAATATACTTTATTACAACCTTGCTGGTTTGCCAAAAAGAGCTTAGTAATTAAAACAGACAACTCAATTAATGTAATCCTTTTGTATTTAATAATAATACTAGCTTCTGCCCACGACTTCGTCCGCGTGAAATTTTTCACCGTCCGGATTCTCCCTCTTAGGGGTGGAATTTCGAAAAACCCTTTCTTAATGGGTACCTACTCTTTACGAAGAACAGACCCTCCAAATTTCATGTCTCTAGAACCAGTGGTTTAGGCTGTGTGTTGATATATCAGTCAGTCAGGACTTTGAATTTTGATGACTAGCAGCGCCCTGCGGTTTCACCCACATAAGTTTCGATCCCGTGGGAATATCAGGATAAGGTATCCTATGTCCTTTCCCGGGACTCAAACTATCTCTATACCAAAAGACATCTAAATCGGTTCAGCGGATAAGCGTACAGAGGTAACAGACAGACAAACTTTCACATTTATAATATTAGTATGGATTGTGGGATTGTAAGTTTCATGTATTAATCTACTCTTCTACACATTCGACCACTAGCTAAGGAATACAATACAACCTCTGGCTACACACACGCTGCGTGCCTACCTATACGCCACACATGTAGGTACTAGGTACCCTAGGTACTCTGTCATTATAACGTAGAGGGGAAAACCTTGCTCATCGTGAAAATTGTACACTGAACAGCAGCTTTGTGGGTCACCTGTTTGACCATTTCCACTCCAGTTGGCTACCAGTTGACCAATGCTCTAAATACGGGACACTTTGCCAGATTGTAATGTCCGTGATCGATTGAACTCGGTATACTGTGGCTAAATGAACGAAATACTTTGGGTGTTGCTTCATTTTTAATACCTGATACATCGTCTTCACATATAACTTTAAAATTACTGTATGTATACTACGGGGTATATTTAAAAACTTTGCTTAAAGTTATGTAATGATTAGCGACTGTTTAACCTTACATTTCTGACGTTTAAACGTCTCTGAACTCTAAACAATGTTTGTAAATAAAAGAGAAAATGTTGTAAAACATTTTAAAAGAGTAATTTTGGAGTCTCTTCTCCATTTTTCTCCATATGAAACTACCTTTTGGAAGGGGCAGCTATTTTCAATTCTATTTTCATGTAAATGTTAACGTTCTTAATGCCTTTTAATGGCCTACTTTGAATGACATGATTTAACTTTCTGGCTATTCAACGATAGTCAAATCAAGGCTACATTATCAGTAAAAATTTTCAACCTATTAGTCAGCGCCATATTTCTTCGCACTATTCATCGAAAACGGAACTAAAATGGAAATAAATACCTGTCAACCTCTTGAAAGCCAAACACGGCAGCAACTAATTACATACAAAGGCGGCTTTATGCAAAGCAAAGACAGATCTAGGTGAGGTAGTAGTCTCGTTCATCACTCACACGCACAATGCCGCATTCCCCTAGCCACGGTTACAAGGTGTTTGAGGTTTCCCCATGTAGGACACCCTTGCTTATGTCGCTTGACACACTGCCAGCAATGGCCGCGTAGACTGTAAGTAGGTCCTTGGTAAATAACTTTTTAACTCAGAGAGTACAATAAAACCCTCATCATCTGCCTAGCCTTTTCCCAACTATGTTGGGGTCGGCTTCCAGTCTAACCGGATGCAGCTGAATACCAGTATTTTACATGAAGCGCCTGCCTATCTGACCTCCACAACCCATGCAGTTACTGGGTAATACGATACCCCTTGGTAAAACTGGTTGTCAGACTTTCGGGCTTCTGACTACCCGTAACGACTGTCAAAGATCCACAAATGACAGCCAGGACCAACGGCTTAATGTGCTTTCCGAGGCACGGAGGGGTCACGGTAACCCATCCACAGACCAACCGCTGCAAGCGTAGCTTAACCTGATCGATCGACCTGTGCGGCTGTTATTATTTAGCCTCGGGCCCCTCTGAAAGAAAATTCGTCTGAAATAATCCTTTCTGGTCGATAAGACGTCGGTTATATCCCCAACTGAGGGATAACCAAGCCAAATAATTCATTGTACTAAACCCATACAATTCTGAATGTCTATTCCTTATCTAGGAAGTAAAGCCTTCGTGACACGAGACAAAAACAAGACATCTCGGGCGGGCTGGCCTCTTCCTAATCTCTGCTATATAGGTCAGTGGGCGGGGCCTATCGATTGCAGCACTTGTGCGTTCGCAGGAACGTTCGTTTTGTCGTTAAGTTTGTAGCCGGCCTTAGCTGGAGATGTTGAATTATTTATATATTATTTATTGGTAGTTCTGTATTGTGGAGTAGTTTGTATGCTGCAGTTGTACCGTTTGTAGTGTTGGTATCTACTTGAAGTGCGCGTTTACTTCAGAGACTACTTGAGTGAAGTACCTACCTATTTACTTGAGGGCGCGCTGGGTGGGGTTTTTAAGTCAACTGTTATCTTTGATTAATACAACGGTAACTTAATTAGGATTTCACACATTATAAATACAAAACACCTAAAGGACTTAAAATGAAAACATAACAAAAGATAACATAATGAAAGATAACATTAGTCAAACAGTACAATGCTACTTACCTATAGACTGCCCTGAGCAATTGGAAAATCTGTGCAAAAAAAGTAATTTTTCCACAAAAAAACAATGACCAACAATAAGTAGACAGCGTCTTATGGTCTAAACTTTTACAAAGACAATACCTTTTAGAAACGATAATTGCCAATTAAAATTACCTTAACAACAAAAGACCATGACCGTATTAATAGACTTAGACCGTATTAATAGACTTTAGGCATTTTCTCATACCAATTTTTAATTTAATTTGAAATTTAATGTAATTTGCATGCCCCTGTGACGGTAGAACATGGAGGGCTTATTATACTCGTAAATGAAACACCTGTACCAATTACCCATGTTTGCAAATGAATAAATGATTATGATTATGATTATGATTATAGGGTCGATTTTTCCAACGCCAGATAACTTTATCGGAAGAATAATTTAGAATTTTTGACAGTTCTTCCATAAAAAAAACTGTCAGACGGCAATTTTATTCCACGAACGAAAATTATCGGTCGATTGAAAAATCAGCCCTTAAAAACATAACACTATCGCGCTATCGGGTAAAAATAACCAGCACAATGTCAGTTCTAGAGTAATGCCGCTGATATGTGACGTCAGCGCCCCTACCCCCTGAGACATTGGCTGGGATGGATCAATCGAGCGGCTAGACATTAGTCTCGTCGGAGCCATTGAAATGCTATAAAACGACGCCATCTTATGGCTGGTCTAAGTGCTTCAAGATATTTTAAGGAGTCGTAATAAAACAACGCGGTTTATTTGCAAAAATAACCTTTAACGTCCTCTTAGTTGTTTTTTAATCCCAGTTGATGTTCATTTAGGGATCTTATTGATAGAGAACCCACAAATAAACGTTGACTTTAATGTTATTGGAGTGCATTATAACGTCATCAACGTTTTAATGCAGTCAAATGGAGAAAGCCCTTTACAGTTTTGAAGAGTTTTAGTTGCTTAGAGTTGAAGTTGTCAAAGTTGTTAGAAGTGAAAAAGAATTTAATACAATCATGCTATCAATACAATAAGGCAGTATTTTACATTACAATTTATACGTGTAAGTATCAATTTATGTATAGGGATCTTTACAGAAGATGAGACGATCGTAAGTAGCGACTAGGGACTGCACTAATGACTACCTTCTAGCAAACGGGGTGAGAGGTACTCAAGAATCGTAGCTTTTTAATGGTCTATGCGAAGGCCCCATTAGAGGTTCAAACTAAACAAACTCTTTAAAAGCAATTTCACATTATTGAGTGTACATTACAAGTTTCAGTCTAGCAGAATCACTTATCACTTAGCCTGAATTTGACGCACCCTTGGCAATCAGATATCGATGTCACAAAACAGATGGTCGAAGGACAAAGTGCGAAGCTTTTACCCGGACTGTGACCTTAGCAGCTAAATGTTTACATTAGGTATTCGATACCCTGCAGTAGACCTACCTTTGTCGCGAAAGCAGGGAATGGTGTGATGCTAACAGCCAGCTATATCGTTGTTTATAATGTTTTAGCTAATAGCTAAAGTACCAGCTTGTGTATTAGCTTTCTTCTTCTTTCTTTGAAGATTTTTAGTACAATACTATCTTTCATAAGTGTGTGTAACACCAGGGGGGCAATTCTCGTAATTTTAAGAACGTTCACAGTCTGTGGGCCAAAAACAAAAAGGCCACTTTGGAGAATCGTAAAAGGATAACATTATAAATCGTAATGTGGCGAAGACAGACCGTGTTTTTCTTTTTTTCGCTGCACTACGTAGGTATAATCAAAGAGATTGGAATTGGATTTGGATCGGATTGATTGGTATTTTAGCACAGACAAAAAAAAAATAACTGAAAATTGCTTCACCAATGGGATTTGATACGATTAACTTAACGGTTAACTGTCTATTATGTTATCCTTTTATGATTCTGCCAAAGTGGCCTTTTTAGGCCCCCTGATCTCAGTCTCAATCTGCCAAAAATATATCTAATTTTCCTAAATTTTTGACAACTGTTGTGACAAATTTTTGAAATATATGATCGCGTCTAGATTTTGAACATTTTAAATTACGGGCAGTGGCCTTTCGATTGCTCACTTTTAAAGCGCATGGTGTAGCTTATGATGGCCACGTAGTATGACACAAGTTGCCGAGCTCATCCTACCATTGCCTTGTGCTTCGAGGCCGCTGGAATCCGCTGGATGCGAGAAACACAGAACCGGTCGAAGTGGAGGTGCTTGGGGGACGCCTATATCCAACAGGGGACGTCCTTCGGCTGTAATGATGATGATGATGAGATTTTTGATTCATGGCTGCTATTTTTTCAGTGATCTATGGTAAGCACGCGATATGTGCCTCATGCCAGAAAATAATTTAGTTTTGTACGAAGACAAGCATAGTTATTGGTACTAAAAATGATTAGGTGTGTCTAAGTTTTGTTCCGCATCATCAGCGGGTAATTTTGTTTATATCCCGTGACTGACGCGAGACGTAACTTTATGATGCTCTTACGAATATAATATTATGCTACATTTGAATAGGTCGTTGATACCTACAGCTTAGCCAACAAGTCTACAGATTTAATTTTAGCTTAAAGGCTTACCTACATTTATTTATGTGACGTACCTACAACAAAAAGTACTTGTCTATATTTCTATCCTGAAAAAGATCCAGTCTTAACCGCTCTTACCTTGTAAGCCAAGTTGTAGGTACTTTAAAATTCAATAAACTTTCGGGATACACATTTTCGGGACGTAAATAATGGTAGTTTTGGCCCATTGCCTGGGAGCACCATTAAGTAAGCCATTGCACTCGGATGACACCACAACTTGCTCTGTAATGCTACCTACCGGTGTTGGTACATGCGTGCATTCACGCCGGATGCCTCGCGGTGTTGGCAGGGAGAACAAGGCACCACGTGCGTCTGCTTGTTGATAGCTTTAGTATGTTAATTACCAATGAAAGTGTTTTATAAAGTAATATTGGTTAATAGATTAAGATGTAAGTCGAAACAACGGCTTGAAAACTTTAAAATGTAGAAATTTACAAACTCCATTTGCAATTTGCGGAAATTATACCAACCTTGGTGAATCACATTGAATATAAAATAATGATGCTCTCTCTTTATATATAAATTGAAACATTAGTAACGCCCCATTTCACGGGCAAACCTGAAAAATTAAGACATAAAATATAAAAATTAAACACAAAAACCTCAGATCGTCGACACTCCCACTTTAATGACAAGCACACATGACGTGTCGGCGTGTCAGAAAGAGACAAAAGACCCTATGACGTCACGGACGTACGTTGGCAAATGGCATAGTACACTCTCTGGCAGAAAGCCACCACAGCTGTCTCCGAATGTCCCCTCAATTATTAACAGAGGATATTATTTATAAAATTGTATTTGTTTTGAATCATAATCTGGTTTCACGTGACTAGATCCACTACATCAACTTGTAATGTGGATGACGGTATTGGGATCGCAAAATAGAGTATGTCAGGTGCTCTTTCCATTTTAAGAGTGAATATGGAATGTAGGTTATTGTGGTGCGGAGGGACAGGTAGCTCCGTAACCGCCATACCTGACCTCAAGACCAAGGAGGTACTGTCATATTCGTCACAGGATTTTGATAATTATAAACATCGAAAATAAATCCAGCTCTAAAAAACCTCGGCGAATACTCGTCACCAAAAGTCAGTGGCTTTGGTTTTGATTAGATTGGTTTTTGCGACCTACTTACGAAAATGTTCACCATGAAGTTGTTTTTTCGATAGGTTTTATTTTCCAAGCCTGTGGTTTTGGCTATCCAATCTCTTAAAACCCTTTACATTTATCACAGAAGTGTTAGTCATGCAACGCAATCCATCTAATATTCAGCGGAGAGGCCCTGAGCCCTGACCTATTACTTCGGTAAGGCTTCTACCATGATTTCATCTGCCTAGTTCTTTGCAACTTGGTATGTGTATTGCAGTTGGGTTTGACTAGATACAGTCACGAGCATAAGTATGTATACCCTTGGCTTTGTTCAAAGGCCTGTTCTCCTTTATTTTTGAATGAAATTTAATATTATTACGAACATAGTATTTTCGAACCCATAGGTTTATGTAAAGTGTCGTTTTTCAACGTTGCATTCGATATTTCGTGAAAAAATCGCAATTGAAAGTTGCCAAGTGTTGACATATTAGTGCCCGTGACTGTACCATAATATGCAACTGTTAAATATATGTTTTATATTATTCAAAATCACACTATTTATGTACATATTCGTTACTTTTTTTATCTGACACAACTTTATTTTATTTAAGTATGCATACCTACACAAATACACGTCACGTTGCAGTATAAAGGTCGTAGCACACGAATCAAACCGGAAAGGGTTCGGCACCGTATCACCTCGAGCCGTTCAGTATTCTTTGTATGAAACTCCATACTGCAACGCACACTAATCGGAATCGTAACGTAATCCCCTCGCCTCAGAACAAGCTCACGACTTGCGGTGTGGTGCGTTACGGCTCGTCGTTCCCGCGCTTACGTCTCTCCGTAACCGAGCTTACGTCTCTTAGTCCAGGCTTGCCCCTCTCACCCCTCCAGCCTGCCTGCTGTACCATCAACCAGCGGTCAGCGAGCCGTAACCGCGGCGTCGCCTAGCCGTAGCCGAGTCGACGTATCGGAGCTTCTGATGCGCTTTGTTTACGTGCTTACGCCTGTTTGACGGCAAGGCGAAAGGCGATACGGTGCCGATCCCTTTCCGATATGATACGTGTGCTATGACCTTAAAACTGATTTACATCCGTCACTTACACTTCAGCGGTGCTATTCTGTAAAAATCTCACCGTGAAAACTTAGGTGAAGTGAGCGTGGAGTGAGCTGTTAATAGTGTCAATTCCTAGCAAAAACAAACTCACTTCACCTAAGTTTTCACGGTGAGATTTTTATAGAATCGACCGGCAGGTTCAGTTGAAAACCAGTGTCTGCAATTTTTGTTGAACTGGGCCTTTTTGGTGCAGCCGTGAGTCATACTTTCCTGCTAATTTCTTACTTCCCACTTTTTACTTTTTATTCTATTTTCTTATCTGATGTATATTTTATTGTGTGCCTTTTAGTATGTGCTAAATAAATGTATTTTCTTTATTTCTTCTTTACTGTAACTGGCGAGATGTGGGTGTACAGACGCTAGCAGATCAAGCTACCCGAAACTGTCAATTTTTCCCAATCAACTTCACAATAAACTTTGAACCTTATGCTTGATAAAGTTGAAAATCTATTAAAGAAATTTGTCAGATTGTAGTAGCTTGATGTGCTGGCGTCTGTACTATAGGTACACCTCTGCCTAACCTTTTGCGGAATACGGGCGTGATGTTATGGCGATGAGAATACTGCAGAAGGTTATAATATTCATCATCTGCCTGGCCTTTTCCCAACTATGTTGGGGTCGACTTCCAGTCTATCCGGATGCAGCTGAATACCAGTATTTTACTAATTTTACTTGGAACGATTACCTATCAGACCTCCACGGGTAGTTACTGGGTAATACGATACCCCTTGGTAAGACTGGTTGTCAGAATTTAGAGCTTGTGACTACCCGTAACGACTGTCAAAGATCCACAAATGACAGCCGGGACCAACAGCTTAACGTGCTTTCCGAGGCATGCAATGCTTTTATTAAGGGAATCTGCAATTCTTTATCCAGACGAATATTATAATCTAGCTTCTGCCCGCGACTTCATCCGCGTGAAATTTCCCCCTCCCCCATTAGGGGTGAAATTTCGAAAAACCCTTTCTTAGTGGATACCCCTCCAAATTTCATGTCTCTAGGACCAGTGGTTTAGGCTGTGCGTTGATATATCAGTCAGGACTTTGAATTTTATATATGTTTAAAGATGCGAAAGCACTTTTCACGCTTAAATGGCAGAACGGATTTCGATGAAAGGCACACAGGTAGACCAAGATCTGGGTTAGTACATAGGATACTTTTTAGTACCTACAACTACAGGAAGTTAGCCGCAAGCTATTTGCATCCGCTGCATCTTTGAAGAGACTGCGTAATTTTCTACCAACTGCCACCAAGATTGCGCTAGCACAATCACTTCTTCTACCCATTCTTGATTATGCTGATGCCAGCTGTCTTGACCTTATCCAAGACCAACTCGATAAACTTGAGCGGCTTCAAAATGTCTGTATAAGGTTCATATTCGGTTTGCGCAAATATGACCATGTTTCCGAATTTCGTGTGAAGCTCAAGTGGTTACCAATTCGCCTTTGCCGGAATGCTCATATTCTGTCCCTATTGTATAATGTGCTCTTTTCCCCTTCCACCCCTCTCTATCTTAAAAAAACGTTTTCAGTATCTTTGCGACTCCCACACGAAGTTTTTGAGATCATCGGATAATTTAAAGCTTAAAATGCTAATGCGTTCTACAACATTTTTCGACAAATCCTTTTCTGTTCAAGCCGCTCGTTTATGGAATGCATTGCCAGTTTAAATAAAACGCGCGCTATCGTTAGCTGTATTTAAGAGATTCGTGAAGGAACATTACTTGTTGTTGTGATCTTGTTTTCGTAGGTGCAATAATCTATAGTCATCATTTATTTTCGTTATTTATGTATATTTAGTATGTATTTATTTAAGTATCTATTATAAAGCATTATACAATATGTTGATTTGCATCCTCGTCAAAGTTCAGGAGGTTGTCATAAAATACATAAATAATCAATTGAAGTACGTTATGGGGCAATAACTAGTAAGCGCTGCTTTTTTTTTGTTGTTGAAATTTAACAGTATTTCAGAATTACACCCTTAATTCAATACAAATAAAACAGAATCACCCGACTACGCACACAGCGACAATGCATGCAGCTGTTTTTCCCCGAAATGGTAGCGCCGTCGCGCCGCGTAGCAATGACCCGACCGGTAGCAATAATTTTACCTAATTTTATTTCGAAAATCACCTACATTATTGTCATAAATTTCGCTTGATAATTAACTCATTTATGAGCATCATTGGAATACGGAAATCTTACTAATGACAGTAATACTAGTGCGCCAAAGAAAAGTTCACTGACCTGTTATCAGATGATTAATAATATCCTTCAACCTAAAGTTTTCGTAGTAATTTTGTTTTTATTTGTGGATTAAATTGGTTGATTTGAAACTTTCCTTCCTACTTAACGGGCTTAGGGCCGGCAATAATACCTACCTTAGTTAGTGTACCGATCTACTAAGTCTAAAAATGATGTTTTCTACGTTTGATGAAATGGAAAGACGTGCTAGTTAAGTGTAAGTACGTGGTATACTTACTTTCAACTCTTAGGTAAACACTCGTCCGTCCACAGGATGTTGGCGTCTTGGTGTTCCAGGAACGAGCGACCAAAATGTAACCCGCACGGCATTATCACCTGGGTGAATGTCTTGGGCCTTGCGGTAGTGGAATGGGTGTTGCAGCTCACGCTTCAGTAAGCGCCACACTGTAGTGTGGTGCACTCCAAAGCGTTGACCAGCCTCCCGCGTGCTTGCCTGTGGGTCTCGGTGGAAGTATTCCAGGATGTCTTCCTGCAAGGCGACAGGCAGGCCTACGCTGCCGCGAGCTTGAGCATGCCGGGGAACGTCAAACTGCCGATGATCCCGCAGTCTCTGCGTAGCAGCCAGCATGACGCTCTGTGACGGGGGTTCCCGATCGGGATACATTGCCACGAACATCCGGATGGCTCCACGTAGGCTGTCTCCACTGATGGCGACCATCTCCACCAACTCGGCATTTGAGTAATTGTCCGTCATCACACTTTGTAACTACGTCTCGATGTACGGAAATTCGCAATGCGCACTCGCGAACACTTCGGCGAGTTCAATCACACTGTCGGCGCCGGCGCCGAGCCGCGCGGCGCCGGCGGGGAAAAGGGGTGTGGCTAGGAGCGGCGCGGGAGTGTGATTGGGGGATGGGATTGATTACCCACGAATTTATCGAATCAGAGTTGCATGAATGGTTTGCATTTGTGTGTGTGTGAAGCGCGGTTATAGGGCTAGTAACAGACGGGCCGCGTTTAAATACGGCTGGTTCACACTTACGGATTTCCATAAATAAGAAAAAAAAATAAAAAAATACCTACTCATTTTATTGTTGATTTGGGTCGAGAATCATTAGCATAATTACGTCCTTGAATTTGACTAGGATGCAAATCAACACATTGTATATGTATATATCTATTATAGTATATTGTTTTGCACCACTGGCAACCCCATTTTTTATATCCACGCAATCACTGTCCATTCCAAGGTTGCCTGGAAGAGATCGCAGAAAGCGATAAGGCCGCCCATTGTATGTTTTGTATTAAAAATCATATTTTTTTGTTATGTATTTTCTGGTGTACAATAAAGTATATATAAATAAAAACTTTTTTACAAAAAAAACAACCGACTTCCAAAAAACACTTTAAAGTGAAAAATAACTTTAATTTAGGAAGTCGGTGTCTTTGGTTTTTTATTTTACTTTTTTGCCACCGACTTCCGAAATTAAAGTTATATTTCACTTTATAGTGTTTTTTGGAAGTCGGTTGTTTTTTTTTGTAAAAAAGTTTTTATTTTTCACTTTTTTGCGGGTCAGTTTGTAATTTATCTAAGTTATAATAGCCTAATGTCAACTGCTTATTACCTTTTACAAAATATTGCTTTTCCCGATGCAGGGACGTTAAGTGTTGAGGAGTTCTCCTAGTAAGAACCAGGAGAACTGGAGCTGATTGAGATGTCACCATCAGCTCCACTTTAACATACGCATTGTGATGAGCATAAATTGCTTAGCAGCTATATTAAAGTAATCGAATTGCAACCCGTGAAATATTTGTCATTGAGTAGTTCCGATGGCCATTTGTGGTCTTCATCATCTGCGCCACTTTACCAAATCATAATTTCCGAGAGCAAATGCTCAAGTTACTTTAATAATAGACTTAGGCAAGAAAAATTTTGCTAAGGGCCAAGTTTATGTTGCGCTTAGTCGTGTAAAGACGCTGGATGGCATTGTATTATGCGACTTGGAACCTAACAAATTCTAAATAGACCATATGACGAAAAGGCATTGCGTGAAATGCAACGATTGAGGCTTTTATAAATCATCATCAGCCTATTGCAGTTCACTGCGGCTGGACGACTGGACGTAGACCTCCCCAAGTTTGCGTCAACGTTCACGGTCCTCCGCTTCTCTCATCCAGCCACTACCGGCAACCTTTGTTAGGATAATTATACAGACGAAAAACTCGCAAAAGTATTTCACTTTGAGAAGTATTTATTAGTTTTTAGACTAGATGCTGATAATCCTGACTGCAGCATCAGGCCAGACTTATGTCAACATTGCATTGAACTTAATATTTAGTCCTGTTTAAAATGACCCCAAACACGACAACGGTGCTGTAATTTCAAGGTTTGTACTTTTTCTGATGCTCCTGGCTTCAGCATCAGGTCTGTATGTACTTCGGTGTTCCTCATTAACAGTACGTTTATCCACACATCGAGCCCTTTTCAATGAACTTAAACACGATATATTTGCTGTTAGTTGTCGAGGAGTTAGGTACTCTGCAGACTATCCTGACTGTAGCATCAGGGCATGACTTGATGATCATGAGACCAAATGTGGCAAATCAAACATCAAAACAATTTACTAAAACAGTCCTTTCCTGTTCGAGTAACTTCTTACTGTTAAGGAGTTGTACCTTCCATCATCAGCCCAGCTACCTGAGATGGTGACAACCATACGCAAATACACAAGATACTTCATAAAATATGCGAAAAACCATAAGTGAGCCTATAAAATTTGAGGGTTGGGATTTCTCTAAGATCCCATCATCAGATCCTAATTTGGTGACAATGGGACCACTTCAGAAGCACCTGCCACCACCTTACTTTCGAACAAAAAAATAATTTTGAAAATCCGTCGACAGTTGGCGGAGTATTCGATAAACAAACATACAAAAAAAAAAAAACATACAAACATCCGAACATAGTACCCCCTCCTTTTTGTGAAGTCGGTAATAAATAAATACTTTTTTTACCAATAGTACATTCCTGTGGAATAATTTCAGACCTCTGCGCGAGCCGCTGGCAAAGGCTAGTATGCTATGAAATCTAAATTATCGCGTGTGAATCATTCCTCTATCTCAGAAATATCTCTAGTCAGGAGTAAGATTGTAATGAGTCACTTGTATAATCCTATGTATTACTTTTTGTACTGTTTTATTTTTAGTGAAAACTTTTGGCGCGTTGAGCATTTTTTGAGATGGGAAAAAAGCATTGAACTCGCACCCCCTGTTACCGTAAGCGACACAGCGCATGTTTTGTTTTTAAGACGATTAAAAAAATACCCGCTTCGGATTTGTTCGGCTGTCCTCGGGATGTACTCGGTTTTAATGTACCTTTATCCGATATGACAGTGAGTGATGGCAAAGTATTCTGTTTGTGTTTTGTTTTCACGTCCGTCGGCACTCTCGGAGTGTCACTGTTTTTTTTTGGGATAGATATAGGCCATCATCTGCCTAGCCTTTTCCCAACGATGTTGGGGTCGGCTTCCAGTCTAACCGGATGCAACTGAATATCAGTATTTTATATGAAGCGACTGCCTATCTGACCTCCACAACCCAGTTACTGGGTAATACGATACCCCTGGGTAAGACTAGTTGTCAGACTTTCGGGCTTCTGACTGCCAAAGATCCACGAATGACAGCCGGGACCAACGGCTTAACCTGCTTTCCGAGGCACGGAGGAGTCTTGATTATTATTATGTAAAGATGGTCACCCATCCACGGAGCGACCGCGGCAAGCGTAGCTTAACCTGATCGATCGACCCTTGCGGCAGTTATTAGCCAGAAGCCCCTCTTGGGATAGATATAGGCATAGGATGCTCGTCCTACAACTACTGTTATACTATGTTCAATTATAGGCGAGGACGCTGGCACCCTAAACACAAGTTAAATCTTACTTTGGGCGCCAGAGTTCATCGAAGTCACTCTATCCCTAAGTTGTAACGTTGCATAGTGTTTAGATAAGTGTTTTTGTACAACGGAAGTTAATAAAGAAACATTTTTTTATAGGCAATGAGAGCTTATCTCTCATTCACCACCATTTTCTCAGTTCAACAGACTACAAGGAAGCTCACACATTTACTTGCGTTTATGCCAAGCTGATATTGTGAAGAATAAAACTTCAATTTTATACGAGTATCACATGCATAAAAAAAACTCTTTACTAACTCTTTAGTCTTTATTTTTAAGTCCTCAGCCTCAGTTTGTACTCTACACGAAAGTAAAAACACAACTAAAAAACCTCTGGATTCTGTGAAAAAATGCACATGTTACATAACTATGCGAATTCATAGGTACAAACACCGTGATACGTGAAATCTTAAATTATAATTAATTGCAGGCAAGTGTTTACGATAATTCATTTAAAACATTAATTTATAGTAAGTAAACACATTTCAATCAACCAAATGAATGACCCAAAACAGAAAGCCAAACACAGCGACACCACATTTTAGGTAATAGTTCGACGTAATTAATTCAGGTATACTCGTACATAAATATTATTTTAGTAAAACCAACAATTAAAATGTAAATAAGGCTCATAATTGCCCGAACCAAATGTAAAATACATTCATTTAGTGATCGATGAAATCATTTCCAAAGTCCAACGTATAGGTAGGTATTAATCAAGCGCTCATGATGATTACTAAGATCTTTATCCGTAACATCTGTTTGTGTACCTATCAATTACCTAGAACGCTGAATTTCAATTAGCACTAAACATGGCTTGAAGTTATTTGAGGTCATTAGTGGCATTTAGACGAGGGGTGATACGAGTATCATCATCTAGCCTTTTCCTAATGTTGGGATCGGTTTCCAGTCTTACCAGATGCAGCTGAATACCAGTATTTTACATGGAGCGACAGCCTATCTGGCCTCCACGATACCCCTTGGTAAGACTGGATTATCGAAAGGATATATATTAAAGTTAGTAAAAGAAGAGACGAGAGAGCAGTAGACTACAACTAAAATTTGAATCGACATTGAAATCTTTCCGTGCAAACATCAAATCGTTATTTGAATCACAGATCCGTTTAAGAAAATCGCATATAGAGTCTCGAGTGACATCATTGTAGGTTTTTGTATCTCGTTTGGGATATATATATACGAATGCAATAATAATCGGGCTATGAGACACGCATTGACATTCTCTCTCTCTCTTTTTTGACGGATTTTCGAGAAACTCTGTAAATGAACTTTGATCATGTGCTTTGATTGCGATTGCTTTGATTGATATCTATTAGGTTCTATGTGATACCTAGGTATGCTAAATTATCAGCTTCTTCTTCTAATTTCGATGTAGCGTTTGGTGTAGGCGTTAGCTTAGTAATGTGTATAGTAAGTCAATCAATAACTACCTATATCGTATTGTATTGTAATGCTTGCAATTATGTATGAGTGTAGATAGAAAAACGCTTGTACGATACGACTACATACAGAAAGCAAAGCTCATAGAAATCTCTATTCCTAGAAACAATGTTTCGCCGAAAACTTTGTTGATAGAAAATATTGTTTGTAGATATCTCGGTCCCTTAGGAAGCACTGCTGCCAGATATCTCTGTTCATAGACAGCGTTTCTTGCTATCTTCAGATAGCAAGAAACGCTGGTTCTAATTGGTTTCTGTGAACCAAGGGGTTCACAGAAACCTGACAACCGATTTTTTTCGCTTCCGCAATGTTGGTTTCTTTCTCGGAAATAAGCATCCGAACAAAGAAGCGAATGACTGTTCATTATCTAAAGTTCTTATCAATATTTTCATTTACTCGAAAACTGAATTATGAGGCCCGCTGAAAACATGTTTACAGCCGAGCATCGAACACGGTACATTACTCACAATCACTCAATGTCAGGAACTAAGCTGTGTTTTCGCAAAATAATATGTTAATCAGTTTACGAATTACTCCTAGATCCCACTTTTGACTTCCATTAAGTTCTATTCTTAACTACCGGCTGAAAGTTCACAAGCGGGCGAGAAGTTTAAGCAATATTCAGTAGTTTCCGTTTAAAAAGAATATTTTTAAATATTTATCGTTATTTTCTTTTATTACCTTTTGTCTTTTTACTGAAAGTGTCTTAAAAAGGCGACTAAATAGCCTTAATTATCATGAATTCATGGATTCAGGCGATTTATAAAGATACAAATCGTTTTTACGTATGGAGTGTAGTTGCTGAAAAAGTGATTCCTTTTGTAGGTACCTACCTACTATGAACTACCTATTATAAACCTACTTATTAATATCCTTAGCACGATTTAGTACTAAACCTAAGAAAATGTGTTGATAATAGTGTCCATTGAAATACCTGTCATAAAAATGCAATGTGTTATGTTTCAAAATCAATTGGTTATTTTAAGAATACTAAGTTCCTAATTTCGTCCATACATGGGCGTGCGTTTTGGAGCTCTCACAACACGGGACGTGCCTAACTTTTGGCTAAGTAGTTTTGGTCCAACTGCTAATTAATTGCATACTTATAGACTGTAATATGAATAATAATTTATAATTAATTATTTCTGCTGTAGTGGCCCAGTCAGTGGTAACAGCCGCCACCTATGAGTTTTTATACTTGGGTCGTAGGGTCGAACACACACAGGCGATTCACTTTGTGTAAATTATTTCATCACCACTGCTCTCAAAACGGTGAAGGAAAATATCGTAAGTTGTCCTAGAGCCAAAAATTCGTAGACATGTGAACCAACCTGCACTAGGCCCACGTAGTGGATTACGGCCCACTCCCTGTCACCGAGAGGAGGTCTGTCCTAGCAGTGGGAATACTATAGACTGATGATGGGAATTATTTCTGAAACTTTGTTACAAGTACCTACTTATAGGTCTGGCTCTCGTAGGTTTCTCCGATTTTGTCTGTATAAGCTTTCACGAAACAGCACGCACCCATTATGAAAGAACACAAAGAAGATATACCTATCCACAAATAAAGATCTATCCCTTCTATTAATTCGAAAATTCTATAGAAAAACACCATTGACACATTTTTAACAATACAGCCTTTGTTTATTATTATTTAAAATTTATAACTACAAAAAATATTACTCACCGTTATGCCCGTCTGCCGACAAATATCAATCACATCACATCCACTCAATCGAAGGGCTATGACAATTTTCTCTCAACCATGTCTGCAATCTTCCCATCTCATTATGATGTTCAAAGGTTATGTAATTTACGTCAACCACCTGTCAACAATCTAATGCCTGTAATTTTATGATACCTACACAATATTACACTTACCTTGGCATCAAAACCAGTTGCTTATCTAGGGTTGCATGTATGCGCACAGGAAACTGATAATCAAAGATTGTCATGTCTGTAAAACTCATTTTTTGTTTACAGCTGAATAAGGTAGGTATAAGAACTTATGATTTAGCTAGAAACTATCGTAAATCTTTCAATTCGTGTCACATTCTTGAGAAAGCAAAAAAATATAGTGGTAAAAGTTCGACGTTTAATCTGTTCTGAATAAATAATATGTTATATTGGAATCTGATGTCGGATAAATTATTCAGGATAAGAAATAACAGTCTCCACACGATGTGTGCCTGAGGACGGACCAGCCGGTCGATTCTGTAAAAATCTCACCGTGAAAACTTAGGTGAAGTGAGTTTGTTTTTGCTAGGAATTGACACTATTGACAGCTCACTCCACGCTCACTTCACCTAAGTTTTCACGGTGAGATTTTTACAGAATAGCACCGCTGTAAAAATCTCACCGTGAAAACTTAGGTGAAGCGAGTTTGTTTTTGCTTGGAATTGACACTATTGACAGCTCACTCCACGCTCACTTCACCTAAGTTTTCATGGTGAGATAATGCGTGATAACTCGGGTGAAGTGAGCTTAAAGCGAGCTGTCATTACTGTCAATCCCTAGCTAACCATCTAATGCTACACACAAGTTGAGATTCTAACAGAATCGACCGGCTGGAAGGAGTGGCGAGACGAACTAGACGCATTACGTAAGGATGCCTGGAATGTTTTGGGGAAGGCCTTTGTCATCAGTGGGACTGTGTAGGATAACTAAACAAAACGGTATTATGTTCGTTGTTAGAAGCCGATAGATTTGTCTCGTTATCCAATCCTCATTTTATCCTAAAGGCTTTACTAACTACCAACTTGTTTCCAAACTAACCCTTACGTTGTTCGACACCGCCTAACAACACAATGTCGGTATGTATCTTTACGACGATCATACTACCTATGAAAATGTATATGGTGTTGATATAAAACACACATGAAGACAGGCAGTTTCCACAGCTTGGAAACCACTTAAGTCATAGCCGACGACGTCTTTATGCGCCATTAGATATTAGACCTGTTCATGACGTCAGAAATGGGGCGCCAGATGACGTCACTAGTGGGTGATTATTGTACACTACAGGGTAAGGGATGAGGCACTGAGTGAGCTTAGATCAGGAGCATGCGACAGTGGATGTAATATAGTTTTTTAGGAATTTAATATTTCCTTTTTAGTACTTATACAGAAACTGGTATGTCCTACAGCCAAAAATTCAATGACATCTGACTTCTTCCAACCCGCACTGGGCCTGCGTGGTAGATTACGGCCCACTCCCTCTCACAGAGAGGAGGCCTGTGTCCCGGCAGTTGGAACATTATATGCTGATTATTCTGTATGTTTTGCTATACACATACGCTGCTTGAAATGATGAACGAGTTATATACAACGTGTTTTTTTTTATATCCCATAACTCTAGGGGGTTATTGTACTCATCATTATGAACAACTTTTACTACGGGACCAAACCTGAAATCGCGAAAAAAAATCAGCTGTTCCCTACATTTATTTTCGTATAACTCGTCAAAATGTAGGGAACAGCTGATTTTTTTTTCGCGATTTCAGGTTTGCTCCCATAGTAAAAGTTGTTCATAATGATGAGTACAATGACCCCCTAGAGTTATGGGATATAAAAAAAACACGTTGTATATTTGTGGTTATAAGATGTAAAAATATAGAAAAGAATCGAAGAGTATTTTATGCGTTGGCAAGAGCCATCTTTCTCTTACGCAATTCGAATTAATTTTCAAATCATACTTTGCCAATTCTTAAGAAGTCCTTCAATAATCGACACTGTTTAATCCGTTTAGGAGAACAGTCGCGATTGCAAAATTAACTATGTATTATTCATAACTAGTTTTTATTCGTGCATACTAAACAACATGTAGGTAGGTAATATCGGATGTTGCCAAATATTTTGTTACGTGTTGCCACGCTCCCTACCTAACCCCTTCAGGCATGTGTCGCTATGACTCGGTGTCACGTAAAGCAATAACGTTTGCCTCGAAATGTTATTATTGCTCACCACATTACTTAGTGGTTTATTACCTATCATTGAAAATGAAGCGTCATAAAATTTTATTCACTTTATTCGGGGCAACATCTTCTAAACAATCTACTTCCGTGTTTATGTATGCAATTTTTATTGTTAGTATATTTACTGCCGTGCTATTCTGTAAAAATCTCACCGTGAAACCTTAGGTGAAGCGAGTTTGTTTTTGCTAGGAATTGACACTATTGACAGATCACTCCACGCTCTCTTCACCTAAGTTTTCACGGTGAGATTTTTACCCTCCCTTTTCATAAAAATCGTTTACTTTATCGACATCCCACAAACCTAAAATTAATTTGTTTATTTGTCGCAAAACCACCCAATCCACCCAATCTCGTTTAAAAAGACATCTAGACACATAAACAATAATATAAGTAGGTATATTTCTCCACTTCCATCCCATATTTTTATATTCCACATCCCATATACACAAGAGGGAAAAATTCTAACAAGTCTGTCCTCGTATGGAAATAAATCCAAATTACGGCTCGGACGGCTCCTTAGTCTGACTGTTTATTGTCTAGACCAGAAAGTATAGGCCACTATTTTCCAGCTATTATTATTAAGTCATCCGACGCTGTCTGCCTCGCAAAATTAGGGAAACTATTGTCGTGCCCGGAATGTCACATCCGTGGCCTGGTTACTAGAATACCTACGCTTCGGCGAAAATAGTTTGATGGACAGGTGAATAAAAATTCGTGGTAACTGGGTAAAACATTTTCCATAGCCAAATTCGTAGAAAATTATTTGTACCAAGTTCAAATTGAAAACTTGACACCTTATTTTGGAATAATTATTCTACACTAGCTTCCGCCCGCGGCTTCGCCTGCAAGGTATGTCGATAAAAACTATCCTATGTCCTTCCCCGGGATTCAATCTATCTCTCTGCCGAATTTTATCGAAATCCGTTCAGTGGTTTAGGCGTGAAAAGGTAACATACAGACAGACAAACAAAGTTACTTTCGAATTTATAATATTAGTATGGATTGTTTTGAGAATCATTTGGGTTGTCGGGTTTCCGTGCCTCAATTACTCAGTTAACTATATTGAGAATAGCTATATTTAGCGATGTTCGGTGAAAACCAAGGTGTTTAATAGTTTGTGTTAGGATTTTTACAAAAAAAATACACTGCGTTAGTATAACGAGCACATTATGTACCTATCTTATAATATTCAAGGAGAGAGTTGTGGGATCTTTTAAATAAAACCAATCACGGTCGAGAGATTAGTACGACATAGTTTATGGTATAGTTTCCTGCCTCGAAATGTCGCTATCAGTCCTTGATGTGCGTCTATGGAGCAGGAGTTCACAACAGAGAATAAGCAAGAATATAAAACATAGGAACTAGTTTAACAATCTCAACCTGCCTGGAATAACCCACATATTTACGAGTAAAACCTCAGATTTGGCGACATTGTTCAAACTTTGGCACACCTGACGTAATCATAAGAGGTCGTTCCCATTGGCAGCGAGAGACTCACTCCCACCTACTTACTGACTAATTCCAATATTGATCTAGTGTCAGTCACCCTGCTTTGTTCTAGGTAAACAATCAGGATGTCTAGAAACGTGACGCACTTTAGCACGTTCAAATTTTATTTATTTACTAGCTGTGCCCGCGACTTCGTCCGCGTGGAATAGTGACATTTCGGGCAGCATATTTTGAATTACATATACCGTCTACAGACCGGGCATTTGCTGTCCGAACCCTCTGAGAACTCAGGCGAATTTCAGTGAAAGTCTCAGACTCTAGTGCTTGAGCTTCACGATCGGCAGTGAGACGTATTTCTCGTTCTTCCTGTGTTTCCTGAGACCGAACATTTGCTGTCCGAACCCTCTGAGAACTTAGACAATTTTCCCTATCAGTGAAAGTCTCAGACTCACGCGATAGTGTATGAGCTTCACGATCGGCAGTGAGACGTATTTCCCGTTCGTCCTGTGTCTCCTGGTATCGAGCATTTGTTGCCCGTACTCTCTGGGAGCTCAGGCGGGTTTCCCTGACAGCAAAAGTCTCAGACTCACGCGATAGCGCGTGAGCTTCGCGATCGACAGATAAACGTGCCTTTCGTTGTTCCCCGTTTTCCCTATTTCGAGTTGTCATCATTCGAGAACGATTTGAACTCAGTCGAGATTCTCGCTGAGTCGAAGTTTCTGCAGCACGAAGCCTAGCCTGGTGCAGAGAGCCTTTTGCCTCACGACCTTCCTCAGATTCCTGTGATCGAACTAATCTCATCCTTTTAGCATTTCTGCTACATTGGGAGAGGTTGGATCTTCTTCGAGGCATTCTTACAATAAAATAGTACTTACTACTTAACACACAGTTATTTAGTAAACACGTACTATCGTAAACAATTAAATTATAAATACTTACAGATTATTATACAGTCTAAAATTATCACAGTTTAAGTAATAAGTGTTAAGACGTGTTAACCAAACGTCATTATCATCATCATTTCAGCCGATAGACGTCCACTGCTGGACATAGGCCTGCCCCAATTTTGGGGGGGTTTGCCATAATCGCCACGCTTGGCAGGCGGGTTGGCGATCGCAGTATGGTATGGTGGTGGAATGCATAGAGAACGCTGCTGCCCATTCTCCGGTGAGACCCTTAGTCGCCTTTTACGACACCCACGGGAAGTAAGGGGTGGTGCTATTCTTCTACACAGACAAACGTACTAACTTTATAAAACTAAAGAATTGCTAGAAAAAATAATTACTAACCTAAGCTAATGAACTTATACTTAATAAAGAAAATCAAGAAAAGAAATGCCTAACCTATACCAAATACTTATAATATTTATATACAAACCCTAAATACAAATTAAGATAAGTATACCGAAAATCAGGGAAAGAAATGCCTAACCAATAATAAATGCTTACAATATTTATTTACAAAGCCCTAAATAAAAATTAAGATAAGTAAATACCCAATAATCAAGGAAAGAACCGCCTAACCTATACCAAATACAAAATTTTAAAGAAAATTAAGAAAAAGAACCTAAACTACAAACCCTAAAATATGAATAAATGAAATATGCAAACAGTCAGTATTCAAGTGAATCGCAATAATCGAATCCAACTATTCGCCTATACTCTCCAGGATACGTGCGTTCGCTACGAATAACTGAATCCTTATGGCAGCGGCGCGTTTTCTTTTGAAATGGTCATCTCGCAGTTCAACCTGAGGGGTTGTCGACTGCTTAACCTGGCTTTCCTGTGGATGCCTCAATAAATTAAGGCCTCCAGCCATGGCATAATACACAACTTAACTACACAATATAAACTTAAAAACTAAGCGACTACACGCTAAGGGCACCCCCTGTGGGGTACGGACCTCGGCTTAGGGCGTCGCTGGGAGTGGGCAGCAAGGGACAGGCTGGATCGGAATTATGGCAGCGGCGCGGCTCTCAGCGCGCTTTATACAAGGTGTAACGGAAAGGGGGTATCAACCCTGAAGGAGGTGAATGTGCTCATGAAACTGAACAAATTTCCCCAAAGAACATAGGTCGAAATATGAAAAAAAATTTGGACTTCCCATAGTAATAGTAAATCATTGATGTGCTATTACTATGGGAGGTCCAAATTTTTTTTTTTATCTTCATTCACCTCCTTCAGGGTTGATACCCCCTTTCCGTTACACCTTGTATATATAGCCACGGACGCGCAGGCGCGAGGCGTTTACGTACTCTGATAGAAAACCTTAACAAATGTTCGCCGTGATTCTTTAAATTGACATAACTTTTTTATTTATGAACCAATTGACATGAAATAAACACTAAATGTTAAGTGAAGCTTACTACAATATATTAGTGAAAACCGCATCTAAATCGAATAAGCCGTTTCTGATATTAGCGTGCACAAACACAGCAGACAAACAGACAAACAGACAATCAGACAAACAGACAAAAAAAAATTTAATTACATTTTCGGGTTCGGCATCGATATAATAACAACCCCTGCTACTTTTTTTTAATATATTTCCATTGTACAGACACCACTTTTCTACAATTTTATTATATGTATAGATTAATATTTATTTATTAAAACTTTATGCACAAGTAAAAGAAATACTGTACAGAGGCGAACTTAATCCCTGAGGCATTTTCTACCAGTCAACCTTAGGGTGATGCAGAGACAAAATATGGCAGGTGCAACATACGGGATAAATAGCTAGGAAATGACTATAAAATACAAGAATAAATACTAAAACATAGATTCATACATACATACATATAAATAAAATGAACTGTGAGGAGAAAAAAATTATCAGTAGAGGAGAAAACGAATCTAACAAATCAGTGCTGGACAGTTACGGCCAACTTTTGACGGATGTGTGAAATTTTATTACTGTTCCGCAAATTAAACATAATACTATTCGTTATAATAATTAGTACTGCATTAAGTAGTAATCTTCTTAATTCAATGAAACAGCTTTTACGAGAAAAAGTTAAAAAGCGTCCTGACTTTCTTATTTTTTTTTTTGCACGAAAAACAACTGATTTTCATGTTAGTCTCGTCAATAAAATTAACTCAGTCTTCCGCAGCCGGTTTGAAGTCGTAGTTTTCCAAAATTTAGCAAAAACCCTTTTCCATCTTCCGTATGATATAGCCCCAACAAATACGGCATGTTATTCCCTTCCCATCCGTATTTGTTTTTCGCAGATCCATTTAATAAATACGCCAGGAATTCGCTAAGAAAGTGATCATAGGTTTATTTAAAGTGCTCGTCAAGGCCAATGATGTTGCATCTATAAATAGAATTAAATAATCATGGTATTTTGTGGCATCACGCTTTTTTTGTGGTCATTTACAAGTGTTTTGCATGTTACATATCTAGTGGACGAATTTAGAAGATAACTGCAAAATTCTGTCTCTATGGCTTTCTTCCTCCCGGTGTCAAAAAACAAAGAAATCAAGCCAAACATTTTCCAATAACAGCAACTGACATCATCATCAACAACTGTGATGGCAAATTTTTGCCAAAAAGGACAACAGCCAATCAAAACATGACATGAATGGAACCATTCATTGTTATTCTACTATGTTTTTCAAATGTGTAATTGTACTGACATCAATAAAATTACTACTCACTTTGACAATAATAAACGTCATAATATGCAGCTGACATACACGATTGTTTCCCGATATTAACAAAACCTATAATTGAAATGAGCTTCCAATTAACGACAGCGTTAACTCATTAAATGTTATGCCGCAACTGTGAGTCACATAAGCGATTTATCACATCGCTGAAATTAAATGCAAATAACCCGGACTGAAGCATCGAACAAATAAGTTTGTCTAGCGATAGATTAATTTTTCATAGTATTCACTAAATAAAGAAGAGAGAATGAAGGAGCAGAAAAAAGAGAGAAGGAATGAGAAAGTGAATAAATGAAATGAGAGAATGAACGGAGAGAGGAGTAATGGAGGGGAATGATGGAAGCGGGAGAGTGAATTTCAATAGGTTTTTGGAAGTAATCCTTTTTTTTTCGAAAAAAGAAACTAGCATCACGAATTAACCTTCTTTATTTCCAAAAGGAACTCATACCATTACCGATACCTTGCATTAATGCACCTACATTCTTGTTGTTTGCTATGTCTGTACTTTTAACGATATTATTAACACATGCATCAACATATTTAATTTTCTCTTCAACCTCATTAACATTCTCGCGACCATGATCACCAATGTGACTAATAAATCAATAGCAGATACTCTGCGTATCATCAAAACCAAAACTCGGCTAACCCGTACCACGTACATTCTATATTTACCGAGCTATATTTGAAACGGTCGTGTCACAGAGCGCGACATCGTCTCGTTATTGCTTCAGTATAATTGGATACGCGACTTTCGACTTTATTGACACAGGAAAAAATACTTTATTTGATGACAATATTGATAGTTCAGAAACGGTTTTATCGACTTGTTTCTGTGTCAGTTCAAAAGTAACCGATATTTATTCTTTTTTTAAGGAACTTCTGGTTTTGCAAGTTTAGGGAGTTACCTTTTGTTTAATTTGTGTTACAAAAACATAACTTAAATAACCTTGTATTGAGCCAGTATGTTTTAATAGATAAGGTATAATAAAACTTATTTTATCATCTTCAAAAATATAGAAAAATAGTTTAAAAAAACATTTTAATCTTAATCCTCAAGTCATACTATCACAAAGAAAGCTTGTAGGTATACCTAACTCTTCTAAATATTTGCGGAGAAGCTGACTGCAGAGTCTTTGTTTAGAACACACGAACACTAACATCGTTATAATATAAACGTTAATTACCAATGGAGTGCAAATGTCAAATGCTTTGAAGATGTTTACTGGAGCTGTTAGCCAAATAATTGTTTTCTTTTGGTTGGATACAAGTGAAGATTAGCATGTAATCAAGAAGTTTACGTGGGTATCGCTTAGGTGCGCTTATTTTCAGTTTAACCTATAATTATATTTAATAAGAAACATGAAAAGACGAAGTTTGTTGAAACTTTTACATATTATATTATGATTTCAAAAGTTTTAAGATGGTATCTAAAATGAACTAGCGTAATAAATAAATAATTGGAAATAAACTATAATCTACTAGTCTATAGTTCACATATCATCATCTGCCTAGCCTTTTCCCAACCATGTTGGGGTCGGCTTCCAGTCAAACCGGATGCAGCTGAATACCAGTATTTTACATGGAGCGACTGCCTATCTGACCTCCACAACCCAATTACTGGGTAATACGATACCCCTTGATAAGACTATTGTCAGACTTTCGGGTTTCTGACTACCCGTAAGTTTGACAATCAGTTTTTTATGTTTCTATAGTTCACATATCATCATCATTATCTCGCGGTCGGCACAACACGTTCACTCTTTCCATTCTCCCCTGTCAAACGTCATGCTATCATTCACTCCCTTCTCTTTCATATCATTCCTAACACAATACATCCATTTTTCTTTGGCTTTCCTCTCCCTCTCAATCCATTAACATTTATATTCATCATTCTTTTAGTATCATGCGTTTCCTTCTATCCTTATCACGTACGTGATTATAATTTAAAAAAGACAGGTTGATACTCGTAAAACAAATGGAATCGTTAGGTGCCAAAGGGAAATCATATGAGGGAATGTATTTTTAAAGGTTACTGTCCTCAACATTGTACTTCTCTACTTATATTTTGTAGGAAGCGTAGATTCACAATTGAATTCCTGGTAAAAGCATTGACAATAATGCAATTGAATCGGAGATAGCTCGGTGTTTCGAGATATCAAACACGTTACCGAGATGTTGTCGAACGTAATAGCTTTGTGTATAAATAGTTTTGTTGTTTGATAATGTCCATGTTCTAAATAGGATTGAAAGAATGCAGTTACAAATATTTTGTGTTAGTTTAGATAATTAACCACAATTGTTTATGTTACTGAAAGGATTCTTGCATACACTTTTTTTTTGCGTTTTGTTTATTATTTAAAAAAACCGGTCAAGTGTGAGTCGGACTCGCGCACCGAGGGTTCCGTACTTTGTAGGTATGTAAAAAGATCTTACGGGTTTAGCGGGAAGTACCCTTTTGGATGGGAATCATCAAATGACTCCTCCCGCTCTGAGTGGAGCGGAAGGGAGTGTCAGACTCTTACTGACTAAAACCCACCCGTGTTCCTTTCTTAGCCCTTTATGTTCCGGGGCAGCGGTAACCCTTTCGGACAATCCCGCTGGCCCGGCAGGCTTCGGCCCTAAGGGGGCCCCTCCTCGATGCTGACATCTCTTTGAGGCGCGCGTGGAACACGTACGCGCCTTCCGAACGGGAAGTACCCTATAAGATTGTCGAAATATAGTTTTTTACGGCATAAACGGCCGTATCTTTTTTTACGTTAACTTAAGTGTTTTAATTTTTTCACAGCTTCAAGAGACTGAGTAGACTTGAGTATATGGTTTTAATTTCAACTCAATACCTCCACGCGTTCCCGAGGTAAGGGGTCTTGACAAACAGACGGACGAACGGACGGACGGACAACAAAGTGATCCTTTATGGGTTCCGTTTTTTCCTTTTTACCTCAAAAGAAACCCTAAAAACCATACAAACTTCATTATAAATAAGTATAAAAGCAACTGAAAACAACAATAAAGCTACACCCAAATTGGGTATTTAGCATAATACGAGTTGCAAACAGCATTCATATGAACCAGCTAACAAAAGATACACAGTTGCATTATGTGAGGACAATAGCAGCCATGCCACACTTCCTGTAGGCACATTAAAACTGAAAATTGCAATTCCGGCTTGTACAAATTTCAGAAAGTTTTTGTTTCCCGAAATTTTGTAATTACCTACCCTCAAGTTTATAATTCTCTAACGGAATTTAATGGGAAGTGTACTCCGCTTATTACTCTCTTGTGATATAGTAAGTACAGTGTAGCTAGTTGTTCAAAAAATATTGACCCTTTCGTTGATGCTTTCATAAAGCCATTTTTCCGAATTTCTCATCAACATTTGCATTGTAGCAAATAAGCCCAAAAGCTTTTTCCAGAATTTCATATTTTTTTATATCAAGCAAAAAGGCAAACGAACCGAGGCCCGCAGCTTGTGGCCACCTGCAGCGGTTATAAATCATGGAAGTAAAAATCCGTTTATCGGTACAGGGAAACGTGTAGGAGTAAATATGTGTAACCTTTTATTCAATACTAGCTGACGCGGCGAACTTCGTACAGCCACTCTGCCCCTGCTTTTTAAATCTCTGATATCTTCTAAGATATTCGTTTTAATGATAATTATGCTGAAAAGAGCATTTTCATCTACATGAAATGCACAACGTATCTAATGTGTAATTGGCCAAGGAATAATACTGAATTGTTTAAAATAGCTTGGTAAATAACCCACAATTTTTTGTAATATGTAGGTAAAAGATAAAAAAGGTTACTGTGGGTTATCCTTAGGAGATAAACACGGATTTTTTATTGATCTTTTTCAGATATACAAATCCGTAGTACATTAATTTGATCTATCTCGTAAGGTTTAGCCAGCGTTTGCAATGTAAGCGCACAAAAATATGTTTGTTACGACATAACATTACAAATCTTTGAATTTCTCGGCTTTTCTCTTCTATAATATGCATATATTATACATATAAACCTTCTTCTTGAATCACTCTATCTATTGCTGAAAACTAAATTAAAATCCCTTGCGAAGTTTAAAATATCTAAGCGTACAGACAGCGGGAGCGACTTTGTTTTATACAACATAGTGTAAAGATGCTGACCGTACGAGGTAAGCGAAGACGAGAGTAATCCGTTTTTGCCGTAGTAGCAGGTTTTATTTTGCTCTCCTGATACATGAAACATTCTCATTCCTTAACAGTTTTTACTTGGCATTCACAAGTATTCTTAACTTTGACGTTACTCACTTTATGTATCTACATTTTATTGTACGCCCTAAGGGCAGAACATAGCTGTTCGCAAAACACTAAATTAACACCAGCTGTATCATGTACACTTTCCTATGAACCATAATAAAGATGAATTGAATTGACGTTTTCAATACAACTACGTCTTTACTGTTCATGTTCATTCGATCTTGACCTACTTCAATCCTTTCATCACAAAACAAAGAAGCATATAAAGCTTCACATTATTTTCTACTAGAATTCAATCCATAATTATCAAGTTTGTTTACGTTCAAATTACTAACATACTAAAAATATCGTCTATATAGACAATTTTCATGAGCACGAAGAGAAACGTTTCTATTTTGATAGTGACACAAAACCCACTTCTCCCCACCAGAATGACAAATGTTAAGGTTATTTATAAATTGTCTATCTTATTTTCTTAACGGCTGTTGAACCTAGAACCGCGTGTATTTCTACTTGATAGAAACGTAGCAGTAAAGCAATAGGAAACTTCGCGATATTATTTATCGAATTGTTACTCCAGTAATTCATCAAAAGTTTCTCTTTTTCTAGGCAAATGTAATGCTAACATTATTGTAAATAGGTCTTCGTTTATCCAAATCGTGTTTTGACAAATAATTTATTATCATTCATACTTTTATCGGTTATCAATCAAAACACATGTTCGTGTTTATATCGTTTTATGAATCTGTATTTTATTTATTTATTATTCCGTATCGTGCCAGATTTTAACATCGTTAAAACTTTCGACATGAAGACGCCATAGAAACACACTGAAGTAATTTATGGACGAAGTCTCATTGTTCCTTAGTCTTCTATCTTTAAAATCTATTTCAAAGTCCTTGACCTGTTTCATACACGACACCAAAAGTCCAAAATATACAGCTTAAAACGATGTTAGGCATTTCAGCTAATGGAAATCTGTGACCCAATACGAAAATAATGTCAATATCAGCGTACCCAGTTGGCTTACCATCACAGTATAAAACGATTAAATCTACCGTCCACTCAGAGTGTGGAAACACAGAGCTTGCAAAAATACACCTATAAATATTTTAAAGGAACCCATTACACATGTGGACGCGTCACTGTTGACCTGTGTTTTTGCTCATTCGGGATACCGGATTGCCGAGTTCAGCGTCATAAACCGAAAGTGTGCGTTTTGTTTAATTGCTTGTGAAAACGTTATAAAAACTGGCGGTGTAATGTTGTTCAGTATGACTTAATAGTTGCCCGACGCTCGTAAATCTATTTTCGTTAGATACTAGCGTCGATCTGCGGTGAGGCCTGAGTAGAGTTTATAGGATTAATTTTGCGGATTTAAGAGGAAATGCGGTCGGAGAGACTTGGAAAAGCCTAAGTAAATAGTCGTAATTCGAGGTTTGAATCACGCCTATTTCCTCCACCGATATTGGACCAATTAAAAATATATTTCATAAACGCAATAAGAAGGACATATACTGTGTCCCTATGTTTTTCTTTTTAGGGTTCCGTACCCAAAGGGTAAAAACGGGACCTTATTACTAAGACTTCGCTGTCTGTCCGTCTGTCTGTCACCAGGCTGTAACAGTTGAAATTTTCACAAATTATATATATTTATGTATTTCTGTTGCCGCTATAACAACAAATACTAAAAACAAAATAAAATGAATATTTAAGGGGGGCTCCCATACAACAAACGTGTTTTTTTCGGCGTTTTCGCCTTGTAGTACGGAACCGTTCGTGTGCGAGTCCGACTCGCACTTGGCCAGTTTTTTTTTCATTAATAGTTGTCAAATTTGTTCACTGTGAGGGTTCTAGTGCTTATAAAAACAATGTATCATCAAAAAGGAAAACATAAGGACATACAAGTAGTTAATATTTATGATTCTGTAAAAACTCATTGCATTATGGTCATTAACCAGAAAGAAAACAGGCGAGAGCGTTTTTATGGAGAAAGGACCACCTGCATTTCCTCTTAAGAATTTTATTATTAGTAGTTTTCCTAACGAAACGTATGAAATTTTGATTACTCTGAGGCGGAAAGCGGAGGACTACCTATAAAACATTACCAGTTTTTAATTAAACCATGTTAAATCTTTAGTACCAGTTTTCATTTTATTAAAACTGAAGACAGTCCGGTTTTTATTAGACAAACTGTATTTATTCATACGACTTTCGCAACTCGAAGTTAATTATGACCAAAGTTTCTGTCACAATCGTTATAACCACCACATACGTCCAAAAACTATGTGACCTTTACAGACTCACCCACAAAACAGTTCAAATTCCACACTATCTTTTGGCAATCTGCCCAGTGAACGTATAAGGGAAAGTGCCATCCATCACTATAAACAAGGTCTTAACTGCCGTCCCTCCCTACACGGAAGCCAACCGATACCTTTACTAATCCCAGCAGCCATTACTGTGAGCCGAACGGAGCTCTACAGAGATTAAACAGCCACTAATCATTGATAGGGATGTTACCGTCGTGTATCCGCATGTTCCGCAACTATCGGATACACCTGCGAGCGTGGAGGAAGATGTATCGAATTGAAGGTACATTTCAAATTGGTACGTCGTTTTATTTAGTAAAGACCTGCTATTTCTGTCATTGATTCAATTTAATCAGTAAATGTATTTCTCTCGTTTTGTTAGTTAAAAGAAAAACAAACATGCAAAAAGTGTTTATGTTTTCTTTTATCAAAGCGCACATCTGTATAACCAATTAACAAAAGCGTGCATCAATGGTACTCGCAAATAATAATAGCAATCTGACACCGCTTACCACCTAATAGAGCTAGTTAGAGCAATTAGTGTGCCACTTAATCTTCTTTTAAGTCATCAACACCGGAAGATTAATGACAGGTTGCAGATGTAACAGATATCGTGACAGAAGTAAGTGTCTAATTCATCATTTGACCTAACACACCTTTGGTTACGATGAAACAACACAATGAGCTATGCCTATTACGCAATCAGAAGTTATTTAAGTAGGCATCAGATGAAAAAAAAATTGGTGAAATACCTAATTACTCAAAAGTACTTACCATATTTTTACATGTATTTACAAACACTTAAAAAACTTTTATGTCTGTTTTTCTCTAATGTTTATTTTGATGAAGATGTACCTATAACTCCGTTAATAAAAACAAGGTACCTTTAATTCTCTTATCATATCCGAATCTGCAAATATTCGCACTTCAGGTCCCATGCCTATAATCAAGTCTGTGTGACACCTCGTTATAGTGGGCCATGCCGTGGCCTGATTTATGGCCTTCAATTCCAGTCCACGTTTCATTACGCTCGTATTTCTGGGCCGGCTGCGTTCGAGTGGATTTTAATTCGTAGGAATACTTTGACACTTTTATAGCTGGGCGGTATCCTCGCCTTCTCGACATTTATCGGCAATATATCAATGTCTACGGTTTAATGCGTGATTTTTGAGTAGTTTCGCGGCGTATGATAAGGATATGTAAGCTTTGTTTTATAGATTCATTCAGTTTTTCTAAACCACAGCAAATGAAGTCGACCATGATTTTCGTAACAGTTAAACATTAGTTCAAAATAAATAATTTCGTTGAAAATGTTTAATTTACCTAAAGCAAGAATTTATGAGCTCTATTTACACAATATTAAGCTCTCTTTTCCTTAAATACATTGTTATTGTCTGGCGTTTATGTATAGTTAAGGCAACAAGTTGTCTATTAAATGATATCACTATTACAAACTCGCTACTAATGTTGTCAACATCATATCTATCCATTATGTCACCACAAACTACGATGATTAGTTTTGAGGGACTTTGTTGACTACAACTTATCCCCCAGTTACTATTGTAACTTTCTCTTTGCCACACAATTCACGACTCTTATATTGCTATTAATATTGTAACACAACTGAGAGGGTTATTTCAGATTGTTGTATGTGCCGCCGCAGACTCTATAGCTGCAATTCACTTTTCCTAAAAAGGCCACTTTGGAGAATCGTAAAAGGATAACATTATGAATTATAATATGGCGAAGACAGTCCGTGATTTTCTTTTTTTCGCTGCACTACGTAGGTATATTCAAAGAGATTGGGATTGGATTTGGATTGGATTGATTGGTATTTCAGCACAGACAAAAAAAATAACTGAAATTGCTTCACCAATGGGATTTGATACGATTAACTTGACAGTTAACTGTCCTTTATGTTATAACTTTATGGTTCTGCCAAAGTGGCCTTTTTAGGCCCCCAGTAGGTTTTAAAAGCAATACCTATGTTCAATCTACCAAACAGAAACATCAGATAAAGAGATTCGTCCGTCTGTCACATAATAATTACTGAACGAATAAACAAATAAACAGAATGACTGAATGAGTTGAGTGTATTCTTTGATCTGCAGCTTGCGAAACGGAAACTCAATCCTACTGATTGAGTTTTCGTTGGACTTGTAATGGTTTGAACCATTAAATGTTAAATAATAGTTTGCTGTATAGGTAATCAAGTTCATGAATGATGGAAGAAAGTTGATGTTCCAATTAATGAATAGTTAAAATGAATCTCAATATTCACAGCGAAATACTAACGTATGTTTACTAAAGTAACTCTGAAGCCAGAAACACAGCATCTACCGGTTAATGGTGAATGTGTTTAAGCTTAAACTCTAGATTATCTTATTTTTTTTTACATTGAAAGATATTATCTTGTAGGTACAGAGCATCGGTTTTGATCCGAACAGCTATTATACCCTTAAATGTAACAGTCATCTAAACCCCAAAATTATATAGATCTACGTAGAATGAAACGAAAACTACATAAAATTCTGACCCAATTCATGCAATTTACCCACTCACACATATCATTCTACATAAGTACCTACCCCTATAATTCTAGAATTTCTCCCAAGACGTCTTTCCGGAAAAAGGTCAGTTGTCGAGAAAAGAGATCGTCGTCAAATTGTCGGATCTGATCCGACAATGGTCCGCAAACTTTCTTGAGACAAATATCTAGGTCCAAGCTTTTATCGGAACTTTATATTTTACAGATAGAAAATCCTTGAAGTAGCGAGGTTCTTTGAAATAGCAACTTCGTAGGAATTGGACTGTAAAATGAGTTGGCAAGTAGGTTATAAGAGCTGCGAATCCGAGAGTAGGTAAATCGTTGGTATCATAACGTAGTATCACAGATATCCATGCTGACTATTTTTTAGAAATGCTTTAAGACTGGCCGTTTTATAAATGTCTACAAAATGGGTCCCAAATAGTAGTAAATAACCCTAAAAGTCAGGCATTAAGTTGTATAAGTATAAGAAAAATTGCCATTTTAAAACAACCCCAGGTTACGTTCCAACAATTTTGTCATTACATTTTTTTATGGTTTTATTTGTGAAAGTTAGTGGCGTGTCACGGGGACATTAGGAGAGTTCTATCTGTCGGCTAATTGCGAGCACAGTTGAGAACTTTGCACATAAATAGCGGTATACTAGCAAAGTTCGCGGGTGTTTTACGGCTTTTCCCGACCGTAATATGGTCGTATGTCCAAGATATGTTACAGGCGCCAGCGCCAGCGACGTGCGCGTTGTGCCAAATAAATATAGCAGCTTATTGAACTTTTTTAATTTTGTATTTCTTACGTTCAATGGTTTTAGTACAAGGTAGGTACTTATATGTACTTCTCTTTACACTGAAAGTTGAAAATCTACCGAAAAAATAAAGAAAAAACCTTTTTGCTACTCCTTGAGGAAAATATTTTCATCCTTCCCAGCTGTCCTTTCATAATTTTTCTTATCACATTCATTAATCCTCAAGTGAGCCCCTCACTCAACATTTTTGTCAGCGCCAAATAGGCAATTTGTGCATCCGGGTAACCATATTTTCCTCCTTGTATATAAGAACTTTTTACTAAAAGACATCGGCGCTACGTGATGTTAGAATGAGAGGTTTTTCTTTTGAGTATTAAAAAAAAAACATAGTTTTCAAGAACCCTGAAGATGGCGTTGAACTGACTATGTTACTAGATGCCAAAGTCAAAAGGCTTGGAAAAAAAACATTGCGTCACGTCATATACGCTCGTTGAGTGACAGTTTCGTTTGCTTTCGTTTTACGATCTCAAAATTAGGTACATCCAAGTGAATTATTAAAAAAATTATGTGACGTTCCGTTTCTTGCAGTAACTTACCAAGTTCAGCGCCATCTATCCAGCGACTAGGGAAGCGTTAAAAAAAAAGAAAAGGAAAATCCCTCATTATGTTTTATATACTTCAGAATATACACATATATAAGACCTGACATTTTGAATGCAGGTGCTTATATTAATGTTTATACCAACTATCCATCCGAACAAATAATTCTATAGGTACCTACTATTAAGATAACGACCATTTTGTCACTCCATTTGTTTACCCTTGAATAAGTAAAAAGAAAGGGCTCACGCTATGGCTTCTTTCCTGCGTCTAATAAGATATGTCTAAAAAGAAAATCTCCTAAATTTCGCTTCTACAGCGGCTTACCGCCTCGCTTTGCTCCTAAATACATACTTCCTTACTCTTGAAGAAAATGGAAAAGTCCGAATAACGTTACGCCAAGCATTCAGTTTCCATTCCATCCCACTGACTCGCCCCTGTACTTCTAAGCTCGTTCATACTTACACGGGTTGAAATTTCCGTTAGACGGTAAGATAAAAGAAGCATTTTCAGTGGCCTGAAAAAATTGCATGCTCCGCTGGTTTGAATTCGGTTTAATACATCAGATATACTTATTTGCGTGGTTTCATTAGAAAGAAGGGAAAAGTAAGACCATTTTGGTCTAAAGGGTGCAGGTAAGACGATAAGTAAGTTAATGTAAAACTTATTAGACGTAGGTATGTATTTTGCTTTTGTTGCGACGAAATGTCATAAAGAAAAATTTAATTGTCGTCTCGTGCTCAAAGTCTATCGCTAAATTAATAAAATAATCACAGTAAATGTGAAAATTGTTTATACACACTCCGTATAAAAGCACTATACGCACCGTTAGTGCCAAATTCAGCTAGGGAAACACGTAGCTTCGCAACGATAAGTATAATAAAAAAAATGTTGGCTCTAGCACCTTCAAATATTATGACAGACTAATTTATTACTGCTAAACTGAAAGTCATTATAACAACAAGCAATAAACCCGCGCACCACAAAAGCATTTAATATAGTCGTTACAACACTTAACAATGTTGCCTATAAACCTCGTGAAACCACGGCGCGGTAACTAAGGGTCAATGACCTATTAATATGCCGTAATAATTGCCACTTAAATGCGAATGTATAAATTTCCCCTTTCTTTAGGTAAAAACGAAAGCTTATGATTGTAAGTTAAATAGGTATAATTTATGGCGGCATAATCTTGCTTATAAATGAGTTTAATGTGTATTGTTCATGCCTGCCCTGAACCGGGTCACGGCCAGCGGTACGAATGACGAATCGTTAGGAATGAAAGTAGTTTGATTACCGAACGTTCCGTTGTGTTTTGTTTATTGAACTTGAGGAAGCAGCTGACCTCATGAATGATTAATAAAGACATATCTTCAAAGGCTTACCTTAAAGATTATCAATACCTTATTAACCACCCTTGGCATTTGAATTGAAAATTTTGATCATAACTCAACTACCGTCCCATTGACATACATAGCTAATCCCTGACTTACCTTCCACCGCATCCAGGGTGAGAGACAAGGTAGGCTACTCCTTCAACACAGTTTAAATCTCAATAACTTTCTCAAGTCAAGGCGGCAACCTTGCCGGCACGCCACTGTTTCCGTAATTGGATATCGACCACTAACAAGATTAGCCTGCTGCGTGCACCGCGACCCTTGTAATCTAATAACATCCATAACTCGACACATTTCCTTATATCCCCCTTTATTGTGTAACAGCTACTTTGTATTGGAATTCAAGAATCGATCGGTAACTGTCCTAATTCAGGGTAGTCACCAAGCTTGATCAAAGCATGGGCTATTTTCAATATAAATGTACCTGCGCAATATTTTCTTACATTATCTCAGTTGACCAAAGTTACCCTTTGTTACGCAATAGTAAAAAGGGCACTTTCGTAAGTACTTGCCCGTTTTTTAACTTGTAACGTAGGTAAAGCATAAGAAGTGAGCCTTCAAACCTGTGGAAACAAACATATTTTTTCATAAATCAAGTTTCGAAGTTGAATTGATATAATTGTTTTACGATGAATAAATTCCCATTTAAGATGTAAGGTGGTCCCATTTAAACATAAGAGATGTATAGGTATATTTTTTATACATATTTCGTGCTAAATAATTTAGCTAACTAAACACGAATACCTACATCCGTGCCTAGTACTTACGTAGAACCTCACTATGATGTATTACCTACTTACTTAATATTACATGTAAGTGCAGTGTACATAAACCAAACTTGTAGGGCCTGCAATCGTCGTTAGTGAAAACATTTTCATGTAAAAGTTTCATGAAAAGTTCATTGGTCTCAAACCTAATGTTTACAGATTGAAATCAATTTAAAAACCTTTTATGAGGTTATGTACCCCACGAGCGGCAGTTTCTCCAAGTGCCAAGTTATCGGCAAGTTGCCAAGTCTGACCACTTAAGTGACAAGTTGATGCAATTTCAAACTTGGCTTCTTACACTTCAAAGCTTTGATGCAATGGCGGAAATTATTTAAGGAGAACATTTATCGAACATTTTTCAACTTACTCTGAGTCTACGAGATAGCAAACTGAACTTCAGTGTGGTTCTTTTACTTAACTTCCAGAGGTCTAGTTAATTCTGAATTTTATTTGTAGTTATTTTTATTTTCTTCGTTCAAATAGTCATGTTCTATCAATAGTATCGGATATAAGTGTGCTTCTATTACACGGGTTATAGAATAGTTTTATTTGTGCCAATTAACTCTAATATAATGAAAGGGTTTCTAAATTGTAATAAATAGACATAATTATACAGATAATAACAATAACCCGCCCTGGTCAACACATCCCTAGACTCTAGTAGACTCACTAACGACCTTGTAAGGGTTCCGTACCAAAATGGTAAAACGGAACCCTTACGGTGAGACTAAGTCTGTCTGTCTGTCTGCCCGTCTGTCTCAGCTGAATATGTCGAGAACTACTAATGCTATCAACTTGAAATTTGGAATAGTTTTAGATGACGTGTGTCCAACTATTTTGCAAATAAGAAAGAAATAAAAATATACGTATATTTTTTGCAACAGGGACTGAAAGGGGGTCTGAAAAATTCGAAGTGGGGCTACTAGGGCATGTGGGGTATCATATGAAAGAGCGCAGTTTGCACATTCTCAATTTTTATTTTTTCTTTTTAGGCCGCGTAGTTTTCGACTTTTGAAGAATAATTAAAAAAAAATACCGTTCCCTTATCTCCGAAGTTTGCAAAGAGAAAAATCTGAAATTATTCTATGTGATAGAAGTTTATGTATAGATTACAGGAAAAATAAAACAAAGTCTCTAAATAGCACACTTTTTCAGAAATCATCAACACAAGTCACATTACTTCCACTATCAGGCAAGAGATGGCGCTCACCTAAAACTGCAATATTCTACACCGCAGCGTGCAGTCTTAAAATTCTCTGACAAATATAGGCCTCGCCGATGAAAATTTAAAAACATATGATGGTACGGAACCCTCGGTACGCGAGTCCAACCGGCTCTTGCCCGGTTTTTTATTAAACACTGTTTTCGCTTTACGCAGCACTCTACTCATTCAATCACAATTATGTACTCACGCAAAAATACATAACATCAGGGAAAATGAGAAAAACAAAAACATACTCAGCATTACGACGTAAAAACAATATGTCGGAAGCTATTCCTATGCTAACACAGCATGATTTATCTAGAAGGATGGACACGTTGGCAGGCGCGTCACGTCGCGTCGTGTCACGCTTTTTGCTGTAATGGTATGATCCTCGTCGCGGGATGAAACATGTATTAGGTGCAGGCTGGTATCCATATTTTAATACCGGAATAAACTATGGATTTCCAAGGTCTTAAGGATATTTGTGGCTATATAATAAAGCAGCATAATAAAACTGACTCATGAGAAAGGCTACCTAATGAAAATCTGAGTCGTACGTAATATTTATGGACTAATTTACGATATGAAGTCAAGGTTGGAAGTTCATCATTATCTGCCTAGCCTTTTTCGACTTCCTGTCTAACCAGATGCAGCTGAATACCAGTATTTTACATGGAGCGACTGCCTATCTGACCTCTACAACCCACTTACTGGGTAATACGATACCCCTTGGTAAGACTGGTTGTCAGAATTTCGGGCTTCTGACTACCCGTAACGACTGTCAAAGATCCACGAATGACAACCGGGACCAACGGCGTAACGTGCTTTCCGAGGCACGGAGGGGTCACGGTATGTAAAGATGGTCACCCATCCTCAGACCAACCGCGGCAAGCGTAGCTTAACCTGATCGATCGACCTGTGCGGCTGTTATTATTTAGCCAGAGGCCCCTCGGCGGTTGAAAGTTCTTCCCGTGTAAATACGGTGTATACAGCAGGATCAGATTATGTAAATGTATGTAATGCGGCTAACACCCTGATGTATTGTTATATTATTTGGGGTCTATCACTCAATTTTGTGCCGGTTCAATATTGAAATGTAACTTGATTACGTCTATGGAGCAGACTGTTAAAAAAGTTTAAGCAGCAAGGAACGCGAAACGTGGAAGTACAAAAACGTGGAAGTACAAAAAATGTGGTAGCGCGATAAAACAAATACATAATTAGGTACTTACTATCTTTACATAATATTTCAACAAAGCTTTACCAGTTATAAAACTTCCTCTAGTTTATTAATTGATATAATTATGATCGTACAGCTAGTTATGATACGATATCCACAAAACCTGAATTAAAGTGCAGCCGGTCGATTCTGTAAAAATCTCACCGTGAAAACTTAGGTGACAAGTATGTTTTTGCTAGGAATTGACACTATTGACAGCTCACTCCACGCTCACTTCACCTAAGTTTTCACGGTAGAATCGCCCTGCAGGAAAAGTTAGTTTTATAAAAAACCGTTTCATAAAACTAAGCTTTAAAAATCACTTAGACGAAACGAAATTTAAGTTCAGCCGGTCGATTCTGTAAAAATCTCACCGTGAAAACTTAGGTGATATGAGTTTGTTTTTGCTAGGAATTGACACTATTGACAGCTCACTCCACGCTCACTTCACCTAAGTTTTCACAGTGAGATTTTTACAGAATAGCACCGCTGGTATCTTTTCTTTCTATTTCATTAAGAC
The DNA here is from genome assembly GCA_916614155.1 of Mesoligia furuncula. NCBI lineage: Eukaryota > Metazoa > Arthropoda > Insecta > Lepidoptera > Noctuidae > Mesoligia > Mesoligia furuncula. The sequence continues at coordinate 25,890,263 of OU744798.1, read as the reverse complement.
AAGGACGGAAGATAAATATTAGTTTAGTCTTGTCAAATTAGTCAGCGCCTGGCGCAAATTGACGTATTATTAGTAGCCAATTTTTTAATCTCGTCTAAAATTGTCTATGGAGTATCTTAATTTGATAGGACTAAACTAATATTTATCTTCTGCCCTTTTCTTAATGAAATAATAAAAGAAAAAGATGGACATACATTTAGTTTAGTGTGTGAACAACAGAATCGGCGCCATTAACTCGTTACAAATGCAAATATTCATTACATAAAAAACTCGAGCATCCACTCTTGTACATCATCAACATTTATAGATGCATGCGCCTGCATCCTTTTGTATGCATCGAAGTATCGCGACGAAGCATGCAATTTACATCCATTTCCATCCGATGCTCACTTGGTATTATAACAACGTCCTCTTTTATTAAACTACATCGCATTTTCCGGCTTAGGATGGAGATATGAACACAATTTACAGACTTCTTTGAAGAATGGAATATGTTTTAGTCTATAATGATGTGAATACCTTTGTGTAAGAGTGTTAGAGGATTTTATCACAGTAGCTCTTTCTGCCTATAGTTATCATTTCGTAGAGACAGATAATTTTACTTTGTTACTAGTCCTTACAGTTACCGGCACGTAACTTGGCAAGAGATTTTCGTAGTGGGGGAAGTTCGCGCATATAAAAATGTATGAAATTGTGCGTGCGCAAACTTCCCCCACTACAAAAACTCTTGCCAAGTTACGTGCCGGCAACAGTACTATCTTTTCACGTCATGAGGGAGATGAAACATTATTTACCTATAAACTCATTTCATCTGCCAACTATGTTGGGGTAAGACTGGTTGTGATAATGTGTGTAATGACTGTCGAAGATCCACGAATGACAGCCGGGACCAACGACTTAACGTGCTTTCCGAGGCACGGAGGGGTCTTGGTATGTAAAAATGGTCATCCATCCACCGATCAACCGCATCAAGCGAAGCTTTACCTGATCGATCGACCCGTGCAGCTGTTATTACTTAGCCAGAAGCACCTCCAGCTCCCTATAAAATGCACAGCATGAAAAGGCAACTTTAGAGATCCTACTGACAAAAATGAGGTTGTATATCGCACCTCCGATAAAATAGGGTTACAACTCGAAAAACCTGGATTTATAGAAATACGAAAATAAACTCACGGATTTGTTAATCAGTCTTTATTCTTACACTATTATTTTAGGTATATGATCAAAATACGTTTTAATGGCATACACTGTTTTTCAATTTTCCCGAAAAACAACGTGAAAAACAACCCTATTTTATCGGAGGTGCGATATGGTTGTTACCTACTGGTTCGATGGTTGGTTGGTTGGTTTTCTATTAAAATAAAGCAACTTAGCGTATGCTTACTTAGCAAGGTTATTCTACTTATTCTTAGTCTGTAGAATAAGCTAAGTTGTCCTTCTTCGTCCTTCTTTTAAAAATATACGAATCAAACTCAAATTATTTTTCTCAAAGACAATGACATCTCAAAGACTAAGTAATGAGATCACATGAGTGAATCCACAAATCATAACCAGCCATCATATTACAAATTGTTATGCTCAGGGTGCCAAGGATGCTAGCACAGCTGATTCATATGCCTAATCGTGCCATAACATGAATATTAATAATGAGCGTGCATGAACTCATAAACTATACAATTATGATTTAGGTACTAATATAGGATGTCTATACCGAAACCTTGGAATACTAATTTAGTTGATTAAGCAATTTATGGCCGTTATGGGAGGGACAGTCATTAATTTTCAGTCATAAAAGTGAGGAAGTCAAAGTTATTCTAATATAATATTTATTACGACTACGTTTAGTGAATAATACGAACTAAACTTGACTTGTGAACATTTTAGAAACAATAAAAATCAATGTCATATGCTAACTTGGACGATTACGTAATCATCAACTCGTCAAACGTCAGAAAATATTTAGCAGTAGCAGTAGGCTTGATTGAAATAATCAAATTCTTCGAATATTTTGTCGCATAATCTGTCATAAAATGTATTAATACGACAGATATATAGGTACACTGGATAACCTTCTTATACTAACTTAACTAACAAACTATTTAAATTATTCAACTAACATAAGTAATTACGTAGCCTACAACGCTGTTCACAGATTACCATTCATAAATAAATCTTTAAATTCACTAGGAGGTGAACGTCGAAGTGGCGTCGAAAAATTATAAAATTAAGGCTCTCCTAAATACATATTATTTTTAATTCCACTATGATTGTTTGATACGAATATATAGACAACCAAAACTTGATCAGTCAAGAGTATATATTTAGTAAGTGATACCCAGTGATGCCTACTTTGCTAATGGGTCATCCATCAACGTCTTTCATAATGTAATTGATTTCCATTCGATCAGTTATCTAGGTATTGGACAGGTGAATTGAACAAAGACAATTAAATATTATTAATGTAATCAATAAATGATTAAGTCATATAATACGTACTTCTCCCCTAGTTTAAATTACAGTTTTAAATATTTAAGCCAGAATAGAGTAAATATACAATAGATATGGCAAATAACCAGTCAAAGACAGTGGCGTAGCATATAAAGGTCTGCTACACCATGGTTACGCCACTATTTTATCATTTCTACGATCTATTCCCAAACGCTATAATTCTCGCTTTTATACATGAAGGTTTCACTTATTCGAAATGAAACCTTCATGAATAAAATTATAAAATAAAAGTTCGTAATTATATCACTAGGAAAGTGAACTGCGTACGTGTGGCCCTCGTGCTACGGGCTACGCCGCCGTAGCCTTCGTAGCGCTACGCTGGCTACGCTTTCTACCCCCATACAAACGAATTAAACGAGGACATTATTTATTTCAACTTAACATACTTGTGGCGTGTTACATTGTACTAAAACCACAATTGTTTTCTATTCCAGGTAGTGTTGGTCTTCATCCTGAGTATAGCATCGCTCATCATCTACTTCATTGACGCGTCCAGGTAACAAACGTTCCCTATACCCTTCAAATACATTGCATCGCTAACATTATTAATAACTTACTAATCTTGATAATGCTGAATTCAAGGAATAGGTACGTGAGTCAATGCTCATAATAAATGTGGTCGAAACTGTTTGCTGAATATAGTCCTATATGTAGCTTCTGTTTATTTGTCAGCTGTGATATACTAGTGAAATAGCTTCAAGTGAACCTGTTCCTAACTGTTGTGGTCCCAATGAGTGGTGCATGTGCTATATACGGCGTGTTTGATTTCAGTGAAGAGGTTGAGCGATGCCAGAAATGGAGCGACAATATTACTCAGCAAATCGACCTTGCCTTTAACATATTTTTTATGGTCTACTTTTTTATACGAGTAAGTTGAACTTTTATTTTTTGTTTTTCACATCGATATCATTAACTTTTCCGAATGAACAGTTCGACTTTCTTATCGTGTTTTAATATCTTTTAATGTATTATGTCACAACATGACGAGAAACTCATTTGAAACGGCTGAAACTTATGAGTTGCGATATTGTTGAGACACGTCGTGCAAGTCGTACGGTTACGTTAATAATAAAGTTTCTGAAGACTGAACAGATATACGTAGCAGAGCGATGCTTTTTTAATGAAGTCTTGCCCTTTCTCTGTTTCTCTTTTGTGGATATTTTATACAGGGCAGGAGCATCAACGCGCAACCTGTTTCCATGGATTCTGTTCATAAATATTATTTTTTTTTAAACTAAATGAGGTCGGCGTTTCCAATCTGACTATTCTGAGAAGAAAGGCCGTAACAAACTCAGAGGTCACAGTCTCTTTTAAAGTCCAGACAAAATCTTAGTCCGATCATGTGAAAACCATGCAGATTGGTGTCTGAAATGGTCTTTTGAGGAAAGAACCACACAGATTGAGCGGACCTGTCCTGTCAGTGCACGTATTTGTTAACAATCGTGCAGCTCAACTCAGAACTTGAGGAGCTCAACGATTCGACGAACAATACTATACTCATTAATCTGAACCCCAATGCATTGAAATTATACGTCAATATATTTTTTTTTTTAATTGCAATTTGACCGAGTAGATATTGCACATTTCTATGAAATAACTGTTTTTTTTTTATAACCGACGATAAAATTTCTACGCTAGTGGGTCTAGAATCATGAGCTGAAGTCATGGTTACAGCTTGTGCATCAATGTCCCTGGTACCCGGTAGTGTATGAATATGAAACTGTTATTACGAATTTTAAATCGTGTGTGTTTATTTCTGTTTCAGTTTATAGCAGCTAGTGACAAACTATGGTTCATGCTCGAGATGTATTCATTTGTAGATTATTTCACGATACCCCCATCCTTTGTATCAATATACCTGGATAGAACGTGGATAGGTGAGCACTTCACACAACTATTTACTATTATTATATCTGCATGCAGCAGCGCCACTGCCCAGTTGTAACGGCTGTGATTAACGAGTTGTACGTCGTAGGTTCGAACCCGGACAGGCACACAAATATTCTCAAAACGGTGAAGGAAAACATCGTGAGAAAACCGAAGACATATGGCATCTACCAAACCGCGTGGTGGATTACGGCCCAGTCTCTCTCACAGAGAGGGACCCTGTGTCCCAGCGGGAACATTATAGGCTGATTATGCTACATCTGCTAGTTAAAGAGTGAGGGAGGCATTTGCTCTGAAGTGGAAGTGTTCACGCTAGACAGTAATTCACCTACTAGTAACACTGGCTTTGTTCTGTAAAATGATCCTACGTTCTGATGGGCTCAAACCACTGTACTACTCATTTGAATCTTGAGATGCAATCTGTGTGTGTCAGCTGTTTAGAAGGGCTAAGGGACGACGGATTGACTAATTGATTGTCGTCATCTTATCATAAGAGTTTAAAGCTCAGTAAAAATGTCAGACATCTGACTGTACCTTTTAGGTATTAGGATCAGTTTTTAGTTCCAAAAAGAGAAGGTACTCTTGGCAGTAAATATGAGATCAATTTTAAGCAGCTGCAAATTTTTGGTACTTACAGTAGATTCGATTTTCTATTCTGTCTATGAGTTGACAAGGAGATCTAGGAATCAATTCCATAGAAAATAATATTAACCATACCTACCTATTTATTTTAACTGGAACCGGTTACACAGTTCTCGTTTATTTCTCACTAGCTGAACCGACCGACGTTGTCCTGTCTATTATCATAATAACGTTATTGTTGTAACAGCACTTTTTTCGGGGTGAAAGGTACTCTATGTCCGTTTCTGTACACCTGACAACGTACATGCGAAATTTTAGGATGATCGGTTCAGTGGTTTAGGCGTGAAAAGGCAAACAAACTTATTTTGGCATTTATAATATTAGTTAGGATTATGCCTGAAGTACCTTTTTTTTACTAGCCATTAATACCCCACTGCTGGGCAAAGGCCTCCCTACTCTCTTTTCACCTCTCTTTGTCCAGAGCTGCCAAGGACCAATATTTATTAAAAATACCTACAGCTAATAAAATTTATGTTTGTAATCTATACTAATATTATAAAGAGGTAACATTGTTTGTAAGTTTGTAAGTTTGTATGTAGGGGGTAATCTCCGGAAGTAATGAACCAGTTTTAAAAATTATTTCACTGGTAGAAAGCTACATTATTCGTGAGTGCTATAGGCTATAAATTATAAAGATATCATGCATATTAGCCGAACTATCTCAATTTTTGTCTAGCCAGGCGGAAAAAAATAGCTCTTACAACAGAGTTATTTGCATGCGCTGCCTTAACAGTTGTATATAATTGAAAACAATGTATGGCAACCTGGTCCGCTTTGAATAGTTCTACAAAAAAGTCCGCGACACCATATTTCTATCTTTTATATTTTAGCAGATATAGTAGCTTTTATGTGTTAAAAAAAGTAGTTTTCGACGTACTTACTTTTGGACGATTTTTTAAACAACAAAATATTAAAGCTTATCGAAAAAAATATTATTTTGATCACAAGAACATCATAGAGATACGAGTTGCCCAAAACAGTATGCCAATTGGTTAAATAGTTTCGAAGATAATATAAAATTACTAAATCACAAAATGCCGCCGTCCATTCACGAACCGCATTAGAACAAGCTTTGTACGGACGTTTTATCCATTTACCCATAGATGGCGTTGTTTAACTTTCGTCGTTAGGTAGGTGTGTTGTACGCGGTTGGTTGGATGTCGTTGGTCTTTAAAATTGTTTTGGTTGTTGGTCTTAAAATTGTTTTGGTTGCTCGGTTTCTTAAAACACAAACACTACTTCGTTCTCATTCTTCGAGTTCGAAGCTGTGCCAGCTGTGGTATTTCTGTTTTTGGGATATCGGACAGTTTCAGCGATTGTTTGTCATGCCTAAAAGGAAATCACACCTTTCCCGTCAGACATCCCAGACAAGAGCAGCTCGAGTACGCCGTACGGAAGAGTCTGCTCTTGAAAATCATCAGCGCCTCTCGAGGAATAGAGAAAATATTTCGCAAGCACGCGTTGGGGAATCTAGCTCCGAGCGTTCACAGCGGCTTGCTAACCAAAGCTGGAGAACATCGCAGGTCCGTGCTCGGGAATCTAGCGCTGAACGTGCGCAGCGTCTTTTTGATTTAAGGCAGCATGTCTAAGCAACAAGGTATAGGGAGTCTAGCGCTGAGCGCTCGCAGCGGCTCGCTAGCCAAAGCGCGAAAACATCCATAAGTCCCAGGGTCAAACATCACGCGTAGCATGAGCACCGGTTTGTCGACGAAAGAGTAGACAAAGATGACGTTCCGCGTAGACATTATGACGGCAGCAAAGTAGAAAGAGTCAACTGCACTTTTTACGAAATTCACTCTTTTACTTAATTTCGGCTCAGAATTCTTTGTTTTATCATACGATTTCTTTTTCTTTTTGATGCTTAATTTTTACTGATATTAAGTCACATAATAAAGAGGGGTCCGTGGCTAAATAATAACAGCCACACAAGTTGATCGATCACGTTAAGCTACGCTTGCCGCGGATGGTCCGTGGATGGGTGACCATCTTTAGGTACATACCGAGACCCCTCCGTGCCTCGGAAAGCACGTTAAATTGGTCCCGGCTGTCATTCGTGTATCTTTGACAGTGGAATTTTGTTTATTTTTTTCGTAGGATTTTGTAGATAACCATATATACTTTGTGGCCGTCGAGTACAAATTTTTCTACTGTCTTTAGCGATTATGAAATCTCTTAGACAACTGACAGTTGTCAGTGTGATTTTGACATTTGGGATAGAAAACTTTCTTCTCAAATAGTCTACATAAAAATGGACCTAGACAAAGTTTGTTTGAAACGAAAGACAAAATGACAGATTGTAGAAAGATTTCTAAAAGTGTATTTCAAATAAACTTGCGATAAATGTCATTCAACCACCCTGTACCAAAAAGTCCAAATAACTTACGATAGATATCGTTCGTCATACAAAACTGTCGCTAACATTGCATCGGTTGAGTTTCATAATACCAAACACGGAGTAACTCAATGTTTTGATCGTGTTACCGACACTGCCCATACATTTTTTTCGTATGGTTTGGAAATATTGGGATACATTAGTAGAAGGAGGTGAACAAACTTATCGCAAGTTTATTTGAAATGAACTTTAGGCGGTATGTCAAAAATGAAGAAAAGAAATGTCACTTTGTATAGAAAGCATTGTGTCTACTCTTCGTAGAGATAGAAGTGTTCATGCTACGCGTGGTGGGCATTGACCTGAGAAAGCAGTGTTTTTCCCATGGGCAGTTATATGTAGGCGTATCTCGGGTTGGAACTCCTGAAAGACAATATATTTTGGTACCAAATAATAGCATTACATCTAATATTACTATATACAGAGAAGTTTTGAATAATTAAATTAAACATAATTTATTCAATCATAATCATTTCATTTACTCATTTGAAACCCGGTAATATAGCCAAAGTGGCATGCAAATACATACATATATATATATGCAATAAAAACAAAACCCTCCTTTTGGCAGTCGGGAAATAAATCATAGCACTCAGTACTAACCGAACCACACTCATAATTTCATCACAAGTTAAAATGTTTACCGCCCAACGAAGTGGGCGCGGGTCAGCTAGTGTTTTATATTTGTATTAAACACAAGTTTCACTCTGTTCCAGGGCTGAGATTTCTCAGAGCTCTACGCTTAATGACCGTGCCTGATATTTTGCAATACCTCAATATATTAAAAACATCGAGCTCAATTCGGTTGGCGCAATTAGTTTCTATATTTATATCAGTGTGGCTGACCGCTGCCGGCATTATTCATTTGGTAAGTGTTCGGCGTCAAATATATTTCTCTGTGTGAAGGTGAATCATGGACGGATTACAGGATTTTTGAGGTTTATGTGTGACTCAATGCTGAAGTAATAATATTTTGCGTATCAGAAGGGCTATAAATGGCAAAACTTGGCTGCAAGAACGACGAAACAAGTAGGAAACAAAAACTGATTTTCACTTGTTTTGCTTGCAAGACCGCAAAATGCCCATTAAGAACTAATAATCAATAAAGCTCGCGGGTGCGACGCGATTGCAAGCGAATCATCATTAGTTGTGGCTTTTTCGGAATGGCCACTGAAATTTAATGAATCCAACGGACTCAGTCCATAGAAGTGTCATAACATTGATTTACCGTGAACTGGGTAAAAGAGATGTGTGAAATAAATAAGAGATTCAAATAAATTCTTAATGAACATCGACACATATTTGTAGTTGACCTCGACGCAAACTAGGTTTAAGTGCGTTTTTTTTATTTGGTTCTAAATTCGATTTGTGTTAGCTTTGTTACCGTAACATTTTCTTCGTGTGTCAGTCACCCTCTTTTTAACTCTCTTAATTTGTCGTGTTTCAGCTGGAAAACTCTGGTGATCCATTAGAGTTCGAGAATGCCCAGAAGCTCTCATATTGGACGTGTGTGTACTTCCTCATAGTCACCATGTCCACCGTAGGTTACGGTGACGTGTTCTGTCACACAGTACTTGGAAGAACATTTTTGGTTTTTTTCCTCCTCGTCGGCTTGGTAAGTTTCACTTTCAACTGCTCTATCTAAATCTCTATGAATTAAATATTTAATGAAATGAAATGAAATATAAAGTCAAATATCTGAGTTATCTTTGCAAGGAGACGCAAGTCTCTAAATTCTTTCTGTAGTGGCATTTGGAATACAACATTTCTTAATTTTCAAATTATTCAAAGTAGTTTCATATTTGGTCACGGCTAATAAGTCGTTGCGACAAGCTTGCGGTTCCTTGTACGAGGCTAAATTAATAACAAAGCAAAAGGAAATATAACAAACATTTGCAGTGTAACGGTTACATATAGTTCACATGGGACTTGCTAGACAAGTGGTTTATCGCACAGCTCGTTGAATGATTGTAAGCCTGACTAGTGCACCATGAATAGACAGCATGACGTAACGATGAGGCTCGCGAGACGCCGAGCGGCGCCCCGCCCGGGCGGACTCCTCACCGCCCTCATGTGCCATCTTCTAACTTCCCGGCTTCGGAGGGCTATCCTTCGACTGTCGCCGACTACTCAATTTTAATACGCTTTTCTTCGAGCGGCTGCATGGGTGTATTTTGTTTTTTCTTTTGCTTTGTTACGTGATAGTCACCACGAACGTGCCGGAGGATCTGTCTCGCCGCGCTTAGAGTACGGAGTGTACTGGGGACTGGTCCGAACGAGATACGTTGCGCGAGCGAGCGCGTGTGTTGCGCGTTATGTCGCGTTGTGTCGCGTCATGTCGCGTTATGTCGCGTCTTGTGGCGCCCGCCGCCTCGGCGACCCGGTGCCGCGTCCCACCCCTCCCACTCGCGATGCATGCCGCACCACGCCTGGCTGTGTTCAGTTGCTCACATCACCGGTAGACACACACTACTTCCTTTTATTTTTATTTCGCTCCGCTACCGGCTACACTTTACGACTCAGCGTCACCATAGAGAGAGTATACCGATCTCAATGTGGACATTGTCGTGCACCACTCGCTGGTGTCCGCGTGGGTCGGACTGCATGTCGTGCACCACTCGCTGGTGTCGCGTGGGTCGGACTGCATGTTCGATCGACACCGTGGTCTGTTGCAGGCAATGTTCGCTAGTAGCATTCCCGAAATTATAGAGCTGGTAGGAAGTAGGTCCAAGTACAGTGGCGAGCTGAAGCGTGAACATGGAAAGAGGTATCCGTTTGATAATATAAAATGGTCGGCGAAGGTGAAGGCGGTTCATCTCGCGCCACGCTCGGAATGAATCGCCCGAGCTTTCGGCGACCATGTGGAATCATCACCTTATAAGAAAGCTTGCTCAGTGCCGTCAGATGTATTGTGTTATCTACTCGTGGGCACGCGCGGGTCCGTCGGCTCGCGGCGGGCGGCGTGTCGCCCCGGTGCTACGCGCGTGTGTGGCGTACCGCCAGGGCGAGCGCCGCCGCGCGGCCTGCCGACTCGGCCCGCCCGTGCTCACGTCTACCAAGCGTCTATACCGAATGCCCACCGTTTTTAGTTTAGGTACCGGCCGAACCGATTTCTTTTTAAGTTCTGATCATCGATTAGTTAGCGTATGTATCCTTAGGCTTTGCATGCACCCGGTCACGAGTCCCGTCACGGCTCCCGCCGCTAGCGTAGCTCGGCACGGCACCCAAGTCCCGCACACCCACACACAGCCACAGCCACACGCAGACAGACGACACTCACCGCACACAGCCTCGTGCGCGAGGGGGCGGGCCGGGCGGGCGGGGCGGGGCGGGGCGGGCGCGCGGGGGCGGGCCGGGGGCGCGGCCACTCACCTCACGGTGTTGCTGTGTATCGTAGGCTGTGTTCGCCAGCTGGATCCCCGAGATCACGGAGCTGGCGGCGCAGCGGAACAAATACGGCGGCCGGTACAACAAGGACGTCCGCCGCAGGTACCCTGCTCTCACGCCCCCGCTCCACGCGGCTTCCTGCCTTCCTACCTCTCACGGTTTCGATCTTGGTTGATTGAATGCGGAGTTTGCTAATGAAATTTATTAATCCTTCACTAGAATCGGTCTCTCGGTGCCGTGGCGCATGCTCGAAGAGTTAGCTCCCGGCGGCCGCGCCCCTCTCCCCGAACTAGAGAGACAGGCGCGCGGTCGACCGACGCACTACTACATGCCTTTTTTCGTAAATTTTACTCGAGATACCGTTGAGCTTTTTAATCCTTTCTAACGAGACTAGATCTGGAGAGAGCCGATGTAAAGTTTTGTAATGCTGTCGATGAAGTAGTGTTTGGTTTGTTCGCTTGCACACGATGCCTGTCGCCACGCTGTAGCGCTAGCTCCGGCACTCGCCACAGTCCCGCGACACACAGCCAGTGCCGCGCCCGCGCCGGCCCGCGCCGCCGTCCCGCCACCGCCGCGCGTCGCTTGGCGGGGCGACTCGCCGCCGCGCCGCCCACCGGCCGCGCGCCGGCGACTCGCCCCCCGTCCTCGGTTGAATGAATGTGAACGTCTTGTTTTGTCTGTCGGCGTTTAGGCGATATTTGCCAGTTGTATCCCAGAGATAATTGACTTAATCGGCACTAGACCCAAGTATGGCGGCACCCTCAAGAATGAGCGGGGACGCAGGTGAGCCGCTGTCTTCACTCCGTTCCGTTGAATGTGTTCCGTGTTGTGACATCTATTCTTCCTTTTCCTCTCTTAGCACGCTTCTGTGTTCTCACTTATCTTGGCGGGACGCAAGTCCCGCGAGTTGTCTTTGTTTTTATGAGTCGATATTGATTGTAAATTACCTTTGAATTGATTTGAGTTCAGTTGAATAGTGAACAGCAGATAGTGGCTAGTGTTATCGCTCGTCATTATAGGTATCATGATTATGTTCTGTTAGTATACGTACGTAAAGTAAAGGAATGTTAACGTAAAGCTTAGTTACGGAGAGTTAAATGTTGAGTGGTACCGTACTGTAGTGCGTTGTTGGAGTTCTGGTGTGCGTTGCGAAGCGAGGCGTCGACAGCTCCTGCCTGTGGGCGGCCGGCCCCGGGCGGCGCTGTGGACGCGCGCGCACCACCCTGCCTGTCCACCCCCGCCCCGACCCGCCCTCGCCCTCGCCCCCGCGCCGTCCGCCACCCCGCCCCCTCCCGCAGTCCGCTCCGCTCCGACTGTTCTCCTGCCTGCACGACTTACTGTTACTTGTACTTGTACTCTTAATGTTGACCCTCTTTAATGTTTTTGATCTGTAATGTAATTTTGAATCGACCCCCTCGGTTATTTTAGTGTAATGTATTTTCGTAAATATATTCATAGAGCGTGGCAAGGCTGTGTGCATTGAGGACATTTTTAACGCAAAATTAGTTTAGTTTTATTGAACATAATATCATTGACATGATTGACATCATCCTAGCAACGATACACCAATCATTTATGAGAAACTGTTGGATTGATTTTGGAAATTGTTTGCAATGTTTATGGATCGTATTAAAGATACAAAGGTAGACAGATTTAATGTTTATATGAATAAAAATGAAATCAGTTCCTTTGCCACACCTTAGATGAATACTAGTTGCATGAATGTGTAGACATGAGCTGTTTGCATCCCTTGGTTTATTTAACTTTCTTATTTTCTGCTCTGTGATGATTTTTCTGATTCTGAGACTTCTTTACCTTTTATTTTAACAACATCAACCTTCACCATTATACGGACTGTCGACTGTCACATTTCAACAAACGAAGTGTCCACCTTACAGTGTCGATGTGAACTTATTAAGAATTGCGACTCTGGCTCCAAAACAATATACATACAATATTATATACAAACTTATATTTGTCCAAGTGATTACACGATTCCCAAATACATAAACTGTACTGAGACGCAAGCTTTTACTGTTTATAAAGGATTTTTATCTAAACACAGTACAAAAGGCGTATTCATTGATGCTTTAGCGTAGAGTACAAAATAAATAGTAATATTCAGAGAAACACGCGCCGTACTTACACTAATCCACAGTATTTAAGTATATTGATAAACCACGAAGTATGAGAAAGTAACTAGATCACAATTTACATGTAAAAAAACAGATATATATATTTATATATATATTATGCTGTGTCTAGATAAGAATTACACACGCTGACTGTTTTGGAGTTTCTCAAACGGTGTCTGATTTAATCATGAACTGAATTTCTCCGGTCCATACATGACACATTTTGTAAAGTAGTCAAAGCTTTCTAGAAAAGTTACGATTACGTACAAAGTACACTTTAAAATTAACACAGCTCATACTAATTTTATTTGAATACATAGATTTTTAACTAATTTTACAGTGTGAGTAGATTACATGTTGTTTGTAAGACGACTAAATAGTCAGTGTGTTAACATCTAGTTATCCAAATCATCACACCACCAAAGTATTCTACTCCATGCAATGTATGCTATTATTGTTGTATATCCCCCCGAAAGACACTACATATAATGTCCTGCAAGCCACCTAAACAACCCCCTACCCAATAGTTGTCGTCTCATTTATTTTATTTTTTATAGTGTGGTAGATAGTTACACAAATCCTGAACGAAACTGAGCTTTCTAGAACAATGTTTATTTATTTGTGGCCGTAACTAAATTTCTCGTTTGTTGTTTTTGATATTGAAGCTTTTAAACCATATTTTTCAAAAGTAAAAGTTTTTTGATTGACTACAGGCCACAAACTAATGAGCGTATAGTAATTATGGACGTTTTAATTTGCAAACCGCGTCGTTGTTTTATAAAAAAAAAAAAAACTTGAAATTCAGACTGCGACTTACGTAGTTTTGAAATATGTTACACAAATTAACGATAGCGCAGCAAAACAACGGCGTGGTTGATATAAATGTAGCTTCTCTTCACGCTTCTATCACTTACTGTTTTGTTTAACCCTGTCGTGACCTTTTTCTTTCAATATTTTATTATCAGTTACTTCCATCTGGTCCCAGGTGTTAAATAAGACTTCAAATTGCTGTTACTTCTGTCTTTTCCTTATTTATAAGATGAGCTTTTTGAAAATTTGCTTCTTAATAAAAACAAGCCAATGTAAAGTTTTTTTCAAGTTTTAACAACACGAAGCTTAAAAATAAATGTCAATTTTGCAATTTTCCACTAAGTTTTTTTCCAACTTAACAAGCTTTGAGACTTTCTGAGAACTCGCTTCTGAAGCTTCTTTCTTTGTTTTTTCAAAATGCAAATTAATTTGGTAGATGCACCTTCAACGTAGCTGAGTGGGCTGGTGTTATAATAAAGTTGTACGTTTTCAGGCATATAGTGGTCTGTGGACACATAACATACGAATCAGTGAGCCATTTTTTAAAAGATTTCCTACATGAGGACAGAGAGGATGTGGACGTCGAAGTTGTTTTTTTACACAGGTATGTATCTAAACAATAAGTTCGTTTTTTAACTCTTTGATAAGAACCAATTGTGACAAGATAAATATTGTTTCCGACGTCACAAATTAAAATTGATTTGTTCTCTAAAAATTGATTCACCAAAAATATTTTTATGATAATCGTCTATGAGAAAATAATGATGAACGGTTGATCCGAACTGTAAAATCTAAAGATAAAGCAGCGCATGTTGGTTATGCGGTAGAAGAGTATTGTAAAACTTTTTATTTTATGAAATAACTTCAATTATAGAATACACAAACTAAATTCTAAAATATTCTCCTACCTGCCATATTGAGCAATATATTAAATAAGTAAGTAGTTTAAGAAGTTATTGATAAGCATTATAAAGGTCACAGCTCATTAAAGCCACCCGGCACCCACTCCGCACCGCCTCGTCGCACGGCGTCCACTCGTTGTCGACAGGTGGTCCACGGGTGGACGCCGCTTTGTCACCAATAAACGTCGCACGGTCAACCAGTGGACCTCGCGTCGTCAACCAGTGGACGACGAAGGGAGGGTGGGGAGCGGCGCATCGCCAATTTCAACATCATTTGCGGGCAGCGCGCGGTCCACTCGGGACCCGCGCGTTGGCAATGCGCAGTCAACGCAAGGCAAGCATGCGAGCAGCGAGTTGTCACCGAGTGGTCCACCCGCCGTCCGCACGTGGGGGGCTTACGACCGAGGCGATCCGGTGACGCTACGGAGTTAATGTAGTGAGCGCATACCCATACAAATCCATATAAAGAATACTAGCCGCAGGAGGCGAGGCGGTGCGGAGTGGGTGCCGGGTGGCTCTAATGAGCTGTGACCTTAAGTCTGAGAAAATATTGACATCAGAATATATACTGAAAAATATTATTATTGAGATTCATAATAACAAGTAAATAAATAAAAATACTGAACAAGTTATGGAAATCGCTGGAAAAAGATAAATGTGTACTGTGGAAGCAAAGTCACACATCACTGTGTGACTGCGGGTGTGTGACGTAGCTTGTGGCACTGTCGAGAGGTGGTGTGTCATGTGTGATGACGACGCTTTCAGAAAAGAGCCCGACCTTGAGCTGGAAGGTCTCCTCAAGCGTCACTACACCACCGTCGAGTTTTTTCAGGGTACAATGATGAATGCCGTCGACCTTGAACGAGTCAAGGTTAGAATACAACCATAGAGCAGGCATTAGATTAACGCACGGCCGTAATTCTCATTGACGCGTCTACGTGAATCAGTACTTTTTTTATTTATTTATATGTGCATAAAACAGAACTCTTTCTTCTGTAAAGATGCTGTTTCATAGTCACAGTAGGTATTGATCACTTTGGTAACGTTTATCTTGTGATTATTTTGATGCAATCATTGCTTCTCACGGTGCTGCGAGGTCGCCCACGGCACTCTGCGGTGCGACCCCGCACCACCACACGACTGCGTATTTTGGTACATAGAGTTGCATGGTAAGGCCACGCCAGGCGGCGGACTGTCCGGTAACCATGGCCAGCGGTGTTAACTGAGCGTTCATGACAGGAAACCGCCCGACCTGGAGCTCGAAGGCCTGTTCAAGAGACACTTTACCACTGTGGAATTCTTTCAAGGCACCATTATGAATCCAATCGATCTTCAGAGGGTGAAAGTAAGTAGCAATGCAAACACGAGAAATAATCAAAATGGGCGTGGTGTCGGTTTGACGATGTAACATATTGTCTAGAGTAGAGCGATGCTCGTTGACTAACCTATCGCGCGTTGTCGGCGCGGCGCTCGGTACCCTTCGCCGTGCTGAGCGCCGCTTGCCTGAGGCTGCGTGCTATGAGTGTTGTCGGCAGCGCGGCGGCATGCGGTGTGTGTCGCCGTCGCCGCGCTCTGCCCGCCCACCATGTGTCTGATTGGGTGTTGTTGCAATGCTGGCCCGTTTGTCACTTCGATATCGATTTTCTGTACGTTCCGATGGCAATATTGGCATTAATGGCTGCCGAAGAAAGGGTTTCCATTTCAAAATTTAACATTTTTATAAGTAGTCGAGTACAGTTATCGATTGTCGATATTGTTGGGTAAGTTGGCATGGCTTATGGAATGCTGGCGCTTGTCTGCATGTTATCTTCTTTCAACCCCACCTGCTTCTTATAAAATGAATACCACCCAAAGAAACTCATTCAATTCGAACCCAATAGGTTTATTGAATTCTAACTCAAAATGTATTAAAACAATGTAAATGGAGTCGTGGTGCTCATTTTTGTACTTTCGGCCAAAGATCTGCATGCGCAATGTTCACGCTTTTGTAAACCTCCGCTTGAATAGAACGTAGAACTAAATTAAGTAAAATATTAGATTAATGTCTACTAAAGTGTTCTCTGTCTTTCCTCCTAACAATGGATGTGTAAAACTAACTATTCGGTAACTTAGTGTGTTCACGTTTGATTGGTAAGTGTTGTGACCCTATAAGTGTTTTATTGCTTACCGCAAATCGAAATTCCCCAAAATTTGCATTGATATACAAGTAACTTGCTTGGAAAATGTCCGATACAACCCAGAATTCTAATCAAGTGTACCCAAATGTCTGTTTTCCAGTATTCCGATTCGTACCACGTTCTTGTAAAACAAATTCGAAATAAACTTTGCCCAGCTGCAGCTTGATTCGAAACTGTAAGCGTGTCATACAGACGGTATACAGAGGTTAATTAAAAGTGATCGCGGACATTTACACATCACTGAACTTCACGGCTATCCTCAGAAACAAAATCAAATTAAAAAATCCACCATCGCTTTTGAAGCCTCTACTCCACCATCTCCTTGACACGCGCTTTCCGACAGGATACTATTATACATTTTCAACCTAGGTACATGAAGCAGATGCGTGTCTGGTGCTAGCCAACAAATACTGCCAGGACCCTGACGCGGAAGACGCTGCCAACATCATGAGGGTCATCTCCATCAAGAACTACTCCGACGACATCCGGGTCATCATCCAGCTGATGCAGTACCATAATAAGGTAGGTTTAGAGAAAAAGAACTTAATGACAAGAATATTAGTTGGTAGTCGTGGAATCGATGACCATTGGGGTAGATGTGATCTGATGAAATCACGAATGGCAAACGTAAGGCTAATGTTCCACTTAGCCTAAGAGCTTCCTAGCTCGACGATCTTCGTGGGGTGGCTAGTAGCAGCTGAATTAAAGTTGTCAAGGATCAAGTAAATAGCGATTGGAGAGGCCTTTATCCAGTAGTGGACTGCTATAGGATGATGATGTTGAGTGAGAATTGGTATTAGTTGCTTCCGACGTCGCGTGTTGCGATCGATATTTTTTCCATACAAATTTCGGGAGAGTATTACTCCACTGTTTGACATTGTGCATCCAAAGTTAAACATGATATATTTTGTCTTATTATTAATGTTGTCTGTACGGAAACAGAATAGTAAAATAAAAAGCCAATAAAAAGTTATGAGCCAACAAAGATTCGTTTTTCTTGCTATTTTTAACGTAACTTTGGGTGCGAATAAGTAATAAAAGAACTGTAAAATCTTCAAAACCAAGTCCGTACCTGACAAGGCTCAGTTATCGAAGAGTTCAATAAACTTTATTTGTATTATTGATTTAAGCAGCGGTTTTTTCATAAAACTCGATTTTCCGAAGCACTTTTCGTATTTTTTTACGCGCCTATCAGTTTGGAACGGTGTTGCTGTGCGTAAAAACTAGACTTTTTTCGTGTAGACTAGCGCCTAACTGCTCATCACTGATACTAGATCTGTCGGACACGAAGCCAGATTAGACAGCGTGCTTTTTGGCCATGACCACCAGTGAGTTCAAGCTCGCGACTAGTTTACTCTTAAATGTTTTGTCTGTGCAAACTGGTCCTACATGTTAATTTCAAGTTAACATTATGTTTTTATAGGCCTACCTTCTAAACATTCCATCGTGGGACTGGAAGCAGGGCGACGACGTGATCTGCTTGGCGGAGCTGAAGCTCGGCTTCATCGCGCAGAGCTGCCTCGCGCCCGGCTTCTCCACCATGATGGCCAACCTCTTCGCCATGCGCAGCTTCAAGACGGTCAGCTTTCATCTTACTACACCCCACACTTCTATAAACATGCTCCTCAAGTACTTTCAGAGACCGACCCTCGTCCCTCCGCCGGATAAAGCTTGTCGCTCTCTGAACGTACCACAAGTTCTAACGTTACTATGCGGCATTTCCACAGTCACAAGAAATGGCTATATGGACTAATGACTACATGCGAGGTACCGGCATGGAGATGTACACCGAGACACTAAGCTCAACGTTTATCGGGAAGCCGTTCAAACAGGCCGCAGAGTAAGTGGGCAAGGAACGAGACGCTTTCAATAACGTGACACGAGACAAACGTCACACACAATCTTTTGTACTTTACAAGTGTTTGAGCATTCCATACCGTGATTACAGGACAATCAATACTAACCAACTACGAAACGCATAGCTTATCATTTTAGTGTTTTTGTTCATTTTGTTTGCCAGCTTACCGTCTGTGGTTTTCAATAAATATCAATGTTTTTTTCGATTTCGTTGTCTTAGGTACTGCACTGAATAACGTTTTAGCCGGTAACATCTAAATATAGATACAAATAATATAGGGTTATGATATACTAATTGTGAATAGTTATGTAATATAGCCGACGAGCAGCGAGGAGTGTGGCCGAGGCACGGACGCGTTAGCCTTGTCGAGGTGGCTATGACTAACATGGCACGAGCTTTAGCGTCTCCTATTGGTTGATTGCAGTCCCCCGACACACAAGCTTGGCAGAACGATTACCTGCAGGGTACTGGCTGCGAGATGTACACCGAAACACTGTCGACATCCTTCACGGGAATGAGCTTCCCGCAAGCGAGCGAGTAAGACTCCCCTCGATCCTTGGGCCGCCTGCACCGCACCGTAGACTGTGTGCCAACTTGCTAACCCTAGCTACCTGAGTGTGCACTGTTTACTGATATAACCTAGACACGAGTAGGCTGGATATGATTAGAACTAAAATGTCTTTCTGATTTTTCAGAATAGATTGTGCATGTTGAATGGGTAATAAATTAGTCAATTTATTAGTGGTATGTATTTTGGACTACTGTTCGAGCCGATAGTGAATTGTGTTGGTCATCTAGTGACGGAACCTTTTCAAGTTACTTAATTTTATCAACTATCTTTACTTTTTAATTACACCTACATTAACATTTTATATCACTCAGGATAAAGTTGATTCGCTTACTTTACTTTTGGTTAGTGTAACTCACGATATAAAATGACTTCAGTGCAGTAAAAGAGGAACTTGTAAATATTATGTCATTGATGTGAATCATTGTCTTGACGCACTTCGTCTTGGGCTTCATGCACACTTTTCTATTAACTTTATTAAAACTATCATCTTCTTGAAGTGAGTTTATTCACTGGTTTGGGAACTTGGCTTATGGGCTTCCTCCTCCTACTATCGCTTTCTCTGTCGTACACACCATATTCGCTGAACACAACACACTATGTATAAAATGCGCTATTAGATTCTGCATGCAATATATTATGTACGTAGGTATTCGTATCTATAATATGTATCTGAATTCTGTAGTATTGTTGTAGAAATCAAATTAGCTAAGAGTAGACCTGTAGAATCCTGTACAAAGTTATTTTTAGTATATATGCGTAACCTGAATATAGTTTGTTCAGAATAAGTAACTGAATCGATTCCAATAATTTTTACCCCATGTTATATTTTGTCCCAAAAATATTTAAAAAAACCGTTAAATTTAAAAAAAAATATTATCATCTGCCTAGCTTTTTCCCAACTATATTGGGGTTGGCTTCCAGTCTCAGTTGGATGCAGCTGTTATACCAATTTATAAAAAAAAAATATGTACCTATAGTTATGTAAGTGATGTAAAAATATAGAAAGAGAGAATAAACACTTTTTTACAAAAAATAGAAAACCGGGCAAGAGCGAGTCGGACTCGCGCACCGAGGGTTCCGTAACATCCGGGTTTATGCATAAGGTTTATGTTTAAGAAATTAAATGTTTTTTTTATTTTTAAGTCGATTGAATGAATGGTAAATTGCGGTTTACGATTTATGACGTATTAAAAAAAAACTACTTACTAAATCTCGTTCAAACCAATTTTCGGTGGTAGTTTACATGGTAATGTACATCATATATTTTTTTAGTTTTATCATTTTCTTATTTTAGAAGTTACAGTGGGGGGGACACACATTTTACCACTTTGAAAGTGTCTCTCGCGCAAACTATGCAGTTTAGAAAAAAATTATATTAGAAACCTCAATATCATTTTCGAAGACCTACTCATAGATACCCCACACGAATGGGTTGGATGAAAAAAAAAATTTTGACTTTCGGTTCTAAGTATGGGGAACCCTAAAATTTATTGTTTTTTTTCTATTTTTGTGTGAAAATCTTAATGCGGTTCACAGAATACATCTATATACGAAGTTTCAACAGTATAGTTCTTATAGTTTCGGAGAAAAGTGACTGTGACATACGGACGGACAGACAGACAGACAGACGGACAGACAGACAGACAGACGGACAGACAGACAGACAGACATGACGAATCTATAAGGGTTCCGTTTTTGCCATTTGGCTACGGAACCCTAAAAAGGTTAAAAGTTGGAAACCGAGCGACACTAAGTAGGTTATACAATCTCCGTGCCGAACGGTACCTAGGTACTAAGTATATCAATGAGCGCAAGACGGCGCGGCGCGGGTGAGCATGTTTTTGTACGGACAAACAGGTAACTTAACAAGCTTATAACTTTATGATTTTTCATGATACAGTTTTGAAATTTTGTACATAGATTCTTTACATAAAAATACTAGACACATGTTTCGTGTTTCGCATATACTAAAAATAATGTTGTATAGTTATCGTCTGTAGCATGAAATTGAACCTTACATGTTGTAACCTCTGTTATTTACGATTAATATGTAAATTACCTCACTTAAATATAGTATTATTTAATAGAATATTAAACTCGTAGAGAATGTGGAAGGTACCAAGAGCAAAAAATCATAAGATATCGTTAAAACCATAAACCGAAACGTAGTCATTTCCAAAATAAATTTAATTATTTGGAAAATAATTCTACTTTTTATAGTATCTTGTTCTTTTGGGAATTCTAGAGAAAATTATGCTTATGTAGCGAGATTTGCTATTTTTGTAAGTATATTATATTGGAACTATTCATATAGATAAATTTAGAAGCACCAATTGTATACAAAAAATACCAATTACCTCATTTCTGATATCTACTTGTTCTAAAGTAAAATCAAAAACAACATGTGTGCATCGAAAACTAACTCTAAAAATTCAAAGAACTTCGGAACAGTCCAGTACATCATTTCTACTTACCAGGTTATGCTTCACGAAGCTCAAGCTGCTGCTGCTGGCGATCGAGATCAAAGGTGAGGAGGGAGCTGACAGCAAGATATCTATCAACCCGCGCAGTGCCAAGATACACGCCAACACACAGGGATTCTTTATCGCACAGTCCGCTGATGAGGTTAAAAGGTTAGGCTCATCTGCTTTATTTTCATCTTGAATTGTAAAATGCTGGTAGTCTGGTATTTCTTCGCCTGGTCAGTGCAAGAAACTTAGCTCCTGGTAAATAGCATCTTTACAAAAACAAGAATGCTCTCTTCTGGCTAGCATACTACAGTCGTTGACCACTTTCTTCAATTTTAACTTATGTTGCCAAATGTAGTGTCAGTTTTGTCTCCATAGAACTTACTTCAACTATTATCATTCCAGAGCTTGGTATTATTGCAAGGCCTGCCACGAGGACATCAAAGACGAAACGCTCATCAAGAAGTGCAAATGCAAAAACTGTAAGATCACTGTATTGCTATCATTACTAATACATTACCAAACTTAGCGAGACAATCTGTACAGAATTCTCTACAAACAATAATTTAAGCTAACTTCTTAACTTTGTACTATTCTGTGACATTCTTTCTGGAAATGTTTAATGTTGTAATGAACTGTGTCCCGTTATATGTGTGTCACTTACACAAGTGTGAGCACAAGATGTTCGCCGTACACGTAGGCAGTAGGCAGGAGCCCTGGTGGCGCCGTCGACACAGACTCGCTCGACCTCACACTGTTTTCTTTCTATTTGTGCGACATTAATGAATATATTGTTCGGCTAAACTTTTAGTGACCGCGCACCAGCGGAAGGTTGGAGCCGACATAGGTAACTTGCACCACACCTAACCTCACAACTTGACGTTTTCCGATATTTATTTTTCGTGTCTATAATTTTGTTGAGTTGCTTTAGTGGTGTTGCGTCCGTACCTCACTGACTGGATCGGCTGCAAGGCATTATCTTGACCCGTGCTCGTTCACACCCTATAATTTAGCGATCATTGTGTATGTCCGCTCGCTCGTGAATGGATTCCGCCACAAGATGAAGCACTCCGACACTTCACCATTTTTGTGCCTTTTGAGATATTACTCGCTCTGTTTCTGTATCAATTGAGAGGATTTAGTGCATCATACAATACCGCTTAACATTCACATACCTAATCAGGACCTTTACATAGACAAATATCACACAGCAGTCACTTGTCAAAATTATATCAGGACACGCAGTGCGGTGCGAATCAACGAGAGTTGAAGACATTGCTATGATGCACTTCTGAGCCCAGCACAGACAGTACAATGCATGTAAACATTAATATATGTAGAACTAAATATCGCAAACTGCAAGTGCACCGTCATGTCCCCGAACACTTAGATATAATAATATAAAATATGAATCCACGAAAGCATGTCTCAGAACGAAAGGAGTGAAGATCTCAAACTGCTGATAAAATTGCCCATCGAAAGTGAGCTTTGGAGGACAAAGACTTATGACGACAGTTCCGGCTTGTCTGTGCTAATGACTGCGACAGTGACTAACACAGGGAGGAAACTAAATACAGTCACGACCCATTACATTCATCCACGCTTTTGACAGAATCAAATTCTACCGCTCCGACATCCAGCTTCAATGCACAGAATTTGATTCTAACAAACCCATATCACAAATTAAATCATACATGTTAGGAGCGTATTGTCAGTGTTTGGATTTTTACAGATGTTGGAATGATGATGATGCAGACTGGGATGGTGAAACAAAGTGTAAATACGTACCGTGCTTGCCTCGACGGTACGGAAACGAAATGACAAATATACCGTATTACCGTACCTTACACACGTATAGTTTGTTTGCATCAACTAACCATTGCTATGGACGAATTGAAACTGGGCTACAATATACCTATGCTAATACACGAAAAAACGACACACGCAACTAGTATAGAGCAGCTAGGCTAAGACACTATATTAACTACAGCTCGCTTAATAAAAGAAAGATATACTTAGGTAGAGAGTATTTCAGAATAAACACTATTCACGTCTGCAACCCCAATAGGTGAACTGACTTTTATTACTAGCCAGCCCAAACTGAGTCTATCCATATTAATATGATGTTTTCCAAGTCTTTGCCAAAGATTCCAGTTTGGGCAGCAGTAATGAGGAGTCAAACATACAGCGTCGTCATCAACTACTTCCTACTCAGAGATAACTATCAGCTTTGCATCTCTGTCTGCATTAAGATCTATTATTTGCGTATCTTCTGTAACACCCACGATTTAAAACAGGTTAAAATGGATTGTGTAACAAGTGAGCTAAACGTATTGTTTCTCGGTTCAGTGGCTACGTTCAGGAAGGGCGTACGAGCCGTCCAGATGGTTGGCAGGGCAAGTACGTACCTCAATGTTAAGATTCAGTGTACATGTCAATGTGATGTTTTATACGCGACATGTGGGGCGGGTGACTCCCGGCCACCGATCGCATAGCAAACGTGTCCTGTTTATCATTGTCTTGTCTTATACGTTTCTATATGTGCATTTATACAGCAGTTAGATGTTTGCCTCTCTATTAGCCGATATTTAAAACATCGAGAGACATTATGTGATGTCGTTTATTTATTTTGGTGTTGTTGTTATTATATTATTATATCTCAAAATATTTTTCTAGGAGTATTTTGATCCCTGATTTTCTGCATCGACATAGTCCCTCTGATATTGATGTTGTGAAGTAATAGATTTTACAAGAAGTTAATTTGTAATTTATTTTTGCTTTAAAAGTTGAAAAGATGATTTAATGATCCCCTGCATAGGGAACGTTTAGATGCTCCCGCCTCGATAGAACCGCGAGGACTCAGCAGTGGTTAGCTGCTGCGTCCGATCTGCCGAACGATTTGGTATAATCGCCTTACTGTTATCACATCCCTGTAATATTTACGATTCTGTAATTTAATTTGAGCCATCAGTTCTTAGTACGCTCAACGCCATTTTAATCACTACATATTTTCATACCCTCATACCCTTTGCATTACTCATGGTAATATCTAGGGTTTTAAATTCATTTACTTAATTCAAGATGTGGAACATAATATTATAGCACGTAGAGCTTGTCTAATAGTTAGTTACTTTCGTTTTGTGTGTCGTTTGTATTCGTAGCTTTATGTTTGTTGCATGTGTGGTGGTAGGTATGTTATGTTAACTGTAGCATTAATTAGTTGTGACTATAACTTTGATTTTTTAATAAGTAATTTGAGTGTGTATCGGTTTCATCTTCAGCTTTCTTTGGAGCTTCTCTCTGGACGTACACGTACCATAACTTTGTTCTAACTTTTTTTATCTGACACTATAGATTCCAAACACGTATTATATTAATCTTTACGTTCCAATATTTAAAACGCTAATTGCTTTCAATATACTTGACAAGATGAAACCGATTTTTGTAATATTGAAGTGATCTGAGTCAATATGGACAGACCTGGCCACACGCTGTACTATATCGCGATGTGCTGTAGGAACTGTATTTACTGAGTGGAGTGGAATGCGAACTTGTGCTGATGTTTTGCAGATGATCACCATCCTCCCCCCACCTTCACGCCGCCAGAGTTGCCCAAGAAGGTCCATGTTCGAGGTACATCTCAGGCTCCGAGCCGAGTGTTTTTTTTTTCGTTTATTCTTTTAATCATCGGCCCACTGAACCATTTGACCGGCAATATGCTTCGTCCTGGGTTACCGGAAGGTACCGTGCACCTAGTTGCTTTGTCACGCATTATCTCATAGCGAGCACTGACAACTGGCGGGATGCCGCGGGGTTATGCGCTTCTCTCGCATGTACCCGCCTGGACTGTAGTGACACGACCCGCTGCCGCTCCGCCGAGCGGTAGTTCTAAACTAACAGCCTTACACTAAATTTCACTAAAGTTTCCCGACTAACAAAATTGTAATGAACACGAATCAAACTCATTTTGTTTTTATTTTACTTTTGCATTCACTATTTCAATGAGTAATGAGTCAACGACGATTGAATTGTTTCCATCGATCTGTGCTTCTTGGTAAACTCTAAAGCGGATGTATTATCATTTGTGGTTTGTACCCCTCTGCCGCGCATTGCAAATATTCATGGCATTGCATTTATTTGTCTGAATGATTAAATACCTACCATGTTAATTAAAAGAGTTGCCAATTCATGGATAATATTATGTACTAGTATGACACTATTCGATTGTAATGCAGATTAAGGATACAGCGGCTGCAGCCGCCCTGATTAATTTACAATTTGAATGATAGCTTAAAACCCTTAATTTTCCGAATTGAAAACATAGATCTGCTTATATTAAATCAATTTTGTCCAAAATTGGCAACGCTAAAGTGAATGCTATGTGGGTACATCTATGCTTTTGTTGTAGAATATTGATTACAAATACCTACATAAGTAATTATATTATAATTGAACCCAAGTAATAAGTAATCAAATAAAAAAAATTTTATTCAAATAGATTTTTAAATAAATTCATTACCTTCAAATTTAGATTCCTTTAGAATAACTTTAGAAAAAAAATGCAATATTTAAAGTAAATTAAAATCAAAACTCACGAGCTTTGCTTTTACAATATCATTGCGTAACATTTTTGCGTAAATTGTTCTTATTATCTTTCAGGCGAAATTGCGAGGGAAAGAGGGGAGGATACTAGTTGTAAGTACCTGCAATATATATACTCCATTATCCCAGAGTTCATCATTAACAAATACATTAAAAGATTATAACCTATCACAGAGTATTGTATTATTTTTTATTGTATCTAGCACCACTGAACTTGTGAGCTCTCATCTACAGTGTTTAAATTATTTAAACTTTCAAAATTGATTCATCAATGATAGGTACACTACCCACACACACATACTACTCAGATTGTTTTGAGACATTATCGTTAGTCTTTATGTTAATCATGGAAGCGGTGATATGGCCGGAAGCCACACTAAAAAAATCTAGAAACCACACAACCACCTTTTCAACAACAAACGATGCTATGGTCTGAACATCTGAACCAACAAAGAGAAACCTGAGGCCACAGGTTTGCCAAAACGAAATTCCCAATAATTAAGAAATAACCTACCTCTGTCGCCATCAATGACAGAAGACTATCGTACCGGGGCGCTAATAGCGCTACAAGTTTATTTTAGCGCGTGGCCAAAATCGGAACTAAAGCCGCCATCTTGTTTTTTGAATACATTTCAAGTGACATTTCTCAAAACGATTGCACAAAGCAAAGAGCGCATTATATTGTAGTCTTTAGCAAAGAGTATAGTAAGCACAAAGGCTTACCAACAGCAGCCCTCAGTCAACGTCATTGAAGCGCTAAAAGATCCTTGTTGTATGACATATCGAACATTAGAAAGAGATTGTCACGGAGGTATCATGACAGAGACAATGCTCCAAAACACAATGTATCATTTTTATGGCCGTTTATCTTACCTACAGATAAATGAAACAAGAAACTGATCAAGGTTTTCTTCCTCTAGTAATAAATCGCAATCACCGGAACGCAGCGCCGACAACGCTGTTGTCGCCAATGGCGAATCAGCTGATGAATACCACCACCACAAGACAAGTCAACAAGGTCAAACCCAACGTCAACAGGGCCCCGCCAGATACGTGAGTCTACCACAGAAACAATACTTATATCGTTTTAATTATTAAATGTTAACGAGTGGTGGTACATGGTGTAGCTTAGAGTATATCAGTTGGTGTTACGAACTCATGATAGAATTTCAGAAGTTGAATCAAAATACATTTCTGTCTTTGGGAATCTGTTTTCTTATTCCTTTTCATACACATGAGAGAATTAGTGTTGAAGAATCATTTTCTGTCTATGATCTGTCTCTTGAAACAAAAGATCTTCTTTCAGTCATGTATCATCACTCCCAGTTAAATAACGCTATAATTGGAGCTTTCTCTGGAGCCAAGCAACACAATCCGTGTATTAACTTAACTAAGTCTAATATTTTGATCTTGTCGACATCGTGCATCGGCTTCAAAAGTTATAGAAACCAGCCGATCTGAACTCCAAAACATGGTCCAACTTATAAATATTTAAATTAAAATAATGAATCTAAATACATTCCATAAAGTCTCTTCTTCTATCCTTGATTTCTCTTTCTATCGCGGCTTGTTATTCGAGTATTTTATTTTAGCACGACGTGCACAAAGCACTAAATTGATACTACTACCTGTTTGCACATTTATTTACCTAAAAAAAAGAAACGGAGACGACTCTTTAAACCTGTGTTACAGGAATCCCCAGGATCAAGATACCAATTACCAGGCCTATCACCTTGCCTACGAAGTGAAAAAACTCATGTAATTGAAAATTATTCAGCTAGATCATTTTATTATCAGTAGTTTTGATATTTGCAAAGTAATTGAATTCTTTTACACGAGTTAAGTCAGCCATGTGTCAATGTTGCCTACATTGGGTGTGTATTGCACGGTCCTCGGACTTAGCAGTGCAGACGACTGCGCAGACTTTTCTCGATTAAGTTCGTAGAGTAGTGCTTGCCTCACTAGTCAAATATTTTAGTGCGAATACGTTAGGAGTTTATTTTTAATATTGTACCGTGTACTGCACTTGGATTCCGCACGACACACAACTACAGCATGTTTATGTCACTATATGTTTATACACATTTAAATATTTTTGTCTGCGATGCGCATTCCTGTACAAAAAGTAGTTTAGATATTGTTGTGTTCAATACCTAGAACGCAATCAGTAGCTTCAGATTGCATCACTTGTAAAATAAATAACACTCACAAATAACATGATTTATCTCAAGAATCCAATATTAAATCAATTGAGGCAAAAGTTCTACTGCCCCAGAAACCACTGTAGTGAATTAGAAGCTATCTTCTGTAGTGGCTATTCTTATTTCTTCATATTCCCCATTCCTAGTAACAATGATCTAACTTTTAGCCCGTAAACTTTCAATTCCCTCTACTAGATTAAATTGGGAACAATAAACAAAAACTATAAAATCATGTACATAAACACATTTTGTTTAGACGCACGAAAGCTAAAATTGATGGAAACCTTTACTGAGATCTAACTTTTGTACAGGCCAACGAGTAGAAGCAGTGGTGGTAATCAAAACAGCAATGGCGTCAGTCTACCTGCGGGCTTGGCTGACGACCAGTCGAAAGATTTCGACTTCGAAAAGACTGAAATGAAATACGACTCCACTGGGATGTTCCATTGGAGCCCCGCAAGGAACTTGGAAGATTGTATATTAGTAAGTAGATAACTAATGTTTTATTTGTGTCTATTCCAATATGATCTTCAGTCCATCTAACATCATCCAATATTCAATCTCAACAAACATTTCTATTTTACAGGACAGGAACCAAGCGGCCATGACAGTTCTGAACGGACACGTGGTAGTGTGTTTGTTCGCGGACCCTGACTCTCCACTCATCGGGCTTCGGAACCTGGTGATGCCGCTAAGAGCCTCCAACTTCCACTACCACGAGCTCAAGCACGTGGTCATCGTGGGGAGCGTCGACTATATTAGAAGAGAATGGAAGATGTTGCAGAATCTACCCAAGATTTCTGTTTTGAATGTGAGGAACGCTATTTGGACTCGTTATTGTCATCTTCATCCGATTCAACATGTGACAATTTTACCACGTACTAGATTTATTTCATAACCAACATTACTATCTGTTTCTGAGTGTTTTGAATCAATTGTTTTCTTCCTCAGGGTTCACCGCTAAGCCGGGCCGACTTGCGTGCAGTTAATGTGAACTTGTGTGACATGTGCTGCATCCTATCAGCGAAGGTGCCATCCAACGATGATCCTACGCTGGCAGACAAGGAAGCTATCTTGGCTTCGTTGAACATCAAGGCTATGACGTTCGACGACACGATAGGGGTGCTGAGTGCAGGAGTGGGGACGAATGGGAACAGTACGGCGCCGCCGCCGCCTGGACAGCCGCCGGCGCCAGTACTGCTGCAGAGACGGGGCTCCGTGTATGGTGCCAATGTGCCTATGATTACTGGTGAGTTTGTCTTCTTACGCCTTTTTATCTGGCTCACAGTGACGCTGAGCAGCTTTATCTTCTTACTTGTGAAGAGTACCAAATGAGAAAGAGACGAAACAGTAGGTAATTCAATTGTAATTTCAGTATAATCAAACGGACGGGTTGACCATCTCCATTTTCACAATGACTCAGTTTCATAAACTTGTCTCCTGCAGAGTTGGTGAACGACAGTAACGTGCAGTTCCTGGACCAAGACGACGATGACGACCCGGACACGGAGCTGTACCTGACGCAGCCCTTCGCGTGCGGCACCGCCTTCGCCGTCAGCGTGCTTGACTCACTTATGTCCACCGTAAGTATCAATACCCCATTATAAGTGTCTGTTTTTATTAGGTCCGTTCACGTGTGTCGCGAATCAGATTGCAAGGACTCATAGATTGGACTGCACTGCAGATTTTGGTTGCTACAACTATCGTTCTACTAACGATTCTGATAAGTATAATATTTTTCTAGTGTGAAAAAAATATTGATGTGCTGTATAGCTACGATGGCTTTTTTGTAACCTGCGCCAGAATTTACTCGTCTTGAGCCTTCAAAGTAACTAATGCGTAATAATCTGTTCCAGACTTATTTCAACCAAAATGCCTTAACGCTGATCCGCTCGCTGATCACGGGCGGTGCGACGCCTGAGTTGGAGCTGATCCTGGCTGAGGGAGCCGGCCTGCGAGGCGGGTACTCCACGCCAGAGAGCTTAGCTAATAGGTAACATAAACACAGCTTCTTCGGTTACCCTTCCATATCCTGAGCTGTTGAATGTGCACATTTGCTGCAAAACTTGAGTAACCGTAGCACTTTTTGACTTCAAGATCTGTTAATTTCTTCTTGTCAAGTTCGGGCGTTATTATGTGCCAAAATATGTGTTTGTTCTCAGGGACCGGTGTAGAGTGGGTCAGATCTCGTTGTACGACGGCCCGCTGGCGCAGTTCGGCGAGGCCGGCAAGTACGGCGACTTGTTTGTTGCCGCGCTCAGCACCTACGGGATGCTGTGTATCGGACTCTACCGGTTCCGAGATACGTCCTCCTCGTGTGATGCCAGCAGCAAGCGATACGTCATCACAAACCCGCCTGATGACTTCTCACTGTTGCCTACCGACCAGGTGATTATGTTCTCATTGTTGTATATTGAAGACTCAGATTTCATATTTAGTCACGGGCCCCACTCCTCCTCCTGTTCCCTCTCTCTTTGGTAATATTCAGTATACTCGCAAAATGTTTAGAATCTGATAAGTTCAAACTCAACCTCAAAGCATTTATTCCAATTAAACAATTTACAGGCATTATTGAATTGTAATGGAGTCGATCGCTCTGAAAGATGAAATTGTCTATTGCAAAGCGTTAGGGAAAGGTTCCTATGGAGAAGGACGGGCAAGAAACTCCATGCACACTCTTATAAGTCAGAATTTTCCCGGGAACTACTTGAAAATGTTGTTATCTGTGTGTGCAGGTGTTCGTGCTGATGCAGTTCGACCCGGGCGTGGAGTACCGCTCGTCGCGGCGCGCGGCGGCGGGTTCGGGCGGCAAGGACGACGCCTCCTGACTATTGCTGTGCAGCGCCCTCACGGACGGGCCCTACTCCTACATCTAGGCTGTAGGCTCCCACTCCGACAATCCTGCCCCCCCCCCCGCCCCACAATGGGACGCGCACGCCGCGCCACGTGGCGTGACGCGTGGCGTGGCGCGGCGTGGAACGCATCCGTCCCTGACTAACCCCGAAGCATCACTCCCGCACTCTTAATTCGACTCTCGGGTAAACGTCCACGTATTACTAGATTTTGTCCTGACTTATTTAGTCGTGAATGGGAGTGCTGCTACCTCCACTGCCCCATTTTATTTTAATTTTGTCAACTGTATGTGTTAGTATTCTAAGTTGAACACTTCCTGCACAGCAATCTACACTCCTCAAACGCACTCTTGTATAGACTAGCAATCGTCTGTTTAGCTGTATCTATATACTAAAACTAAAAGCAATAATATAACGAAAACTTAATATTAAAAACTTATGGATATAGACTCCTATAGCGACTGGTCTCGCAGTCTATAGCACCTCCATCAGTTCAGAACAATAACTGGATCTTATAAGTCACGAGAAAGGCAGTCTGTAGGAGCCACAACAGAGGATAGTTTTAATCAAGCTGCTAACAAGGCAGAATTTATAGAAAGCGCTTTAAGAATATATAAAAGCTTTCGATGTCTAGGATATAACTTTAGACAGAGTTCAGTAAAACGCTGTTGTTAACGAGTATATATATTTTAAAGGTTCGAACGTAATTTAAGGCAACAGTAGAGAGTTGGAAATTGAAATGTTATGGCTCATCACACCAGTTGTATATATCCGTGTTGACTGGTAGTATACCGCTGATATTAGAACTTTTTACGAGGCAGTTCCTTATTAACAACATGGGCTCCCAATGTGTTGCAAACCTATCGCGAGAGCGGCAGATTTACAACAGATCGCACACTGAGAGACGTCAGGTAGGAAGCTGTGACTACCTCCTAAGTACTGACTACAGCGGTACACACTGCACGTTTGACTCACAATAAAATATTGT
Organism: Mesoligia furuncula; assembly: GCA_916614155.1. NCBI lineage: Eukaryota > Metazoa > Arthropoda > Insecta > Lepidoptera > Noctuidae > Mesoligia > Mesoligia furuncula. Next base: position 25,857,886 of record OU744798.1, on the reverse strand, counting down.
CACAATTGCTAAACAACGATTTTCAATATTTCAATAATTTTAACTCATATTATACGGTGGTGGTTTAGTTATAGGCTTGTTTATAAAGGTGTTGGAGATTACATACACACATGCATACACATTATCGGCTGAGTCCTGACACACCTCTTTTCTTCCTACAACAGTAGTTCTTGGTCCCAGGAAGTATCGAATACAGTGAGTTTAACTATTCAGGAGCTACGATTGGATCGAAATGGATGAGTCTAAAATTTTATAACTGGTTCCAATATAAAAATCAAAGAACCACTGTTGTAACATTGGATATCAAAATATTCGCGTTGAACAACTTCTGGCAGTTTCTTCAACAAGCTGTTATCAATTTCTTTAAAAAGACAATTTCATCCGCTGTCTTTGATTAACTAAAATCTTCTTCTATTGTTTCCAAAGGTCTCTTCAATTATTTATAAGCAATGCTCAAGAAAAAGGAACCTATTAAACTTTTAATTGCATGTTGGTTTCACGTGTAAATGGACATAGGTGTAGGCTATCGCTTTTCTTAGAATATCCATTCCTTATTCTGTAGTTTTTTTTCTGTCACGTTTCACGTAATTAAGTGCTATTTTTAAAGCTGAAGTATAGACATATTATAAGCATTTAATGTTATTCATCGACTGATTGTTAAGCACATCATATCATCATCGTTACTTTGTGATTAAACGAAGTTATTTTTAGTCATTATTTTTTTAAGTTTTTAGATGTTTAATTTTTTTTCTATGGATTCACATTGAATTCTTTATTTAGTTTTAAGACACTGCCATATTCAAATTGCACGTATGGTAGTAGTATGCATACAGTTCCATTGCTCATTGTTTATCTTCTTTTTTATTAAATCTTTATATTACTAAGGTTAGACTACTAGTTGAATATTTTCATGCAGAATCGAATACATCTTTCCATAAACTTGAGAAAGTAAACAAACTTATACGACGCGTTTTTCATCTTCAAATCTGCATAAAAATATGCTCAACTGTTACAAGAACATAGTAACTTCCAGCCTCACCTAATAGTACCACGTTTTTGTTTTATTTTTTATTTTAATAAAATTATATTATGCAATTTTTTTTATTTTTGTTTTCTTTTATTTTTTTCCTGATATTTGGCGGGGGGATTGTCAAAGTGGACGTGAAACATGGCGCTGCACATGAAATATAAATGAACTGAAATAATTTATAAACTACGAAACGATGCCATTGCGAGATTAGTTCAAATTCGAAGATGGTTTTTGTTTGCGAGGGACACCGAGTGCGAAGTGTAATTTTGCTGTAAATGTGTGATATTATTTTCGAATCGTTGTTAAAATAGATAGGCTTCTGAAGCCTGCGATGTATTTAGTGTTAACTCCGGGTGCTTTGACGATTGTGGACTCTCATAGTTTACTATGTTGATTGTATTAGATAAGATGCTCTAGCCGGCTGCACTCGCCTCGCGATCACCAACACCAGGCATTCGGCAGTGCAGCTGGTTAGAGCTCCTTTTTTAGAATTTATTAGGCATTAGTTAACATTGCCTCACCAATTAGATTCATTACAGAACGTCGAATAGTACCTAATACAACGTAATGCAATAATTATTACTAAACTACAAGATGTTTGATGAATATATAAGGTATGAGTACCCCACGAAGCCCGCTACGCGTCGCACGCACGCAAAAGCACTAAATTAATTTATATTAATACCTAATAATTAATAAATACCTCAATTTTACTGATAGTAAGTATTTGAAAGTATTTAAAGTTTTATCAAACATCCTGTACATAGATATCTTTATCACAATCATATAGATATCATTCATTTGAATAGAATAGGCAAAACCGGCCTTAACTACAGTACAGATCATAGGTTAATGTGGAAACTTTCACCAATATTCGAATGTGTGCTCTTGTACTGAATATTCGATATTGTGTCTTCAAGAATATTCCAAAGTATGCGCTCTACGGATACTCGAACATGACGTGTGTAAAGTCCTGAGTATTCCACCTGTGCTCACTTCGGTCCAATAACGGAAACAGCACAGCTACCCTAGGTCGTAAAGGAATTGAATGCAAACATACTGCCATATTTTTGTAAAGTCACTACGTTATCCATAGAGCAAAGTACCCGAACGAAAAAGTACAAAAATGAGGCCCTGGTGCCTGTAATGAACGAAGATTCCTGCGACATAATGTTTAAAAATATAAAGTGTATTACTATTACTCCAAATTACAAATTGTACTTTATTAGCACACTCGTATCTGTGCTAAATGAAAATTACCTTTAAGTATGCAAGGGGCTAATAAAAAAAATACTCAATTATAATATAACACATAATAAACCACCGGGCGTAAAGAAAATTGTAAAGTTTATGAGATGGTTGTGCACGATAGAATATTATTTATGTAATTAAAACTAATCGGTCTGTCCAAAATATTTAATTAAAATGATCATATTGGCTTATTTGGCCGAGTAGGCATCGCCAATATGTCTGCCAAGGTAGGGGGCGAGTCGGGCGCCGGCGACGGGGCGACGGGGCGACTTACTGACACCGCACACAGCCGAGTATAGTGGGATAGTTGTAATTTGAGCTTGATATATCGGTAAGTAGTGACCTATGCATGGAGCCCTAGCCAAACTAGGTACCTAATATTTAGAGTACCGCCGCGAGCTGCATTCGACACTCAATTTTTAAAGTTTTTAGCTAGAATGTTGTAAATAGTCAAATGTAATTTTGTATGTTACATAAGAATTTTTCAATATACGTCTCCTTTGCATTAAAATAGAAGGCTACGGTTACATTAAAAAGTTTATATTCAAATACTATCGTGTGTAGTTTGTTGTGAATTAGGCTTCGATGTCACTGTATGCTAGTTAGGTATAGAGTTCGGACGTCTCATTGTAAAAATGTAAAATACACGCTATTGATTTGGGATTAAAATATGAATGTTAAATAAGTATTAATATTAAATGACGATTTTTCCTTTAATATTTTTATACAGCATTACAATATATTTATCGCAATTAAAAGTTTATAGAGGTGGGTCAGTGTGCAATTTAAAAAATAAAAATAGTGTTTAAAATTGTATAATCGCCTTAACGAGAGAGAATATAGCTGAGTCCTTCTGCGTGTGTTTGCTTGACGTCTAATGTTACCATTATTGTTTATGTGCAATGTGTATGTACCGAATGTACCGTGTGCATGTTCTCGACGAAACTTGTTGCTAGGAGATACTTAGTGGCCGAACTATCGTAAGGTGTCGCTGGTGGCGCCGACGAACGCGCGCTTGCCATGCGATCACGTTATAATCAAAACGCGATTATAATTTATTATTAAACAGGAGTAAATTAAAATATTACATTGTTTGACGAAGCAGGATTTATTGAACGTAAGCGGATGTAACTTATGAAAATAAATAAAATAACGGTACGTTGGATGTTGGTGAAAATATTTTAATTCACTTCTGTAACATATTTATCACACAAATTGTCACTGTTAGTTTGTTTTATGCAATATTTTATTAGATAATAACGCAATTTATATTTAAAACCAGATTTATACGACAATTTGACGTGCGCGAGTATTTAGTGGTGGTGATCTAATCGTCTTAGCTCTTCGGATTAGAATAAAATGTATGGGATCTCGACAAATGGCACGAAAACAACATTTCTTACATTGTAATTAAAATATAACTTTGCAAAGCATGTGTCCACTGAAGTGTAGATGGAAAAATATTAATTGGCTCTATAACTTCCTTCAACTAATATAATAAATAGACTTAAACATTGGATTTTTAGTTTTGAACCCTTTTAGTGAGTCCGAAAGTCGGTAACGTTCTGAAACTCACTTTATCAGTGTACATATAAAACTCGCGAGGAAAATTATGTGCATACATTAATTCCAATATGTATGATTGGTAAAAAAAACTAGCAAAACATTTCATCGACAGCCGTCAGTGGGCACATGCTTCGGCTACATGAAGCGAGACGAAGGTACTTAATTTAGATATTTCCGCCCCTGAAATTTCTCTCTACGATTCAACGATATCTTACAATCTACGAAATCACTTACTAGATCGATAATTATACAAAAAAAAACACTAACTAAAAAAATGCCTACTAAGCATACTTAGTAAATCCATGTTCTGTGTGCATTAAATTCTAGAATTAACAACATTGTTGACTATTGCTAATAGCTTGAGGTTGTTATCGTTTTTAGAACGGACAAGGTGAATTTTTCATGTATTATATATACGTATATATAAATCTTACGCTCTATAACGAATGTTCGCTAGACCCTTTTTGTAAGCTGACGCCATCTAACGTGTTGTTACACTAGTCCTCTCTTATTAAAGTAGTATCAATATATTAATGATGGCTGTGAGATAAAATATTGTAACAATTTAAATTTATATTGTGTAAATGAAGAAGATTTAAAATAGCAACATAACTGAATGCTGTACCGCAACGAGTCTGGTCGCAAACTATGGGTTTCTCTGTCCTTTTATCAGATTGGTTTTCATTTAAACCTTTGTTCGTGCATATGGTTTGAATTTGAACCAAGTGTTATTGATCCCTGATAATCGGGCCTGAATTATTTTGGCACTGTATAATCATGCATGACATAGTTACTATGCAAGGTATAGTATGGTAGATCTTTATTTCAAGTTTATGGTTAAATGGTAAGTAAAAACCAGATACTTATGCATATTCCTTTTTTTTCTTAGATCAGTAAATTTAACAGGCATAACATGACAAACATAACATATATCAACAATCTAACAAGTAATAATATGTCCATGATAACTAATACTTACATGCATCCTACACAGTGCCAAATAAAAACAAATTAAACGTTTTGATAATTTTGGCGCAAAATACGCCTCAATACAACGGGTTGCCAAATTAAGAAAATTCTAAAAATTACCCTTATTTTCCAATCTAAATTTAATGGAAATGATAAGAAAATCGATAAATGACTTTAGGAGTTTTCCAATAATTATACAAAATTAATAAAATTTTGCGAAATCAATTGGTTTATATTTTTAATGGCAACCCAAAAATCAAGCTCACAGCTTTCTCCGCAGTTGCTCAAATTCTCAGCATAATAACCCCATGTTTCACCGCTTCTAGGTAACCATTTACAAACCACCATATGACATATGATGTTACACATCCCATGGACTCGGGCGACATTTTGTGCACCTACCTAAACAAGATGGCGCCCACCACGGGCCATGTAACATTATCAGACTGTTCGAAATGTATCACACCACGAAAACAAATTATTTAATATTGTTGATGTTGATTGTTAATAAAATGCAAATAATGTAAATATCAAAATAAATTCTGTATTTGTATTTGAATATTTCGTTTTACTGATACCCTGGTAATTTCCTTCTAAAATGTTTGCATAATATCACACTTAGATGAAATCAAATGGACGAAGAGTAGCATCCACCAATTCCAGAAACTTGGTTTCCAAGAATTTTCAAACTTGAAAATCGCCCAATCATGGAGCCTGAAGACCCGACCAATTTCAAAAGCTAATCAAACCCAGACCTAGGGAAGTGGTTCATAAAAACACAAGGTACTTTATAAAGAAAATATATATTCATAATGTGGCATAGCATTCAATCTCAAGTAGTACGAACCAAATATTTATGTACACACAGCTCCATTAAGTGGTTACCCCCCAAAAGACATGTGCGTTCAAATCCGTGATAGGCCCAAGTTGTTTTTTGTATTTTGCAAAAACATTTTATTTTAATTAATGTATTGTTTTAGTGAATAAATAAGTTTAATTTAGTATTTATTTTTTTAAATTCTGTTTTTATTATTGTTTTTTCAATAAAACGTTAATACTTTTATTATTGCGAAAGCGACAAGCAATAATGGGGTTAACATTTGCGATGATTTATTCATCGTCTAAATAGACTGGTGGTTTCAAGACCGCTTGCCGTTCCTATGACTGGAAGTTCAAATCCTAGGCACGAAATGTGCTTTTTGTTCATTATATTATTTTAATATATTTTTCTATTTTGTTTTTGTAATTATTTATAAAGAATTTAAAAATCAAGAAAAATAAAATACTTTAATAATCATTTAAAAATATTTATTAAAACTATAATCTTATTTTACAACAAAGATTTATATTTTGATTTGATAATTTTATTTACAGATATCATAATATACATATTTTGACACAAATGGGTCCCTAGACAAGTCTTAGTGGCATCCTATTAACGCAAACGATAAAATAGAAAGCGGCAGAAATATTTTAGATTGACATAAGCTAACGAAATGTCACGTGACCTGTCATGTCGCCTCAGCATACAAATTTGACATTTGACATTCTGACAAGCGACCCCGAAAGACAAGTTTTGAAGCGTTTGCAACTTGTCTAGGACCGTTGTTGTCAAACGTTGTAGTTATAACTTGAGTTGAGGGTATGGATTAATTTTATAAAGACAACGTAAGTAAAATTAATGGATACCCTCAAATTATAACATATATCGATTAGACAGGGACCTAAACATAAAATGACTCGGATGATAGTAGATAACAATTTCATCGCAATTCATACAGATAGGCTCGCTGGCTAGTTCGTCAAACTGCCGGTATGAGTATGACAACGTTCGGTGATGCGATGGTTCGAATCCGAGTCGAAACAATGAACTCTGTTTGAAGTATTCTTTAAATTATTCGTAAGGAATTCAATGTAAAACTTGAGGGGTTAGCACATACTGACGCTGTGTGTACACTACAAAATTGTGCTTTACAACACAAGAATTAATCACAAATACATTTTATACCTCTACAGACTAGTAAACAGACTAGAAATTAATAATAACAAAAGTACCCTACTTACCTTCCGTCGGTGAGATTATTATACAAAAATAGTGAACTTTGTATATGTACAACATTTGGTGACAATATGTGGCTTTATCAACAATTCCATAAATTAAATAAGCTGTAAATAAATAATAGACATACCTGACTGACATAAGTATTGCATAACATATATTTAATATGCATTTAACATTACAATCCAAGAGTTCTGCCTTCTCACCGTCACATCAAAATGTCGGCCTTATATAACAGAGATAAGGTTCATTTCAGTACTAAGAGCAGTAAATTGTAGAACTAATAAAACAAAAATCAATAAGACAAAAATCTCTATCACAAATTTGTAGGAATGAAGTGTTGGAATCGTTTTGCCTCCAGTACCACATCATAAGAACACTTTCAAAATCACAATCTTGGTTAGTGATTGTGTTGAAGTTAATTAAATCAAGATTGTAATTTAATTAACTTCAATGTTAAAGCATACTAACTTCTAAACACACTAAGTCGAAATCTAATATAATATTGAACGTGATTACAATGACTTAATGTTGCCTTTAGATCAGACATATAACACTCATTGTTGAGATTCTAACACCCCGCAATCAAAATATAAAATTTTTGGTACCAAAAACTCTGAATTTATTAGTTGAGATACAAGAGGTTTACAAATGAGTCAGTTATATTTCACCCTGTCCAACTGGAACGTACCTTTAGAAACAGACCTTCTAGTTCTAACATTATGTTTCCTAGCTGAGCCAATGGAAACTTTCTTCTTCTCTTCCTCTAAAAGCAGAGGTGGCAATGATACCTTTCTAATACTATAGTGAGATGAAATACTGTTGGGTAGCCTCGTGACGTCACTCTGCGGTATCTCAGGCGTGCTTATAGGTTCTAATCTTGCCAAATCTCTATGCCTGGCAGTAACAACTCTATTATTCATCAACGAATTTCTTTCCGACGCACTCAAAGCCATGTTCCCGTAATTTCTAGTGTCCAAAGAAACAAAAGACTTAGCACTATTTCTATCACAATTTAAAGATGAGTCTGGTCTGAGGTTCCTCATCCACCGAGAGGACGCTAGTTCAGATCTCAGAATGGACGGATTCTGTCTCTTCCTATAGGGGCTGTGAATTTGTATTGGTGTGATTTGGAGAAGGGAGCAGAACGCGTCGGGAATGTCTGTGTCGTCATTATACATGGGGTAGAAGGATACCTTTTCTCTAGACAGTCTGTGCTCGCCCAGGTCCTCTGCGACCGAGACCCTGGGTGAGTTCTGCGGCGTGACGTCAGTGCTGCTCTGCGACAGCCGCTCCTCACTCTCACTGAACTCCTCGTAGTCGCTGTAATGCATCGTGATGACCTCGTCGTGCTCCATCTGTCTGTACGACAAACGTTTTTCGGGCAATTGTATACCTTTGCCGACGATTCTGGAAATCAATAATCGCTATTTAAATATTTATATCTTGAAGGTCATGTTGCCTGTTATTAGTTTAATGTCGTGCCATGGTGAGTGTCACGGACGGTTCCTTTTAATTCGAATGACAAGACTTTATTACTATTGAGGTACCTGTAATAATAGATGTACACTATTTCACAATATTTTTTCACTGAATATAAAAACTACAAATCTTGCAATGGCAATTGACTCTGTAGATACTTTTCTATTTTTAAAGACCCACAGAAAGCCGGTTAAAAATACAAAATACACCGAAAGCGTGGTTCACTTTGATATGAATAGGTCAAAGGTACAACCACTACAGACTATTAATAATCACAACAAAGTCCGTGTTTTAATAAATAAGTTGCTGAAAATGTATGCTAAGGTCGAATTATTTTCGTTCAAATTACGGCCTTGGCCGTCTTATTTCGTAAAAACTGTGTCCTATTCTCAAAATATGTAAATTTCAAGAATTAACGTCACATTTTTATTACTACATAACGTTTAGCTATTTACAGTCGGGCTTGGGTCAGTACACCTTGCGCAAGACGAAAGAGTACATACGAGGCGCGTTCAATAATAAGTGAGAATGAGTATGTTACAGATAACTTTTATAAAATGTTTTTTTTTTCGACATAGTCACCTTTTAGTGTAATACACTAGAAAATTCTTTTTTCTAAATTATAATTCCCTTCCTAATGAACTCTTCCTCCTGAGCACCTAAAAACTGGCCAAGTGCAAGTCGGACTCGCACACGAAGGGTTCCGTGCCACAAGGCAAAAACGCCAAAAAAACATGTTTGTTGTATGGGAGCCCCCCTTAAATATTTATTTTATTTTAATTTTATTATTTATTATTAAAGTTAAAATACAACTGAGTATTTTGTGAATATTTCAAGTGCCTACCTGTTGCCATTTTTGATACCGAGCAAAAAAGGGCAAAAAAATCGCGTTTGTTGTATGGTTAAATAAATTAAATATTTAAGGGGGGCCCCTTAAATATTTAATTTATTTTGTTTTTAGTATTTGTTGTTATAGCGGCGGTTGGTTACCTACATAATTTGTGAAAATTTCAACGGTATAGCTATCGCGGTTCTTGAGATACAGCCTGGTGACAGACAGACGGACAGACGGACAGACGGACAGACGGCCAGACGGACAGACGGACAGACGGCCAGACGGACAGACGGACAGACAGCAAAGTCTTAGTAATAGGGTTCCGTTTTTACCCTTTGGGTACGGAACCCTAAAAATGCTTGTACTGCAGCGACGACTGCTTCATCATCTTCAAATTTCTGTCCTCTCAGATACTTCTTCAGACTCGAAAATAGATAGAAATCACTAGGGGCAAGGTCCAGTGAATATGGAGGATGCTCAAGTATTTTAAAGCCAGCGTCTTGAATTGTAATCATCGCAATGGTGGACTTGTGGGCGGGGCGGGGTCATCTTGATGAAACAAGACAATCTTTACAAGTTTTCATTGCCGTTTATCGTGGATTTAGTTGCGCAATTTTTTTATTTGCTATGCATATAAAGTGCCTGTGAAAGTAGCTCCAAGATCATGGTGTTCAATCATTACTAGCCCTTGACTGTCCCAGATAAGAGAGCCCATGACTTTACCGACAAAAGGAATCGCCTTGAATTTCTTAGGAGTTCGAGATGATAGTATTTTCCATGTCATAGACTGTAATTTTGTTTTGACATCGTATTGGTGAAGTCACGTTTCGTCCATTGTTATAAATCGAGCCAAAAAACGATCAGGACCTTGTTACAACAGTTCCAAAGAGCCTCTGGAAATATTCAGTCTCGTTTTTTTTTGCGCATCGGTAAGCAATGTGGGTACATACCCAACACGCGGAAACTTTTTTCATCCCCAAGCGTTCATGTAAATCTTTGTTTTTCAGCAATAAAACGTGCCGTGGCACGACCGCACGACGATCTGCTAAAACAATTTTTTCGACTTTTTTAACCACATTTGAAGTCAGCGCACTAACGTGCAACTGTGGAATACGACGGAGCATTTGCTCCAAATATATCCCGTAAATCTTTATTGAGTTCTTCCATGGTAAAATTTTTCAAGCACAGATACCAATAACCGCACGTACTTATTTTTTTTCTATTTTACCCAAAAGTCTGCAACTGACCGCAAACAAATGACATGTATTATTAAAAAAAAAAAAAAGATAATCAGTTTATTTATTTTTTAAGATCTAACAGATATTCCAGATCTACCACCCAGGAGGATTTACTTTTAATACTTTCATGGAGTTTGTATCCCATTCTCATTTTTTATTCAACGCCGCTCGTAGTAAGCGACGCCTAGACCTAATGAACTCCCACAAAAAACTATGGCTACCTACATCACAACGAAAATTTTGAAATTCTGATGTATTGATCGAAAAGCGAAAAACACAATCAAATTGAATTTGTTTCACTTGTATGCAAGAATGTGAACATTTGTCTGTCTGTATGTTTTTTCAAAAACTTGTGAACATCAGTGATTGGCTGGTCAGTGTTTTCGGAAAACAATCAAAACGTTGCACAAGTTGTTGATCAACTGCAACTACGTATAAATTATGGTGACCACCACACGATAGTATAAGAGTAGTAAGTAATGGGGTTATGCAGGGGCCGGTTCTTCGTCCACTCTAATTGCCGCCTGTGAAGAGCCGGCGCATATCTAGCAAAGCGCAGTGCAGATGTCAAAACCAAACAAATATTAACATTGCACTCCTTTAATTAAAGTCGAAAATAAAAAACTCTGACTCCACCTAAAACGCGCGCCTCGGTGCGCTTTAATGCGCTGCCACTGTCAGGCTTTCTTAAACTTTATTTCAACTAACTCAAGGGCGATATATGTTTGGCAGTGGCAACCGCGGTGGCTGCGGCTCGCCACATGTACGCCGCGCCGGCCGTAACAATGCGGTATTTAATCCATTCCATCCTCAGCACCTTGCTGACTGGCTAATGTTTTGATAATAAGCTTCTCTCTAACGTTTTTATCAATACATGAGAAAAAGATGTCCTCCCTTACCTAAGCTGTGGATGAAGCTGTCTCCATTGTTTGCACTCGTCAAGAATATTAGGCCGAGTGCACTTCTCTCCATCCTCATTGTACAGGGTCCTCTCAATGCGGTCCCACTCAGCGGCTAACGTCTTTGTGGCCTCTGCTGTGTTTCGGCGCAATGCTGACCCTGAACTACTGTCACTTTCCTCACTGTGGAAGTCTGGAGTTCCTGCAATATTATGTTAGATTGATATACTATTTGTATTTGCTCAGGGACTTTTTTGTCCGTTGTGCCATATGACAAGTATGAATGTCAATGGCTATACTACAAGAGTAGGGGAAGACCAAAGAAACGATGAGATAGACTGTTTGAATGATGATATGGTTAGAAAGGGAGCGACCACAGAGATGACAACTAACAGAATGAAGATAAATACATGTTGCGCCGACCCCAAATAAATTGGAATAAGGGCAGGAGAATTATGATGATGATGCTGTATAACTTGTTTTCTTCAACCTTATACTTATATACTTGCCCAGTTTCTAAGTTTTTAACTCAAACTTTTGAGTGTTATTGAGTAATTATTATTTTCTGAAATAAATTATTTATCGAAGGGAAAGACAGTAGAATTTTTCATTCAACTTTATCTCAAACAAATCACCTCTCTACTATTTGGCTTAGATTTTGGGATATACTGCATTATTATAGTCTGCATTATCACAATGTTTCCAGGGACCATGATCTATACTTTCGTATAGACCAAATAAGTGGGCTATCTCTTTTTCGTTAAGTCCAGCTTAATCCAATAATGCTTACTTACCATAGTTAGCAAAAATTGTAGATGTGTATTTTATTTATAGAACCATGATTTGTATCTTATTTATTGAACCTTCTGTTCTTATTAAGCCCTGTGTTACTGGAAGTTTGAAAATTGGTATTCCATCATCACAATTTCAATTGAAGAACGTTTATTGGTAGACATAGGCCCCAATAAGTTTAAACAAAACAAATTTAAACTCTTACAGAGTACCTTTCCTCATAGTTTGACTTGCAAACATTTGATTAAATTCTAAAAACCTTTACCAACCTGTCTCACTTTCTGAGAAAAAGTCTGAAAAAGGGGTCCCGGCCCTCTCCAAACTGTTCACCATGTAAGGTTGAACCTCAAATGAATAATTCAAATTCCGATTCACAAAATGACTCGTGTTTGCTGATAAAGGCGGTAGCTCCTGTCCAGAACGGTAACCAAACTTCTGCTGGTTTATATTTGGCAAACAATCGATTAGTTTACTTATATTTTTCTCCCGTGCCGATAAATAGTTTCGTGCAGACATAATCAAAACGATTTCAGGACGGATGTATGTTCTAAGCCCATAATTGTTCCTCTTTGCTACACAATTTCAAATTTGCTTCACTGTCATTTCATTTACGGATTAATTTATTGAAAACATTTATTTTGTTTGGAAATAAATCAACAACACAACAGAAGAAAATTAGAAATGTCAATAAAGTTTGACACTGACAGTGACAGTTTGACACAAAAAACGAAATCAAACATGATAGCTCGATTTAGGTTAAAAGACTGGTAACACTTTCCGGCGCGGTCCTAACGAAAGACCTTCGATCAATAATAGTATCGAAGGGAAAGACAGTAGAATTTTTCATTCAAAATCATAATACTGTCACAACCGTACTAACAATATCACGGAAAATTAAAGCGTTTACCTAGGGCAGTAGACGGCTACAACCACAATCGAGCGTTGTGGATGAAGTCTGTTTAGGTGTGGGTATGGCACACATTGAGAGCTCGTACACCACTTGTTATTTACAGTAAATCAACGTGATCTCAGCCTTATTGCTTTAATCATAAAGTTTATACAATAATCAAATAAATTTTTCACTGCGGTAGCCGAGTTTGGCTTAAAGAAATTATACGGCTGTCACCGTACTGTCATGCCATGAAGTTTTAAAATACGGTTACAGCCGTTACCGCGCACCGGAAGGTGTTAATATCAAACAAGATAATATTTACTAACAGACGTAAAATATTAATTAATAATATCTACATGTAAATAAAACATGAATTGGAGAAAGAATTTCATCAAAAGGCATCAAAAAATTCGTCCGCATCGCTGTCAAAAGAAAAGTGCCCAAAAGGCTGGCAGCATTGCCCCATTGTATGGCGATGCTGATTCTTTGGCTAACAAATAGACTGGTTCTATAATCTATCTACAAGGTATTATTGAATTAACGCAAAACTTCTTAAGAGGTCATTGTACTCATCATTATAAACAACTTTTACTATGGGACCAAACCTGAAATCGCGCAAAAAAAATCAGCTGTTCCCTACATTTTGACGAGTTATGCGAACATAAATGTAGGGAACAGCTGATTTTTTTATTTTGCGATTTCAGGTTTATTCCCATATTATAATAAGTTGTTTATAATGATGAGTACAATGACCTCTTAAGAGGTTTTGGGTTAATTCAATAACAGCCTGTATACATAAAAGCGCATACGTTCTTATATTTTACAGCAATTTTTGGATTCCGAACGGAAAATGTAAAAACGTACAATGTATGCGCTTAGAGACGATTTTGTATGAAATGCGTGCATACAGGGTCTCCAAATCTGAATTCCTGATCAGGAAACCAAATCAGGAAACCGGACATATACGGCCAGCGTACTTGATTCAGTTCTACGACTCGTTTTTGTTCAGCATAGCCTGCAAAAAAACTAGTAATATAAAAAAATAATTATGGTTAGCAGTACCTACTTTACTGATAGTCACCTTGTGGAACTCCCATTTTCAAGTAGGGCTGTTTATCCCAAGGAGTAAAGTAACTATAGAGGGTGTATCCGCTAGGAATAATAGTGTTTTGTGGGCTGTGTTCACAACAGATGCGCTATTTTGTATTTATCTAGAATACTCCGGTCCGGATACAAAACGTTTCTAGATCATTTCTTCTTTCAAGATCGTCATATTATGATTCCAGAAAAGCGGTAAGCTCAATAAAACGGACGGTATAGAAGAGGCATAAAAGCATGGTTGGTTTCCTTGTCTAGCTGCGGTAGTATTAAAAATATCAGCTCGTTAAAATAATTCCGAAGCACAAAGATGACGCAAACTCAATTCTATTAAAATCAACGCGGTTTATGAACGCATTTATTCGGCTTCCGCTCGCGCTGTCAGCTGGTCGCACAGAGTACACTGGTCAGCTGCTGTCAGTGTCAGTCAATTCTGTCATAGCAAAATCGATCGGTGTGCAGTGTGAACTTCTGATATTATTTAGGAATTATTAAAACAAAGACTAAAAATGTCTAAAGTTACTACAAATACTGGTGATAACACACAGGATGAGGTAAATATTAATATCTCATTTTATTTCGCGTACTATTTTGATTTTCTACATGTTTGCCGCCTTTATCTATCGTAGAACAAAACTATATTTTTTTCTTGTAAAGGTTTTATTATTTAGTATGCTTTGTCGATTAGATGTAAAAGCAGTTGATAAGCGTTATATTGTGGTGTTAACGGCGTTTAATAAATAATTTAAATGACGCAATGCGCCATACTGCGAGGTGATGACTGCTACATATATTTTTATTAATAACTGAATGTGTGGGATGTTTAAAACTGCTTTGTATAAAAAAGTATGTCCCAAACAAAGACATAACGTCAACAGGCATATCAATCTTTAGCCATAAGTAAGCCTGCTAATTAAGTTAATGATATTAGGTAGGAGTAGTCCTTTTCTTTCCCCTGTATAATTTAATTTTTTTTAGGGATACCTACCAATAAATGTTATTACAATCTTATTGGAAAATATAGTAATCATAGATTATCTAAATACTTAAAAATAAACCATTAAGCCCAGAAATGATTTTATTACTTACTTACATTTATTATTTATGATTTTGTTACTTACTGACATTTGTTGGGACTTGCCAGAAAATATAAAAATATGAGATAAAGTGATATTTGTTATTATAAATAAAAAATAAATAAATAAAATATCTTTATTTCAGACCTAAGTCCATAAGTTATTAGTCGTTAGTAATAGATTGTGCTTTTAAGGACGCTATCACATTTTTCCACGAATAATAGTGTTTTTCAGGTACCATTTTAACAAACTGGAGTCACAACTGCGAGGATATCTTGGTTTCAAATTAAAGATAATATATTCATCTCCAGACTGGGCCCAAAGCAATTAAATTGCCCCATACAAAGTTTTCACACAAATACGTTTTTACCATCTCAATAATCGCAAAAAATTAAATATACAGGGGTCTGAATAGGACCCAATATAGCTAAATCCAATGCATATTTTAACTTAAAAATAAGAAGATATTGTTGCTCATATATAATTCTATAAAGATAAGCTAAACATTTTGTAGATAAATAAATAACATTTCATTTATGACAAAAATAAGAAACGCTCTCAAATTTCTCCATACATTTTCTACCCGCGGACACTTGCCGGTCGGTCATTCCGCGCTCAGACGCGCTCGTGAAAGCACGGCTATGTCGCTATTTCGCAAAAAATAATTACGTTAAAAAGTGAGCTCGGTTTTGAGTACTCCACAATACGATGTTGATACTTTTTCGAACCGAAATAAAATTAAGTACGATTTTTGGAATTTGTTTGTGATGTGAATACTTAGTTGTAATTTTTTGTTTAATGGATGTAGATGACGGATAAAGAGTAGTATAAATATTTATGTTAATAAATTATAATCAAATAAAAATGACGGAAACAATTTTTTTTAGATATTCGATACTATAGTCGATTTTGGGGTGGTGATTACGAATATGACATCCATTTTTTATTCAAGATGGCGAGTGTATTTTTAACCGACTTCTAAAAAGGAGGAGGTTGTATATTCGGGCACAACTCCGTCATATACGGACGGACGGATTAACAAAATTCTTTCTTTGTTCGAAAGAGGTTTATTCCAAAATGGTCCCATTTAAATTTCGTAAAGATCTGATGATGAGTTTCGGAGACAGACAACGGAACTCTTCAATAAATGCCAGCAAATCAACCGCGATTGCTGCTATCGCATATCTATGCATTGTTTATGCAACTACACATCATAACATCACGCCTACCCTCTAAAGGGGTACGCGGATGTGTTCAATAGCTTCCTGTCACTGATATTCACATAGCAAGTAGTGTTATATGAATTTGTGTGGAGTAGGTGGTTACAACTAAAAAGTGAAAAATAAAAACTATTTTACAAAAAAAAAACAACCGATTTCAAAAAAAAAAACTACAAACTGAAAAATAAATGTTTGTTTCTTGTTCTTTTTTGTTTGAAAGGATATATGCAGTGGTCAGGGTGGTCAGGTCCATTGTCATCAAGTCAAGATCTAATGATGGGATCCTGGAGAAATCGAAGGAACGTTTTATAGGCACACACACCTATAGAGATTTGGGTATTTTTTATAGTAACTCGTGGATTTGCTCTCGGAAAGCACCGTTTAGTGACGTGGAACTGATGATGAAGACCACAGATGGCTACCGGAACTACTCAATAATAAGTATTTCACGGGTTGCGATTCGATTAGATTACTTTAATATGGTTGCTAAGCATAAATTGCTTACAATACGAATAGTAAAATGGAGCTGATAGGTGAATACCAAGAGAACTCCTCAACAATTAACGTCCCTGCATTGAGAAAAGCAATATTTTGTAAAAGGCGATGAGCAAGTTGACATTAGGTTATTGTAAGTTAGATACATTATAAACGGACTCGACTAAAAAGCGAGAAATAAAAACCTTTTAACAAAAAAACCGACTTCCAAAAAAACACTACAAAGTGAAAAATAACTTTAATTTCGCCGTGGCAAAATACTAAAATACAGATCCAAAGACACCGACTTCCGAAATTAGAGTTATTTTTCTCTTTTTGGAAGTCTGTTTTTTTTGTTACAAAGTTTTTTAATTATTATAAAAAATAATGAACTCTCGCCCCAGTAAATAAAATACTTACTGTTTTCATAAGTGAATGATTATTTTCAAATATCACAACGAAACTCTACGACAACTCCCAGGCTAGTATTTGATTATGTAGGTCAGGGGTGTCAAACTCAATTTTGCAGAGGGCCATATATTACATTTAGAATGTGTAGGCGGGCTAGGTTCAAATTAAAATACTAAAACATACTAAATTATTTTAACATCTTTATTTATTTAGTTATATATAGTTGTTACAAAATCACACCAAAAGTAAGAAAGAGGGTGAGGGAGGGGCGCAGTATGCGTTAGCTGCACGGACGAAATAGAAGACGACTTCGCGCGCGCACGAGAGAGGGAGAAAAGCATAACTAACACTCTCTCACTCGTCTTGTCAGGCGCTACTCTTGAAATTACTTTTAAGTAAAGCGCGCGTATTTTTAAATCTGCGTAGAGGCATTGAGTGCAGTCTAAAATCTCTAAAAAAAAGATTCATTTTTATCTGTGATATATTGTGATCGCGGGCCGTATCGAAATGGCCCGAGGGCCGGATTCGGCCCGCGGACCGTATCTTTGACATGACTGATGTAGGTAATGCTTCAACAATTGTCATCAAAAATAATATTTAAAAGTACTTACATCTTTTCAAACTAACAGCAGACTGAAGGATAAACGTAGATGTTCCTTGCAGTACTAAAATGTTAAGATCGTTTTTCGGCACCTACTTATTGTACGTAATGACTGATGAACTTCAACAATACTAAAAACGTGATAACCACATATAGTAAGTATCGTCAACAGCAAAAGTAGATGATCAAAATCAGAAATTCAATACTAATGAACGGAGTTCGCGTCAGCAGTGTGTGGCGTCGAAGTGATTCAAACCACTCAACGCCACATCAACGCCACACAGAAATCACTTCGACGCCACACAGTTCTGACGCGAACTCCGTTCATTAGTATTGAATTTCTGATTTTGATCATCTACTTTTGCTGTTGACTGTACTAATAACAGTTACCAAATTCGATTCGATTGCGAACTAACAACTAACTTTACTCAATAAATACCAGTAAAATTAAAAAATAATACCTTCAAGTACCAAGATTAGTTATAGTTACGTATAAAATCGAGCGGACAATGGGTTCAATGTGTGCGTGCGCGTAATGTTGTTGTGTTGCGATACAGATACCTAAACTTGAGCGAGTTCAAAATGTGATAGCGTCCTTAAGCTATGTTTGTTTATTATCCACCATGTTTATTGTTTTAGTCTGATGAACTTTGGGTAGAGGGTGGTCTTATTTTTTAATAGCTTCGCACCACCTCATAATAAGGTACAAAAAATATAATTGATACATGAAATTATTTTCAGAAAATCCTGATGCCATACACATACATCCAGCAAGTACCAGGGAAGCAGATACGGCAGAAGCTTGCATCTGCCTTCAACTACTGGCTCAAGATCTCTGATGAGAAGCTGCGAGCTGTGGGAGAGATTGTGCAGATGCTGCACAACTCCAGCTTACTGTAAGTTATAGCAGTAGTCAATTTTGAAAGCTTTTCTTAACATAGCAGGCAATAATAAGGGGGTGGCTAACACTGGGATGAAGGCAGCCACACCCATTGGTCAGGTATTATTGTAGGACTGGTTTGCAAATGTTGATTATAAAAAACCGGGCAAGAGCGAGTCGGACTCGCGCACCGAAGGTTCCGTAACATCCGGGTTTATGCATAAGGTTTATGTTTATGAAATTAAATGTTTTTTTTAATTTTGAGTTGATTGAATGAATGGTAAATTGTGGTTTACGATTTATGACGTATTAAAAAAAAACTACTTACTAGATCTCGTTCAAACCAATTTTCGGTGGTAGTTTACATGGTAATGTACGACATATATTTTTTTTAGTTTTATCATTCTCTTATTTTAGAAGTTAGAGGGGGGGGGACACACATTTTACCACTTTGGAAGTGTCTCTCGCGAAAACTATTCAGTTTAGAAAAAAATGATATTAGAAACCTCAATATCATTTTTGAAGACCTACCCATAGATACCCCACACGTATGGGTTTGATGAAAAAAAAATTTTTGAGTTTCGGTTCTAAGTATGGGGAACCCTAAAATTTATTGTTTTTTTTTCTATTTTTGTGTGAAAATCTTAATGCGGTTCACAGAATACATCTACTTACCAAGTTTCAACAGTATAGTTCTCATAGTTTCGGATAAAAGTGACTGTGACATACGGACGAACAGACAGACAGACAGACAGACGGACAGACAGACAGACATGACGAATCTATAAGGGTTCCGTTTTTGCCATTTGGCTACGGAACCCTAAAAAGAGAAGAGGGCAGTCCTGTGTATGTGGCCGTGATGGCTGCATCAGTGCCTACCTAAACCTAGCCTGACCTAAAATAAACAGTCTAAAATCACTTAGTAGTACTTATCTATACAAATAAATAAAATTGATGTGTTTGCTTGTGATGTCAAAATAACAAAACTAAGCTTTTTACTAAATTCAGAATAATTATGAAAGTATTTATGGTAAACAAGAAGCAATTAGGTATTAAAATTTTTGTCTGTATTTTTCTTCTGGCTAATCTCCGAAACGACCGGACCGATTTTGATGAAATTTGGTATGGAGATACTGTGAACACTGGCAATGGACATAGACATACCGCACGGACGGGCATATTTTATTTGCTACTACTGGTATAAAAATAGCAACAACAAAAGTTTGTCAGCTTGCTATGTAAGAAGTCTGTTCAGCCCTGCAGAGAACTTAGTTACCTGCTATTTCCGGATGCTCTAACATTATTAATATTTTTAATTCTGATTTAAAAAAAAACTGGTTTTATCATGCAATCAGTCTTTTAGACAGCAAAATGAGGTGGTTCTGTTGGCATGTGGGAAACTACTGCCATTGCTATCTGCCCTATATTTTCGAAGTCGGTTGATAAAAAATAATAATAAAATAAAATAATGTAAAAATAATAATATGTAAGTAATAAAATAATAATGTAATACACACTAAGATAAAAATAACATCACAAAATTATCTCTCTGAAATCATCTCTCTGAAATCATTTGAGGAAAACATACCTACTAACATAATATTTTAAATGTATAAGTAGGTATGTAATATTTAAATGTAACTTTACAAATGATGAATGATAATATAATTTGTATGCAGTGTAGGTATGTACTCCCCATTCATTACTATTGTTTGGCATTGGCTTGTTCCAGTTATTTTGAAGAATTCTAGTTGCTATTCATCTAACACTTTGTTATTCTCGCAAAGCACATAGTATGAAGGTCATTTAGGGGAAAAAGAATAGAGAATTATCCTTTTTACCCACTGTGGCATAGCATTTATACTACTATATATAATATAATCACAATTTATAATAATATTATAAATGGGTATGTTTGGGTGTTTGTTACTCAATCAGAAATAAACGGATGTGTATAAATTTTCCCACACAGATAGTTTGTAACTTGGATAACAGTAACACATAGGGCACTTTTTATCCCGTAAGTATGTTCCCGTGGGATAATTTCCAACCTCCACGCGGGCGAAGTCGCAGGCAAAAGCTAGTTTATTTATATAATGTCGTGTGAGTATCAGAGTATGGAGTCACAATGAATGGCAATTCTCGGACCGAAAATCAGATTACGATTACACTTTGCTTATCGCCAGAAGCTTCAACCGAAAATGAGCTTTATGTCGCGCCGCGAACAATCGTCCTATTACGTTTTCCTTCCCCCGCACACCACATAATTTCTGTGAATGGAATTGTATTTATTTAAAATTATGCGTGCGTATTATCACTTAAGAGCGTTTAGAACATTTTCGAAAAATAGTGTTACAGCCAAATTAGACCGATTTTAAATTTTCCATAGGAACAGAGATGTCCAGTTATCTTTTTTAGGGTTCCGTAGTTCCTACAAGGAACCCTTATAGTTTCGTCCAGTCCGTCTGTCTGTCCGAGGTTTTGCTAAGAGACCTTTAGTACCAGAAAGCTGTAATTTTGTAGGAGTGCGTATATTAATTACGCCGACAAAGTGGTAAAATAAAAATTTTGAAAATATTTTTTTAGGGTAGCTCCTCGATCTGCACGTGAAGTGGGGATGAATATTTTTTTCGTCGTCTGCCCCATCGTGTGGGGTATCGTTGAATAGGTCTTCTAAAATGACTTGGGCGGTTTCTAAAATAATTTTTCGATTTAATGCACCATTTACGAAATATTAAACTTTAAAGTGCAATTTTTTGTTCCAGTAGGGCGTCCCCCCCACTCTAAAACTTAAACTGCTGGCTTGAAAAAGCTGGAAAAATTCACGATAATAGTGCATTTCATGAACTTTAAAGGAAAAGTATAGCGGTTAAGATAACTTTATTAGTTTAGCAGTAATAGTCGTTGAACTTGGGTGTTGGATAATTTTGTACCAAATACAAAATCCTTAGCATTAATCTTTTAAACTGACTAAGATGAAGTAGTTGCTTGTTTATAACGGGTAAAGACTTGCATTGAAAAAGAAAATATGTTTTTTTTATATTGAGAATAAAAAGCAACAGAATCGTACGACATTGTGATAACGGGCTACTACGGAACCCTACACTGTGCGTGGCCCGACACGCACTTGGCCGGTTTTTTTAAATAAGACATTTCGAAAATGTTCTCTAGGTACCTACTAACTTTTTAGATCTTTTTATCCTGCTTATGAGTATGGAGTTTCATTAAAATCGGTTCATTCATTTCGAAAAATAAGGGCTTGAAAGTTTGTATGAAATGCCGTACTGCGTAAACGCTCTTAATTTATTAGGCCTACTCCCTTGTAAGGTTAAACTTATATTAGACGGACTGTACTTATACTTTAGTAGTAAGCGCACAAAATGGTGACGCCATTCACACGACACTGGAGACCATACAAACCCCTTGCTTATTTCGCAGACTCTTTGTCTGTCTGTAAGTCCGCTTATAACTCAAGAATCAATTTACGTATTTTTTTCATTTATGCGAGTAGAGCCGTGGGCACAGCTAGTTTCTCGTCTCATATTAAGTAGTCAAAATATAAAACAATGCAAATTTATAAATCGGCAGGTACTTATATTATTTCAGATACCTAAGTAATCTTGATTAAATGTTAATTTTCCGAGAAGATTCATCATCATGTTTTATTCAACGAAGATCAATCTAAAGTCAACTAAACAATGCCACATTTTCTCACGAGTCTCGCCGAAACGAATTCAGTGGCTGGATCGGAAACTCTATTATAGGCTCACTTAAAACCTAACTATTATCAGAATCAAGTTAGCCTATCGCAGACCACTGCTGTACTTAGGCCTCTCCCCCTAATTCCTCCCTCCCGCCTGCTTCACAACACCCGGTTCGGTTCTCCGCCTTACGCATCCACTCTGTTCCAGCCGTTTTTTTAAGGTCGTTGGTCCATCTAGCTGGGAGGTATCTAACGCTATATAAAAATAAAATATATATGACGGAGAAGGTAGGTTTTGTCTCGTTATCATCAGCCATATTTTAATTACTGTGGGCGTAGTGTGGGTAGTGTTGGTTATTGCGCAATAGAAAAACCGTTGCAGTTCAAATCAGATTATAATTTCATGAACAATTAATCACTTAATCACACTAGCAGAACACACACTGTAGGTATGTACATGACACAACTAGATACACAGTAAAATACATGTACTTATACAGTAACAAATTAATTGCGAACAAATCGTTGTATCGATTATTGTTCGTATAGTGACAGAGCCACCCAAATATAGCGTATTTAGAATACAGGTATGTAATTCCAGTAGCAAGGCTGAACTTTAGTAAACCGACAGGTTTGTCGGGAGCTAGTGCTCTATAAGGAGTGGAGTCCGAAGACCGAGTCACAGAACATGTAACCGAATGACTTCCAGCACAAACGAATGCGCTCAGTTATAAAGGGTTTGCCCCACCACGCATTCGCCTCACAACAATTCTGTCCGATGACACACGGAAGTACGTCAAAGTGTTTACTTGAATTGATACAAAACACTAAAATGTGCTAAATCTAATAAGACTTACATTATAAGTAAACAAATAATACAACAATAATTGTCGTAAATAAACAATGATGATTTCACAAAGTAAATCATTTTAAAATCAAAGTAACATGTCAACAATTGTTTTGAACAAAGCCATCGGTTACAATTACAAATCATAACAAATTTTGATGACTACCCACAATTTTGTAATTGAGAATCAACTCCGACATATTATATAAAAATAAATATACGAGTAAATAAAACAAAGTCGGGTTAGTTATAATAAATATGTTATGTTTTGTTATGTTATTATTTATTATGTTTCTATACTACTGTTGCGCGCCACAATTAATTCCAAGTACATGGTGGTTTAATAACGTCATTGCTGATGTGAAGCAGGGGTTGGGTAATCTTAAACTTGGGGATGGAATCGCAGCTCCCGTAGCTACAACACCTTCGCTACGAGGATTCAAAGTGCCACCGTTCGACGGAACTTCTTCCTGGTCGGTCTACAAAATCCAGTTTGAGGCTGTCATGAAGGCTAACGGGTGGAATAAAAGCCAGGCCATGACTGCTCTCACCCTAGGCCTGCGCAACCAGGCCTTAACTGTCCTGGAAGCTCTCGGTAAGGAAGTGGCTTACGAGCAGCTTGAGGCATTGGAGGCTCGGTATGGCGACGCTCACCTGGAACACGTGTATCGTGCGCAGCTCAAGGATCGCGTGCAACGCAGTAACGAAAACCTGCAGCAGTGGGACCTTGAAGTGGAGAAGCTGGTTCGTAAAGCTTACCAGTCCGTAACTGAGCTTATTGATGGAAACCTGGTGCAGGCATTCATCGCCGGCATCCGCGACCTTGAAGTGAGAGCTGCTGTGAGGCTCGGGCACCACGGGACCCTTAAGGACGCCTTGGCCCGTGCACTGGAGGTGGAAGCTGTGCGGCAGGATCATCGTTCCCATCGCGTCAGGGAGGTTGCAGCAGCTACAGTTCGCGAACGCAATAAAGGATACAACCCTAGGTGCTACGGATGTGAGGAAAAGGGTCGCCTTCGATCCAGTTGCCCTAAGCGAACTGCAGAAAGGGAAGTCGACCGATCTCCAGAGGGCAGTGTGGCTAACTGCACCGCGCAGCACCAGCAACGAGTAATAGCCAGGAATGCGGGGCGGGTGCTGGCTGATGTTCAAAGAGCCCCAAGGGTTTCGATCACACAAACAAATCAAATCAAAGGCGAGGTCAACGGAACGCCGTGTAAGCTGACCATAGACACTGGAGCTTCTCGCACGGTTATCAGTTCCCAACTTACAAGTCGGTCCCTTGGGGACTCCGCATACAACCGAGAACGCATTAATTTGGTAATTGGGCCCAATGGAACAGTTTGGTGATTCAGGATGGAGTCCTGTGCCGTAAATGGGAAAATGCTCGGGGCGACAGCTGTCATTTGCAAATGGTTGTCCCTAAAGCTCAAGTACCGGATGTTCTACAGCTGTACCATAATGGTTGTTCCGGAGGTCATCTGGGAGTAAAACGGACTCTACTGAAGATACGTGAACGCCTTTACTGGGTCCACTGTCGGGACGATGTCGAGGACTGGTGTCGCAAATGTACAAGTTGTGCAGCTGTAAAGGGACCTCAGACTCGTAGTAGAGGTGCATTAAAATTGTACAATGTTGGTGCACCATGGGAGAAGATAGCCCTTGACGTTGCGGGGCTGTTTCCGGAAAGTGAAAGTGGTAACAAGTATTTCATGGTTGTGATGGATTACTTTACTAAGTGGCCGGAAGTCTTCGCCATTCCAAATCAAGAAGCTTTGACAGTTGCAGATAGATTAGTCCATGAAGTCTTCTGCCGTTTTGGAGTACCCTTGGAGATTCACAGATATCAGGGAAGGAATTTTGAGTCCCAAATATTTCAGGAAACTTGCCGAGTAATGGGTACTCATAAAACGAGAACAACTTCTTACCACACATAATCGGATGGAATGGTGGAACGATTTAATCAGACATTGGAGAGGTACCTAGCTAAAGTTGTGGAAAATCGGCAACGAGATTGGGACTTTGGGACAAGAACATTCAACCGTTTTTGTTGTCATATCGAAGCGCTGTTCACGAAAGTACATCGGTGACACCAGCTTTCGCAAACTTTGGATGAGAATTACGGCTGCCTGCAGACCTGATCACCGGAATACCACCTGATGCCCCACGCAGTATAACCGATTATGCGAATGACTTGCGGAACAAAATGATTGACATTTATGAGCACGTCATACAATCGGGCCAGCAAATGTCTGAAAAGATGAAAACCCGTTATGACCGTAAAATGAACAATAAAGGGTTCGACGAAGGTTCACTAGTGTGGTTGCACAATCCAGTCCGCAGCAAAGGGAAATCTCCTAAGCTTCAAGCTAAATGGGACGGACCGTACCGGATTGTGACAAAGATCAATGACTACATGGATACAGAAACGTGCAAGAGGTACTCCTAAGATCGTCCATGTGGATCGACTGGCGCGTTATTACGGGGACGATAATGCTCGGGACGAGCATGTCTTAGGAGGGGGCAGTGTTGCGCGCCACAATTAATTCCTAGTACATAGTGACATTAGTTACCACTAGCGCCATCTAGTATCGAGTAGCGGAACTAGTAGTCAAGATCCTTCTAGAAATTTCGATGCGAGAACTTTCTCGAACTATCGACATCTGGTCAGTCGGGGTCGGTATGTACTCGAACATTCTAGATGTTTCTACAATGGAAGGTTCTAGAACTATCTTTGGCACTATACAAGGCCGGCGTGGGCCGCGAGCGACACAGTGTTAGATAAGCGATCGAAGCGAAAACATCCGCAACGATCTTCAAGTGCGACTTAAAGCGATCAGTATTGCAATTGTGTTTTGTAATTAGTGTGTTTGAGTTGTAATTAGTGTTGTTAATTAAAGAGTCCATTTTTGGTTATTAAATCGACAGTTTTTATTGTCACGAACCCGAAGCTCGTAACACTACTTTATCTTCTACTATACTTACCGATACGCGATCTCCACTCAAAGGACCATCTTAATAGGAAACTGTCCTAAAAAAATTGGGGGCAAATCTAACTGAACAAAAAGCCTTCATGAGTGTATTATGTTATAATTCCCTGTTTTATTTGGCATTGGCTTAAATATGCCTTGATCTTGTTGCAGCGTCAAACACAAAGTACCATCAGCCCAGCAGGACACGATTGATATAACTTTTTTTAACGCGTGAGTGAAACAATATTAATTAATTTGGTTATCGGTGATTGGTCACTTTTGTCCTGCTGGGTATGGTCATTGGTTGATGGTGTGGTTTCTCTGACTTGCTCATTAAATGGAATTTTTATTGTTTGGGTTTATATTAGGTACTGATACGGTTTTATGGTTTGGCGTCAATCTATTTGTATACTTTCTATAAACGAAAAAGCTGCTTAGGGTGTAGGCAGGCACTGTAGGAAATATGTTTATGAAAACCCATCGCTATGGGGTTAATAATGGTTGAAAGATTGGTTACGGACATAACGCAGGTTGAGTTAGTACCTACTTTGAATAATACCATCATATTATGTAATAAACTTCTCTACAAGATCTTACTAAGACCAATACTGACATAATTATTATGGCTCGGAATGTGGGTACTAAGCAAAAAAGACAAGAACTAAGGTGCATATTTTGGTGCAGTGCTGGTAAATGAGCAATTATGGTAATCATGATTATGGCGAACGCGGCATAATCATGAACTCTACGAGATGTACGAGGTGCCTAATGTTAAGGCTTTGACTGCCAACGCGGTCACCGGTGACCGCGAACAATAGATTTTCTATTGTGTCTGCTGTCTGGCGGTCAACGTGTTAATAAAACCACAAAAATAGGACGTCTTAGATGGGCAGGATGGAGCACCCAAACGTTTACTTGATAGTAAATTAGTAAAGCGGATGGCCGGAGAACCAAACTCAGATGGTTGGACAGCATAGATCAAAATAAAAACTGTTGGAGGGAGACGTTGGAAAGAAAAAATCGGAAATGGGTCACGTTGACCAGGCTAAGGCACACCCGCCGCAACCCCGCAGCTGTAAAGCCTTAGATGATGATGATCATAATGTACTTCCTAAAAAGGTCTTGCTACGTATAACGTATCTCTTGCATCTCACGAAAATACATTTTTAAACGATTGCCTCATTGTTATTATAAAGCCAAATAAATCAAGATTCACGAGCGATAGGCATCAGCAGGCAGTAGGTTCGTAACTCTATCTTGATGATTTGTTAAGAGACGTCTATTCTTCTGAATCATAATTATGTATTCTTATATTGTCTCATATATTATCATAAAATTAAATCATTACATCCTTATCCTTACTTAATATGAAACCAAGTCGCCAAGATATCTGTACGCGCATAACTTCCGAATGACTGCACCAAATTGGATAATTCTTTCTTCGTTGTGTTCGGTATGGCCAGGACAAAGTTTGTATGCAAGAAAACTCGAAAAAAATGGACCCGTGCGAAGCTAGGGCGGACCGCTAGTATAGAATATTTCCTATACATTATAGACAACACACTAGGATAAGATATTTGTATCATTTCCATGGCCTTTTCGAATCGAAGCTAATTAATAATTATTATAACGTAGGTCGAATATTTTATTGCCTGCAGTGCCTCTGACACTCTGCACCCTAATTGCGTTACACACTATCAATCACAATCTGAATCATTTTGAAGGATTGCTAATCCATTGATTCATATTTCATATGTTCGAAAAAATTGTCTGCTCAACAACGTAAATAACGCAATGAATGTATGAAAGCCATGGCTACTGGAAAAGAGTGGGTGCCTAAATGTCCGCTGTTGTGTTTGAACACTAGCAAATTAAATATGTCATATTAATGGCGATTAATTGTTCCTAATTGTTGGCACACACTTTTAAATTACTCATTTTGATAAAGGTGATATATTTATGTCTATATTTATTGTTGATAAGGCAGCTGGTACACTAAACGCTACGGGAAATCGCTATCAATCGCTGCGAAAATGTTAAAATGGTATTCACCATCATAGTCATTCGGCCGACAGACGTCTGCTGCTGGACATAAGGCTCACCCAAGTGGTAAATTGGATTTAGGCTATTAAAAAAAATGAATTGAGAACCTCCTCCTTTTTGAAGTCGGTTAAAAAACGAATTCAGGATAACAGGCTGCAGTATCTGTTTTTAGACGCAAATTACAATTCAGCTAAATTCAGACACAAAGCATTTATTTCAATTAAGTAAACCAATTGCAGGCATTTTTTGATTGTCAAAGAGTCGGTCAGTCAGATAGATGGAACTAGCTGCCCATTGCAAAACGTAGTAGGTTTCTATGGAGAAGAACAGGCAAGAAACTCCATGGGCACTCTTTTAAATCAATATATGTATTGTTTACATAATTCATTTTAGAAGACTGTTTTGTTAGAGATCCTAAATAAATAAATACTTACTATACAGGGTTATTGGTAAAACATTAACAACCTCTTAAGAGGTCATTGTACTGTTGAACAACTTTTACTATGGGACCAAACCTGAAACCGCGAAAAAAAATCAACTGTTCCCTACATTTAAGTTCGTACCTACTCGACAAAATGTAAGGAACAGCAGATTTTTTTTTTTCGCAATTTCGGGTTTGGTACCATATTAAAAGCCGTTCATAACGATGAGTACAATGACCTATTAAGAGTTTGTTAATGTTTTACCAATAACCCTGTATACTTACTAATAATAAAGCTGAAGAGTTTGTTTGTTTGAACGCGCTAATCTCTGGAACTACCAGTCGGATTTGAAAAAATCTTTTTGCATCTGATAGCCCAGCACTTGAGGAAGGCTATAAGCTAACAGCTAGGTACGTGTGGCGACGATGACAGCCACGGCTGTTGGCGGAGCCGCGCGCTTGGACCAATCTTTAAGGGTGAGTATAGACTACAACATTTACTTGTACCTGAACAACGAGCCGCTCTATGATATGTTCTAGTGTATCATCCTTTTACGAACTAAACGTCGAGCACGCTCGCCTCTTTGTTACAAACCAACGAGCATATTGGTGTCACATTTCGTCGAGCGTATTGGTGTAACATTTCGTCGAGCACGCAAGGTACAACGAAATGTTGGTAAATGCACACTCGCTCGCTGTGAGCATTTACCCGTAACGTTCCTGCGAATGCTCGGCGTTATGCCGAGCATTCGCAGGAACGTTACATTACATGGAAATGCTTTGGAAACTGAGCTTTTGCCTGTATTGTACCATTCGTAAGAACGTTACATTACACTGAAATGCTCGAGAAAATGTTGTAGTCTATACTCACCTTTAAGTGAGGCGCCACTGACGCGTGCACTTCACACTCTCAACCTCATAGCTAGTGGCACGGACCTTTTCGGATTCTGTTGTTCTCTGAGTGAGTTCACAAAGAATGCATAGTTTGTAATAAGTTACAAAATTTAATTATAATAAGGAGTTAGTAATAAGTTAGGATAAAAGTTTAGATAAATGTACACTATCGCAATAGGTTTCCCTGTAAGGATAGATGTAAGTTGGGAAATAAATAAATAACACACCTAGGACTAACATCACGCTAGGACCCTTATTAGCCGTGCAAAAAGAAAAAAGTCGGAAATAACGCTAAGTAAAAACGAAGTAATGGCGCGGGCTGGTGATGCTATGCAAAAACAAAGACATAGGCGAGGGGGTGGATCGGAAGAGCAAGAAATTTCACGTGGACGCAGTCGCGGGCAGAAGCCAGTAATAATAATAAAAAGATGTAGTTAACTGGCAAAGAACCGAAGCATTGGCGTAACCTATATCTAGTATTGCTAACCGGACTGCCCCGTTGGTCTCGTGGTTGCAAGCGCGACTGCTGAGCGTGGGGGTCCTGGGTTCGATTCCCGGGTCGGACAAAGTGTTATTGGATTTTCCATTGGAAATTTCTTAGTAACAGTCCGGAGTTTGGAAGTTGGCGGTTTAATACCCCCGTGTCTCGGAAAGCACGTAAAGCCGTTGGTCCTGCGCCTGAACTCTCCCCGGTCGTGTCGGATTGCCGTCCCATCGGACTATGAGAGTAAAGGAACAGAGAGTGCATCTGTGTTTGCGCACACGCTTGTGCACTATAATATCTCCTGCGTACTTGCCCAATGCTCGGCAGTTGCACCTGGATCACTGGACCAACCGGACAGTTTCGCAGAATGTAGGTATGTCGCAGCCAACTGGTTTAATTAGCCGTTTAGTTAACCGCCTAGCCTTTTAACTAAACGGCGGCCTTTCAACTAATGATATTCAATAATAGTTTAGGTTGGAGGTCTGTAACCAATCACGCGCGAGCCGAATTGGTCGCAGTAACTAAGCCAGGGCACCCCGACCAAATGCATTAGGTAGTTAGAACTGCAGTGATCAACCGCGTGCGAGCCGAGAGAGCGAAGCGAGGCGAGCACTGCTTCCAAAGGCCAGGCGGTTAACTAAACGGCTAATTTAACCAGTTGGCTGCGACATATACATCAATATTGATTTTCCACTTCTGTCGTGGTGGTTCACGTAGGTACTTGGGTCTGTGATAGGTACTGACATAAAGTTTAGAAGTGCTTTGCATAGTAGGTATCTATGTAAATGTAAATACCATAAGAGGTTAAGGTCTCGTGTCTCGACTCGCTCATTGGCAACGGTATTCAGACTTCAGATACAATTTAGATTAGATGTTATGGCTGATATTCCCGTGTAAGACACTTTATTAATTACGAATGGGGAATACAGAAGTACACATTTCGTGAAAATGTGTGACTCGGTTCAATTGGTGTGATGGGATGGTATTTATCTCACATCTGTTAATTGAAGTATTTAGTAGCGAGAGTTAAAAATAAAACTGTGACTCACATAGGGAATACTCGCGAGACGACACTTGAAACAATAACGAACTGATATCTATTTAAAGATTTTAAGACTAGTGACCTCCACGTTCACATTAGATAGCGATAGTCAGTTACAAATGAATTTAAAAAACTTGGTTTCCTTCTTCGAGGATATTTCTCCGAAATAAAGAATCGCAAATATATTTTTTTTCATTTTCCTTGGCCTTAATTTAAATTCACATTTCCCCACCCCACTTGTATTGGTTCTATGTAAGGCTAATACAGGTCATTGATAAGTATCCTGGTGCCGAGTGGTTATCAGAAAGTCAATCACTTACTCACCGCTCTCCAAAGATCACCATTCGCCATTGATGTTTTAAAGCATCTTTCTTGAACATCAATATTTTTCACCCAGGATCGACGACATTCAAGACAACTCCATCCTCCGGCGCGGCATCCCGGTGGCGCACTCCATCTATGGCGTCGCCAGCACCATCAACGCGGCCAACTACACCATGATCGTGGCTCTCGAGAAGACGCAAGAGCTGGGGCATCCTATGGTAAGTAGTATTGACATAATACCAGCATATTATTATCCGTCTGCAGGGCAAGGTCTCTTCTCAATTTAGTTTCCAAAAATGTAAACAAATATATGTTTTTGGAAACAACTTTCAACGCATAAAGTTCAGTTTGGGCTACAACATCAAACTTTAGAAATGACTTTTTCAACAGAACTTGACTTGATGACTTTTCTTTTTCATTAAAATACACTTATTTTACATTAGCATTAAGTTGATATTCATATAGCATAAATTGGAAACAAGGATTTGAATAGACTTTAGCAATGATTTTTGTTTCAGGCGACCACAGTTTACACAGAGCAGCTACTAGAGCTGCACAGAGGGCAGGGCATCGAGATCTACTGGAGGGATAACTTCCAGTGTCCGTCCGAGGAGGAGTACAAGGAGATGACCATCAAAAGTGAGATATTGTGTAAAGTTCATTAACATTTTATTTCTTGAATTTTGTTCGTAGCTCTTACCCCATATTCTTTGCACTATTCACGATGTTGTGCCTCCTCATTGGAAAGTTATTAAAGTGAAGCATGCGAAACTCAGTGGGTTTTTTTTTTGTAACACTAATTTCAGCCCGTTTTAGTATACGGCAGAAAGTAGTATAAGGTTGAGTTTCAATTGATCTGCGCTGACCCTTAACCCATTTCAACTGGCTTGTATCCTTTCGTAACATACATTCAGGCCTCAACACATTTGAGGCAAAGCTAGGTTGAAGGTTATTAAATATACTATACTATTTTAGTACTAATTAATAATATACCTGTTGATGTCATCATCTGCCTAGCCTTTTCCCAACTATGTTAGGATCGGCTTCCAGTCTAACCGGATGCAGCTGAATACCAGTATTTTACATGGAGCGACTGCCTATCTGACCTTCACAACCCAGTTACTGGGTAAAACGATACCCCTTGGTAAGTCTGGTTGTCAGACTTTCGGGCTTCTGACTACCCGTAACGACTATCAAAGATCCACGAATGACAGCCGGGACCAACGGCTTAACGTGCTTTCCGAGGCACGGGGGGTCTCGGTATGAAAAGAAATATACCTGTTGATGTGTTGTTGATAATATACCCTTAATTTTTCAGAGACGGGTGGTCTATTCATGTTGGCGATCCGTCTAATGCAGTTGTTCAGTGACAACAAGTCCAACTTCAGCAAGTTATCCGGAATACTCGGGTTGTACTTCCAGATCAGAGACGACTACTGCAACTTGAGGTTGACAGAGGTACATAATCATTATAATAATAATAATAAAATTTATTCAAAAATATAAAGACTAACGTTAAATACAGTTTTTCCTAAATCTATGTCGAGTTCACCCATGATTTGTGCCTGAACTAGGTAATCCTGTGTTTCAGGCGATTAGAGGTAACATTAATTGATGAATAAATAATCACATACTTATAATATTTATCTTATTGGTACATATGTAAAAAGGTGTATAAAATGATATAATACGAACAATATTTACTTTAGCACAAGTAATAACTTCTCTGTATCTTCATAGGACATAGTTAGAAAAGCCTCCATAAGGATTTAATAACTAGTCGTTACCATTTTTATGTAGTTCTATGCATAGGCATAATCAGCCTATAATAGAATAGAATATTATACTCTTTATTTTGTACACCATATAAAATTCAGACATAAACAGACAGAAAAAAGACAGACATAAATATAATAATAACCCACAAACTAATAATGTTAATAATGATGTTATGTGTTGTTAATGTTGTTGTTGTTGTTGTTGTTATAATGTTCCTACTGCTGGGACACAGGCCTCCTCTCGGTGGGAGGGTAGTTTTATGTGGTTTCCGGAAAATAATCTTCTGGTGGTATCAAAAAGTTCGACGAAAACACCATGTCATGATTTGTGGTGGCATCTAAATCGCCATACGTATCACACTAACGTCACGCAAAATCCTGCATCGTGCAAGCAGAGTTCACCACGCGGCTAGCATAAATACCTACAACGTCCCGATATCACCCGACAACACTAGTCTGGTCGGAGGATCCCCCATTTTCTATGAAGTATGAGTGACGTTTACACCCTGTTCCTCATACCTCTTTGAATAACCATTCACAACATAATGCGATCATCAAATAACTTGCAAATATGGTGATTTGAAATTATAAATTAAATATTCAACAGAAACTACCAACTCATGTATGATTGATTGACACATTATTGTTCTTAACTTTTTAGTCCGTTTTTTATTTAAATTTCATTATGCTAAATATACTCAAGGCCAGTTTTAACTTAACTATGTAAAATCCTACTAATAATATAAATGTAAAAGTTTGTGAAAATGTTTGCATGTTTGTTACTCAATCACGCGTAAACTGTTGAACAGATTTGGATGAAAAATGGCACCTAGATAGACCATTTACTGGATTAACACATAGGATACTTTTTATCCCGATATTCCCACGGGATCGAAACTTACGCGGGTGAAACCGCGGGCGCTGCTAGTGCCTAATAAAATTGTTTATATCTTTTGTCCCCAGTACACAGAGAACAAGAGTTACTGCGAGGACCTGACGGAGGGCAAGTTCAGCTTCCCCATCATACACGCCATCAGGCAGGGAGACAACCAAGTGCTTCGTATCCTTTACAAATATAACTTCCATCTTTTCTAGGACTTCTTCTTGTATGGGTTACCTGTTATCCCTTCTGACCGAGCTAAATAATTTGTTTTGGTGAAAAATGTTTTTTAAATGTCTTGCAATGACTTCCTCCGACATAATAATAGCCTCCCCGACCGTTTTCGGTCACGGTGGCCAATCTCAATGGAGGTTAGCCAGGTACGCAGGAGATATTATAGTGCACAAGTGTGTGCGCAAACACAGGTGCACTCTCTGTTCCTTTACTCTCATAGTCCGATAGGACGGCAATCCGACACGACCCGGGAGAGCTCAGGCGCAGGACCAACGGCAGCCTATATCGTTCCCGCTTCTGGGACACAGGCCTCCTCTCTGTGAGAGGAAGTGGGCCGTAAACCACCACGCGTGCCCAGTGCCGGTTGGTAGATGTCACATGTCTTCGAGTTTTCAGTTCTAGGACATGCTAGTTTCCTCACGATGTTTTCCGTTCACCGTTTGTAGGGGCCCGTGGCTAAATAATAACAACCGCACAGGTCGATCGATCAGGTTAAGCTACGCTTGCCGCGGTTGGTCTGTGGATGGGTGACCATCTTTACTTACCGTGACCCTGACCCCTTCGTGCCTCGGAAAGCACGTTAAGCCGTTGGTCCCGGCTGTCATTCTTTGACAGTCGTTACGGGTAGTCAGAAGCCCGAAAGTCTGACATCCAGTCTTACCAAGGGGTATCGTATTACCCAGTAACTGGGTTATGGAGGTCAGATAGGTAGTTGCTCCATGTAAAATACTGGTATTCAGCTGCATCCAGTTAGACTGGAAACCGACCCTAACATAGTTGGGAAAAGGCTAGGCAGATGATGTTTTCCTTCACTGTTTATGAGAGCAATGGTGATGAAATAAATTACACAAAGTAAAGCGCCTGTTTGGGTTCGAACCCACGACCTTCAACTCGTAAGTCGGGGCCACTGCTCTTACCCTTCTTTGATTACCACTAATTCATTATTGGATTAGAAGATGGACCAAGTGATCCCGGTCTTCATGTAGAACAAGACCACTTATTTTGTTCCCAAGACCCTTTGAGATTCTTTATATATTTTGCGTTGCGCAATATGTCTGCATAGAACTTAATAATTGATTGATACCGTATAAATAAAAAACTGGCCAAGTGCGAGTCGGACTCGCACACGAAGGGTTCCGTACTCCGCACCACAAGGCAAAAACGCCGAAAACACGTTTGTTGTATGGGAGCCCCCCTTAAATAATTATTTTATTCTATTTTTAGTATTTGTTGTTATAGCAGCACACACTGGTCCACTTTGGCATAACTATAGACATAGGAATCGATGTGAGTCAATGTGTATATTTTGAGTTGATTTTTTTTTACGTATTCCTCTTTGATTACAAACAACTTTTTTTAGTAGCGTTTTTTAAAAAACTTACTATTTCCGAAAAAAAAAATATTTTGTGTTTTTTTTTGTATGGGAGGGTAAGTAATGCGTGCGTGGGTCAAAATAAAACTTAGTAGGTATTCAAGAACACGTCATTCTCAAACAGAAATGACAAAGAAATGTTATTGTATCCCTGCCGCTTTTCGAGCTACGGGCGCTCAAAGATTAGAAAAAAATAAAATATTTTGTGTCCATTTTAAAATACCTACTGACAATGAAATCTGAAAATGACGTTCAAGATAAGTTTAATTTTAAACATTGCAGCACCCAACAATCATTAAAATTTGTGTATGATATTTTAATTTAGAAAAATCTTGAACATGACCTTAGAATATGTGACTTTAGTAATAATACTAATAAATACTCTATTATGTTCCTAGAACTTTTGGCAAAATGAGGCTCAGTGCAATAAAAATGACGTCATCATTATGGAATGTGGGGCTTGCAACTACAATAGATGAGTCATTAGCATATTGATTTCTGATTGGTTCATATGTTTGGTGCGCCGAAATTTTGTGTCCAATTTATAAGAGTTATTAATAACGAAAGCTGAAAATGCCGTTCAAGATTTAATTTTAAACATCGCAGCACCCAACAACACTCATAAAAACAGCTGTATCATATTTTAATTAAAAAGTCAAGGGATCAGCAGTGAAATTAATTTCCAAATCTATAAAGACTTCTTCTTCAGCCTCCTGTTCTTCGGTCTCATCTTCCAAGAGATAGTCGACTTCAGGAGAGAAAAGCATGTGTGTTTTTTTATATTTTGGCTTGAGGTTAGAGATATACGGATCAGAGCTTACTAAAAAACGATGTATTATATCTTCATTTGTCTTCTTGCGAGATATTTTCCGGGAATGCTTTTCCCTTATGTGTCTAAAATCTTTATTTCGGGCTTCAGATGCCTCTTCTGATAACATTCCCACAGGAATGAAGGAAAACTGTTGACATATATCAGCACCGTGTAATAGCAATTTGTGCACGCTAGATGGCATGTAATACCAGGGATATAGAGAAATGTAAAGTTGAGCTGTTTCTATACAGTAGTCGCTAAAGTTTTGAATGTTAATATTTATTTATTTATTAAAACTTTATGCACATGTAAAAACTGTACAAAGGCGGATTTAATGCCAGAAGAAATAGCTTGCAATATTACAGCAAATCTTTTTATCAGGTTTTCGTCTACCTTGCATGTTTTATTGCACTGAACAGTTTGCCAAAAGTTCTAGGAACATAATCGAGTATTTATTAGTATTATTCCAAACTCACATATCAAGATTCTGCTAAATTAAAATATCATACACAAATTTTAATGAGTGTTGGGTGCTGCAATGTTTAAAATTAAACTTATCTTGAACGTCATTTTCAGATTTCATTGTCAGTAAGTCTTTTAAAATGGAAACAAAATATTTTATTTTTTTCTAATCTTTGAGCGCCCGTAGCTCGAAAAGCGGCAGGGATACAATAACATTTCTTTGTCATTTCTGTTTGAGAATGACGTGTTCTTGAATACCTACTAAGTTTTATTTTGACCCACGCACGCATTACATACCCTCCCATACAACAAAAAAACACAAAAAAAAATTTCTCACAAATAATAAGTTTTTTTAAAAAACGCTACTAAAAAAAGTTGTTTGTAATCAAAAGGGGAATACGTGAAAAAAAAATCAACTCAAAATATACACACTGACTCACATCGATTCCTATGTCCATAGTTTTGCCAAAGTGGACCAGTGTGCGGCATCGGCAACAGAAATACATCATCTGTAAAAACATCAACTGTCTAGCTATCACTGTTCATGAGATATAGCCTGGTGACAGACGGAGAGCAGAGTCTTAGTAATAATGTCCCGTTTTACCCTTTGGGTACGGAACCTTAAAAGTGGTGCAAACTTGCTACCTTATAAAACAGTAAAATTAGTTAAAACGTTTAGGGCTATTAAAGACAATAGCCTCTCTTGACTAACAACAGAAATGAGTACATTTCCTTAGCACCGTCTTTAGACATACTTCGTCAAAGGACCCGGGACCTGGAGGTGAAGCGGTACTGCATCACGATACTGGAGCGAATCGGCAGCTTCGAGTACACGAGGAACACGCTGCAGAGTCTCGACGAGGAGGCGCGGAGAGAGGTTGGATATTGATATTTTAATTTATTTATTAGTTTAGCTTATAACTCAACTGCCTATCTGAGAAAGTTTTACCTCTTAAAACAGGAACGCAATACTAGTGCTTGGAGGCACAGTTACGTATAATTGGAAAGTACTTCCTTGTAGATAAATATCGGAATGACGTCCTTTACGACGACACTAAACTTGTATTAATAGTTTATGAATCTTATCTTTTAGGGCCAACACAATTCTTCCATTTTCAGGCTTAACAGGGTTGGCAATGAAGACCGAAGTCAGTAAAACCTCTCGTTCCCACTGCCTACTTGCTCAAGCGGTAGCTAGTGAACCTTTCTAGAAGGGGCAGATCTTGTAATGAATAATTACAAGATCTGTACTTCAGACTTATGTCTTCTCACAGCAGACAAAGCTCCGGCAGGATCTCATAGAGACATGGAGAGTGCGACTGTCGCAACCCAGTACTGAGCATATGGGAGATAAGTCCCCTCTTTGAGGAGTGGCTAGAGAGGCGCCATGGCGTCCTCACCTTTCGCCTAACGCAGGTCCTCACAAGCACGGCTGCTTCGGGAGGTTCCTGTTCCGGATAAGGCGGGAGGAAACGCCCGGGTGTCACCATTGTGTGGATCGCCCAGAGGACAAGGTGGAGCATACAGTGGAGGTCTGCCCAGCTTGGGCAGAGCACCGCCGCGTTCTCCCGGCGGCCCTAGTCCAGGCCATGGTACGGAGCGAGAGTGCCTGGGAGGCCGTCGCCTCCTTCTGTGAAGCAGTAATGCTTGCGAAGGAGGAGGCGGAGCGCGTGAGGGAGAGGCAATCTTTGCGCTCTCACGTCCGGTAAGAACCAGGCCCGGGTCGACGGCGCGTTGTGTTCCACGCGCGCCTCAAAGAGATGTCAGCTCTCAATCAACTGACGGGGTCCGCTAGGGCCGATGCCTGCCAGGGTCGCGGGTTGATCGAAAGAGATACCGTGGCCCCTGGCACAGGCAACTGGAGGAACACGGGTGGGTTTTATTCAGTAAAAGTCTGACACACCCTCCCGCTCCGCCTAGAGCGGAAGAAGTAATTTGATAATTTCCCATCCAAAAAAAAGGCTTATGTCTTCTGCAAACACAGTAGAAAAAAGCTAGCATCGGTGTTTAAAATCTTCAATCTCTTTTCCAGGTGGCCAGACTCGGCGGCAACCCTCAATTAGAAGCCCTTCTGGATGACCTGCTGAGTTGGAGACGAGACATGTCGCTCGACAAACTTGAGAACAACGTGTAAACAGCAGTACGTTCACTTGTATGCGTAACTAGTAGAGTTAGATCGAAAATTTTTATTTAATAAGGGAAAAAAAAAGTTGGTTGGTTGTTCGGGATAGCTGCAATGACTTTAGAATAATATGGAAGGGAGACAAGAAGAAAAACTGTGGGAATTATATACAATTCATAAAATAAATGGTCAAATGCCGCATAATAAAATCCTCAGGTTACACTTTAAAACCTCAATTCAAAGCTTAATGACCAGTAGCTGACTGCATCAAGAAAGAATAAGTACCTTCATCTTAGTTACGCGTACAATTAAAAATAGTAGGATCAAAATTAGTACGAAAGACATTTTATTTTGTTTTACATTTCATTACGGTTATCTACATTACTGTGGGTAATATTAATAGTGTAATAGTGCGATTTACAACACATGTTTCAAAATTATCTCATTTTGTAATTGTCACACAATTGGCACTCGTATTTAAATACCACAGTATACGAATAACTGCAATGGAAAAGTAAACAAATATCCCCAATGATTTAAATTATTTTGTAAATTGTATTTTTTTTTATCTAATTAGATTGTAGATAGAATTACCATACATTTTTTTATAAATAACACTGGTTAATCTGCAAACAACGATGTTAAGGCGATATGTCCATGTGTACATATTATTATTATTTTTTATTCAGTCATGATGCATTTTACATTCCGTATGTTTTAATTAGAAGGTGGAAGGAGAATAAGTAGTGTAGAAAATTTGGTTAAAAGACATGTTTCAAAGTAATTTGTACCTTATGCTCTTCAAAATACGTTTTAAGTTCTTATAGCTTCAGTTTGATCGAATAATTTATCAAATCATTATTTACCCTAGAAACGTCTACATTTTCAATTGTATAAAATGTTTTTAAGTCGTTGTAGGCGTATAATTGGTTGCTAAAATTATTTTCTAAAGTTAAAATACACTTGAAGTGATATTATTTCCTAAAAGTAGGGGTATTGGCCTATTTGCGGACTCCATAATTCTATCTAGTATTAAATAACAAGTTTTGGAAAAAAAAATATTCCATGGAGTTCATTATAATGCCACAGACTAAGTTCCAGTTGGCCAATGGTCAAAGCCAATATTCAAACTGTGCAAAGACTATTTATCATAGTACTCTGTGGCCATGCGATCACACTGCCATCTTTAGTCATATCAGATCGCGAATAGATACTTTTGCTTTGTAAAATTGTAATGCTTATTACTTAAATCGCTTTGTACTTATGCGCAATAAATGCTTAAATAGACGAGCTTTGTTAATTTTGTATTAAAATAAAACGATTGTTATGGATTATTCTGTTTTTATTTATTTCACCCTTTAGTAGGAAATTTTTGAATATTATAAAATGTTAATAATCCGTAGCAATGGTTTATTTTTTATATGTTTTAGCCAGGTTTTTCTAATAGTTTTTAAAGAATTGCGGTTGGAATCTCTAGAACCGTGGCGGTATTGTTTTATATTTCATTCTACGTTTAATCGTTCACGTTTATTCTTGTCAATTCAGTTGTTAATAACGATTCATTAACAACTGAATTGACAAGAATACTCGTGTTAATTGTTATTAATGTGTTAAGAAACCACTCAATTTTGAATACTAAATTCCTTTAAATGAAATCGACCAAAATGTATAAAAATCTTAGATTTAGGGCTGATTTTTCTATGGCCAGATAACTTTTATTCGAGGAAAAAAAATTTACGTTTGACAGTTTTTGTATGAAATAACTGTCAAAATTTTAAAATTATTCCTCGAATAAAGTTATCAGGTGATTGAAAAATCAGCCCTTAGACAATTAAAATGTTTATTAGCTTTTTCGATATTTAGCGATGTTACAGTAGTGAGTAAATCAAGAGAAACATTACATAAGGTTGATGTTATTTATTACGTTATTGTCCTGAGTGCTAGAGTTCAGAAACAGATGTTTATGCAAGAAACCTAGTTTGAAGTTTTTGTGTTATTTGGAAAAAGTCACGCCTCTTATTTTTTTACTATAGATAAATGGCCTAATATACCTGTAATAGTCTCAGTGGTTGTTGCCAGTTTCAGAGCGGCCGAAATTTAATATTTTATTAATTAAATAATTCAACTACATCAACTAAAATATCATCATTTGCCTAGGCTTACCCCTACTATGTTGGGGTTGGCTACCAGTCTAACCCGATGCGGCTGAATACCAGTATTTTACATGGAGTGACTGCCTATCTGACCTCTAGAACCTAATTACTGGATAATACGATATAAGACTGGTTGAAATACTTACGTCAACTAAAATATATTCTCTTTAATGTATTGTTGCTACCTTTTCTTGGTATTCGCTAGTCAGCTGTCGCAACATTTTATAACCAGCTAAGCTAATATTTAAGGAGCAGCTTGTTGGTATTTAGCTTGGCTAGATCTTTAGGAGTTGGTGTATTTTAATATTTCTATATTTAAATAATATTAAAGGCAGCCGGGTTGTGCACCTTAAAAGATGTTAGATTATTATTTGTAACAAATATATTCTGATTTTACGCTTTTTTGGACAACCTAAAATTACTAAGAAAAAAAATATTGTTAAAATAATAGTTTTCAGCCAACACAGTAAACAACCATGCAGCTTTGATACACATTAGCAGTTTTTGTATGCCGTAGTGTGCATATATCCTAAAAAACGTTAGTGAAGCATGCCTAAGCTACATAATAATGCAATGTCTTGGAACCTTGAAAAGTATTTATTTTGTACATAATATTATTTGAATAATTGATGATGTACTTAGAATTTTATTTATAGTGTTGGAAAATGTATTTTAATTCATAATATTTTACCTTGCCTTGTTTGGCTATTTACTAATTTTGGTGGACATTTTGGGTTAAGTGCCATCACGTTTTAGCTTTGTAGGTATAAATAGCGTTTCGAGTTAGACAAATCACTTGCACATTCCACAAAATTTGCCCTTTATAGACTAACCAAAAGATTGAAAATTTGCGCTTGCCGATTTTATATTTCTGGTTGATAATTTAGGATATTCTAGCTAGAACCTAGCATAGGCCTAAAGATGTACTTAGTAGACACTTAAGGCTAGCCAATTATGACAATAATAGCTTCATACCAAGTTTTAGAACAATATTGTATTCAAATACATACCTACTAATAATAATAACTTTGGCGTTAGTGGAGTTTGAGGGAGACAATAAGTATTTGAGGTAAAGAAACCAACATTTGCTGGCTGTAGAAATGATATATTGAACCAGCTGTATCTGCCTCCCTGAACACTAGCTCGCCGTACACATAATACAAATGTTTGCAATTAATAATATTAACAGGACAATTTATAATAATAAGTAAGATGTTGTCGGTTATTATTGCGTTTAAATTAACGTTTTGTTAGAAATTGTTTTGTTTTTATAAATATACTTTTTTTTCGAGTGACTTTGGTTTTTATTTATTTTCTCATTTCATCGTGTTTTACTTAAGAGCCTATACTACCTCGGCTAAAATTCACTCTTTATCTCGCTCGCACGATACCTCTCGCGGACTGTGTGGGAGCGCGATAGAGTGCAGTGCTGGGCGGAAGGCTGCACCAATAGTTTAGGTATTTGCTTTTTACGAAAATAAAGGTAATTCAAAAAAACTAAACAACATAAGACCTGCTTTATAGTTAGTTCAGTTAGTATGCAAAGTTACATGATTTAATTTGAAGTACCTATTTTTTTAATACCAGCAGTTTATTGTTCGGTTTGGAGGTAACTTTGGAATTTTTTTCTTTTGGAAGTATTTTCGTCTAACATAGTACTTAACATTAATCCTCAACTTTAGCATATATTTATTTCAAAATTAATGCTGCGGTATTTTCGACATAACGGAGGATCATGATAAGCCATTTTAGGTAGTATAGGCTCTTAACCTGCTGAACAAGTTGTCACAGTTCGTAATCTCGCTCGAACTAGCAGTCTTGAATTCATTTTGTTATGTATTATCAACCCCATTACTATTTACTATAAAAATCGCTCCATGAAAAAAAAAATACGAAAAGTGGAATGCCCTCGAGCATTTGAATTTTCGTCGTCAATTTATTAAGGAACTAGGACCATTAGTTTTTTTCCATGATAATTCTTTACATAGTTAATTTGTAACGCTTTGTCTTCCAAATTGTGACAATAATTATATGCTTACCTATTTATAATATTAGTTTTTAAGGAAAAAATAATGTCTTCGATTTTTTTCATTCGCGTTACGATTACTTGGACTAATATATTGTATTAGAGGGGACACTTCACCAACCACGCGTATTTCCATGTCCGTTTCAACCGCGCGGCCACCTCATAATATTTGATGAAACTTTGCCAGGAATTAGTGCTAATTTGTTACTTTACACACCTCTTTTCCTGAATTTGTTACAAAAAAAACTAAGACGCTATGACAAAGAATAGTTGGCCGCTAGAACCGCCACTTGCCGTAGTCATCGCTCGTGATTACACAGAAACTATATAATGTAGATAGACGAATGATGCAGCAAAAGAAAGGTCTTAATTTGTTACATTTGTTACAAAAATAAAAAACTTCAAAACGTAAATAAACAAAAAGTTATGCAATATTTAGTTTTCAGGTTACGAGTAGGTAGGTATATCACCATAAATATCAAATTAATAGAGGCTAATGTGTATGGACAATTAGTTACTAATTTGTTACAGCGAATAAACAGAAAAAAATACTAGAAAGTAGGTTCAATAATTTGTTAGAGTCGATTTTAGTTGGCCGCTCGGACGGCAATATGC
Organism: Mesoligia furuncula; assembly: GCA_916614155.1. Taxonomy (NCBI): domain Eukaryota; kingdom Metazoa; phylum Arthropoda; class Insecta; order Lepidoptera; family Noctuidae; genus Mesoligia; species Mesoligia furuncula. The sequence goes on along the minus strand of OU744798.1, from coordinate 25,813,930 downwards.
CCAAAATACAATGGCGTTTATCTCGTTATTAAAAGTAGGTTTAAGCTTATTTAAAGGACTAATCGACGAGTAACGTGACCTAGTTTGGATAAATAAGGCGAATATAACTGCAGCATTCATATTTTAGAAGATATTTACAAAAAAACAGTAGTATGAAACCGTATGAGAGTAGGGTGACCATGAATTTTCACAATGAAGTGAGACTGAATAGTGATTATTGGAATGTTCGATATTCATATCTTATTTTTTTAGGGCGAGTGCTTATACAGGGTTAGTTTTCAAAGACCAGCCAAAGGACTTTGTTCACTTTCGGCTTCGCTTAAACACGACGCTCGAAAAGAAACAAATTAATCAAAAATCATGTTTAGTTTTTAAACGCTTATTTATTCTATACTTTTGTATCAACTTGCTCCCACGAATAGTATATTTAATAAGTACTGAAATTGTTTTATTCTTCCCCATATTGACAGTACTCGATCTACATTAGTTCATAGTGATGCCTACAATTAATCGTTTATTTTAAAATAATTATTTACAAATCGATTCTAATTGTTATTTTTGAGGTTCCTCATTCATTTAAGAGGCAAGAGTTTACAGTCAATTATAGCTGTTATTTGTAATCACTTACATTATTTCGAACATGTTTTGTCCTTAGTTTTTATCTGGAAAGCAAAAGTATTTACAAGTATCGAAGTTAGTCAATTAAATTCGATTTTAATCAATTAATAAATCGATTATTTGTTCACTTTGTTCAACGACTTTGTTCACTTTCGGCTTCGCGTGAACACGATTGTTCACGCGAAGCCGAAAGTGAACAAAGTCCTTTGGCTGGTCTTTGAAAACTAACCCTGGATAAGCACTCGCCCTAAAAAAATAAGATATGAATATCGAACATTCCAATAATCACTATTCAGTCACACTTCATTGTGAAAATTCATGGTCACCCTACTCTCATACGGTTTCATACTACTGTTTTTTTGTAAATATCTTCTAAAATATGAATGCTGCAGTTATATTCGCCTTATTTATCCAAACTAGGTCACGTTACCCATCGATTAGTCCTTTAAATAAGCTTAAACCGACTTTTAATAACGAGATAAACGCCATTGTATTTTAGGCATATTGCCGTCCGAGCGGCCAACTAAAATCGACTCTAACAAATTATTGAACCTACTTTCTAGTATTTTTTTCTGTTTATTCGCTGTAACAAATTAGTAACTAATTGTCCATACACATTAGCCTCTATTAATTTGATATTTATGGTGATATACCTACCTACTCGTAACCTGAAAACTAAATATTGCATAACTTTTTGTTTATTTACGTTTTGAAGTTTTTGTTTTTGTAACAAATGTAACAAATTAAGACCTTTCTTTTGATGCATCATTCGTCTATCTGCATTATATAGTTTCTGTGTAATCACGAGCGATGACTACGGCAAGTGGCGGTTCTAGCGGCCAACTATTCTTTGTCATAGCGTCTTAGTTTTTTTTGTAACAAATTCAGGAAAAGAGGTGTGTAAAGTAACAAATTAGCACTAATTCCTGGCAAAGTTTCATCAAATATTATGAGGTGGCCGCGCGGTTGAAACGGACATGTATTTCCCCTATCCTTGTTCGTTCGTTGCACAAAGTACCTACAGTAACAATACTTTATATCCAAACTGTTTAGTTTGCGTCAACTGTAAATCCAAAAATGTTTGACAAAGGTTAAATTAACGCAAACTGAACACGGTTTTGGTGAGCGTGGTGATTACAGATAGTGCCATCCAGTTAGTGGTTATCGCCAGTTAATTCCGCACGTGTTTTAGTTTTGACGATACCCACTAATAAATAATTATCCTTAAAAAATGCCCAGATGGATAGTATGCCACTGAGAATTGAAGCCAAAAACACGGGGGACAAATGTCCCGCGTCGTACGATACGATCCATACGTCAGTCGCCTAGTAACGCTCCCCGCGTAAATTACGTCACGAGTGCGTGTTTTGATATTTTAAAAAACATTTTTACAAAAAAAAAAACAACCGACTTCCAAATAAAACACTACAAATTGAAAAATAACTTTAATTTCGGAAGTCGGTGTCTTTGGTTCCGCATTTTCGTTTATTGACACCGACTTCCGATATTAAAGTTATTTTTCAATTTGTAGTGTTTTATTTGGAAGTCGGTTGTTTTTTTTTTTGTAAAAATGTTTTTATTTTTTACTTTTTAGTGGGTCACTTTGTAATTTATCTAAGTTACAATAGCCTAATGCCAACTGTTCATCACCTTTTACAAAATATTGCTTTTCCCGATCCTGGGACGTTAATTGTTGAGGAGTTCTCCCGGTAAGAACCAGGAGAACTCCTCAACAATCACTCATCATACGCATTGTGACGAGCATAAATTGCTTAGCAACCATATTAAATTACCTAATCGAATCGCAACCCGTGAAATATTTGTCATTGAGTTGTTCCGATGGCCATCTGTGGTCTTCATTATCAACTCCACTTTACCAAATGATGATTTCCGAGAGCAAATGCTCAAGTTACTTTAAAAAATATCCAAATCGCTATAGGTTTGCCTATAAAATTTGAGGGTTTCCCTCGATTTCCATGGGATCCTCTCATGAGATTCCAACTTGATGATGATGAGACCACCTCGAGAGTATACCCTTTCAAATAAAAAAATAACTTATGGAATCGGTCCAGCCGTCTTCGAGTAATCGGTGAACATACACAAGGTAGCTACTGTAAACTGTTGAGTAGTTCCCTTAACTGTCCTTCGTCTTCATCATCAGACCCTTAATGACAGTCACAACCTATCTAGGTGTAAAGTTCACATCAATACAAATTAATCAAGCCCAAACACAAGGTAACTGCTGTAAATCGTTGAGGAGTCCCCTCGACTGTCTTTCGGCTCCATCATCAGATCGACTCCAGACCTTCATTAAATTGTAGTGCTTTAAAATACTTAATGAAAAACATAACAAACGCACTAGTCGCTCCTACGATTTTCGAATGTTCCCCTCGATTTCACTGGGATGCCATCATCAGATCCTGGTTTCCTTATCATGGGACCACCCTTGGCATATCTCCTTTCCAACAAAAAAAGAATAATCAAAATCGGTTCATAAACGACGAAGTTATCCGCGAACACACATAAAAAAAAAAAAAAAAAAAAATATATACGGTCGAATTGAGAAACCTCCTCCTTTTTTAGAAGTCGGTTAAAAATGAAGGTTTGTGTTGTGAAATGGTGTAGAAATCACACTAAAAAAAAGGAATGTGCCACTATAAAGGGTCCCATTAAAATAGGTGGACAAACTTTTACGAATCATTCAGACCACCAAAATAAGGACGATGGTAAAAAAATATAAAAGAAAAACGCATAGATACTCGCAAGAAAAATAAAATCAGCTAACGAAAATACACTAATATGCCGGCAATTTATTATTTTAGGTCAAAATAAAATCACTTTAATCGGTGTTTTTTTTTTGCTTGGATATGTTTAGTTAGACGTACTGAGCGCTGTGTTAAAATTTGTCCATCTATTTTAATGGGACCCTGTATATCATTTCACAAGTAAGTATTTAATTTCACTTTGTATTTCTTTGTTACCGCATTCTAAATTTATGTAAACAAAAAGTATAACTTGTCATTACTGTCAGTCACGCCATATTTGTTAAGTGTTGCCAGGGGCATATTTTTTTTTACCTATTATTTTTAAGTTTGTGTGCTATTTAACAGTTACTGTTTGTGCTATTTCTGCTTACTACCTATTTAAGTACACCAAAACAACAAACATTTAACTAACTTACAAGCAAATATCACAAAAAGTCGTAACATAATAATTTCTGATAATGTCGCACATGACAAATTACAAAAATTAAAGAAATAACGTTGCAACTCAACAACCGTAATAATAAAAAATCATGTTATTACTGTTGATTATATATTTTACGCTAAACGTAAAATACTAAAAATCTCCCACATTTAAGGGTAAATCTCTGCCACTGGTATTACACGCACATTGCACACAAACGCAATTACGATACGGTAATACACTCCCGACCGTGGCGCTCACTCACACATTTATAAAAAAGTGGCTTCACTTAAAACGTTGCGTTTTGTTTCGAACACGGAATCTGGACATTTTTTAATCTAAGTAATTATCTTATCGACAAAACTAAAATACAAGCGGAATGTTGCATATTGTACTGTAAGCATAATGAAGAGTGGGGGCGCGTCTTCGTGGATGGCACTATCTGTATACACAACCGGTGCAGCGGTGTTACGAATTGAACACCAAAAGGGAAGTATCAAAAAGTATTCGGAGTGAATACTTTGTGAGATTGGTGCGTATTTCCCTTTTGTGGTGCCAACATTTCATTCATGAGAGTGATCTTAGAATTCCTAGATGTTAAGTTGCTTACCTTTATTTCAAATAAAAAACGAGTTTTTAATTTATCCCTAAGTATTATCTTGCCTACTAGTTTCAGATCTATAAACAAAAAAAAATTTAATTTAATTTTAAATCATCCGAACCCTTTCTTTTTATGATGATGGCTAGTAGCCTCATACAAACTATTAATGATGCTCAGTTATGTATGACGAGTAAATGGTGTCCTCACTAGATCAGATGGCAATCAAAATGAAAATTACCGCTCACTCCAGACTTTTCCCATCAACTTTAAAAAGTAAAGATAAACTATAGCCGTAAGGGGAGGCACAGATTATTCACTGTGCCTGGGAGTCGACCCGTAGCTCGAGCCAAGTCTCCTGTACCTCGCATACTCTGTACTCAACGCTCTCTTGAACGTTAAGTCCGACTGTGATGTGTTTGCGGACGAATAGCAGATCTTGTCAGTATGTCTGAAGTATTGTGAGATGAGTGTATAATATGACTCTCAGTTTATAAGTGTGTAGTCTATGCGTATGACTGTCTAATAGTTGTGTGCTTCTTGTTATTGTATTTGTCTTTAGCTAATTTAATTGATGTGCATCTGGATTGCAGGCCTATTTTTTGAACCCTTGCGAAACGAAATAAGACATTTGGAAATTAGTTAAAAATAGAGCAAAGGGCCATGAATTTCTTAAACGTGAATTAAAACTGTTAAGATTAAATAACTTGGGCCCTCAATACAGACGTGTGCATAAAGTGGCATAGCCTAAATTTCAGTAAGTACTATCTCTGGGTTAATCATTTTCATTTAGGAATTTAGTTAAGAATTTCTTATAGTTATGAGTGCAACTATATGGCTCCATTTTCAAAGATGAAAACAAATTGTTTAGTTAATTATTACAATATGGCTATCAAATTTAAGCCCCAGGTGAGTACCTATATATTTTAAAATTAAACTTTGCAGCGCAGTCGAGATTTTTAAGCTTGTGATCTCATTTGATTTGATTGGGACAGATGAGCCTAGTTGCCTAAAGCGACTATGCCCATCGTAGTACCTTAAGGTGCCACTAGTCGATATTTTTTCCATACAAATTGCGGGAGTGTATTACTCCACTGTTTGACATTGTGCATTGAAAGTTAAACATGATATCGTTTTGTCTTATTATTTATGTTGTCTGTACGGAAACAGAATAGTAAAATAAAAAGTCATTAGTAAGTTATGAGCCAACAAAGATTCGTTTTTCTTGCTATTTTTAACGTTACTTTAGGTGTAAATAAGTAATAAAAGACCTGTAAAATCTTCAAAACCAAAACCGTACCGACAAAGCTCAGTTATCGAAGAGTTCAATAAACTTTATTTGTAAGTAATTGATTTATGCTATGATTTTTTCATAAAACTCGATTTTCCGAAGCACTTTTCGAATTTTTTTACGCGCCTATCAGCTCGGAATGGTGTTTCTGTGCGTGAGAACTAGACGTTGTTCGTGTAGACTAGCGTCTAACTGCTCATCACTCATACTAGCTCTGTCGGAAACGAAGCCAGGTGAGACAGCGTGTTCGAGCAGTGAGTTCGAGCTCGCGACTAGTTTACTCTTAGGCCCGTATTAATAAACTTTCCTCAATGACGTACTCAAGTGCGATATCATTTGATACGCCATTATTGCGATATCAGCATCTCAAGATCATTGCTAATTAATAAACACATGAAACAGTATCTCAGTTACCAAGATCAGCTCCTCAAGATGCTGTACTTGAGGGCTTGATCTCGTGAACGATTACGTCACATTGAACGAAGTTTAGAATGACATTCATCACATTTCGTTCATGATGGTTCTTGCTATGTCGTAAGATTTATTGAAATACTTGTATTTTGTTAAAATTTTAATGAATAGCGCTGTATCACGTTTTATAGAGTATAGTTCGGAAGCGCCCCGATCACACGAACCTTCGCGGGCCGGTACCGGGTCCCATCGTACCCAAGAATGACGACATATGACACCCTTATTTGATTATGTAAATATTTATTATGCTACCCATCAAATCTTAAGAACGTACGTTAATTAGGAGTGTTGGATAAAAACCTCATAATATGTTCATATTTAGCGCACAAGTTTATTATTATTAATTTACCTTGAATACATTCAAGTTCGTAAATACATACGATACTCGCCATTTTGATGACAGTGGTGGTCGAGGCTAAAAAACATAAAAATTGGGTATTTCGAACACCCTAACTCCACCACAGGGGCTGCGAATAATACGTCATTTAATTATTTGACGAATTTATCCATAGTTTAAGGCAAATAAGTAGTGGTAATGAAGTTTTTGGATTCTAATGTCGAAGTTTCGCGCCAATCGTGCGTGTTTACTACATTTTTACTTGTCACAAATTTCACATAACTACACAGTTAAAGATAAGATTTAAAATGTGACAAATATTATTGAAAATATTGTGAACCACACGTAAATGCCCAGGTCTTAACGTAATATTCAAACACAGGTCCAATAACACGTATTACCACTACTCAATTTGTGTTCAAAATCTCCGACCATTATTGTTTTTTTTTTTTTCAATGATGTGCGAAAGCGATTATTCCAAACGATTTAAAAAAAAATTCGATTGATGATATGACGAATGTAATCGATACTTGGAAATTAAATAAATTTATTTTTAACCCCCGACGCAAAAACGACGGGGTGTTATAAGTTTGACGTGTCTGTGTGTGTGTGTGTGTGTGTGTGTGTGTGTGTGTGTGTCTGTCTGTGGCATCGTAGCTCCCGAACGGATGAACCGAATTTGATTTTGTTTTTTTTGTTTGAAAGGTGAATTAGTCGGGAGTGTTCTTAGCTATGTTTGATGAAAATCGGTCCAAGATGGCCGCCGCTACAAAATGGCGGACTACATATTTTTTCACAACTGCATTAATATGGGTATCAAATAAAAGGGCTTGAATAGTAGAATACTATACACTATGATAAATTTCAAATCCAAGATGGCCGCCACCACAAAATGGCGATTTCCATTTTTTTTTTCACAACTCCCTCAATATGGGTATCAAATGAAAGGGCTTGACTAGTAGAATACGATACGCTATTACAAATTTCAAATCCAAGATGGCCGCCACCACAAAATGGCGAATTATATTTTTTCTTCACAACTCCTTCAATATAGGTATCAAATGCAAGGGCTTGACAAGTAGAATAATGTGTACTATATTGAAAGGGAATGAGGAATATTAACTAACGAAATGAAAACTAAAAACTTGAAAATATTTTTTGTCTGATTAATGCTCTAGAATGATGAGGAAAGTGGAGTGATGACTCGTACCTACGACCACTAAGTTTGACTATTATTATTACGAATGGAATTATCCTACTTAAAAAGCGTAGGTATTTCTACATCAGATAGTGTCGCAGTCCCATTTTAGAAACTAGATCTGAAATAAATACTTGTAAGAAAGTTGAATAACTAGAAAAAGGAATAATAAAACAAAAAAATCTGTTTAGTCTTAAAAATTATTCTTCAACTATTATACGGATAAAAAACCTGATTAAACACCAAATTACCTGAATCTTAAAACGCAAGAAAATAATAGAATTGAAATACAAAAATTAAGGAGTCCCTACAAAAAGCATGAAATAAAAATTAAATTAAAAATTTAAAAAACCCCCGACACAAAAAACATACCTAATAAAATTAAATGTAAGTAATTGGAAAAGGATCAAATAAGTCATTTAAAAACCCCCAACTTAAAGAATCTAGGTAACGAGACTAAAACAGATAAATTCATATGGAAGTCGGGGGACCGTTCTGTGGAACACATTCTATTCTAAGAGGTCCCCCGACTACCATATGAATTTATCTGTTTTAGTCTCGTTACCTAGATTCTTTAAGTTGGGGGTTTTTAAATGACTTATTTGATCCTTTTCCAATTACTTACATTTAATTTTATTAGGTATGTTTTTTGTGTCGGGGGTTTTTTAAATTTTTAATTTAATTTTTAAGCAGTAAATTACATTATGCATTGTTTATAATAATGATTTAAGCTTTTTTAATGTCATTTCAATCGTTTTTGGGTCATTTTAGTAAACCGAGTCACTAACAGACACGCTATAGGTACCTCATTTATTGAATTTCGCGCCGAAATGTTTCTATATTTGAATTTAAATTCGGAATGCGCTCGCTGTTTAAACTTATTTTAATTTATTGGACAACTATTATTTATTGTGGATTTTATTTTTGATACTTTCTAATAGTTTTCTACAGAATTCCCAGTACTTAGTTATATATTTTCTATGTCGGTTTAGTAAAATTTTGTTTGAGAATGATGATAAATTAATTCTATAAATTGGGTTTTCTGCAAACACTTTCAATACTTTTTGTTAGTTATAAGAGTTTTTGTTCAGTTTCTATTTTTTTTTTTTTATTGCGAATATCGATTAGGCTGTATGCAAGTTTTGAATCGAAATAAGCAAGTTGGGTAGACGGTCAGCACTAAAAAGTGTCACGTCGCAACACAATTTTTAGTAATTTTTATCAAGATTTGATCGAGTTTTCTTATGTAGTTTATGTATGAAAAATGGTAAAAGTAAGAATGCAGACAGAATGCCAATATCTTTATTTTTCCTTTTGCATATTTTCAGTAAGAGAATGGGTTGTTCATGCATATTTTCACTGAATTGGTCTACTTTTCGGATAGGTGTGTAGTATACCAATTTTATACAACTTCCGTAGTAGACTAACGTAGTTTGACCGACCTCAACATATAAATAAATTATAGATTTTTGGTAAACGATATCGCAAAGACCATAAAATACACACACAGAACTCTATTTCATCATAATAATTAATCTCATCCAAAATATTTTCAAACTCCGTGTTTCGCGGTACTAATCACGACCTCAAGTCACGGACCGCCTACACTCAGGTTTTAGCATCTTGAGTACACGCACCTATTGCATACTTAAGTGTCAAGTTTCATTTATTAATCAGTCCATCACTCGGCTGATATCGTAAACCCAAACCGTAGCTTGAGAACGTCAAATAATATGTTTATTAATACGATCATGACCTCAAGGTCGATATCAAGTGCGAGCTCTTGGACTGAGTGACGTTTATTAATACGGGCCTTAAGGACTAACATCACATAATTAAAAATTATATTAAAAATAAATAAAACAAAATTGTAAAAAGCTGCAAATAACGGGTGATTTTTTAAGAGTTAAGTTTTTCCGGTTGGCGGCACTGGTTGGTAATGGCATCCAAACGTCATCTGTCAAAGTGAAAAGTTTTCAGTGTACTCTGCCATTTCATCATGGAAAGACTTACAAACGAGCAAAGATTGCAAATTGTTGAAATTTACTATCAAAATTCGTGCTCTGTGAAAAATGTGTTTCGTTTGTTACGACCATATAATGGTCGTCATAATCGACCTGGTGAATCAACAATTCGTGCTGTTATCACCAGGAGTGATGAACAGCCTCATGTCATACGAGAATTACCGATGCATCCCGAAAAAACGACAGTTTGGTGTGGTTTATGGGCTGGTGGCATCATCGGTCCATTTTTCTTCAACGACGACTATGGAAGAAACGTTACCGTCAACGGCGAACGATATCGAGCCATGATACGCAACTTTTTTTTTGCCCCAGTTGGCCGAGTTGAACTTGGTTGACATGTGGTTTCATCAAGACGGTGCCACATGCCACACAGCTCGTGAAACAATGGACATGTTGAAGGATGAATTTGGTGAGCAGCTTATCTCTCGAAATGGCCGCGTGAATTGGCCGCCAAGATCATGCGATTTGACGCCTCTGGATTATTTCTTGTGGGGTTATGTAAAGTCGTTAGTGTATGTGGACAAACCGAACACGATTGAAGCCTTACAGGATAACATAACACGCGTAATTCATGGGATACAGGCCGAAATGCTCGAAAAAGTGATGCAAATTGGACCTTCCGAATGGACCATTTGAAAAGGAGCCGCGGACAACATTTACATGAAGTTATCTTTAAAATGTAAATGGCAAAAGGCCAAGTTATCAATTTCAATAAAAATTTCGAATATATGATGCAAATTGAGTGTTTTATTCGATTTAAAAAAAAACTACGCTTAAAAAATCACCCTTTATTATGACTTTCCGACTGCGGTTTACAAAATGTACAGGTACTTACTATGAACATTGTGTTCACCCTACAAAATTTTCTCGTAGAAAAAGTTAAAAATCAAATTTCTCTTAGACCTTAAAGTATGACATTTAGAAGAACAGACGATAAGTTACAATTTAATTAAGAAATAGTTAAAAATCTTATTCTAATTTGCGTTAATCTAGGAGGTTGAGCCTAGCCAATAAAGCCATAGGGAGTCACTTCAGACGTTTTAGTCAAATTCGACCTTCATTTACTTCTTAACAATTAACTTTTGAGTCATTATTTCTTTTTAACTAATTCACATAGGTATCTAAGTAAAATATGTTAAAGTCGTATTTATGTATTCCTTCAGATAAATTCATGTTTTGCAGATTCCTCAGTTCAGACAATAATGAAGTGAGGGCCCTCACTTATAGCCACAAATCTGTAATGTCATATTCTACAGATTTGGGAATTTCTTAAAATATTTAAGAAATTCTTAAATAAAAATTATTAACCCAGAGATAGTACCTACTTACTGATATTTAGGCTATGCCATGTAATAATAAAAAAAATAATTTAAGTGAGTGTATGGATGTTATTAAAAAATGTGATTATGAAATGTGTGTGTTGTACTCCAAATAAATAAACAATAAGTAGAAGTGAAAATTCGGGCGCCAGGAGCACACACCAAACTATGCCAAGGATAGACTAACCTGCGGGAACTGGAAACTTTTAATCTTCAAGCGGGGAGTATCAATAAAAATCGACACAAAAGTTATTGAACGATTTTATTACCCGAAGGCTGCTGGTCTCAATATACAAGAAAATTCCTTTCTAATATTAACAGTTGGTGTAAAACTAAGATGGAATAGAAATTAATTTTTGTCCTGTCATTATTGCACTTTTGTCAATTTAAGTTAAGTATTATAAACCATACCATATTCCGGCGAATATTCTAACAAACCGAATGGGCAAACCCTGGTGATTTTGATCTTCGCGGGGACGTCAGGCGGTCCATGATATATGTCGGTAGGGGCTAGCGTTAAAAATTTAAGTCTTGAAGTAAAAATAAATAAGAAACGCCTCACGGCGTTTCTTTTCCAAAAAAAAGCTTTTACATCAGTAGATGAATTAATCCAAAAAATATATAAGGTTCAAAAGATCCTTTTTAAAAAATATGGGCAATCCCATCATGATGCCGACAAGGGCAAATCAGCTACCACATTATTTAGGACTAGATATCGCCCTAGCCGTCAATAAATCCCGATTTATTGCGGAGCTCTCAAATCACTCCATTTTAAGCAAAGGGTTGGATCGGAAAGTGCCCTGTCAAAATCAACTGACAGCATCAAAAAAAAGAAAAAAATCAGTGTGACCACTACACGACTTCCGATTCAAAAAAATGAATTTTTACATGGCAACACCACCCTGTTGCCTACAAATTAAAGCAAAGAACGCGCTATCATGTAACAGGCTTAAAAGACTCGTTACATTACATCCCCTCCCGAAAATAAAAGAAAGGAACTTTCTTTTATTAGAAAGAAATCTTCAACCAAATAAACCTGTTAAGACTGGTTTATGTTCTAATTCAAAAAAAGAAAAAGAATCATAAGATTCAAAGTGCAAATCAACTCTGAAAATGTCAAACGACAAAATCTCAAGAATTTAATAAAAGTAAAAAAAATGTAAATGACAAAAAGTCAAAAACGAAATAGTGAAAAACAAAAAATTATAAGTTATAAAAACTCATTAAATGAAACGAAGAGAGAAATCTCTTAGCGCTCCAAAACTCCAAAACAGTGCAGTTAGGCACTATAGCCACTGACTAAAAATTTCAAACAAATTCGGACAATTTACCAAAACAAACTACAATTTTTATAGTGCAGTTAGGCACCATCGCCACTGACTAAAAATTTCAAACCACTTGGAACAGTACAACTTTGAGTGCAGTTAGGCACTATCGCCACTGACTACTATGTCGACCGCTTCCAACTCAACCATCTCTATGAGTGCAGTTAGGCTCTATTGCCACTGACTAACTCCGTATTCAACAATCCAAAAAATTTTAAAACTCCGAACAAAAGTTTTTAAATAAAGCTGAAAGACCTTATTTAAAATACTGTTACAGGCACAACCTGCAACGAGACAAAGGAAAGCATATTGCGATCGGCTCATCACCACCGAATTCCCGAGCACAATAGCTGTAAAACAATGTGAATGCTGTGACTGGCTCAACACTACCAATCTCCCAAACACAGACAAACACAAAAAAACATTGAGATCTCCAATGAGAAATCTCAATAACAAAAAAGGCGAAAGCCAAAGCTTCACAATGCGACCGGCACACCACCACCGAACTTCCGAACGCAAAGGAAAAAAAAAAATGACGAAAGTCAAAACAAAATCTCGCATCGTGATTGGAACAACAAAGTCCAACACAATGGAAAAAAGTCGAAATCAAGGTCAAAAACTACACCAAGATCCAAAAAATAATAAGGCATTTTGTAACAAAGGTTACAGAATGACCCTAAAAAGTAAAGTCCAGGATGAACGCGTTACTAACAAAGTCAAATCCGATCATTAAAAAGAATGAAACTCCAGTAAAAATGAGAAACAATTCTGTCAACGAACAGCACAAAATAGATTTAAAAATCGATTACTATTTATGACGAAGAGGAAATAGAATGATTTTAAACTATGAGAAAAATAAGATTACAAAAACTTGAAATTGAATTTAAGTTTTTTAACCTCAAGGTAGAAATTACCTGAACTGTAGGGTTGTATAAGATCTTAATAAAATATAAACAGGTAGGTTACCCTTAAAAAAGAAAAATAAGATCTTAGACAGTCCAACAAAAACAAACAAAACATAAAATAAGATCCTTCGATGTGAAAAATATTTGGTGTGAAAAAAATAGTATTAAATTAACCAGAATGACCTAAGTTTTATTTTTAGAATGTCTCAAATTCAACAAATTTATAAGAAGTTACCTAACATACAATTATAATGTTATAAATATAATAAATAAATAAATAAATACATCTTTCAAATCACCGATAACCTATCATCCATCATCTCGTACATCACACTGTCAAAAGTGACCTTCAAACAAAATTATCAAAATCAAGACTATCACTTGGAAACCAAATTAAAATTTAATAATATCTTTAACATGATAACGTCCCACTGAACCTTTATTTAAATCTTTCAAAACATAAACGTTATCTGAAACCTTTTCAGTTATTTTACATTTTACAAACTTAGGTGCAAGTTTAGCTGAAAGGTATGCTTGTGCATTAGATTGAAGAAAACTTCTTCTCCACACCACATCACCCACATCAAAAGAAATGGCTTTCCGACCCTTATTATAATAAGCGGCATTACGCTTATACCCCTTTAACAAGTAAGCTTGAACTTTAACAAAAATATCACTAAGTGAATTAAGAGAAACTGCATAAGCATTTCTATTTGAAATTTCTAGTTGAGATAAGTTATCAACAGAACTACTAAAGTGATGTAATGACGCATCAAGAATAAGCTCCCTACCAAACATCAGAAAGTTAGGAGTAAACTCAGTAGCAAGGTTTACACTATTATTTAAAGCTAATTGAACATTGGGCAAAAAACTTGACCAAGTTCTATGATCATCTTTAACAAAACACGATATGCAGGTTTCGACCGTTTTATTATATCTCTCAACAGGATTATTTTGAGGCGTATACAAAGTATTATAAAATATTTTGGTTATATTAAAACCTTTCAAAAAAATCTACAAAATGTTTTGAAGTAAATTGAGTTCCATTGTCACAAACTACTATTTTTGGACAACCAAACTTGAGAAATATTTCTTTTTCAAAATGTTTACAAATTACTCTAGTGGTAGCATTGATCATTGGAAAGAACCAGCAATATTTAGTAAAAACGTCTACGACCGAAAGTATGTATCTATGACCAGAATAAGTTTTAGGTAGAATTCCTATGATATCAACTGAGAGCATAAGCATGGGACGATCAACCTTTTTAGGATTAATCATCATACCAAAAGGTGGAGATGTAGTATGTTTATAAGCTTTACAGGTATCGCAAGACAAAATGTATTGTTGAATATCATTAAACATTCCCTTCCAAAAATAATGTTGTTTTAATTTCTTTAAAGTTTTATGTATTCCCAAGTGTCCATGATTAACAAACAGCAAGGCGAATAGCAAACGAAAAGCAAAAACTAAGTTTCAAAAAGTTAAATGTTTGAAAATAAATTCTCAAGTTTGAGGTTAATTATAAAAGTCAATGTGGGTAATCCCATAAAAAATTACTATGTTAATTTTATCGTTTTAAAAGTGCAATAATCACTTACAAGCAGTTTAAATCTAGATAAATTAAATGCACAATATTGTACTTAACAATTAGATTAAATTATTTACTTAAAAAGTTAAACTTAGTTTTTAAAATAACTTTACTGTTGAGAACAACAAAACGCAGTCTATGCTAAACATTTCTGTTGGTTTTGCTAAGAAAAAACATGATATTAAACAAAATCATCAATTGTAAACACCAAACATTGTTTACAAAGATTCACCAAATTAAGTTAAGTACTACTTATGAGTCAAAAATCAAAATAAACACAAAGTTATTAAAGTAACAATGTAGAACAAACCAATGCAAACAATAGACTCATAAGTTAATTAATTAATAGTGCAATAATGACAGTATAAAGGTACCAGACAAACCTACTTCAAGTCCCTGTTCGCAGAGCGCCAATTGTAATAATAAAAAAAATAATTTAAGTGAGTGTATGGATGTTATTAAAAAATGTGATTATGAAATGTGTGTGTTGTACTCCAAATAAATAAACAATAAGTAGAAGTGAAAATTCGGGCGCCAGGAGCACACACCAAACTATGCCAAGGATAGACTAACCTGCGGGAACTGGAAACTTTTAATCTTCAAGCGGGGAGTATCAATAAAAATCGACACAAAAGTTATTGAACGATTTTATTACCCGAAGGCTGCTGGTCTCAATATACAAGAAAATTCCTTTCTAATATTAACAGTTGGTGTAAAACTAAGATGGAATAGAAATTAATTTTTGTCCTGTCATTATTGCACTTTTGTCAATTTAAGTTAAGTATTATAAACCATACCATATTCCGGCGAATATTCTAACAAACCGAATGGGCAAACCCTGGTGATTTTGATCTTCGCGGGGACGTCAGGCGGTCCATGATATATGTCGGTAGGGGCTAGCGTTAAAAATTTAAGTCTTGAAGTAAAAATAAATAAGAAACGCCTCACGGCGTTTCTTTTCCAAAAAAAAGCTTTTACATCAGTAGATGAATTAATCCAAAAAATATATAAGGTTCAAAAGATCCTTTTTAAAAAATATGGGCAATCCCATCATGATGCCGACAAGGGCAAATCAGCTACCACATTATTTAGGACTAGATATCGTCCTAGCCGTCAATAAATCCCGATTTATTGCGGAGCTCTCAAATCACTCCATTTTAAGCAAAGGGTTGGATCGGAAAGTGCCCTGTCAAAATCAACTGACAGCATCAAAAAAAAGAAAAAAATCAGTGTGACCACTACACGACTTCCAATTCAAAAAAATGAATTTTTACATGGCAACACCACCCTGTTGCCTACAAATTATAGCAAAGAACGCGCTATCATGTAACAGGCTTAAAAGACTCGTTACAGCCACTTTATGCCCGCGTCTGGATTGAGGGCCCAAGTTATTTAATCATAACAGTTTCACGTTTAAGAAATTCCTGGCCCGTTTTTACTATTTTTAAATAATTTCCCTGTCTAATTTCGTTTCGCAAGGGTTTTAAAAATGGGCCCTCAACCCAGATACACATATTTAATTGGCCTTGAACGTTTCATGTTAAATAAATAAAACGTTCATTCACGGGCTGTCACAAAACTCGAATATCTGAGCGGTAATTTTGACATATAAGATATACCTACTTCTTAAATATAAGTATTTTAGTAATAACGGATCCTTTTAGCGAAACTATCAGCGAAACATATCTAATGGATCAAAAATAAAGGTTTTTGTGAATGAAATGACTGGTTTTATTTTTAGCGCACAGGCGCGACCTAGAGTGGCTTTGTGCCAATCGTCAGCCGCAGTTGAGCGAAAAATTCAATATCAACTATTTCAATGATCATAAATATTTCTGTTACCAGTATAATCCATTTCCAGAATGTTTATCGGCATACATTTTTCAAATACTTTATATATTTGCTTGTTGCAATGCGAGCGGAGTATCCACAATTATTTATTATACTTTTTTTAACTGATAACAGACAGAAAAACAAGGTCCCTCTGCCAAGCGGTGCTTGGCAAAACTTTTTTATTATAAAATAATGAATCGATTTTGATTTTTTATTTTAGTTTGAACGTAAATATAGAATTCGCAGCTGTATGTGTGTGTACATGAAGCCAGTTGAATAAAACACTGAATAATGTGTATGTACTTTATTAATATTTTTTACAGTTGTCACAAACTACAGACCTGCGACTCTACTAATAGTCAAGGTATTTCGTTGGATCAAAATGCTCCTGAACCGTAATACATCAACATAAATAAAACTAACATTACAATTAAATTATGATTTATATTAATTTAATTTTTTCATAAATCGTCACAATAAAAGAATATTACATTTTAAAAATCTAAAATCATATACAAATAATCTCTCTTATTGAAACTAACAGACGAAAAAAAATCGAAGCTGATCTTTAATGGAAAATATGATGTCTGTATCACAATGTTATGGACACTTAGTTCCCCAGTAGATTCACTAAATATACATAAAGTTACATTTTTAAGCATTTTTTTTTTGTTTCAAGAAAGCAAAAGGTTACGTTATAAAAGCTATTCTTTATCAAAAGCCTCAGTACACCGCTAGTCGCTTAGCTACAATCGAATAACAAAATTACAAAATCCCATCAAAGGCGTATATCGAAAGTCTACGAGACGCTGCGAACAAAACCTAGTGCTTTATTGAAATATTATAAGTTACCCTCCATTGACGCAGAACATAGCTTCTCTTTATCAGTTTGACTTGTATATTTATCATCCTTATAATCAAACAGTTGGCAAGTCATAATTAATCAGTCATTTTCAAATGTTATTTAACTTTGAGCTGTCATAAATTAATCCATTGATGTGTCTTATTTTATTATTCAAGAAAATTAATAAATCGTCAAGTCACAAATATAACACACGAAGGAACTTTAAAATGCCACTCGACTCCCTCCTAAGGCATTTGTCGAGGTAGAGAGGTAGCTTAGACTGTCAGCAGAAGAAATGGCTCCACCGATCTAGCTACCCCAAATAATATCATAAGTTGTACTATTTATTAAAATTTAACGACTACTTTAATCAGTTTAAAATAAAAAGTTTGTTAAACACTAAAAAAAGCGTCAATATAAGAGAAGCATGTTTCGCATTAATGGAATGTGCACGTCTATAAAATATATTACAATTTAATATCATAATAAAATTAATACGAATTCATTAGCACACTATAGTAAGAATTAATAGTAAAACGTCCATCGTTCACACTGATTACAAGAATTGTGATTTTATCAGAAATGTTATTTGTAACTAGTGATGGGCCTGCCATCGTACTAGTGATGTTATGTAGTCGATTTTCATCATTCTTGTACACGAATTAAAACTATAATAAAATATCAATTCTTGTTTGCACACAACATTCGTCTTCAAATGTACCATTTTTTCTGTCTGTACGTGTTCGTTGTGATTGTGTATTTTGAATTATAATAAGTAAATTGTGTTTTAAAGCGTCTTAGTTATATTTATACAAACAATTTCCTGAAAAAGATAAGCTTTACATAGTTGTAATGACTTAGAAAGGGGTTCTTAAACAGCAAGTTAAAAGTAAATATTGTCATAATTATGTCTAACATCGAAGCACCAGCTTAGTTTAAACTACACACAAGAATAACATTAAGTTGCTAGTTGCGAAGCCAACAATATGTAACTTACGACATAATAAGACGAGACGAAATTACAAAGATAAATAAGAAGTTCAATATTTCATACACGACAATTGCCCAGCTAAGTTGAAAAAAATACATAAAATTTCCAACAAATATTTAAAGCCCTATGGATTTCGTGGGTAAAAAATCTTTATTACTGAATGTACTCGTTTTGACAAACAACTTTCAGTTTATCACATTTAGCCATAAAAACAGACTCCATGCAAAATCGCCAAACTACTCGGTCTCTTCATAAGTCGGTTTTTCTTATTTCCAAAAGCCTCAAAACAGATTAGCGTTTGTCCAACGAGTATTTTTCACTAATAAAGATTTTGTAGCCACTAAGCTTGCAACAAAAATCACTGAATGCATTTAGCGCTAAATGAATTTAAAACATAATTCTGTCTCTGTGAACCTCAAACGATTTACAGATTAAGGCCGATATTTTATATTCGTTAAGCGCTAAATGCAAGTGGTGCAAGAACCCATAGCGTAAGAATACTTCCATTTTTAAAACATACCGTTCAAAATACTCAATCACAAAGTCCGTATAGTGATGCACGTAGTGCATTGCCAGCGAGCGCGTGCGTGGTGAGGGGCGAGTGGGGGTGGGGTCGCTCACGGGATCCAGCCGACTACGTAGCTGCGGCTGCGCGTGAACTGGTTCAGCCGCCGGATGCGACCGCCTGCAAGGTGCAAATTGGGTGTTACCACAGTTTTTTACTGTCAAAGTCATCATTGTTTCAGTGCAAGAAGAGGATGGCGCTAAGTACGTATAGCTGCATCTCTTTTTGGAACATTGGAACAATGATAACTGACACTTCCCTATACTACGGCCTCTGGAGCCGTATTATGAGGTATCTTCTCCATAGGTACCTACGCTTTGGAATGGGCAACTAGCTTCATATTTTCTGACTGACCGACTTCTTGACAATTCAAAAGTGCCTGTTAAAGGTTTAATTGAAATAAATGCTTTGAGTTTGAGTTAATCGGATTTATCACTATTCTGTCGCAAAAAAGGGACAGCATTATACGAATACGTCTTATAACTTTATCTTCTTTCGTTTAGGAACAGTGGTGGCTGTAGCGCCACATTTTATGGTTCCTGGTGGAAGAATGATATGGTGCCCTTGATTGGTATAAAAGAAATTCTGAATGGAGAAAAATTACTCTCATGATGATGCCGATTTTCTGAAGATTGCATCTTATTATAAGAGCAACACAACAGTCAGCTTATCGTGTATTTTTTTTTCGGGACTTTCTATTTTCGACGTGGGCTTTTCTAAATAAACTGATTCGATACGACTAGGTACCAATAAGACACGATGCATCTTAAATAATAACTAAATTAAATATTGTTCCTTTCAACTTTTGTTTTGGTATTTTCAACCTATTTAATATTTCCTGATACTCACCTTTACTATAAAAAAACTTATGTTGAATGACTTATTCTAAATCTACGTAAAGATGTTATGCTTTGAAAACCTTAATTAATGCGAGTAGGTATGTGCGAATAGCATAGAAACAAGTGAATATATTAGTTTTTACTTAATTAATATGTCTACGATAAATTACACAAAATAATATAGCATTATATTTAACGACAAAGCTATTAAAAGGAGGTAAAAGATGTAATCTAAGATAATACAAATATATGTTTTTCCAAGTATTAATATTCAGAAAATATATGAATATATTATTAAGATTTAGTATAGTTGCGAAGCATTTCTATGTAATTGTCAGTATAAAAATAAATATTTCTTAGTGTTTATTGTTTACAAAATGGAATGTTTTAACTGTAACACATTAGATTTATTCTTTTGTTTTTAAATGTCCCTGTTTTTTATAATATTAATATAGGGAACGGGTATGGCATTCATTAATGGGTAATAATACGCATGGAATGGTGCAAACATGCTGTACAGGGGGAAATGTGCTTGCGAATGCACAAAATGCATCTTTTGCATAAAATGTTTCAAATAAGATTAACTAAAATTCCAGCTTTCCACTGCTCAAACTTTTGCTGGCAAATAGCAATGTATGTTACGGGCTATGTAATATGGTAAAAAAGATTAGCATATTTTTAAAACTGCTGATAAGGTTTGCAGGGCCGACATGGCCAGAGATCGCACAAGACAGGTTTGGAAGAAAAAATAGGAGGCTTTTGCCCAAAAGTGGACCCAACAAAGGCAAAAAATGTTTTACTGTTATCGAAAACGGATTCCGTTACATGTTTTGGCCAAAATATGACTATTGTTTACTGTTTACCCATATTAAATTAATTTTTGTATAGGCACCTAGCTTTTCCAATTGTTTTACATTACCCGTAACATTAAAGCTGGGAAAGCAGTGGTATATTACAAAGCGTCATTAATTTCAGGAGAATTTTTAATGAAGATTTATATGAATTTGAAAAATTCTCATATCTGCCGAAAATTACTCTTATATTCAATGTAATGACGTCATAACTTAGTATAAGAGTATACGACTTACCACATGCGACAGTTCAAGGCTCTAAGCGCTGTTCTGGCTCCGTCGCTGCTGGCGTACTGAAATGCACACACACCGACACGTGTCACACATTTATACAGATATATCTCATCACCGATGCTCGCTAAATTGAGACTTGAGTTAGAAGATATAAGGGAGAAATTACCACGAGTTTGGATGGAGATAGGACCTTTTTAAATCGATTAAATATTTAAGGGACTTGTTCGAATTTAGTCTTTGGGAATAAATTGAATCAATGTTCTAAATGTGTTTTGTATATTGGAAATTAACAGCTAACGTTAGATTTCAATAGAAGCAGTAAAATCCGCAATAACAAATCTAAATGCAAACCAGTTTGTATCAGATCAAGGAGTCTTCCACTCAAACGGTAGTAAACTTTATTTTTAGCCCACTCGAGCGGTCATTTTCGTATAGCGAACATCGGTAACGTAGCAGGTTCATTTAGAAATAAATCATGACAAAGGATAAACA
This sequence comes from Mesoligia furuncula, assembly GCA_916614155.1. Classification (NCBI taxonomy): domain Eukaryota; kingdom Metazoa; phylum Arthropoda; class Insecta; order Lepidoptera; family Noctuidae; genus Mesoligia; species Mesoligia furuncula. Next base: position 25,792,420 of record OU744798.1, on the reverse strand, counting down.
TGTATTAACAATCAATCATTTCAAACAGTTTCATAACACAAATACAAAGTTGGAAATTCAAATCCATGCTCATCATAGTCTTTGTCTCTATGAAGTTTAGTACGGTATCAAAACTTCATTCCGCAAACAATTGTTAGTAGGTACAAAACCATGCGTGTCATTGAGTTCAGGAAAAAATTATATCTTTTATATTTATGGTTCTAGTTAATAGATGCTAAACAAACGTTTATGACTATCCTGCCGCAGCTGGGACCCCATAGCTTCGACTTAGGCTCACTAAGCGAAAAATCTTGATTAGCTAAGCCGTTGCGCTGTGAAAAACCGTTATTAGCCGAAAAAATAGCACGCCACTATCGTAATTGGCCATTGACATTCCCGCCAAAACAGATGACAGATTACCAATATTTTTTTTTTGCGGCCATTCCTATATATTATCGGTCTGTTCTACGTTCCCCTCGCTGCTAGAAATTAAATTAAATTGTTAACTGTTAAGGTTTATAGTAGAAAACACATCAACATATATTAGTTTCGTTTTATATTGAGATTTTAAAGGAAATAGATTTTAAGGAATTAATGTAGAGTATTTCAGAGTTATAAAGAGTAAACTAATTGTTATGCTAGAAATATGGCATTTATGGCGTTCATATCGACTAGCGAAATATTTATAGTGCAGTTTTATAATAAAATGGACAACTGACATTATTCAGATGTGAAATATGTGAATAATATCTGAACATCAAAACTATCTTGTGACACGATAGAAGGTGAAAACTAATTTGTTTTGTAAATCTCATTTTTGTATTACTAGATTCGATATGACTTTCGATTCGAATTAACTTTTTAACTTTTTTTACTGTTTATTTTCAGGCCTTGAAAGCCCTTAAAATGTTTTTTTCAGTCACAAGAGCATCCCTACAATAAAACTGCACGTTTATGTGTGTGTGTAAGTGTTCACTCAATCAGCCGGCATTATAAGTAAGCTGTAACAAAAGCGCAGTGTTGTTAATGCCGTGCCAACAATGTACCGTGGGCCTGACCTCCTCGCCTATTGGCTACGCGCCCCCTTTGCCATTTGGTTAAAGAATCTGAACTGAAGTCGCAGCGTTAGGTCTTTCCGTACTGGAATGAAACAACATATCTCTCAACTACGGTGTCACACATGTGTCTTATGTTTCGTCATGTGAATTAGAACAATTTTGTAGCCAATTCAATAACAAAAATAATAAAATATGTTAAGAACTTCCACATTACTATTGCTCTTTCCAGCTTTTGCAAAAATTGCGTGTAACATAAGAAAAACATTTAGTAGAATTGATAACTTCGTTCTTTTTGAAGTCGGCTAGAAATATATAGTATGTAACAATGCTCATTAAAAATAAAGTGTATTAAGTATGAATTATGGAAATGATTTATGAGAAAACGAAACACTTATTATTATAAGTTATACATTACAAAAACACGCTTCATCTAGTCAAGAATGAAACGTAAACTTTCAAGATAATGTTTGATTAACTTAGACTGAAGTGCAACTTGTAGGTACTTTCAAACCTAAGGACACGTTACAAAATGACAGAAGAGAGGATAATTTGACGATACATAGAAATCGGTACACTTTCATAAACATACAGTCTTCGAAGACCTTTACGCCTGGCAAATCTATGTTAATCAAATATGGTATTATTCCCCTCTTCCGGGCATAGTGAATGACAGTTTTTTTTTTAAATATTATTATGTACGTTATATTGTTCGAATTCACATAAAACTGTGTATAAACATCTACAAAAAATAAAGATAGGGGGGCACGCGGTGTGGTGTGAGTTGCAATGAGTTCGTCACTACTCACGAGTGCGGGTTGGGGTTAATATCAAGTGGAGCCGCCTTGACGAACCGCTCCACTTCTTCGCCCGTCGGTAACGGTATTTTATCTGTACTGTCTTCTGCTTTTCCTTCCTCTGTTACCGGAGCTACCGGCTCACCGGTTAGACGGTCCTCGGTAGGCACCGGTTTTTCGGTGTCGATAGTTACCGGTTTCTCTGTATCTGTGGTTACCGGTTGTACTGTTTCGGTAGCTACCGGTTTTTCAAGTTCAGTAACAGGCTTCTCTAGTTGAGTGGCGACTGGTGCTTGAATACCATTTGTTAAAGGTCTGTCAGGTAGCAGTGGTCCATCGCCTATCGTTATTGAGGTAGGTCTGTCGTCTGGCTGCGCCTTAGCTTTAACGGTTAGTGAGGTCTCGGTATCTACTGTTTCGGAGATTACCGGTTTTGGTTCTTCCTTGGTGGGTGTGACGGCTTCTGCGCTAGGCGGTGTCAGGTTGAAGAAGCTGCTGTCGACGCCCACAGCCGGCGGCCGGCCGCGCGGCCTGCGCGTGCTCAGCGACGCGCTAGCCTTCTTTAGCACTCGGCAATCTGAGTGCGATAATCGATTGTGTCTAATGGGTAATCGATAATCCGTTGTGGAGAGACAATGATCGGTAAGATTAGTTTTACAATGTTCCGTTCATGATCAAAGTTTTAGCACAAATGTAAAATTTGTGTGTCAGTTAATACTAGACTACAACAAATCTATACATATAATAAATCTGTAGAAGGGTCAATTCTGTACATTGAAAATATTGGAAAAATAAATAGCGGGGGGTGTTGCTGGATCAATACCAAACCCAAATATGTGATTAAAAAAATTTTTGTCTGTCTGTCTGTCTGTCTGTCTGTCTGTCTGTCTGTATATGCAGGCATCACGTGAAAACTAACGGTTCGATTTCGATGAAAATTGGTATAATTATACCTTATTATCCTGGGCATAAAATGGGATACTTTTTATCCTGGAAAAATACGTAGAAAAAAAATCTTATTTTTCAGTTTTATTCATAGACGTTGTTCGGTTCCGAGCTCACTAACAATGTTGTGTATGCTGAAGCTCTGAATTAACTTTCTGTCGCATTGTCACGATCACTTTTTTATTATTGCAAACTTTTCGTCACTGTCAGTAATTTACTGCTACATGCTACTTATCAAGGTCGGAATTACTATGAAAAAAATACTTACTACAGAACGCGCGCTCAACAGCAGTAGCTCAATAGAGGGATCTCCTTAATTATATATAAATATATAAGATATTTATAAGATGTCATTGTCAGAGTTACTCAAAATGGAGAAATAAACCATTCACGCGAAGACCGACATCCGCGCGGACGGAGTCGCGGGCGGAAGCTAGTAAATGAATATAATTTATCTGTAATTTCAAATAATTCACACATCCAAATTTACATTAAATATTTTTTTTAAATTGAGGGACAGTTTTTTTGTGACTTTATTTTTATCACTAGTATTTATACAAAAGTAATATTGAATAGCGTCTCGCTTTTCAATCAATCAGTTTCCACAATGTAGCGGCTTTAAGCGTTTCAAAAAACCTTTGCAACATAGTTCGGAAATGTCTGCAGTTTCCAGCAGCTGAATCGCTGACTCGCATTAGACCCAAGCATAGTAATTCTCTCTATGTACAGACGTATGTTTCTCCAGTGGTTTCCGTGTCTTGGGTGTTAATGCAAGCTGAGGATGGGCTGCTGTTCAAAATGCGCCATACGTGCTTTGTAGGCGTGGGTGTGTATATGTTAAAATATCGTGGTGTGTTGATAACTTCGTGTTGGCACTGATATTATTGAGAAGATAATTCGGCCAATTTGCCGTCTTTTGTTCTTAAACTGTGTGTTAAATTTATAAATCTGTTTATAGAAATTCAGTGGGCAAATTGGCGCAATGTGTGTGTATTATAAATATAAAGTACACCTCTGCCTAAACCCTTTGGGGAAAAAAAGGCGTGATTTTATGTAGAACATTCTTTAAATTTAAAAATCTTTGACTGATCACCTCAGGCCAACAGATAGTACGTCAACAACCATGACGATACATTTGTGGATATAATCGAAATGTGAATGTTTACGACATATTGCGCAGGCGCCGGGCGGAGGTGCGGGCCGCGCCATCTGTGCAGACCGCGAACGTTAGGTACTGTGCCGTAAGAGAGGCTAGTTCAGACACGACAGCTGTTGATAAGGGCTAAACATTACTTGTACTGTATTCTATTTGAGAACATAAAAATTTATTTCTTTGAGCTACTAAATGACTCTTCTTTTATGTTTATTAGAAACGATTTTATATATTTTTTTTTCTTATATATTTACTTTTTTTTTTCTTTTCATAGATTACAAAATTGTTATAAATTACATCAACCATTATATTTAATGGAAATTAATAGCGACTAACTATTACATAACTGCATGTGTCTGTGTCTGAACTCGCCTAGAAAGTATGTTTTTTCAGGTGATACAATCAAATGATATTACAGTGACGTTCTCCATGAATCGTGTTGCCTGACACTCGAGATAGTTGCACATTACAGTGAGCTTTAATGTTCAGAGTTAAGAGTGAAAGTTCTATGCAAGATAACATTATGAGCTAATACATTTTTATAGACCATAAAATAGACGTAACATGATGTTGTTCGAACATGGCAGTAACATTTATTTCGATTTGAAATATATGCAACGTCATCATCTCACAATATGCGTAGGAACCTGTAATAAAACTATTAAATATTCATCTTAAAATAACTTCTCTGGCAAGATGTCAATATGAGCTTATATGCAATATAATTTTCATAAGCTTACGAAAAACTAGATCATATTGCACTGAAAACTGATATCTAGTTAATGGTGTAAAGAGGATTATTATAGTAAAAATAAATCCATTAGAGGTTGAAAATGTTGAACATAACTAATCAACTATCATTTATATCACTTTTAAAGCAAATATTATGAGCTTACATTTACCCCAAGCGAAATAATAATGGCAAACCAAATCCTCTTTGCACCATTTCCCTATTGAGCATGGATTACATACTAACCAGGTACACGTTTCAACCGTCGCATAACACACAATATGCAATGCTCATTTCACCAAAACTGCCTTCTGACCGATCTGCCTGGGCTATGGAGATGTTCGCGTCCTTTACTTTACCGTTATGCGTTCATAAAAGTAGAATTCCTGAGCGATTAATGCTTGTTTCTGACAGTACTTTGTCATACCTCAGCTTGCCGCTAGCAAGCATCATTTCAAGGTTATTTTGTGAAGTGCATGTGAAGTTTACCGAGCATTGTATGTATGGTACCTTCCAACGACCAAACCCAGTACCTGCCTAGCACATAATCCCTCCTCCACATACAACACTCACTTCTGTCGATGTTCCTCTGCAGATGGCTGGCGATCCTGTGCCGCGCGTCGCTGTACTCGAGGTGCAGGCCCAGTCGCAGCAGCGTGGGGTTCTGTTCCACCAGCGACGTTATCTCCATCTCGATCTTGTTGCCTAGTACTTGCGACCGCTGTGAACAAGTGTACGAAGTTAGGATTGAGCAACAAGACACGCTATTATTGAATAAGGTATATTAGGTGCATTTCGTCAGCTCCATTCCAAAAAACAGAACAAACTTAGCACTTTCGTGACGCAACTGTATCCTAGTTATTTTGCCCACTCATAACACGAGACCTGACAAAACATTGCGAAGATTAATGGTGCTTCGCGCAGGAAGCAAGATTTTGCGACTTTAATAATAATATCAAGGTTATGTCTGCACAGTAATAACTCTATGTTCAAACTATGATCGAGTTTTGACTACACAGACATAACCTCGATGTTGAAGTTAGAGTAATTATGTGACACTGCAATAGGCCCTGCAGTGCGATTCTGTGACCATCTCACCGTGAAAACTTAGGTGGAGTGAGCGTGGAGTGAGCTGTCAATAGTGTCAATTCCTAGTAAAAACAAACTCACATCACCTTAGTTTTCACGGTGAGAGTTTTACAGAATCGACGGGCTGTATATGCATATGTGCAAAAACAAGACCTGGTGCCGTATTATGACGGTTTAATGCCATCATGATTACAGTGTAAGAGAGAGATAGAGCTATACATGTCCCATAGCACCATCCTTTTTTCGCACTGGAATCATGATGGCATTAATACTTCGTAATAGCCCTGCACGGCAAAATCCTGTTATCTTACCATGGCAAGGAGAAAAAAATACTCGTAACGTGTGGTTTACCTGATTGGAAGCCCGGAACTCTTCAACAATATTAGTGTCGAGCAGGGCCTTCACCAGCAGCAACACGCCGCCGGGACTGATGAAGTTGGTCTCGACGTTGACGACCCGCAGCGCGGAGTTGACGCGCAGCGCGTCGGCCAGCAGCGCGGCGGTGCGGTCGTTGAGGCCCACGTTGACCAGCGACAGCACCTCGAGGTGAGTGTTGCCCTTTAACGCCTCGAATAGCTTTTCGAATTTCTCGTCGCTTATGTTCTGGGGAGAGAAAAAGTAAGGTTAATTTTTATTCTAGACTTCTAGTCCTTACATGCTGTACTTCTTAGTTCCTCAGACTATGTAATGCCTTCAAAAATATCCTCATTTAAGGAAAACTTGATATGTTAAACATTAATTTGTAAGCAAGCCGGGGTACTTTTGCTATCAATTTTTCAAGAATTTCGGATAGAAACCAAACCACTATTTCACGCAAGTCGATAAAAGGTCGACTTTTCGTCAAATATTCATAAAACAAGCCTACTAATTTACTGCCATCGTCCTCTCAGCTTGAAACACCCAATGCTAGGTTAGACTACCTCCCGTTTCTGCCTCACTCCAGTTTTTTATTCCCATACCTTAATATTATTCCAATTGAGATCAGTGAGCTTCTGGTCGTTCTGTTGCACGCGCGTGATGGTGTCGTCGGGGTCTGTGTCGTTGGGGGGGTCCATAGGGTACACCTGGAAGCGCAATAACATCTTCAGTGTACAAACGTTCAACACAACGCGGTGAACCAGTATCACATAATCATGTTCGACATTTCTAAAATAGACAGGTTTGTAACTGGAAACTGATTTACTGCGTACTTGCGTTGCTGGACTTTTGGAAACAGTTCACTCGAAAACTAAACGTAAGCGTGCCCGTAACCGGGTCAGCGGGTTTGTCCGAAAGAGTTACCGCTGGCCCTAAACATGAAGGAACACGATGGCGTCATTCTATTAGATAACTATGTTATGAGCTACGAAACATGGAACTATTATTTTGGTCTTTCATGGCAGCCAAAACGACCCATATCTTTTTTTTTAGTGCACCTTAGTGTATTTCTTATTTACATACAGTATTATTAACAATTTAATTAAAACAGGTTTGATAGCTATTGACTTTGCCAACTTATAAAATGCGCGCTTTTAATGTATCTATAGTGCGGCCGACGAGAGAATGCGTTATTGACAGCTGTCAGTTTCATAAAAACAAATATGTGTTTTACGAATTTGACCTTTATTAGCTACTAGAATGATCGCATTGACATCTGTCAGGAACGCATTCTCTCAACGGTCGGACTGTAGTAAGAAGTGTACCTTATTTTTGGTGGCTTTAGTGATGCCGTCCCAGCCGAGCCCGACGGGCTGCCCCTTGTTCAGCAGCGAGGCGTGGTACTGATCCTGATTCATCATCGAGTGGAAGCCGAGGATAGCTGGAAACAAGTGCAATGTTTGTTTATTAAATAAATAAATAAACGCATGTAAAACGTTGATAATGGCCATTCAGTAGACTAAAAGAGGATCTGAACTTATTGTACTAAGAATGGAATGTTGTTACATATAATCACTCTCATCAAAATCGTCACTTTTTAAGGGTTCTCCCCTATATTTTTCAAAGCAAAGGGCAAAGGTCTCCTCTATATTTTTCTTGTTCTCTTTATGTTTTCCTTCTCCGGCCAATCTGGCAAGAACGAGTCTAGATCGTCACGCCAGCGTTGCCGTACTTAGTCAATCAATAATTCTGGAATGTTATAATATATTGGCAGAACTCAGATTATTACATACAGAAATTGTTGAACGACGCCATGATCAAATTTTCAGACAATTCGGTAATATTTAATGATCAGAAAACATTTCAAAATGGCCGTTCATTGATCATAAAGTGGAGCAGTGACATTTATTACTTAAAACATTGTCAAAATATAGGTGAGGATGGCGCCAACGATGCTCGTGAAATCTAGTACGCTTATGTGGAGTGCCAAATGTTCTTACATGATTTATAATTTATTTTGATGTATGAATTCTACGTCGTAGTTAGAAGCGATAGGCGAACAAGCCTATTGTGGCGAGAAAGAAGGATAAACAACGTAAAAAAACACATCCTAATTTTAGATTCACGGTCACTCTTTGAAAACTGAAGCATAGAATAGTGTTGAGGAATCAATAAGCTAAACTAATGATTTTAGAATGTAATAAATCTTTTTGCTATTGCGAATAGAAGTTGATTCTAGATTTCTAGAATAAAAACATGAAAAATATTGCACTTGACAATGATTTGTGAAGAAGGCGCATCGTTTCCTAAAACCATTAACACGTCAGTAAACATGTGAATTTTCAGAAATAATTGTTTTGACAATACAACAATATTTTTTGTCACAACAGATCATTCTAGTTTTAATTTGGAGACCACTGAAATCTAGGAATAAACTGCTGCTTCTCACTTAATAAATTAATGCATACGATTAAATGAAATGCATCATTCTTCCACCAAATTACAGAAGCAAATAAATTATGGTTATTTTTAATATTAAAAACCGTAAATGTTTTATAGATGTATCTAACGAATTAAAAACTCTTTCGTTCGCATCTACGAGTTGTAATGAACTCGCCAATGCTGGCCTATCGCCAGAGCATCACGATGGTACATATTGTCATTACAAAATAAAATTTCCTGGTTTGAGCTATCATAAATAATAACAACTGTCGTAGATCTGTCGTAACAGTGTCTCGTTTGACGGTAACCGTGTCAGCCGCGGTATTCAGACGGCACAGAGATTATTACAATATGTGGTACTAGGTTAGCGAGCAAATATTTCGTTTTCGTGACTCCTGCCAGAATGTTGTGGCGTAAGCTTCGCATGCATTTTCTGTCAATATTTGAATTTATGAATATTAAACTTGTGTTTAGTATCCAAAACAATAGTAGAATATGTTTTAGTGGGGTATTTTTAGATGGGTAAGTAAACAATTTTCGTATGTAAGCAACAATCCAGTATAATTTATAGCTGATTGGGATAGACGAGGAAAGCGAGGGAATTATTGGTATAACACAACTTGGATGAAGCCACAAAAGGGATGAATTGCATGCAGCAGAGATGAGATGCTAACAGGGATGTGTGGTGTTACACGAATGGATAAAATAAGAAATGAGTACATAAGAGGAAGTCTGGAAGTGGCGCCGGTAACTGAAAAGTTGTGTGGAAATGGGTTGTCATGGTATGGGCATGTGTTACGCAGGAATGAGGAAAATGTCGTGAGAAAAGTTCTGAGTCTGAATCTCGATGGCTATAACAGTTGGGGAAGACCAAAGAAACGATGGATGGACTGTGTGAATGATGATATGGTTAGATAGGGGGTGACTGTCGAGATGGCGGCTAATAGAGAAGTATGGAAGAAAAAGACATGTTGCGCCGACCCCAAATAAATTGGGATACAGACACGGGGTCGTCTGGCGCCCATGTGCTGGTTTGGTCCCTGGGGTGGTCACGGCGTGCTATGTGTTCTGGTGCGCCGGTGATGGGGAGTACTCCCCAGAGGAGGGTCCGGTGACGGACAGCCGCGGCGTGTTCACGGATGAGTGCTAACGCGTGCCCGTGTTCCCGCCGTAAGCGGCAGAGGAGGACACCGTGGAGTTTTAGTGGGTTAAAGTCCCACATAAGTGCACTATCTCCCCGTGGTAGTGCAGAATGCAAGAGAATTTCTCAACATTAAAAAAAAAAGTCAGAAAATGATGATGAATGGATGAAGCCCATTGCTTGCAGTGGACTGGAATAAGCTGGGTTGTTTGGTGGACTTAAGTTGTGGTTTAGTAACCTAATACATGTTTGGCTTCCTTATCTTGGTGAAACAAAATGTTGAGATGATATGTTTGTTATAAGCATATAAGGATTTGTATAAAAATGTTGCTTAAAGTTAAGTAATGATTAGGGCCTGTTGAACCATACAGTTTTAAATTTCCCTTAACTTTAAACAATGTTTATAAATAAGGGCCTGTACACACCACGTTTTTTAAACGCGCCGTTGAAGCGCGTTTTAGAAACGTGCGTCGACAGCGCGCTTTTATCCTATAGAAGGTCTACAGGCTGCGTCTGACTCGCGTGCGAATCGCGTCTGTATCGCTACAAACGCGCGTCAACGGCGCGTTTAAAAAACGTGGTGTGCACAGGCCCCCTTAAGGGGTACTTCTTTTCTTTCTGACGGTTTTGATAGTTTTTTAAACAAGAGATGCTATTGACAATCCCTTATTTTGGGACAAGCATATGTAACCGAGTGTTCCCAGTACCTATATCCGGACAACAGATCTTCTAAGAATCAGGGAAAATTCATAAAAAATGTATTTATTTGTATTTATAAAAGCATGTTTCCCATTTTTTTTTTTTATCATATTCTGTTACTACTCCCTTGTGGGAGCAGCTACAACCACCAACCCACCTACTTGTCTAATTATGAAAAAACCGGCCAAGTGCGAGTCGGACTCGCATACGAAGGGTTCCGTACCACAAGGCATAAAACGCCGAAAAAAACGTTTCTTTTATACTTTAAATTTAATTTTTTTTTTTATTATTTGTGGTTATAGCGGCAACAGAAATACATCATCTGTGAAAATGTCAACTGTCTAGCTATCACGGTTCATGAGATACAGCCTGGTGACAGACAGAGAGATGGACAGTGGGGTCTTAGTAATAGGGTCCCGTTTTTACCCTTTGGGTACGGAACCCTAAAAACGTCACGACACTGTCACGTACACATTAGAATACGACAGACTGATAAGGCTTTAGGAAGGGTAACATTTTATTACCAATTAATTTAATATATTTAATTTAATTTGATAATGTTGATTTGTTTGTACTGCAAGATTTATGCTAATATAAATAAAATAGTGCATGTGGTGTTAGCCTGTAAGTGATTGTTGCACTTATAAACAGTGATCGGAATAGGTAGAGCTATTTAGGTTCATTGACCGCAAACATTGATGTTAATATGGATATTCCACGGGATTCCGACTGATACTACGGGATTTCATTGTCGCTAGAGTGACGCACCTGTTTTTGTCATTTCTGCGCCACTAGAATTAAATTCTTTACCAACAGTAACTTCGAAACTAAACTTAACATCGTAACTAAAAGGGAATATCCATATTATTCTAACCTATGGCAAGTACATAAAACAGCTCTACCTATTCCGATCTCTGCTTATAAATGTATATCGTGTACTTTTAAATGAAATGTGACGTGTAAACAATTGTAGGCTAACCTAAATAAATAAATAAAAACATACCAGCCAGGTCAATAATCTCCTCCTGCGACGCGTCAGTGAGCGCTTGCTCGTACTCGTCGCCGAGGTCGATGGAGATCTGCTCGTCTGCGTCACGCTGCTTCTCAGGCACTGGTGGCGGGATCCACTGGAAACATTAGCGAAACATGTTAGTACAATTTCGCAGGAATATTTGTGATACAGACAACAAAAATTGTACAAAGATTATTATTATTATTATCTTGATTTAAAAGAGGAATTACTTGTCCATTCTTTTCCATAGAGATCTACGTTTGGAACGGGCCAACTAGCTTGAAATTTTTGACTAACTGACCAATTTCTTGACAATTCAAAAATGCCTGTGGTTTCGTTGAAATAATTTGCTTTTGAGTTTGAGAGTTGAGTTTGAAAAGAAATAAGTATCCAGCCAGCTAGATCCCTGGCGGATACGTTTTATCATCGGCGAATTAGTGACTGCATCAATGCTGCCTCGCATTTTGGCGCCTCCTTACGTTCGATCACGAAAAAAAAAACATACAAACATCCGAACATAGTACCTCCTCCTTTTTGTGAAGTCGGTAAAAAATAGTTGAGCATTGAACCATGTTTTGCAGATGTCTGGCATCCAATTATCCAAATGAGTACGGACTCTAGGGCGCAGTCCTTATATCGCTCAGAGCAAGTTAAATAGAAACAAAAGATTTTTTATGTTATGTTTGTGTATGTCTCTCTGGCTCTTTTGGGCTTTGGGTCATTCTAGATCATTAATGTTGTCTATGTCATTAATGTGCAATGCAATAAATGTATTTATAATGCAGCAAATGCACCATAGCGCCGTGATAACTAATTAATTTACTAATCACTTACACTTATCAATATGTAAACAATCCTTGAACCACGGAACCACAACCTACGTGCCGTTTGTCGGTCTCGTCTATCATATCATAACGAGGTCTAGTGATTCATAGGGAATAAATTAATAAAATTATAACTGGTGCCAGTTTGTGTTCTCGTAATTTTAAACACCATTTTAGGGCTAACCACAACAAGTTAGGGGTGCAGCGAATGTACATGTCCTGGGTAGGACTTATGGTAGTAGAGGGAACAGTGGGGTTTTGTCAGTAGGAGTCCGACATGACCCTCCATCCTCCCCAGAAGGAGGGCATCCATGAGGATTTTTCCCCACGGAAAAAAAAAACAAAAAGGGTTAACCACAAAAGTGCTGAATTATTAAGTATGGGAAAAAACTGGTGTATGTTTCCTCCTAAAAAGGGTACGGGCGCCTTAATACTTTTACTGGGAAAACCTTTTCTCCTAAGAGGATATGAGTATTCCTAAAATGTCATAACCTTAACTTTTTGAGTTAAGATTATAACATTTCAGGAAACCTCACTTTTCTTTTGTTACGTTACTTAATTTTCTTTTACATTGGAACAACAAATTGAAAATGTGTTAGCAGATTTCCCTATTTTGTAATACAATATCAGGCTATGCTATAATGTTAACAGCTGGGATTGGTACGTGAGAGGGAAGGGCGGGGGGCGTAGTTCACCAGATGGAGCCAATACAGGTTGGTAGTACGTCAAATGTACTTGCATCTTAGGTTCAGACATGCGGTTCTAAGTTTTGTGTCACGACGTTTTTACAGCGGTGGTGATAAAACGGTTGCACAAGGTAAAGTGCACGGCTGTCTGGGTTCGAAAGCACGACCGTTACCCATGACTTGTAAGTCAGGGCCATATTTTTAGCCATTTTATTTGACAGCCATTTTACTATGAAACTATTAGCACTATATCAATGAAAATGGTAAAGAAGGTTTATTCTATGCACCACTAAACAAAGATAAAGAGATATCGTGAATTTTTTTTTTTGCGGTGGCACTCCCTTTACATGTAACAAAGGGATGAAAATAAAATTCAATGCACATCATGCTTTGCTCGCTGCTCGAGGGCAGTGAAAATTACTCTTTTCAAGGTATACTGCCAATCATTATACTCAAGCAGTCTGTGGGTAGCCTTTACTCGCCGGGCTGCTAGTGCTCTGCGTGTCCAATACAACAACGTCTTCAGGATGCTGATGCAGCTGCCTCGCTATTGTACTGCGTCCGGAATGTTTGCGGAGGCGCGAACGGACGGCTTTTATGAGTTATACGGAAGAAAGTAGCCTCCTTGTTGCAGCGCGTACGAGGCAGTAGCAACAAGTTTCCTGCAGATGGTTGTATCTCGTGCGGATTGCCATATCCAGAACAAATGGATGCATATTGTGATGGGTGTTGACTTACATTGTGTATTTGATGTGAGAGACCTATAATTGTAATAATTTATTTCTCTGTGTTTTATTTATTACTTTGAATTTATAATTTGTAATTGTATGGATTGGTTTTGTCTGAAATAAATTGATTAATAATAATGCGTCGTGGGGTATTTATAGGATCCCATAATTAAAAAGATTATGTTATTCAATCAGATGAGATATTATCGGTTACAACTGCAGATATATCTTTGTTTTTCATAGCTATTTCTCCAACAAATACTATGAAATAAAAACTTATCATTTCGGCCCATAAATTCAATACTGAGCATGCGTAAATATTCTAACCGGCCAAGTGCGTGGTCTGACATAAACTTGGCCGGATTTTTGTCATTCCTGCTACATACCTTCTTTCCACGAACAACACCAGCAACAAAGGGCTTGATTTCAGGCCGGTCTGGTGTCTCCAGGGCTTGTTTGTTGATGTGTTCTATCAGCTTCTTACGGTTCAAGGGCCCCGTGGGACCCTTATCGCAATCATAGTTGTTACGTTGGTCTGGTGGCAGAAAGTTGTCCTGGAATGTGTATAGAGGTTTTATTAGTATTGATTGATTCATTGGAGTATGATTGCAAAATGGTCTGCTGCTGTTTTATCTGTATACTAGTCAAGGTTTCTGATAGTTAAATATTGCTTTTTGGGTTCCGTACCCAAAGGGTAAAAACGGGACCCTATTACTAAGACTCCACTGTCCGTTTGTCCTGTCTGTCACCAGGCTGTATCTCATGAACTGTGATAGCTAGACAGTTGAAATTTTCACTGAAGATGTATTTCTGTTGCCACTATAACAACACATAATAAAAATTAGTTTAAATTTAAAGGGGCATAAAAGAAAGGCTTTTTCGGCGTTTTATGCCTTGTGGTACGGAAGCCTTCGTGCGCGAGTCCGACTCGCACTTAGCCGGTTTTTTTTAATACCATAAAAAGTATAACAGACATTACAATGAGCCAGGAATGTTTGATTAAAGTTAAAATTGGACATTAATTCCTTCTTGCCTTCCTGGGGTCCAACTGACGAACTACAACTTGTGAGTTAGGGTACCTAATTACTATAAATTGATTTTAATAAACAGAAATTATACCAAACATAAAAATATCCATAGAGACTTTAGGAGCTTTAATTCATTGAAATTATTCTTAACATTTGTACATGCAGTTTATCATAACTGATCATAGGAAAATGTTAAAAGTCAATGCTGAATAGTGAATGTAATCTCAAAAGGTCTCATTATTTCTAAATAACAAGATAAGCTTATTATTTTCAAATATAGAACAAAATAATCAAAAGATAACAGACTGCGCCCATTATTTATAAATCAGATTTCTATACAAAATGATTCATATTCCTTTATTCAATACTAGCTTCTGCCTGCTGCTTCACCCGCATGGATGTCAGAAATTATACCACGAGAACATACTACCGGGACGAAAAGTAGCCTACGACGCCATCTATCTCTTTGCCAATTCTTTTTTCGAAATACTTCAGTGGTTTAGGCGTGAAAAGATAACATACTTCCGAATTTATAACATTAGTATGGACAACAGGTAAATAGCTATTTGATGATATTTGTTTATCAATTCACTGATAGCTAGCTAGCCTGCCCTGTGTTGTACTGATAACTTCTATATCATAATGTCTCCTGATATTAATGTAAACCAATAATAACAGACTTTTGGTTACCTTGTACTTAATACTGTTAGTATTAAATGATTACTTGTGTACACAAGCGTGATACACTAATTTTGATAATTCTTTTTTTAAACATGACAAAGGCATGATTTTTGGAAGTTTGATGTGTTATAAAATACTATGGACAAGGGTTGCCTTTAAATAGTAGAACTGGCTCTAACACAAAATACAATATTTTTCTTGTTGTGTTCAATGTTACTTGGGGTCAATAAAATGTTTTTCTCTTCCGTTCACCCTTTTACTAATACTAATATTATAAATGCGAAAGTGTGTGTGACTGTTACCTCTTCACGCTTAAACCGCTAAACTGATTTAGATAAAATTTGGTATAGAGATAGTTTGAGACCCGGGAAAGGATACTTTTTATCACGATATTCCCACGGGTTCGACACTTGGTCGGGTGAAACCGCAGGGCACTGCTAGTATAATATACTTAACACATTGAAGGACACTGAACGAGACACAATAGAAGTTTTATTGTTATTACGTCTATAGGCGTTCAGTGTCCTTCAATGTGTTAACCTCATTTCTGTCTATTTTGAAGGAAGTAGTGCTGGTTATGACTGACATATTCAAACATTAAGTACCCTCTATCTGAGTAGCAGGTTAAAAATAGACAACAAATACAAATTAGTTGCAAATAGAACAAAAATATTTAATACAATAAAATGATGAATGTTATAATTTGCATATGCAAAGAAGCATTCAGCACACTTAAATGCATGGAAGCAAGACAAATTGATGGCTATGTAAAATAATTTAGAACTGGTAATTTGAATTTAAGTTTTACAATACATTACTCACCAAACCAAAACCATATTACTCAGTAGGTTAATTTGAAGCACCTGTACTGTTTTCATTTTTACTACATTATTTTCTATGTTAACTGAAGTGTTTGAAAAATCATTGCAATTCAGTTTTGAGTTTGAATTTGAATAGTTTATTGAAATAACTAATTGATTTATATAAATATTTACAGAAAAAAAATCATACAGGAACAGTAAAGTTTCAGAAGGTGTTCTCACAAACTTGTCAGAGACCCCTTCTAGATGTGCCATCAAAAAATAGCACTCAAGAGAGAGCAAGTAAAAACATTAATTTAATTATTATTAAATGAAGGTTTATATGAAAACATAGCCACAACAATATCATTGTCGAAATAAAAAATATAAACAGGAACTAATCTCTCAGGACACAGTTCCCCACATAGTTGGAAACCAGCCAAACTTTAGGAATATCCATTCATAAATTCTGATAAAAGAAAATATTCCACTATATCCAGTCAAAAACAAACAGATATTTCAAGGCAAACACTTGTGTTTAAACCTCCAAGGTGAGTTGTGAGAAGTCTATGGTTGAACAATGAGGCTTGTAATTTGTGTGAATGTTAGCAACCATAATACTGTGTGGCCTTCAATCTCAATTGACTTGGCTGATGATGTGAGCAGATTATGTGAGAATGTGGGTAGAAAATTATATGAGGAACATTGTTTGAACAGGAATTCTTTGCAAAAATAGCAGGCTAAAATACAGGTGTGGGGCAATTCAGTATCTACAGTTGGTAAAGTTCATTGACTGATAGAGAGATAAGGTTAATTAAATTTGTAAATTGCCTTACCAAGCAAGTCTATTTAAAAAAAACATGCGTATTGCATTGAAAAGGATATTTTTACCAATTAGAGACCCTACAAGATGCAGATGCATTTTTTTACTAGACAGACTGCTAAAATGAAAAGAGTTTACTCACATCTGGATCAACCTCCTTGGCCAGCATGGTAAGTTCTTCCTGCGACAGCTTTGATAGCAGATCGTCGACGTCCACCTCGTCGTAGGAGGACAGCTCTCGTCCGAACAGCTTCGCAGGCGTCGTCATCGTCGTAGTCTTCGTCGATGACGATTTCTAAAAACACCAAAACACTTCCTTTACCAAACTGTTCCGCACAATTTGAGGTTACTTTCCGACAGAGGCTGCACTAATAGGCAACCATGATAAACATTATCGGCTAAGTTACGTAAGGAACACAATCAAACAGAGAAATTGAAGATAAAACATCAATATTGGACAAGACACTTTCGGCGTTCACCACACCCACAAATTAACGAATGACGACATTTTCAACACTGCACACAGCTGATATTTTATAATAAAGTTTAATTTATAATTGTTTTCATAGTAACCGAAATAAAATTTGCATTTTCTTACATTTTAGGACTTAATAAAACTTTTTAGTAACAATGATAAATAGAGCCAACGTCACAAGCGCCCTCTTCGAATGACAATTTTACACTAAAACAGAAATGAAGTTTAAGTTAGAGGGAGAGGGAAATAAGTAATTGTTGCTTGCTAACGCTCTACGATGAGGTTTGAAAGAGATGGAAAATAATCAACTACGTTCATAGGGAAGGGATTGATGCATGGAGAAAATAAAAATTATTCGATTCGATACCGGTTTCTTATCAATGCGCTAAGCACAAAAGAAAAGAGATGGGTGCACCGAAAATTTAAATAAGTTTTAAAAAACAAACAATAGAAATATATTTGGTCCCCGAACGAAGGTATCTTTAAATAAAGGTAGAGTTCATTAATTTCAAGTGAAACAAAAACTGAGTTTCAATTCAATAAGGCTTCGTTTTACTGTAGGTAGTCTGAATATTTTATTTAAGAAATCATAAATTGATTATTATTTTGCAAAAACACAATAATAAAGGGTAAGGTAAGGGTTTTTAGCAATGAAGGCTATATGTAACGTGAATTGACCAGTCATAGTAAGTAGTTACCCAACTAACCTATTTATTATATTTAAATAACCACTCACGCGGCCATAACCACTAGCAGGTATTGAGGAAAATGTTACACACGCTCGAAAACCAAGATCGGCCATTGAAAAAACTGCGACAGCAAGCATTTTCCACACCGCAGTATTTTATTTTTAGTAATTTTGTCTATGGGAGTATTGCTCACGTTCCAGGTTCTTTAGTCGAGTGGTTAGATGAAGTACATTTGTGCCAAAGGCCGTGTGGTTATATCGGCATTACGAAATAAGTTATCTGTAGTTGAAAATCTTTAAATAAACAAATGAGACGGCGATGACGCATGCGTAATTTGATACTCGCGTGATGTTATTGTTATTGTATATCAAAACTTTGGAACAACAATGGTATGTATTATATGTCATTCGATTCAGTATGAATGGGGCTATTTTTTAGGTAAATAAAAAAATAGGGTCATCGCTTTCGATTTTGAAATAATATTGTTTTAATTTTTAATTGTCGTAATGTAAACAAACATTAAAAATAAACAATTATTTAAAAAAATCAAAGTCTCTTAAAGTTACGGAACAAGTTTTGTTATCTACACTTGTCTATCCACTTGAAGAAACAGCCATTAGTTTAACAGCGGTCCATAGAATTTTTTTCTGTACGAGTCGTGTATAAGTGGCGAGGGCGCTCCGCGGCGCGTCGAAAAAAATGTGCTAAAAACATACTTGCGTATAGGAAGGCGTTACCGCGGGGTACTTGCGCGTGAGTGGTTAAGGTTGTAACTAGGTAATTATAAAATAAAACCAGCTGCGCCTGCGACTTCGTTCGCATAGATGTCGGAAAACCATGATGTGTCTCTTTACTAATTCTTTTTCTAAAATAAAAATAGTCCTAGCTTAGACTACTTTTATTTTAGAAAAAGAATCTCCTAACATAGGGTATCTGCCAGTGAAAGTCCCGTCAAATCGGTTCAGGCGTTTCGGAGATTAGCCAAAACAAACAGGCAGACCGGCAAATTAAAATGAAAAAATCGTTTTTTTGTTATTATAAGTACCTACCGTACTATAGTTTCAATAAACACACATAAACAAAACAGACATCTCAATTTTATTTATTTGTATAAGCTTAGGTAGATAGGTAACTAAATACCTACTTTAAAATACTTATTACTTTCACTGGTAGGTTCTTCCTGTTTAAAAGTATAAATTCATATTATCTAGACTTTTTTTTACCAGTGAAAGTAAGTAATAAGTATTTTGCCTTGTTACTGTAGCTTCATTTAAAAATACCTATTTATCATACGTTACATGTAAAGGTAGCGTTAAATAAATAATGATCAACCAATCCTGTGGTTTCAGATATGAAATACCTAAGCCTCAATTTTTAGGGTTCCGTAGCAAAATGGTAACGGAATCCTTATGGTGAGACTCACTCTGTCTGTACCAGAAAGGTGTGGTAATATTTAAGAGTGTGGTGCAGACAATCAAGCTGAACATCTTTCTCCATGGGACTAACGTTTTTCGTGTTCACGATGATCACGAAAAAATTTGGCATCATATTCAGAAAATCTAATTTAAGACTGTGGTACCTACAGATCACTGTGCCACCACCCTTAAATTTGGGGTATTCCTCCAAACGCACCAAGTTTGAAACGCACTAAATGAAACGTTTCATGCTCTTCTCTATGTTTCATCGTTGATGCATTTCGAGGAATAAAATTATAATATTAGGGTTCCGCACCAAAATAGTAAAACGAAACCCTTATGGTGAGACTAAGTCTGTCTCTCTGTCTGTCTGTCTGTCGCAGCTGGATATCTCAAGAACTACTAATGCTATCAACTTAAAATAGTTTTAGATGACGTTTGCCCAACAATTTTGCAAATAAATAAGAAAGCTTTTTTTTTGCAACTGGTACTGAACATTATCGTTAGTAGAGAGACATCGTTTTATTTTTCCTGTGTGTTTTATCGTACATAAACGAATTATTTCAGATTTTTCTCTATGCAAACTTCGGAGATAAGGGGGGGAACGGTATTTTTACATTTGTCATCAAAAGTCGAAAACTAGCGGCCTAAAAAAAGGGAAATGTTTGAGAATGTGCAAACTGCGCTCTTGCATAATTATGATACCCAACATGCCCTAGTAGCCCCAAGAAAAATTTGAAATGAGCGCAGTTTCTCTTGACTGGTTTTTTTTTATTATTCTTATTGTTTGCATATTAGGCTGATAGCACA
This sequence comes from Mesoligia furuncula, assembly GCA_916614155.1. Lineage (NCBI taxonomy): Eukaryota > Metazoa > Arthropoda > Insecta > Lepidoptera > Noctuidae > Mesoligia > Mesoligia furuncula. Next base: position 25,772,062 of record OU744798.1, on the reverse strand, counting down.
TTGGGCGTGCGCGTTGCTCGAGAGTGCGATCGACGCGAGCACCGCGTCCGCGCGGCGCGTACGTCGCGGTCTACAAGCGCGCGCGTGTGCACAGGTGGACGCGTCGGTCGCACGCTCGAGCAACGCGCGCGCCCGCCGCACGCCCAATGTGGGGAACCTTTGCATATCTGCAGTTGGATACTTAATGGAATACGTCATAGCACTCGATGATACTTGACACGTCCCCATTGCACTGGAAACGGTTTATCATCATTACTTACATCCAGACTGCAGCTAAACAACTGACATTTTAGGATTAATAACGTGGCTAGCTCGTCACATAAAATGAGAGTGATTTTCTTTTTTAATACCATAATATGCAACTGTGACACGTACGATTATAATAATATCATACCCAAACTAAAACTGAAAACAAGTGGACAAATCCGCTATTTACAGTACCTAAATATTGTGTTTATCCGTCCATCACTGATGTGACTAAGTTGTTTCGTGACGAGTGAGCTAAATATGTTCTCAACTATAATGGAAAGATTACGTCACATAGCATAGTGTATACCTACTCGCCATACCAAGCCTATCCCACTAGTTATTGAACTCGCGACCTTTGTAATTATAGCATACATTGTGGCAATAGCATTATTATGTACAGGGTGAACTAGTTGCGAGCTGTTGTACTTATTATTTTGATTACGTACCTAACACATTAAATTGGAAACTGATAACTTTATCAAGGTCAACTTATGCAAACAACGGACTCGACGTCTAGCATCATCGGTGCTAATTAGTTCTGCCTTTGTAGCGCTTGCTTTTTTTCTTTCAGAGTAAGCAGAAATAGGTAACTACTTACTTGGAAAACTCTAAGGTAGTAGGTAAATAGTACGATACAACATGATAAGTTGTAGGTAATCCCTGAATAAGTAGGACAAATAATTAATGGCTAAAGCATCTATAATATGATCATTGTTGGTGCCATTTTATGATTGCTCAATCAATCTGGAATCCGACATGGATACATGCTCTTTTAGGCAGGTTCATCAAATTAAGTAGGCTAAAGTCGCATTTAAAAGTCAAACAAGATATCAACAAAGCGTGTCTAGAAACATTTTGATGAACTTACTGTCACGAAACAGTCATTTGAAATAATTATAATCATGCAGTATAATTTGTATGAACAGATTTGTTTTGGTAGAATCATTTTCGGGTTAAGGTCTCAAAACTCACGCTTAAAAATAGAAAGGATATTGTTTTGTTATTCAATCATGCGTGGGCGCAACGCAATACTAAATAAAACAAACGTCACGTTGTCAAAATACCATTACAGATTGTTATCTCGAGGTCTTTTGAAAAAATATTTTTCATTTAATTAGCTAGCAACAGTGCGTGTTTTAAACTAGCACTTTTGTTGTTTTAAAATTAATGGTAGGTTAATAATGAAATAATCTGTTTCTGCAGTTTTATTACTTATTATGCATACATTTACATTTATGACTGTACCCGGCTGTACCAATTTTAATTGTCTAAAATATGCAAATAGAATTTCTACCTAAACTGTGCGAAACAATAAGCAGCAAGCCTACCTCAATTTATAATTACATTTTTAGTCACTTGAGTCGAAAATTAAATCAAATAATGAACCACTGCTTTTCACCTTTAATTACACGGTTCAGCATATTTTCACAATCCCGAAAGGCATTGGTATCTATCTACCATCATAGACCGTTCTGAAAACAATGGGCCCATTCAGTGTGTTAAATTGTAGTCGTTAGTAAGCAATGCAATTAGCGCTGTATGGTAGGTTTATTTATGTATACTACAAAAACGAGGGAAAGTGGGAATGTAATTCCAATGAATATACTTTTATAAAATTATTGAAAAACTATAATGCATGTGTACCTAACTCAACATTTTAGTTAAGTAAAGTTTTGCACAGTAACAGCAATATGCAATTTTGCATCGTTACACAGGAAGACAGAGTAGTGATTAATCTGAATCGATAAACGTTTGTTCCTGTTGACCACGCGACGCCGCCGTCGACCGCTGGCGTCACGCCAGTCCGCTATAATTGGTGGTCGCCACACCAAGAGACAAGCGGTATTCTTAGCTACCCATTCGGCCACTGGCCTTCCTACTGATACGAATGTTATTCCCAAGAAAAATAAATAATAATTTCAGTGCTATTTGCACTTGACCTAGTACTCGATAGGGATGTCCCAAACTCCTTTAACACATGTTTTAAGAACTCAGGTAAACAACCTTTTTGATCAGTTAAAAATATTTTAACTGCAGCATTTTGGTATTCTGAAAAAAAAACTAAAATAAAATTCAAAATGTCAAAATTGACATGTAATCATAGAGTACTTTTTGATAGATGTATCGAAAATAATTGTGAATAATATAAAAGTCTCAGACCAAGACTAGAAGTTGATTAAATTATTTCTTGTGATGAATAATTTGCCATTTGGTCCACCATATCCAGTATCCCCATTAATAAGGGGTGCAAGGTTTGCTTTTCTCTTTGCTGGAATAATATATGGGCAGATCAAACAAAAAAGGTACGCTGCTAAGGAGAAAATATGGCGCGAAGAAGAAGCAAAAAGAAAGATAATTCGTGACAGGGAAAATGCTATTCTGAGAGCGAAAATAGCGAGAGAGGAGGTAGAAACTATAAAACTTTTAGAATCAGGAAAGTTATTTGATCTCCCAGAAGAAGAGTCCAAGAAATCAGAAACACCTTCTCAAAAAATGAAATCTTGCAAAGAGCATAAATAAATAACGCCTAAAATTCAATATTGAAATAATTAATTGTTTTTAATTAAATTGGTACATAACATTTCACAGGACATAGCTATTTATAGCTCATAAGTCATAGTATCTACTGGATAAATACGATTATATTGTAAAGTAAAATATCTGTGTTGCACAAGGCATAGGTGTCTGTATAAGTCGAACAACAAAGCGAAACTTTAACCTGTGCCCATAATATAGCCTAGCAGTACATAATGCAAATAACTTTTTAACTTTCCACTGTGGGAAAGTTTAAGAAAAGCTATTATCTAGTTTTCACTGATCCATAACACTTCGCGCCATTGTAACCACGTGTTGGGTAGATAGGTATATTTAACATTCACACGAGATTGCAACACTTTCTACGGATGTGGATAGAACTGTAATGGAAAAGAAAACTTGTTTAACGTTTTATGAGACAAATAGTTACCCACGGGTGTTCGTGACATCAAGAGACATACATTTTGGAGGCTAGAGCCCCCCAAAACGTAGGTATGTCTCTTACTGCTACGGCTACATTACTGCATTGTCGCGATAACGCAATCTACACTTCGCGCGTTCTCTGTTGTACAGCGAGCCGTCTCGTCCGGTCTCGTGCGAAAAGAGAGCGCGGGCAGTGAAGTTCGCCATATCGCGACAAAGTAGCCGAAGCATTAAAAAATTAACAAAAAAATTACTATCTGTTTGTATAGTGTTACATAATGCGAACGTGGCTTTCCAACATGATTTATTGTTGAAACGACAATCGAATGCATAAGTCATTATTTGTAATAGTTTTCTATAACTGTCAGTAGGCATTATGACAATATTTATTTCGTAAGAGAGTGCAAATTTTTTCGACTTTGTAAACCAAATTGTATAATGTATACCACCTACTTATATTTTATGTTGATGTTTTTGTAGCGCAGAATGTTGTTGTGTTTAACAAACAACGTGTACGAGTGTAAGCTAACTCTGTTTCCGGTTACTGTAGCAGTACGCAAATAGAGCTTTATTTACCGGTTGTTGTCGCAGCGTTACCGGTTCTTGTGCGTTCAGTCAATAAAGAGTCAGCGAAAGTTTTTTTCTTTATTGATATGAATGGATATTAATAAATTGTGCTTTGCGTTGTGTTTATTAGATATAGGTAGCTACTGACTACTCTGACTAAGACCACCGCATAGTGCATAATAAAAAATAATGTCTATTATCGAGTACATAAGTAATGTGCTTTGGTCTGTGTGCACTTGTGTCCTGCTCCCTAATTGCGTAATATTATTCTCAATTTGAATCATTTTGAAGCCTTTTTCTAATCCATTGTTCCATGTGTTCGAAAAATGTGTCTGCTCAACAACGTAAATAACGCAATGAATGTTGTTGAACTGTCAAAATGAAACCAATTGATAATGATGGTGTGTTACGCAATTACCCTGCAGGTTAAATAAAAGGATAGCATAATTTTTACACGAAGAAACTATTCTTCAGTTGATCTCTATTTAGCGAGACCACAGATATAGATATACCTAGATAACGCAAGTATCACGAACTGTATGAAAACCAAGCGTGCCATTTTTTTGACTACCTACTATGACGTCACAAGCTCGCGCTCTCGCTCACACTTACCCACCCAGCAGTACAAAGGACTGAGCGCGAAAGGGGCGGCTTACGATTTGTAATCATAAGTTGGTGCAATTTTTGGCACGCGAAGTAGTTACTCTTGCGTTATCTAGGTATATCTATATCTGTGAGCGAGACAGATTCACATGAACTGCGGAATCAATCTACCTGCATCGTTCACATCACATTTAAATTACCTCTGGCTCTATGTAGCACCGTTATTTTTACCACCGTATTTATTTTTTATTTTTTTTTATGGCATATTATATTATGGTGTACATACTAAAGAGTATTTTCTATTTTATTTTTTTAAATTTTACTATTTGACCGATGACCAGAGGGGCAATTCTCTCAATTTAAGAACGTTCACAGTCATCTCAGTTTCAATCTGTCAAAAATACCTCTCATTCCCATACATTTTGACAAGTTTTTGACATTTGTGTGTCGCCGAGATGAAACTGCGACTAGATTTTGAACGTTTTAAATCATGAGAATTGGCCTTCTGGTGAATGTCGCAAGAATCCACTGTATGTATGACCGGTCGATGTTACGACTTGGGGGAGGAATTGATTGGAGGAGGACAGGGTGTTGTGGCGCAGCCTGGGAGAGGCCTATGTCCAGCAGTCAGCAGTGTACTGCAATAGGCTGATTTGATTGATGATAGGTGCTCATTAGAAACAGCATTCAATACCCAAAGGAGTAACCAAGACCAAGGCTGGATTTTTGAAAAAAAAATCGGATTGTGAGGTATTGCCAGATGATAATCAATTAATCACAAATCCTAAATAATCGTGTTCGATTTCGTTTCGTTTTCGGCCCCAAGCATTTTTCGCAAATTTGTCTTACTAGGTACTTAGTTTTGGTTTTTGCGTTCGTAGGCAAAAACCAAAACTAAGTAGTAACTAAAGTAACTTGGAAACTAAAGTAACTTGGAAACTCAAACTCGAATTCAAACCATTTATTTCAATTAAACCAGGCACTTTTGAAGTCGGTCAGTCAGAAAATATGAAGCTAGTTGCCAATTCCAAAGCGTAGGTACCTATGGAGAAGAAAAAGTCCATAAACACAGATCTTATAGGACAAAAGGCAACGATACCTACACGTAGGGTGTATCCTCTTAAAACTTAGGTTGGTTAGATTTACAGATTAGTCGTCGTTTCAGCCGATAGACGTCCACTGCTGGACACAGGCCTCCCCCAATTTTGGGAGGGTTTGCCATAATCGCCACGCTTGGCAGGCGGGTTGGCGATCGCAGTATGGTATGGTGGTGGAATACATAGAGAACGCTGCTGCCCATTCTCCGGTACGATCCTTAGTCGCCTTTTACGACACCCACGGGAAGTAAGGGGTGGTGGTATTCTTTAAGTCCGGCACCACACAGACACAGATTAGTAGTTCAAGTAATTTGGACTAGCGTTATTTCTCGTGCTAGACACGATCTACGGCTTAAAAGAAGTGTTCAGTTGCAACCAACAAAGTTTTTTTTTTAAATCGATGGTCAATTTAAATACCTATCTACCTATAGAATGCGAGAGAATGCGATATCCTGTCTCACAGGCTCACAGCATCTCAATCGGAAATTACCTATGCTCGCTGAATTACTAATTAATTTGTAATTCTACATGCAGTGCTCACGCACGCCATGTTTCTATCGCGGAGTGCGCCACATGACATACAAATTACTGTCCTCTTCATTTTTAGGGTTCCGTACCCAAAGGGTAAAAACGGGACCCTATTACCCTTTATTCAAGTCGTACTGCCAGACACTGTACACGTGCGGGCTATGGGTGAATTATACGCATCGCGCGTACAGTGCCCTTCGCGTCCAATATAACAACACCTTTCGGGGGAATGCTGGGGCTGTCGCGGTGGTGCAGCGCATCTGCCATGTTCGCAGAAGCGCGCACACAGGATTTCTTCGCTGTGATGCGCACGCGCTGCGCTTCATTGTTGAGTCGGATACGGGTCACCTCTAACGTTCTCCTGAAGACCTTGTCTGAACGATGGGATTCACCAATGCTGCAGGCGTGGATGGGGTGTCACTCTCTTTGCAACAGGAGATGAGTGGTTCTCCTTTCATGCCCGATTAGTTAAATATTTTTTTTACGTACTAACATTATTTTTAAGACTGTAATACTAACAAAATGGAACCTGATTTCTGAAATAAACGATTATTATTATTACTAAGACTTCGCTGTCTGTCCGTCCGTCTGTCCGTCCATCTCACGTCATCTCAAACACAACTGTCATGGTTACCATAAAATATGGTTATCTTATCAAAAAACTTCCCAAATAAGTAATCATTTGTGTACACCTGTACTTTTCTTCAAATTAATTATTTTGTATTTTAATGAAAATCCCTTATTTTTTTCCTATTTATCTATGTAGTGTACATGGTGGTAGCTCAAAATCAAACATCTCCTTTTCACAAATTATGTATTTCTGTTGCCGCTATTACAACAAATACTAAAAACAAAATAAAATGAATATTTAAGTGGGGCTTCCATACAACAAACGTGTTTTTTTCGACGTTTTTGCCTTGTAGTACGGAACCCTTCGTGTGCGAGTCCGACTCGCACTTGTTATATGCTGGTGAAAGGACGAACTGTCTCTAAATAATAGGTATTCTATATGCGTCGATGCATCTGTGACTTACAAGATTGTCTGTAGTCTATTAGCATTCGCACAGGGCCTCAAGTCTGCTATTACAATAGTGTCAGTATGGTCAATCATTGATTTCATAATTGTTGATTTTGACAAGTTTGGTAATCTACTAATATAATGGCGTCATTATGACTTTCCAATGGTCAACCACTGACACTCCATTGAAAGAAATGGCAATCTCGTAAGTACATAATGAAAAATGAATTACTAACATAAGCGGTAATCTGCTAAAATTTTGACAGTTCCTTTGATTAGTGACCTACCATTAGAACGTCATTGTGCAGTCATTGCTTTTAATTCGTTACGAGTATCGTATAATTTCTGTGCCATTGACCGACCAATGATCAACCATTATGAATTTAGCAGATTACGAACTTTTAGCAAAATGACAAGGGGATGGTAGTGGGATCGTGTTGGAATGATGAATTTATAAAAATAGCAGACTTGGGCCCCGGTACCTTAGTAGGTAGGTACGTTTTCAGAGCTATGGACTTTGGTCGTTATCGATAAGTTAACAAGCCTATCAGATCAGGCATGCTAACTATAAGTAACATAGTATTGTTTTATTTTCTTCTATTGCTGTATTGGCTTTTCTAATACCTACAACTGTAAGAATTAGATTCGAATCATCTGTGGATTAACTAGATAGACTAATAGCTGATTTTTCCATCGCCAGAAAACTTTCACCTACTCGAGGAATAAAATTGACGTTTCACAGTTTTTGTATGAGAAATAACTTGTTCTGTCAAAATTTCAAAATTATTGCTCGAATAAAGCTATCTAGGGCCTAAAAATGCCACTTTGGCAGAATCATACAAAGATAACATTATGAATCATAATGGACAGTTAATTGTTAAATTAATCGTATCAAAACCCATTGGTGAAGTCTTTTTCAGTTTATTTTTTGTCTGACGTGCTAAAATACTAATCAATCCAATCCAAATCCAATCCCAATCTCTTTGATTATACCTACGTAGTGCAGCGAAAAAAAGAAACCATGGTCTGTTTTCGCCATATTATGATTCATAATGTTATCCTTTATTATTCTGCCAAAGTGGCCTCTTTAGGCCCCCCATCATTGAAAAATCAGCCCTTAGTCATTCAACATCTAGGACGGTAGGTAGGTACTTATTAAAATAAGGGTCAGTGAAACTCAAATTACTTAACAATAATCGTCATGCTTTGACGAGTTCCGTTGCGATTGCGAACAGAAAAAAAACGACGTCATTTTTTTTCTTCCCGCCGTTACTGGGCCCGACAGCCCGACAGACTGCGTTCATTACGTCGCGTTCGTTCAATGGAAATTCAAGCGGTCGAGCTCATTAGTTTTATATTGCAATATCGATCGAATAGGTAGGCTGAAACTCACATGGGCACGCGATTGCGTTATTTTTCCTATTACCTAACCGCAGCAATTCGTGCATGCAGTTTTTACGCAGTATCGCGCCTTTAGATTATGTGACTTGCTCTAATTGAAACCACTAATGAACTTTTCTAATGATTTAATGATCTCTGCAATCAATTCAGTGACTGCGTAGTGAAACTTTTAGAAAATATTGAGCAATAGAATAATGTCCTACGTACGAATTTCATGAATCAAAAACACAATAAATAATATCGTCAATAGAGCGTCAGCCCACCCACCACAGGTACGCGCCACAACAACCGATCACTATGTCGTCGACGGCCTCTAAAACCTATGAAGTGAGAACTCTTTGGTCGACCGTAACACATTTTCAGGAAATGATTCAGACTGGTTGTGAACGTTTCCATACCAATTTGCATCATTTTACGCTTTTCGTATTGCGTAATTCCACTATCATGTGAAACCAACAGCAGTCCGTTTGAAACGCTAAAGAGTGAACGATATGCAAAGAAAAAGTGTACTGTATGTACCTACTGTATACAGAAAAGTTTTTTTTTTAAATTAATGTTTCCATACGAGATTTTCGCAGTTGACGTTCATAAATCACATTAATGACCAGCGGTTCATAATGAAATTGAGTACATACAATATTAATGCCCGGCTAGAGCCTGGGCCTTAAATGACTTGCTTTAGGTTAGGTTTGCATGACATGACTTACAATTTGACGTTAGCGAGCAGGGGGCCTAAAAAGGCCACTTTTGAGAATCTTATAAGGATAAAATTACGAATCGTAATATGGCGAAGACAGTCCGTGTTTTTCATTTTTTCGCTGCACTACGTAGGTATAATCAAACAGATTGGGATGGGATTTGGATCGGATTGATTGGTATTTTAGCACAGACAAAAAAAAAATAACTGAAAAATGCTTCACCAATTTTGATACGATTTAACTTAACGGTTAACTGTCCATTATGTTATCCTTTTATGTTTCTGCCAAAGTGGCCTTTTTAGGCCCCCAGGGGCCCAAGTCTGCTATTTTTATAAATTCGTAATTCCAACACGATCCCACCAGCATCCCATTGTCATTATGCTAAAAGTTCGTAATCTGCTAAAATTCATAATGGTTGATCATTGGTCGGTCAATGGCACAGAAATTATACGATACTCGTAACGAATTAAAAGCAATGACTGCACAATGACGTTCCAATAGTAGGTCACTGATCAAAGGAACTGTCAAAATTTTATCAGATTACCGCATAAGTGCGCATAAGTCAGTATAGTAGATTGTTATACAAGGGTCGGAAGGAATCAATTCCCATACGAGGCATTTAGACGCCCGAGCGCAGCGAGGGCGGCTATAGTCCGAGTGGGAATTGATGACTTTCACCCGCGTTAAACACTCTACTTTTCATTTCGAATTTAAGGAAAGTAAAAAATTGTAGTTTTTCTAAAATATTTATTGATAATAATTACATGAATAATAGGTACCTATTTATTAGTCTTTTTTAAATTTGAAGTATGGAACACACCACGTCACCGCCACATGAGTAGATTCTGTGTCACCACCGCAGGCCGTCCCGCCTACTAGGGCCCGTATTATTATCATTCTGTCTGCATTCTTACTTTTACCATTCTTCATAAATTACTTAGAAAACACGATAATCTTGATAAAAATTACTAAAAATTGTCTTGCGACGTGACACTTTTTAGTGCTGACCGTCCATCCAACTTTCTTATTTCGATTCAAAACTTGCATACAGCCTAATCGATACTCGCAATAAAAAAAATGAAAAAAAATGTAGAAACTGAATAAAAACTCTTTAAACTAACAAAATGTACTGAAATGTAAAGTGCTTGCAGAATATCCAATCTATAGATTTAATTAATTATTATCATTCTCAAAAAAACTTCTGGTAAGCCTACCTAAAAAATGTTTACTGGGAATTCTGTACTAAACTATTAGAAAGTATCAAAAATAAAATCCACAATAAATAATTGTCCAATAAATTAAAATAATTTTAAACAGCGAGCGCATTCCGAATATAAATTCAATTATAGAAGCATTTCGGCGCGAAATTCAGTAAATGAGGTACCTATGGCCTGTCTGTTATTGCTATTAGAAGAGATTGAAATGATATTAGAAAAGCATAAATCATCAAAAATCAAAATCAAATCAAAAAATCAAAAATGTTTTATTTCATTATTACACGTTGTACAGTATACAGTTGGTGGCGACTCCTTTTAAACATATAAATGCCTGTGCCAGGAGGCGCCGAAATGCTTCTAATCATTATTATAAACAATGCTTATTGTATTTATTGCGTAAAATAATTTTATTTTATTTTCAAATATCGATTACATTCGTCATATTAATTAGATAGGTACCTACTCGAGTCAATCGAAATTTAAAAAAAAAATTGTTTGGAATAATCGCTTGCACACATCATTGCAATAAAAAAAACAATAATGGTCGGCAATTTTGAACACAAATTGAGTACTTAGTGGTAATGATTAATACGTATTGTTGAACTTGTGTTTGAATATTACGTTAAAACACGGGCATTTTCGTGTTGTTTATAATATTATCGATAACATTTGTCACATTTTAAATCTTATCTACATCTGTGTATGTGAAATTTGTGAAAAGTAAAAATGTAAATACACACGATTGGCGCGAAACTTCGACATTAGATATCAAAAAAACTTCATTACCACTACTTATTTACCTTAAACCATGGATAAATTCGTCAAATAATTAAATGATAATATATTCACAGCCCCATAAGGTAAAGTCAGGATGTTCGGAATCCCCAGTTTTTATGTTTTTTAGCCTCGACCACAACTGCCATCAAAATGGCGATTATCGTATCTATGTAATGTTGAATTCATTCAAGGTAAATTATTAATTTTTGCGCTAAATATGAAAGATTTAATGGCGTTAACATATGAGCTTTTTATCCAACTCTCCTAATTAACGCACATTCATAAGATTTAATGGGTAGCATAACTAAATTTAGTTCTATTTTTAAATTTCATTAGGTAAGCAATTACTATGAGTATTTCCCACCCAAGGGTGGGAAAGACTCATAGTAATTGCTTCCCTCCCTAGGGCGGGAATGAAATTTAAAAATAGAACTAAATTTAGTTAGGTAGTCAGGTCAGTCAGACCATACGACACCCTTAATTGATTATGTAAATATTTATTATGCTACCCATCAAATCTTATGAATGTGCGTTAACTAGGAGAGTTGGATAAAAAGCTCATTATGTTAACGCCATGAAATCTTCATATTTAGCGCACAAGTTAATAAATTTACCTTGAATAAATTCAACATACTTAAGTACGATAATCACCATTTTGATGTCAGTTGTCGATGCTAAAAAACATAAAAATTGGGGATTTCGAACATCCTGACTTTACCATATGGGGCTGTGAATATACATCATTTAATTATTTGACGAATTTATCCATAGTTTAAGATAAATAAGTAGTGGTAATGAAGTTTTTTTGATATCTAATGTCGAAGTTTAGCGCCAATCGTGTGTGTTTACATTTTTACTTTTCACAAATTTCACATACACAGATGTAGATAAGATTTAAAATGTGACAAATGTTATTGATAATATTATAAGCAACACGAAAATGCCCAGGTTTTAACGTAATATTCAAACACAGGTTCAATAATACGTATTAATCATTACCAATACTCAATTTGTATTCAGAATCGCCGACCATTATTGTTTTTTTTTTATTGCAATGATGTCTGAAAGCGATTATTCCAAACAATTTTTTTTTTAATTTTGGTTGACTCGAGTAATTATTATGACGAATGTAATCGATAAGATTTGAAAATAAAATAAAATTAATTTAAGCAATAAATACAACAAGCATTGTTTATAATAATGATTTATGCTTTTCTAATATCATTTCAATCTCTTCTAATATCATGTCAATAACAGACAGGCGGACATAGGCTCATTTACTGAATTTCGCGCCGAAATGCTTCTATAATTAAATTTATATTCGGAATGCGCTCGCTGTTTAAAATTATTTTAATTTATTGGACAATTATTTATTGTGGATTTTATTTTTGATACTTTCTAATAGTTTACTACAGAATTCCCAGTGTACATTTTTTAGGTAGGCTTTCCAGAAGTTTTTTTTGAGAATGATGATAATTAATTAATTCTATAGATTGGATATTCTGCAAACACTTTACATTTCAATACATTTTGTTAGTTTAGAGAGTTTTTATTCAGTTTCTACATTTTTTTTTTCATTTTTTTATTGCGAGTATCGATTAGGCTGTATGCAAGTTTTAAAAGAAATAAGAAAGTTGGGTGGACGGTCAGCACTAAAAAGTGTCACGTCGCAACACAATTTTTAGTAATTTTTATCAAGATTATCGTGTTTTCTAAGTAATTTAGGAAAAATGGTAAAAGTAAGAATGCAGACAGAATGATAATAATACGGGCCCTAGTAAGCGGGACGGCCCGCGGTGGTGACACAGAATCTACTCATGTGGCGGTGACGTGGTGTATGTTCCATACTTCAAATTTAAAAAAGACTAATAATTATGTACCTATTATTCATGTAAGAAAAACTACATATTTTACTTTCCTTAAATTCCAAATGAAAAGTAGAGTGTTTAACGCGGGTGAAAGTCATCAATTCCCACTCGGACTATAGCCGCCCTCGCTGCGCTCGGGCGTCTAAATGCCTCGTATGGGAATTGATTCCTTCCGACCCTTGTATAACAATCTACTATTTCATTAGTATGTACGAGATTACCATTCTTTGCCATTTCTTTCAATGGAGTGTCAGTGGTTGACCATTGGAAAGTCATAATGACGCCATTATATTAATTAGTAGATTAAGTACCAAACTTGTCAAAATCAACAATTATGAAATCAATGATAGACCATTCTGACACTATAGTAATAGCAGACTTGAGGCCCTGGGTGGTGTGAAAATAAATTCAAATGTTAAATAGGTAAGTACCTAGATACTTCTTACTCAGTTTTCCACCAATTCAATTTAAGTACCTACTGTGCCTGTCATAATAACGTAACGTCACACCAGAGATTTTGTTCAGTTTATTTTTTAAAGAAGTCCGTTATTTTTACAACTTGAGATTTAAGATTAGTTACCACGTTAGCAGAGTATCCTACTTAATCCTACCGTTAAGTATTCCCCCCTCTAGTTTCCACATCGTTGAGCAGCAGGAAACAGAACAAAGAATTAAATTATAAAATCAAGTCTGTTCTAATAGTATTACTTACTTACCTACTTCATAATTCTTAAGTTAATTACATTTGTTTATGAATCGCGACAGGGTAGGTTAAAACGAGGTTTTCTACGAACGACTAGACTTTTATTGAGATGTCAGCAGGCGAAGTGCCTGACTTGCTAATGCGTATGCGATCGATCGACAGGCGTTTCATTTAAATTTTATGCTAGTTAGAAACTTCTGTATTAAAGTGGTTTACAGGGTGTTGAACCTCATAAGGAAGCCATAGGTAGGTATGGGGTAGGCAAGTATTAATAACTGCGTTGGAACAGGCGGATAAGCCATAGTGACTAAGTATTAATAAATGATGAATGAAAAATGAATGATGTATGATGATGGGAGATTTTCCGAACATTTTCCGAACATCTCGTAAAGATTCGGAAATAAATAAATAAAAGTTTGTTAGGAACAATTAAGGTATTCTATCTTAATAAAAGACATGAAGATACGTAGCTACAAAAGTAAAGGTATTAAAATAACTTAATAAACTGTCCAAGTGCGAGTCGGACTCGCACACGAAGGGTTCCGTACCACAAGGCAAAAACCCGGAAAAAACACGTTTGTTGTATGGTAGCCTCCCTTAAATATTTATTTCATTCTGTTTTTAGTATTTGTTGTTATAGCGGCAATAGAAATACATCATCTGTGAAAAATTCAACTGTCTAGCTGTCACGGTTCATGAGATGCAGCCTGGTGACAGACAGACAGATGGACAGTGGAGTCTTAGTAATAGGGTCCCGTTTTTACCCTTTGGGTACGGAACCCTAAAAAGACATGAAGATAGCTGCAAAAGTAAAATACTGTGTCGTGGCTATCGACGCCTCACACAGAATACAAGGAAGAAATTTGTTCCAGGTTTTCAGCACTTTCAATTAATGGTCTTTCAGGCCATATAATATCATATACCTAGCTACTGATTTTCAATAACAATACTGTTGGATACTACTACCCGGCCCAGGAGCGCAGGGGACGCGCTAACTGAAAGAAGGCTGCCACAGGCGGCAGGCCAGGCTCTCTGGTCTTTGTTTGACGGTCTATGGTTTTTGACAGCGTTGCGTGCAGAAGCGCTATCCGTCAGCCGTCAGCCGTTCGGTGTGATCTGGTTTTTCAATAATCTCTTGTTGATTTCTTTAATTTGATTTGTGATGATTTTGTTCCTCTGATTGTAATTTTGCTATGACTGATAATTATTTTTATAATTCATGTGATTAGTTTTGAGGATATCAAATAATTCTCCTATTTAATTGTGATTTCACTTCTGTCCTAACATCAGAAGTGGGATAACAATCCAACCCCAATTTAGGCCCCTTGACTTGACCAGTTTGAATTTCATAACAGAGGAACTTTGTCGTTACCTACGTCTGTGAGTTTTTCTTTTTGTTTGTTGTTTTGTGTATGTGGAACTTGTTTTGACTGGTGAACATGCCTAACACGCATAGTTCACGTAGCAGATCGCACCGACGGCATTGTAGGCGCGATCGGTCGCGAGATAGCTCACGAAAACCTCAGAATAAGTCACGTAGTCGTCGCGAACGGACTCCCTCTAGAGTACGATCAAACGCCGCCTGCCGCTTGCGTCATACATTGCCCAGACGCCGCGGTCTTTTCCTGCAGAATCGCGAACACTAGACACAATCTTATCCCGTCTGGAAATGATCGAGAACAAATTCCGCAACCGAACCCAACGGCGCCGTCCGAGGCTCAGTTGTAGTAGATGCGATCCAGTCCATAAATCCGGGACGTTCCCATTATTTTGTATTAAACTTTGACCCGTCTATCCATGACGTGGACTCTTGCTGTGATGAAGTGGATCGCGCACAAAAAGCCAATCGCTTGGGCGACAAAGAATGCCTGTCACGCGTAGCCGGATGTTTGAAAGGCGACGCGAGATCTTGGTTAAACGAATGGGTAACCTCTCCTCTCCGTGGAGTAGCTTTAAACGTGAATACAAACCACTTTGCCCCCGAAAATTAGATTACGCGACGATACTTTTTGAAACGATTCATACGACGTGTAGCAGATTCACGTCGTACGCCGAGTACGCGAGACGTATAGCCCTGCTCCGCTTGCGCATTGTCAAAGGCCTTAGTGAGGAATTAATGACGCAAATAGTGGTCCGCGGCATAGACGATGCACAAGTGCGGGCAGCGGCTAAAAGATCTAAACCGTCCGAGTCAGTGTCCAAAGTTCGACCCAACGTTCCAACCTGCACGATCTGTAAAAAGATAGGGCATACGGAGGACGTTTGTTTTGCCAAAGAAAGGTCGTCTGGACCACAGGGTCAGCAGAATAAATCCAAAGTAAATTTTTGTCAGGACCCTGCGGAAGAAACAGCGACATAACCACTGCAGTAGTATAGGGCATACCGGTCGATGTGTTAATAGACAGCGACGCGCTTAATGTCTCTCTCATATAGTCCGACGTGGTAAAACATTTGGTTTGCGCAGTAAAACCTACTGTGTGTTGAAGGGTATTAGTAACCACGAAATTGTGTCCACGTCTTACGCACCCCTTACGGTTGAGTTTGCTAATGTTGCACTAGAGGCTGATTTCGTTGTAGTAACAGCCGCGTTTATGAGTACTTAAAAATGCCATACGGTCTGACAAATTCGCCCATTGTGTGTCAACTCGTCATCAACAAAACACTGCGCAAAAGTTCATTGACGCGGGACAAGTTCTGGTTTACATAGTCGACGTACTGTTGATGAGCGGCACAGTGGACGAAGGTTGAATATCTTGGCCGAATAATAAGTCAAGGTCAGGTTAGGCCGAGCCCTCACAAGATCTAGGTCGACAGATACGCCCGCACCGTTTTGAACGTTCTTCGCATCGAGACCAATCACAAAAGGGCAGTCTGGTCCGAGACGCTGTGGAGACTCCAGCTGACCCTCAATGTGACCAAACAGTAGACGACTCAGTCGTCGCCGTTAAATCTGCTGGTGGGCACCGACGCGGTGACCTCCGTCATCAGGTCACTGGTTCGTGACGTCGCCTTGGAAGGTGTACAGTCGAATTGTGAAGCACAAAGATAGTTACGCTAATCCGCGCAACTGATCTACTAAAACAAAAGCAGTCACGTCAGGACGATTATGTAAATCGTAACCGACGCATACCAAAAGTTTTTAATGTGAATGATTTGGTTTTCGCAGGCAACTGGAAAGATGGACCACGGGATGCGAGGGCCTTACAGGGTCACACGCGCGCTGCCAAGTGGGTGGTGTGAGCTGCGCTTGTTGACCGGCTCCTGTGGCAAGACGACGCAAGCTGCTGCTCAGTACATGGTACTCTGGAAAGGCGAGTGGTGTCCTGAGACTTGCGCTGCATCCTTTGAGCGTGAGTTTGCTTGCGTATCGTGAGAGGTCTGCATTGCCATAGAGGGTTCTGCAGATCTTGGGGTGAGACAGTAGACGGACTGCGAGACGTCTACGTCAGGTAAACTGCGAGGTACCTGACCGGTTTCACCCTACACGATAGGTCGTGTAGAGGACGGACTGCGAGACGTTCCTTTCGGTGATTTGGTAATCACCCTACACGATAGGCCGTGTAGAGGACGGACTGCGAGACGTTCCTTTCGGTGATTTGGTAATCACCCTACACGATGGGTCATGTAGAGGACGGACTGCGAGACGTTCCTTTCGGTGATTTGGTAATCACCCTACATGACCGTGAATGAACATCACCATCATCTTCATCATCATTGTCATCTGTCTTGCATGATGTATGAATGTCGATGACATGCGTTATGATGTTTCTATGTGATGTATGGAACTTTAAGGAGTAAAGATGACGTCTTGGTATCCAATAGACTGTTTAGCTAGTCAATTGATGTGTCTGATGAATGAAAGAAAAAGGCCACGTAAGACGAATTGACTGCAAGCAATAGAATAGGCAGATGTGTGTGCTCTCCGAGGGACGGTAGTCTTTCTTATTGGTTTCACAGAAGACACCACTTCCGCTCATCGTGCTGCAGAGCCAGTCGCTGGGCCTTCCCGTCCAGCTGACGAAACCCAAGGAGCAGCCATGCAAAGCTTGCCGGACCTTTCTGATGCTGTCGAGGACGACGCATGATCAGGATGGCCGTGTTGGATACTACTACCCGGCCCAGGAGCGCAGGGGACGCGCTAACTGAAAGAAGGCTGCCACAGGCGGCAGGCCAGGCTCTCTGGTCTTTGTTTGACGGTCTATGGTTTTTGACAGCGTTGCGTGCAGAAGCGCTATCCGTCAGCCGTCAGCCGTTCGGTGTGATCTGGTTTTTCAATAATCTCTTGTTGATTTCTTTAATTTGATTTGTGATGATTTTGTTCCTCTGATTGTAATTTTGCTATGACTGATAATTATTTTTATAATTCATGTGATTAGTTTTGAGGATATCAAATAATTCTCCTATTTAATTGTGATTTCACTTCTGTCCTAACAATACATTATGTACCTGAGTAGGTATTCAGCATTCCATACGCTATGCAATTATTAATATTTACGAATTTATAAAACAATGAGGAAAGTTTATTTCAGTTTATTTTCCAGTTTCCTCATGTAGAGCGACACTGTGACTGTGACACAGTTCTATTTATTAAATAATTAGGTACAGTCGCCAGCACATCAACCTACCCGAAACTGTCAAATTTTCCCAATCAACTTTGATCTTTATGCTTTAGCGATAAAGTAGAAAATCTATCAAAGAAATTTGACGGATTGCAGTAGGTTGATGTGCTGGCGTCTGTACATATAAATAATTTTCGGTCAATTCATATGAATTAGAAATTACTCCAAAAACCAATAGGTAAAATTGATACTATGAGAACATTTTCATGAATCACATACGTTATAGGTAAGTAGGTCTAGGTACCTACTAGTTATTTATTTATTATTTTATGTAAAGGAACATTTTATTTTAAAATATAAGTAGCTTGTTTACATGCATTAAAATGCCAATAATTACCTACACTTTTAAAATGAATCTAAAGTCGCGTATTCATTGGGAATGGGAACCATAGATGCGCAATTTTGTTTCACCAAAATGTTTTTGCGTTGCGGTAAACATTTTGTTGGCAACATGGAATTATGTTGCACTTGCAGTGTTGCTCGCGACATGAACATGTTCCCTATTCAAGGTTCAACAAAAGAACATCCACTGTGCTTGATCCATGCCATGCTTGAACTTCTTGAACCATTCATACTAATATTATAAATGCGAAAGTGTGTCTGTCTGTCTGTCTGTTACCTCTTCACGCTTAAACCGCTGAAGCGATTTAGATTAAATTTCGTATAGAGATAGTTTGAGTCCCGAGAAAGGACATAGGATAGTTTTATCCCGATATTCCCATGGGATTATGCTGGTGAAACCGCGGGGCGCTGCGAGTAGAGTAGGTAGGTACTATAAGTATTTATGGAAAGAAATTTTATTTCTGAATAATAAATTACAATTAGAATCTCACTTACCTACTTTAGAACTTAAATTAAAGTATTATAAAAACTTTGGCATACAAACTAAGTAGCTATGTAAATACATAGCTACTTCGTAGTAAATATGTGTAAATATGTAGAGAAATATTAATATTTTTTTTTTATATTAAAAATTTATTAAGTATTGTAAAAAAATCATTTATTAATATTTCTCTTCGTAACCTACCTATTTTCAAAGTTGCCAGTGGTCTTGCCAGTACATAAAACGGGCGGCATTTTCGCTTGTCTGGAACGGGCTCCAGTTATTATTCCCGTTAACGATACCTACCTCTCGATATGGAGCATACTGCCATGTTTGTGCACCCGCTCGACCAGTTCACTTTAGTTCGTTTTCTCTCTTTTTTTCTTGCACGCGAAAGTTCCTGGCGGGTTTGGTGTTGTTCTGGAGAACTTTCATATAGACAGATATCTAGCCAGACGTACTTACTTACTCAATTTGTGTTAAGTAACCGCGTGGGCTGAGAAAAAAAATTGTGTTTTAAGGGGATTACAGGACCTAAACGCAAAACACTCAAGTTTTAGAAGCATTAAAAGTATATGATTGACTACAGTAAACAAAATCGGAAAATATATGATATTCTTCAGGATATATGCTAGGTAGATAGTGTGTTGAAAACATAATAAGTACAATTAATTTGATACGATAGAAAAAAATCATAAAGATACCTCTAAAAACTTTCTTTTTACAATAAAAACCATACTATTATACATGCAATCATTCTGATTTTTTGTCAGATTATTTTACAAGCAACATATTAAAACACTAGTGTTTTAATTTTTTAATCCAAACAATAGATTTCTTGTAATTAAATAATTGTTTCATATTTTGCAATAAATTACTAGCGTTGTGTCATCGCGCTTCTCTTTCTTTTCTATGCAGTCCGACCGCGCTTTAGGTCGCGCGTAAGCCCTTTAACAAAAAGATAGAGAAGTGGCTGGAAATCGACTTATTGTTTTTTTCCCTAAATCTTTTCATTCTGTGAAACTGAAGAATTATTACTTATCTAAGTATTACGTTGATATTGAAAAGGAATACACGGTACCTAAGTACAGTTGGCGGACTAAGCCTGTCGGGGCCAGGGCACCAGGAGCCCGCCGGTCCTGGGGGCCCTCAAAAGCCTAAATAGGTAGGTATTTCACGACTTTTGTCAGGTATTACATAGATAACTGACGGACACACCTCACACACCACACCTAAGTCAAGTGTAAATAGTAGATAGACCGGAATATACCTAAATAGGAATTGGATGGGTTAAAAAAAACGTTTAAAAACAAAGATAAAAAAATAATTACTAGTAGGTCTGTGACCCGAATGCATAAATTTGTTGAATTAAAAATAAGTAATTCGTTCCTTCATGTTCTTTGAACAATAAGCATTAAACTGAAATAAAGTTTTAATTGAGCGCAGGCGGCGAAGTTTTTAATCTCCATCTATCTGCAAACTTGCAATTTTTGTGCATGACCAACTTTGTGTCCCGTTACTTGCAGCCGGTTTTGTTCCACTGTGGGCCATTATTTACAGCTTTTTGCACATTGGAAAAACGTGTCACAAAAAGAAGTTAGTGTAACGGAAATCCACGGTTAGGGCTTGACAAACTGACTGAACGAAATTCAATGTTGACGGGTTTCTGAATTAAGTAGATACAGGATTTACACGACTACACAAAGTATTGCTTATCTCTAAATAAATTTAATCTAGGAACCTAATACATTAATTTAAATATAACGGACTTTAACATCGTTTTAAATAATAAAGACGCATAATGATCAAAATACACTTAGTATACGCACTGCCATTTTACAATGTTACAATTTACGGTTCTATAGGTACCTTCGCTGAACGCTAGTTGCAACAAACGTCACAATTTTATGACATCAGATAATACAGAACGTCAGCTGGAGTGGATATCGAGGCCACTGATTGCAACAGTTTGTTGTTTTCGAATTAAATGTAACTTGTGTTAACAATATTGCGTGCGCAAAACATTTACGTCTTCAATGGGAAGAATATAACGGAAATGATAATAATAACGGCGAATATTGTAAAATAATAGAGAGTATGAGTCCCAGTTGATTTCTATACTAAATAACTTTATTTGAGTAGCTTCACAAAACCGGTTAAAGTGGAGGTGCCTAATGCCTATGTCCAGCAGTGGACGTCTTTCGGCTGAAATGTTGATGATGATAGTAGGTTCATCATAACACATTTTCTCAGTAGATGTGACTAGCTTTCATAGTTCCAAGCACATTAACCTTTGGGGAATAAGCTTTTTATTATATTGAAAGCTCTAAAAGCTGTTAAAAACCAAATCAGAATTTATTTCACATCAGAAAGTAAAACTACTGTTCAATACTATTTTACTACTATTTCATCATAGAGCCTTCTATTCACCTGCTATCTATAACTTAACAAATATTAAACATCGCACTGTTGCGTCTTATGTAAATATGATGTAAATAGTTGGCATGGTGTACTAGTATCGTGATGATAACAAAATGTACCTATATTTTGCAATACGGTAACTATTTTTATTTAATATCAAAATAGGTACCACTTGTTATTATATTAGCAACTAGCTTCCGCCCGCGACTCCGTCCGCGCGGATGTCGGTCTTCGCGTGGATGGTTTATTTCTCCATTTTGAGTAACTCTGACAATGACATCTTATAAATATCTATTGGACCCAAATACGGCTAAGCCTATAATAATTAAGGAGATCCCTCTATTGAGCTACTGCTGTTGAGCTCGCGTTCTGTAGTAAGTTTTTTTTCATAGTAATTCCGACCTTGATAAGTAGCATGTAGCAGTAAATTACTGACAGTGACGAAAAGTTTGCAATAATAAAAAAGTGATCGTGACAATGCGACAGAAAGTTAATTGAGAGCTTCAGCATACACAACATTGTTAGTGAGCTCGTCCGGAATATGAACATGAAGATTTCTTGGACTGCTCACACGGGAAAGAGCTACGTAAAGTTGCCCGTGTGAAAAACAACTCGCGGTAAGATCTACGCATCTACGCCAGCAACTCCTAGGGTCTGACCTTGAGCCTTATTTATTGTCATGGCGTAACATAAAGCTACAGGAAACTGTATTCTCTTAAATTGAAATGGAAAATTATCCACTACGGGTAATGCAACGTGTGTTCGCGGTTCTACAGAACAACGACTATGAATAAAACCGAAAAATAAGATTTTTTTTTCTACGTATTTTTCCAGGATAAAAAGTATCCTATTTTATGCCCAGGATAATAAGGTATAATTATACCAAGTTTCATCGAAATCGAACCGTTAGTTTTCACGTGATGCCTGCATATACAGACAGACAGACAGACAGACAGACAGACAGACAGACAAAAAATTTTTTAATCACATATTTGGGTTTGATATCGATTCAGCAACACCCCCGCTATTTATTTTTTCAATATTTTCAATGTACAGAATTGACCCTTCTACAGATTTATTATATGTATAGATTGTCGGCAACTGCTTTTATTTATAACTTACTATGTACCTACCTACACGGTTTACTGGTTTAAGAAACGTTTCAGACCTATGTTTAAAAAATGTAGTCCTGTTATTACTTTTAGAACACATCACATTCCGGTTGAATTACTAAAATATTAACATAGGGGAGAGTAGCCCAAAACGGGTAAGCTAAGGTTGATGGTAAAAAAAAACAACTTATAGATACAAATAGAAAATTTATTTGTATATTTTGAAATGTTTAGTTATCAAGGACTATAAAATAAATGACATATTTAGTATTTTTGTACATTAAGAATAAAAATATAACAAGAATCTTTACCATTCGAATTACCCGTTTTGCCCGTAGGGGGGGCCTAAAGCAGGTAGGGCTTTTGGGCAAAGCGGGTAGGGACTGAATTACATGAGATTAACGTCAATCAATGACTAGAACTGTTTCATAACAATCATAACTCAGATGGAGCTCCACCAGGATCATCAGCTACTTGCAGTGACAATGCTTGGATCAATAGACCAGTATTCTTGGAATGGTTGCGGCACTTTGTAGACAACGTAATGAGTTGGCAACGTAAACAGATTGTCCATGTGAAATAGATACTCAACTAGCTCTAATTCTTGAGCTGCTGTAAAAACTGTTGTGAATCTTCCTAGTTTTTTTTTGACATCCTTTCTTTACATGTATCTGTAAAGTCGAAAGGTTGATGCCATATTTTTTTACTGCACCATTGACGGTAGTTTTGAGAGCTTCTTCTATCGCAAGCTTCATAACTCCTTCATCCCACGATGCATTTGCAGTCTTTCTTTTGTATTTATTAACCATCTGCAAAAATAAAAGAACTAATAAGCAGTCAATGAAATTATACAGGGCAAATCGGGTATGGGCAAAACGGGCACCCGCTTTGCCCCTACCCTTTTTGCCCACAAGCATGTATTTTTTTCAATCGACTCATATCCTTAAAACCGAAATAATAAACGCCAACCTATTACACAAATAAAACGTCTACTTGTTGCAAAATCATAACACAAAACTAGTAAGAACATATTGCAAACCATTTTCGAGTATTCAAAAGTAATGTAACTCAATTTTTTTTAGTGGAAATAGCAAAAAACTTCTTTCTTATCTTACCGTGAACTAGTGTCCGCCAGAGAAGCGCGCCGGCTCCCTGTGATTGGAGAGTGGCAGGCGCCGCGCACTGCACGCACACATTCTTATTAGCAATAAAGGTGTGCAATTTAAAAAGCATACCCGTTTTAGGCGGGCTACCCGTTTTAGGCTTACCTCCCCTACAGCAGTTTTAGCTCCGAGATAATTACTGAGTAAAATACTAATAATAATATCTTGTTTTTAACAAGTATGTGTTCTGCGTGTCCTGTCAGCTGCACGTTACAGGAACTGATGGACGGTGATGAAGGCGCCAAACTAGTAGCCGAATTCTGGGCCGAGTACATTTAGATTGCTATCGACACGCTAAGAAGAAGAACAAGTATTTACAGATAATACTTATACTCATTGCCTATTAATACGAACTTATAATATTTATAACTGTATGAATCTCTATTACCTAACCTACCAAAATCTAAAACGAATCACTGATTGAGTAAGTTTCAGCTAGCTGTAATCTTTTGGCTCGCGATCGCGAATATTCGGTATCACAATAAACTATACGTTTATCTAGATACACAAAGCTAAACGACAGGCTATTGCTATTTCAATAAAGATTATTACTATATAATTATTACTTAAAGATAATTTACTAAGATCTTACAACTTGCATAAGATGATGAGCAGCTGATGCAGTCAACATTAGGTATATAACGTACCTATTTTATTTCGCCCGTAGTCGCCTGAAAATCTCAACCTACACTAACAAATCGTATGATTTACAAGCGTTTCCTGATACCTAAACATTCCCAGTTTCTATTTATAAACGTTTAACAACATTATTTTAGAGTTTGGCGTCTAACCTCCGCGCTTGCGCAGCGGTTATAAATTTGAAAGCCATTCAACTCTGACGGTCGTTAAGATTTTAATGAAATTTTTGTATAATCTTAATATTCAATAAAAGTGAACAGTAAAATTGTGAAAAGAATAATAGATACCAGCTGTTCATTTACAGCGAATGTTTTTACCCGTTATCAGACTAGGAAAGGGAAGCTAAAGGCGCAAACAACTAGAAAAATAAATAACAAACAGTTAAATATTTTTATCAAACTCTCCACTAACTACATTAACGGAGTATTAAAATCGATAACAATGGCCTCAGTTAGAACAAGCGACCATAATAAATCGATCAAAGGTGTCGAATCGATTCGATACATTTTACGATATGCTCTCACGGTTCATTTTGCTTCTATAACCGAACATTATTGGTAGAAATGAAAAGTTTTATCGGCTTAGCGCCGTGAAAATTGCGTGACTGATTCTTATATTTAGAAGTAGGTGAATGCAAGATTCAACTCGTCAATATTTTGTTGCTATGCTTCCTTATTGTACAGTAGGCACGCACGAAAGTGCTAACAAAGCCAGTATAAGCTGGGTACTTATTCTATTAAAATTCTCTACTTCGCTGACCCAACCCAAAGCACAGAACATATTATTATATGTTTTGTGCTTTTGGGCTGCCATAACCGACGACGTGCGGCCTACTGCACCGTTTCGTGATGAGTTATTTTAATTAAATGCATTTTTATTAGTCCAAGTTTTTCTCCTATTCTGCATTTTTATTTTCAACAATTCAAGCTTGCACAACACTGTACACATGTTATTGTATCGTATTTCATTGACGTCAGCAGCATTGACCCCATAATTCCATGAGCGGTGTCCTAATTAGACATTTACCATGTTAAATAAGTCATCTTTAACCTAATTATCAGGGTCATGTCATCATATTACATGTCACATCTAAATGCAATTAACTTATATTATATACTGAATAAACTAGCTTCTGCCCGCGGCTTCGCCCGCGTGGATGTCGGAGATTATCCTACGGGAACGTGCTACCAGGAGAAAGCCTATGTTACTTCTTATACCATCAGCTATAGGCCAGTGAAAGTCCCGTCAAAATCGGTCCAGTCGTTTCGGAAATTAACCAGAACAGACTGAGAGACAGAAAAAAAAAAAAACCAATGGTTTTTTTTTGTTATGAATACCGTATACTTTCATGTGCATTTAGTACAAAGCTGTTATTTTGACATTACAAACAGACACTTTCATTTTATTTATTTGTATAGATGAGCTTATATCTACAAAGGTACCTAAGAGACAGGCAACAGTAATGTTAGTCAAAAGGTTCTACACTTGTGTTATTATTTATCAATTAGCCAATAGTAACTAAAGTACTTATTGTTATGAAGTGTTTGAGTTGTAAGTATCATTGCTCAGAAATTACTTAACAAATTAGTTGCATTTACAAATGTAGGTGAAGTAATGGTTGTTAAGTCTGTAGAGGACCATGCAATCTGAACTGAATCTTCAAACACGCTTATCGCGACGAGTGGCATAGTTTTAGCCTTATTTACTTCAGTTATAGTAACTACATAGCAACGTAAACACAACAAGATTGTAGGTTTAAATCATGATATGAAAGTAGGTATGGTGAGTTATTTTATTATAATATCGACAAAGACTTTGCAAAAATCTCTACATTTTAGAAATACATACAGCGTAGCTACGTATGTGTAACATATTATTGCATTATGCATGCATACCTAAGGGGGCGTCTAGATTATGTTATATAACACATAAACTTATGTTATACAACACGTCTAAATTATTTAACATTGCAACTCCTCTATAGAAACATGTTATATAACTATGTTTAATAACATGTTATGTTACACAGTGTGGACGCACCTTTATGGTTATGCAATTAATTTCGCTGTGACATATTGTACCAAACCAAACGTTTATAGTAAAAAATAGGTATCTACCAATATCTACCAAAAGAGCACGTCATAATGTCATACACACGTGGCGTGACGTAACCTCTGTTTGTTTTGTGATTTCAGAAATGAAGTTGGCAACCCACAAAAAAAGAAAAGACAAAAAAAAAAACATTATAACCGATAAAAAGTCAATAAAGTAAGTTGGAATTTATCGGGCGTTTTATTTTTATTTCCTGTTTCTCCTTTCTTATTACAGGTTTTGTCTAAAATATAGTGAATTCATGAATCTAAACAATAAATAAATCATCGTCTAGAACGGATTCCAAGTTCCTAGGTAGTTAATCTATTTCGAGACAGTTGGATATTTCTATCTGCAATATAATAAATAGGATGAACCGGACTGTGGACATTCCTTGCCTTGGTCGCGTTACCGGCGAAGGTCGTATGATACGCCCACACCTGAACAATAATATTTTGACTCATTTCCTAGTCTAGTGGGTTTACAACTTTATGACGGAAACATATTATTTTGTGTTTCATCACTCGGAATTATTGCAAGAATGGAAAGCACAAGGTACAAAAATAGGTGCGAAAACTTTATATTTACAACTAGCTTCCATCCGCGGCTTAACCCGCGGGGTGTGTCGATAAAAATTATCCTATGTCCTTCCCCAGGATGCAATCTATCTCTCTGCCAAATTTTATCGAAATCCGTTCAGTGGTTTAGGCGTGAAAAGGTAACATACAGACAGACAGAGTTACTTTCGTATTTATAATATTAGTAGTTATGGATAGGTATAATGAACATATGCTTTGATGCTACTTATATCTTTACTTTCAAAATATTTAATTTTGTATGAAAGAATGTGTGCAGGTGGTGCAGATATTTGTTTGTGTTATTGTGCCAGATTGTAGAGCAAAATGAATCAACCTAATGGTACCTATTAGAAAAGTTTTGATCATCAATTTGAACGCATTTAAACACGAATTTCGTAAATTTAATAGAACGCACCGAACATACGAAATTCAATTTACGAAGTAAGTAAATATTCGATGTCCGGCGGCATTAGCAGCATACGCAAGTTTGGCCCATATATTCTAATATTCCGTTTGACGCAATCGTGCCATCACATTGCATCGCCCTTGGATCGCTTGACCGATACAGCATTTTACAGATCAGAAGTTTTGATCAAAACTGATATCTGGGGAAAGTTGTAAGAAAAATCAGACGAAAGAAAGTCGGTATTTTGTTTTTTTTTTTTTGAGAGTTTCTGCGCATGTGGTTTGAATTCGGAAGCTAGTCGATGGCCATTGGTTTTTTTAAACGTTCCACAAAAAGTTAGATTGGATTACAAATCAATGGTGGACGTTGGATTGGATTAGGTATCTTAGGTAGTTAACACTGTGCTAGCTCATATTATGTAGTTAATTACCTCGATAGTTACGATAGTTCTATTTAGAAACACGGTGTATAATTTCACACAATATTTCATAGCAAAGACAAATGGCAGAACTCTCCAACTCTCTATGTTAGCGATGCCAAAGAAAAGTGTGAAATATGACATAATTTTAGTCATAGATATTCGCTGCCAACGTTCAGTGATCATTTGAATCATTAAACATTTGGGATTTCTGAGAAACCTGTGAAGCCGTGACTTTATTACAGCGACGTAAACGTAAACGTTTGTGTTAACGTGACCCAAAGTCCTAAGGAATCATATTCTGGACTTCAAAGTGGAGAAGAATGCCATAACCTGTTTTAGACGCAACAAAAAAAGGAAGGAGTACCTACTTCAGTCATTTCCTTAGGTACCGACCTTCATTCATTTTCAAAGAAACCCTATAATGTCTCCCGTAGACAGGAAGTCATTGTTTCTAATTCATTTTCCTTGGCACTGGTTCTCTCCTACTATAAATCTAATCTCGCAGTAATTTACTACATTAAATTGTCGGCATTGTTTATTTGTAACTAAAGCACCTACAATGTTAATTTAAATTAATTACTTCTATGAAATTCGTGCTTATCTGCGCTAATAATGTAATCTGCTACGAAACTTGGCTGCTGTGGGGCGGAAGTCAGACCGCGGACTTGGTGTGAACAAAGCGACAGAAGTCTCAAACGCATTTTGAGTCTTGCAGTGCTATTCTATATCTAAAAAGTAAAAACTGTCCATCTCTTTTGTCTATGACAACCAGAGGGCCAATTCTCGTAATTTTAAGAACGTTAACAGTCTGGGGGCCTAAAAAGGCCACTTTGGCAGAATCATAAAAGGATAACATAATGGACAGTTAACGTTAAGTTAATCGTATCAAATCCCATTGGTGAAGCATTTTTCAGTTATTTTTTTTTGTCTGTGCTAAAATACCAATCAATCCGATCCAAATCCAATTCCAATCTCTTTGATTATACCTACGTAGTGCAGCGAAAAAAGAAAAACACGGACTGTCTTCGCCATATTACGATTCATAATGTTATCCTTTTCTGACTCTCATAAGTGGCCTTTTTAGGCCCCCTGATCTCAGTCTCAATCTGTCAAAAATGCCTCTAGTTTCCCTACATTTTGACAAATTTTTGACATTTGTTTGTCGCTGAGGTGAGACTGCGACTAGATTTTGAACATTTTAAATTACGAGAATTGGCCTTCTGAGATTTGACAATGACATTTATAAACAAACTACTGTGCACATAGAAGTACGGAAGTGGGGGATTATAAATATTTCTTTTCCGTTCCCATCTGGCATTTAACCGGAAAAACGTACAAAGGCACGTACATAATCCGGATAAGTCGCACGGACTTGTCATTTCCTGACAATCATATTCATAATTTCTAATAAAAGCCCCGGCACGTGACAATATACTACTTAATCATATCTCCTTCCTGCACATGATTTATATTGTAGCCTTGTTTCTCCAGCACTTAGCTCACACCCCATTAGTGGACAATTTGGCAAACTTGTACTTCTATAATTCATTAGTAATTAATTGTGATTAATTTGCACTTGGTTTGCATTTACAAGCTTACAATTTAGAAGGTACCTACTGAGAAACAGACATGACGTGATTTCTTATGGGTGACACGAAACAACATAATATACAGGGTTATTTGAAAAACACCAAAAACCTCTTAAGAGGTCATTGTATATGATCATCATCAAGACGATAAAGGAAAAAAAACTAATTTCCCTAATTTTCGTCCTGTAATCGGGACGAAAATTAGGGAAATTCGTTTGGGTTTAGAACTTTAGACAAAGCGATGCCCTACCAGTTTACACTGAAGATATGTCCATGGGCAGTGTTAAAGTAAAAGTTATCAATGTGGAAAAAGCTTGGAATTAAGGTGAACGGATAGTGGTAGACCGCGAAATTCAAATTTTCTTACGTTTTTTGCAATTTGCAGGTCAGTGTCAGGTTGTATCTTGATCAAAATATGATTCGCGACAATAACAGGTACATATTTAGAGAATTATAATCATTAGTATCATTAATATATCTTTCTAAGTTAGATTTCTACCACCAACCACCAATCTCTTATGGAAAAGTGTTAGTGGTAGAAATCTAACACGCACGCACCACCACTACCATTCACCATGCACTAACTAACTACGCAATCACCTTAACCACAAAATCCGAACTACCTCACAGACTGCACAAAAGTGCAAGCATGATCACGAATTTCAAAATCATCAGTAGCTTATAAAGTGTTATTGATAAAACATTAACAACCTCTTAAGAGGTCATTGTACTCATCATTATGAACAACTTTTACTATGGCACCAAACCTGAAATTGCGAAAAAAAAAATCAGCTGTTCCCTACATTTATGTTCATATAGCTCGTGAAAATGTAGGCAACAGCTGATTTTTTTTTCGCCATTTCAGGTTTGTTCCCATAGTAAATGTTATTCATAATGATGAGTACAATGACCTCTTAAGAGGTTGTTAATGTTTTACTAATAACCCTGTATATGGTAAATAGACATGCTTTATTGGGTAACAGCAGCAGTCATTCGTGATATTGAATATGTAGAGCTCATCGTAAAGGACTCGACAGGCTATTCGTGAGTCGTGCAGACATGTCACACGTGACGTGACATCTGTCACCGTTCTCAGGACCCGCGTAGAATTGATTATTATCATGTGAACTTCTTTGAGCAGTTTCCCTTCATTGTTTGTTTGGATTGACTATAATAGGAGAAGGAAATGTCATGCGAGGTTGGAAGTCATGACATGTCGATGGGTGCATCTTTATAATAACGAGATTGACAGTCTTGGGGTCCTAAAAAGGCCACTTTGACAGAATCATAAAAGGATAATTATTATGAATCATAATGGACAGTAATCGTATCAAATCCCATTGGTATAGGATTTTTCAGTTATTTTTTTTTGTCTGTGCTAAAATACCAATCAATCCAATCCCAATCTCTTTGATTATACCTACGTAGTGCAGGGAAAAAAGAAAAACACGGACTGTCTTCGCCATATTATGATTCATAATGTTATCCTTTTATGATTCCACGCCTTTTTATGCCCCCTGATCTCCTGCATAGACTGTGTTTCAATGTCTCCCAGAGATCAGTTAGATTTAATCCGCCGATCTCCATTCCTTTTTCCTCTTCTAACTACAGGCAAAACTCATACATGATGCGAGCGAGTAAGGAAATTTAATATTCTTTGCAAAGAGTTCTCATTTGACCCATTTACCACCAAAACCTATTCTGCACGCACTCTGCTGAACGCTGACTTTTATAAAAGTGTAAAAAACATCCTGTAAACATTTGCGCAATGCATAATAAATTATCCTGTATATAAACAGGATAATTTATTATGCATTGCGCAAATTTTTACAAGATGTTCTACTCATGAATACGAACAACTTTCACTATGGGTTGAACTCTGAAATCACGAAAAAAAATCAGCTGTTTCATACAAAAGTTCAACACCTACTCGACCAAAATGTATGAAACACCTGATTTTTTTGAGTAGAACATCCTGTGAAAATTTGCGCAATGCATAAAAAATTATCCTGTATAATGTATTCTTTTCTATCGTGCTTGTTAGTGATTCTAAGGTTTCTACTATATTTTCTGTTTTTACCCGTGAGAACTTGTAATTGGCTTTATGTCTCACTAGCTGCGCCCCGTAGTTTCACCCGCATAAGTGTCAATCCCGTGGGAATATCGGAATAAAAAGTATCCTATGTGTTATTCTGATGTATAAGTTATATTACTGTAAAGTTTCATCAACATCAATTCAGTGGTTTTTGTGTAAAAGGGTAACAAACAGCCATCCACACATCCTTACAAACTTTTGCGTTTATAATATTAAGGAGGATATACAATTGTCATCCTTCTGTTATAGGCTTAAGCTGTTGGTTCTCCTATAAATAAATAATCATTATTTAATATTTATTCTCACGTCTGTGCATGTTGTGAACGTAATATTCTGGGACCAAAAGATAGACTTGTTTAACGGGTAAGCAGCAGGGGAGCCCTGTCAACACTTTTCATCGGATTTTTTTTTTTAATTTTTGTCAGTACATAAACCCAGTGTCCGAAGCATTCAAGGGGAAGCGCAGGTTAGCCCGCGAAATTCACATTTTCTTAATAAGTAAATTCATTCATATAATCCTATAATTTGATATTTTATGGAAATAGTCAGCGTTGTATTGATGATTTTAGTGGTCGCGAATCATAATATATTTTGTTCAATATCCTACAACCAGACAATGACCTGCAAATTACAAAAAAACGTAAGGAAATTTGAATTTCGCGGGCTACCCTGCGCTTCCTCTTGAATTCTTCACAAAAATTTGAAAATAAATCCGATGAAAAATGTTGAACAGAGCTGCTACTAAAGAAGTTACTGAAAAGTTTTCGCTTTTTCACAAACAATGCTAGTGCTATAAACCTTACGTAACCAACGTTCAGCTGATGAACTATTATCAACTCTAAAGCTAATAAAAATGAAAATCTACATTTCTCATCAACTTTCATTATCTGTTAGCGCTATCTCACTAAAATCGCTTCGGAATCTATATCACGTTAACTGCTGTGTGGACTGGAACAGTTTCACAATTGTTTTATACTTAGTTAGCTACTTTTCCATTTCTAGATAGGTTGAAAATCTAAAGACATTGTAGTGTTTTCACAGTAAAAGACGAGTAGCCACCATGAGCTATCTACTGGCTCCATTTTGAATCAACTTGAATTAAAAATCGGCCATGTGCGAGTCGGACTCGCGCACGAAAGCCTACACCACAAGGCAAGAAACGCTGAATCCTGATCCTTTAATAAAATATTTCTACCGGTTCATAAGATATAGCCCACTGATAGACAGACGGACGGACGGACGGCAAAGGCTTAGTAATAGGGTTCCGTTGGCACCTTTTGGGCACGGAAAGTCAGTTCAAAAAATTTGCAGCGCAGCTGTCGTTACAGCTTCTCTGCAGTAAAATTGTTTATGGTCTGCATATACTTCATGAACGCTGTTCGAAATGCAAATTTAGCCTAGGATTAGTGGCCATGACGTGTGCGTACTCATCCACTAACAGTATTCGCAATAACATTAGTAATCTTTGTTCGTACTGTATCTTCTACAACTCCATGACTGATTCATACAAGTCTGTTCTCCTTGAACTGACAACAAATCTGCCCACGATCGTTACGAAGAGATTACTTCAAAATTTCTGTGACATTTCTTTATGACGTAACATTACAAATAGATATTACGTGTGGGTTACCACGAGAATTTTATATGTGTTGTTGTGATTTTGGAAGATATCATGTTGTTTAAACAAAATCCATAGTCTGTGGGTTTTGTTTAGTGCGGTGTACACCGGCGTGGTCTGGAAGCGCTCCGTTCACGCGTCTATTTCGATCTTTCAGAGTAAGCTCGACACGTTCGACTCGGTCAAACGAGATTATTAACCCTTGCACCGCTCTATCACGAAACAAACGTAAAGTTGACCTTTATGATTCATACGTTTCGTATCCGCGCTTTCTATTTACACACAACCTTGCTTTATTTTTATTTTTAAACGCATTGCTTTTATTTGATTTCCAAAAATGTACGTATCTCGGCGGGGCGAAGCAGTTGAATCTATTTTAGATCCGTCTGCACGCAATTCAACAACATCGTATGCTGAAATGTTTCCGTCAAACGAATTTCATCTTTATTTTGAAACAGTTACGACGCTCTTTTGTTTGTTTTCAGTTGGATGTAAACAAAAAACTTGTACTTTTAATTTTACATTTCACTGTCCCCTTTTTTATGTGACAATAATGAGCAATTAAATGGTTTTATATATTTATAAATTAATTGTTTTAAACCAAGGAGTGTAGAAATCTCAATCAAACCTTTCTCTTTAGTTTTTCAGCTTCCATTCTTACACGATATTCTTCAGAAAAACTGTAAAATATTTATTACATGTTTGCGCAAAACGACAATACGTAGGTAGTTCGTAATGTGGTATTGTTCGCGTTTAGCATTTGGCTCAGATAGCGATAGTTCAGTTTGTTCTGTCCGGCAATTAGCACTTTTCGGCGGCTGTCATCGAACCCTGTGATGGCTGATGAAACTGTTTACAATGCCGACGTGACTTTTGTTACGAATTTGTTCATTATAAGCTTGAAAATTCGAATAAAAGACGGCTGTAAGAAAAAAGAAGGTAGATCAAAAACTATACAGATGGCAAGAAAGTCAAGTTTCCGATGACAGCTAGTAGAGGTGTAAGGAAGAACAAAACGTGTAAACGTGTGATACGCCACCGCTACGCCACTGCTACGCCAATGCTACGCCAGTGCTACGCCACTGCTACGCCAATGCTACGTCACTGCTACGCTTCTGCTACGAAAACGCTACGCTGACCTCAAATTTAAATAAGGGCCAGGAGGATGATATACAGGGTCCCATTAAAATAGATGGACAAATTTTAACACAGCGCTCAGTACGTCTAACTAAACATACCCAAGCAAAAAAAAACACCGATTAAAGTGATTTTATTTTGACCTAAAATAATAAGTTGCCGGCACATTCGTGTATTTTCGTTAGCTGATTTTATTTTTCTTGTGAGTATCTATGCGTTTTTCTTTTATATTTTTTTACCATCGTCCTTATTTTGGTGGTCTGAATGATTCGTAAAAGTTTGTCCACCTATTTTAATGGGACCTTATATAATAGGGAGACTAATTCTCTTCTTTACCTTATTTGTTTCAGTAGGTGTTGACAATTTTTTTTTCTTGCGAAAAGCAAGAAAAAAAAATTATGTTATTATTGTTTATGTTGTGTACGTAGGTAGTATACGAGTATCTTCCAGTATGTGCCAAACAAGGGTATATTCTTTCTTTTAGTTATTCTCGATATTGTGTAACTAGACCTGCACCCTATTGTGTAACTAGACTATCAATCTCAATCTGAATAATTTAAAAAGATATTGCTAATCCATTGCTTCATATGTTCGAAAAATTTGTCTACTTATCAACGTAAATAACGCAATGAATGTTGTTGAACTGTCAAAATGAAACCCATTGCTACATATAATGCGTTACTCAATTAGGGTCCCTGGAAACGTAAAATTTTCAACAAAATAAAAGTCACGATCTAAAATTAGGCTCCAAGAAACCTTGTGTACGAGCTAATATTGATTAATCCCGTTTTATAACAAAATATCAACAGAAATAGCTTTGAAACATGCTCGAGTCCCTCTGCAATAATAATTGAACATCATTCACACTGAATCCACGAATCAGACCAGACTATACAGGGTACACAGACGGTAAATGCGCATTTAATTCCTGCAACAGTTTATTTGACCATTTACTTGATTTGTACGTTCAATGTTCACCTTTACGTTCAAATAGCTGGTCATTTGCCACGTTTTGATGATCGACAGCCTATACAGCGTGTACCAGAAAGGTGTGGTTATATTTAAGAGTGTGGTGCAGACAATCCAACTGAACATCTTTCTCCATGAGACTAACGTTTTTTCGTGATCACGATAATCACGTAAAAATTAGGCATCAAATTCAGAAAAACAAATCCAAGACTGTGGTACCTACAGATCACTGTGCCACACCCTTTTTTCTTATTTTTTGAGTTGGAAGTCATCAAATAACCTCTCCCGCTCTGGCCGGAGTGGAAGGGAGTGTCAGACTCTTACTGACTAAAACCCACCCGTGTTCCTTCAGTTCCCTGTGCCAGGGGCCACGGTATCTCTTTCGAACAACCCGCAACCCTGGCAGGCATCGGCCCTAGCGGACACCGTCAGTTAGCGCTGACATCTCTTTGAGGCGCGCGTGGAACACAACGCGCCGTCGACCCGGGCCTGGTCCTTACCGGACGGAGAGCTGCCCATTGCTCGCCGTCCGCAAGCCCGCGCCTGCGGTGGCCGGGAATTGGCTATCGATTCCCGAAGCCGAGGCGTGAGGGTGCAAAGATTGCCACACGCTCCGCCTCCTCCCTCGCGAGCATTAGGTACTGCTTCGCAGAAGGAGGCGACAACCTCCAATGCACTCTCGCTCCGAACCATGACCTGGACTGGCGCTGGGACACGTATGCTCCACTGTGTCCTCCGGGCGATCCACACAATGGTGATACCCGGGCGTTCCATCTCGCCTTATTCTGAACAGGAACCTCCCGAAGCAACCGTCCCCAGTGAGGACCCGTGTTAGGCGGAAGGTGAGGCGCCGTGGCGCCTCTCTAGCCTCTCGTCAAAGACTGTGCCACACCCTTAAGGGGTATTCCTCGAAACGCACCAACTTTGAAACCCACCAAATGAAACGTCTTTATTCATGCTCTTCTCTATGTTTCATCGTTGATGCATTTCGAGGAATAAAAAGTTTTTATTTTGATTAGTATTTAATTAATTTTTCGAGGACTACGTTTGGTGCGTTTCAAAGTTGGTGCGTTTCGAGGAATACTCCTTAAATTTGACCACACCTTTCTGATACATGTTTTATACAGCCTGAATAAGTACTTATTGCGAATGTAGTATTGTTTATGGTTACCTTTCGAGGTTCAAATTATGGTGTCTTAGGGCTGATTTTTCCAACGTCAGATAATTTTATCGGAGGAATAATTTTGAATTTTTGACATTTCTTCTATACAAAAACTGTCAGAAGTCAATTTTATTCTACGAATAAAAATCATCTGTCGATTGAAAAATCAGCCCTAAGTAAACAATACAATCCTTACCATATAGGTCAAAAGAATTGATGTTGGTGCGACATTGCATAAAAAGATAATGGATAGGTATAGAAGTTTTATATTATAGAAGCTTTTTTCATTAAATATTAGTAGCGTAGCAACTGATTCTTTAAATAGGTTACGAAATGGTCCGTAGCAGACGAAAGCGCTCTCCGAGAACAACGCAATTAGAACTAAAATGTTTAATTTTATTAACAATATTAAAAATCTTATTAGAGTTATTATAATGTATAGTATCATTGACTTTTTGCCTACGTCACGCAAAAAGTTCAAAGACCTCTTGACCGGATTCCAAAACATGAATAGAAATTCATAGTTGAGTAGATAACAAACCAAAGACAATCCTGGAGCAAGATGCGTCTGACGAAACCATAAGCGAAGACTTCCACAAATACTAGAACGAACTAACAAGAAGTTACATCCAAGACTAACAAGATACAAGATATTCAACTCTGAACTCATCTCCTAAGCTTTAGAATAAGCCAGTGAGTCACGTCATCCCTAAATCGAATACAAACACAATTCACTCGACCGAGTTCGTTGACCGGACACTTCCCAGATTTAAATTACCTACAACAAACCACAAACCACTTTCTTCACTGTTTTGATATTAGTTTGCAGCTTTACCTCCAACACTTTGAACGTGGAAAGATCCATCCGGGTCACTTAAGTGTTTGAACAACACTTTTCAACGTCTTGATTTTGTGGCGAAATATTACCCTAATGATCGTTTGTTTACCAAATAGTAGGTTAGCTAAACATAAACAGGGTTATTGGTAAAACATTAACAACCTCGCAAGAGGTTATTGTACTCATCATTATGAACAACTTTTACTCTGGGACCAAGCCTGAAATCGCGAAAAAAAGTCAGCTGTTCCCTTTATGTTCGTATAACTCGTCAAAATGTAGGAAACAGCTGATTTTTTTTATCGCGATTTCAGGTTTGGTCCTATAGTAAAAGTTGTTCATAATGATGAGTACAATGACCTCTTAAGAGGTTTTTAATGTTTTACCAATAACCCTATATAGCGGATGAACCTCAACAATAGTCTCGGAAATCTTAATTCAATCTTTGAGCTTTTTAGCAAAATTCAATAGTTCACTAAGCGCGCTGGTGCACGGCAAACTTTTTGTAGGTCCTACAATCGGTCAGTTTTTTTAACATTTGATTCTATTTCATTTAGCTCCTACAAAAAATCGGCCACCGATTGTATGCCGTCTGCGAACGCTCTAAGAATGCAAGATTGTAAGACGATGTTTCTTATGAGAATCCATTGTCGTCATTATATCAAGTACACAAAGGGCTTTCTCACTTTAATTGTGATCCAATACTGCTTGAACTCATATTATTTTTGTACCCATACGAAATGCTTCAGCCAGTTGTATTGTTTACCTTTTTAATTTAGGGAATGAATGGCTACTTTCAGACTCCCAACTAATTATTAATGAAGATAAATGAAGTGACAGTAAACATATTCTATACAATACTTCACGGTAACCACTGAAACCCTATGAGACGAAAGGAAGCGTGAAGGATGATGGTAATTTTTAACTGGGCTATGTATTCTGATTACGAAGGGGGCTCGTGGCTAAACAATAACAGCCACACCGGTCGATTAAAGGCTTGCCACGGTCGGTTCGTGGTACATATAGAGAACCCTCCTTGCCATGGAAAGCACGCTAAGCCGTTCGCCCCGACTGTTATTCGTAGATCAATAACAGTCGTTACGGGTAGTCAGTCAGAAGCCCAAAAGTCTGACAACCAGTCTTACCAAAGTGTAGGTATCGTGTTGTGGAGGTCAGATAGGCCGTCGCTTCATGTAAAATACTGGTATTCAGCTGC
Organism: Mesoligia furuncula; assembly: GCA_916614155.1. NCBI lineage: Eukaryota > Metazoa > Arthropoda > Insecta > Lepidoptera > Noctuidae > Mesoligia > Mesoligia furuncula. The sequence goes on along the minus strand of OU744798.1, from coordinate 25,733,484 downwards.
GTCAGGCTAGACTGGAAGCCGACCCCAGCATAATTGTTGGGAAAAGTCTAGGCAGACATTTTGTATTCTAATTACGTACGAGTAGTAATGCAACAATTTCTACCTACCTGATTTACAGTTGCAGGCCCTAACATTGTCTCAAGGAAACTAATATTTGAGTATGTGGAGCAGTGGATGCAATGAATCATGCCAATTGTTTACACTGGGTTTTCTAAATTAAACATTGTTAGTACGCCGACCAAAATTAGAAAATGTAAAATAATTTTGAGTGCGTACAGGAGTGGGTAGATTTTGTAGCCACGTCAAAATTACGTGCGAAGTCAATCATTCTAGGATTGAAATATTATTTTTGAAGAACGATGATTTTTTTTATTAAAGTAATCACCCAGTTGAAAGTCTTTTCTATTGTCATATAGCAAATCCATAATTTGAAACAGCAGACAATACATCAATTCCACATCATTTTCCATTGTTGCGACAAAAAGGCACGGAGCATCATAATTTCTTCATTTCAGTGAAGACACGAGCATTTCCAATTACAAAATGCTCCATTGTTTCCAAACAAAAGGCCATTCGCTGCGCAGGCGCATTATGTTGTCGAGTATCACATTGTCTCGACACACGATTCTGATTCCACGCTTCGACATTATTGTAAGTCGAGATTCGTGTTACGACATCCTGAACTTACAATTTCTGAACGTTGTGGTTAAATCAAGAATGGAACCTTTTTAATCGACGTTTTGGTCGTTCTGAATGGCACTTCACTATGTATATACATAGTATGTATATACATGTATATGCATATGCGGTCAAAGTATTGTTGAACAAACTTCTACATTCCCTCAAAATTGACGGATACAAGCAGAAGTTCTCAAAGCTTTCTACGCATCATCAATGTGGCATTACACGACCCATTTAACATCAGGAAAATAGACGAGAACAGGGTCCTTAGTCGCCAGACTTTAGATAAAAAGACGTTTGCGTAAAGTGTATAAATTAGTGTCAACACAAAAGGTCGGCTCCGGCCATTCTAATTAGCTGTTCACGAAACACTTGCGCTACATGGGCCATAAACAAGGAAACATTAAAATACAGCAATAATTTTGTTAGAGGCTTGCGCCAAAAACAATAATACTGTAAATTAAATAAAATTATATTTTTAAGTTTATAAAAAAAAATATGCGAAAAGATAGAGCGCAGTCAAGTTTGGTATCTATAGTTAGATCTATGCACGAGAATTTATGAATCAAGTAAAAGTTTGCTTTTGACACAACTTGTCATAAACCGGCTGAGATCAAAAAGCATCTTCATTTTATGTTCCCCTTAATTTTTTGGACTGACGATTACTGACGGGTACTAATAGGTATTTTGCTGTATAACATTATTTTTCAGTTTTCCCAGAAATAATTAGTTTGCACTTAACGATGCAAAATTAAGTGTGACTCCAAATTTCTTTTTTGCAGGTCGTGAAGCGAAAATGATGTAATTTTAGACTAGTGCGTCAGTTGATTTATAAGAGCGGTGACAGTTGACGGTGGAACTCGCCTTCACCTTGGTACGGGAGTTGGTTTATATCAAGGGGATTCTACATTGACAGCGCCCGTGACACCCGCGCTCTGGACTTGTCCAAAATAAACACCTCTAACAATGATACAGGCGAGACCGCGAGACGCAAGAAAAATATATATGTGTGTCCCTATTCGCCGTCTCACTCATTTGTTAACAAGGTGATAATGGAATTAAAAAGATGTCATGCTCGAGTGACACACCACGATTCATATGATCCTAAATGCAACAGTCGTCTGTTGCTAATTACGTCTTTGTGTCAAAAATATAACCGCGGTGCGGGTCTCGATCAAGGTCAATTAAAGTTGAGAATCCTATCCACTTACTGAAGGTATCGTTTTCCTCGTGGTGGTCGTGGTAATAGTCTCCACAGTCTCCTCTACCATGGACGACTCTTGATCGCCCTCTCCCTTGTCGGTCCATGATCCAAAGAACTCCGACATGTTTGCCGTTATATTCTTTTACACCCACTGCACTGAACTCCGAAAGACCTTTGACACACATTCACTGCACTTCACAGAACGTTCACAAATAAGTGGTCGTTATCATCACACATGAATCCAAAAATGATTATCTTATGAGGACCGTTTTAAACTTCGATATTGTCGTGTAATTCAGGTTCCTTGGGTTGTGTGCCCATAGCTGTGATAAACTTTAATCACGGATAAATATTCGGAAAGCGTCGACAAGAGCGTTTTCTGGCGCTGCACTGCGGAGACGGCCAGAGTTGATGTTGTTTAAAATCCTACTGGAAAACTGAAATAACCGGCGCGAACAAAAAGCACCAGCCAAAACATTTCACGTGCGGGCGTATTATTAGTTGGACGATCTAGCCGAAAGAGTTAAGTGTCACGGCGGTCTTTAGCTACAATTATTCCAGATTGGTATCGGTATTTTCCGCATTTATTATTTTGCAACGCGAAATACCACCTATTTAATGTAGCTCGGGCGCCTGCGCACGCTTCACACAATTTACTTTGACATAAACTGCCTCTTAATGTCACTTTTAAACGCTTTGTTAAGCTCACTAACTGGTTAATTTTCGAAACAAATATCAGAACTGCAGGTTTTGTCTTATTTGTCGTATTTATATTTTATGGTGGAAGTCCGTTTGCGATTCTAACACACTACGGGAATTGGCTCAACATCAGAGTTTTTATGATATCTAAATTAAAAACAAGTATTTATACCAAATGTCTGCAGTCCGTTATATTCAGCTTCCTTAAATCCTTAGATACTCGTATTTTAGGTTGTAAACTATTTGTGTATGTTTGTACTCTTTATGTGAAAATGCCAGTCAGTGCAAAATACTTTAGAATTGCACACTGACTATTATTTCCGGTAAATATTTACATACAATTAATTACCAAAAAGTTAATCAAATCCAGTGTTTGGTAGTGGGATACATTATTGTATGTAGCCATCCAGAGCGGCGGGCGTCGGCGTAGGCGCTGACAGCTCCTCCACTTAATATAAATACGCGGTTCTCCTAACAGCGCGCGATAAATCTGTAGCATGCTTCAGGGATTAACGCCCGACACGATAATTTAGCAGCTATATCGTTATCGATAAAGTCCTTTTTCCAATGCAGTCGCATCACTAGACTCAACATGATACAACAATGTAGACCGTACGTAGATTAGAATATGACTCAGAATCGAATGCAGCGACAAATTGTGGGTCATTCCACAAATATTCCAGGTTTTTATGCATGAACTGGTAATTGGATGGAAATCTCTTTCATGTGGAGTGATCACTCGGTGATTTGCGAATTCGTTGCAACAGATGGTAACAGTTCGGAAACTTAAGACGTTAATGAGAAAATGTGAAGAATTAATCGTATTGTGAATTTTTGTGCCAAGAAACATTGCTAGTTGCTTGGGAACGTTAAAAGAAATTAAATTCTGTAACCAAGGTCTAAGGACTGAAAGACATGACATTAAATTCGCATAGACAGAGAAGTCCATTGTGAAATAAACCATTTTCTGTTTTCAGAATTGATTGGCTAGGTAAAGTTTTTATGTGCTTCACTTAAATAGTTAGTTATTTATTTATTTATTAAAACTTTATCCACAAGTAAAAAAAAATACTGTGCAAAGGCGGACTTAATGCCCGAGACATTTTCTACCAGTCAACCTTAGGGTGATGCAGAGGGTCGTGCGGTCCAAGGCCCTATACGTGGCCCCGGTTTGGGCGCGTTCACTGCGGCGGCGAGCCGCCCAGTATTTGAACGCGCCCCAGAAGGTGGCAAGGTGGTAGCCGTAAGGCTTATCCGGGGTTACCGCACGATCTCGGGCGAGGCGGCAAGCCTCCTTGCCAGACGGCTGCCATGGGATCTGGAAGCGATAGTCTTCGCGCGCCTGTATGAGTGGCGCGCGGAGGCACTACGCCGGGGGGAAACTCCGCTTCCGCGGCAAATCGGACCTCCAGCACGATCTCATGACCACATGGAAAGAGCGACTGGCGCAACCCAGGCAGCGCAGGGCATGCCACAATAGTGGCAATAAGACCCCTCTTTGAGGAGTGGCTAGAGAGGCATCTCGGTGCCCTAACCTACCGCCTGACGCAGGTCCTCACCGGACACGGATGTTTCGGGAGGTTCCTGTACATTATCAGGCGGGAGGAAACGCCCTAGCAATCGTGACACCATTGCCAGGATCGCCCAGAGAACACGGTGCACGGTGGAGCATACGGTGGAGGTCTGCCCCGCTTGGGCGGAGCACCGCCGTGTCCTCGTAGAGGCGATCGGCAATGGCGGCGGCCTCTCTCGTCCGGCCCTGGTTCAAGCCATGGTCCGGAGCGAGAGGGAGTGAGAGGCAGTCACCTCCTTCTGCGAAGCAGTCATGCTAGCGAAGGAGGTGGTGGGACGGCTCATGGAGAGAGCTCCGGGCGTCGGGAGCCGCGCGACGGCTCCTGGCTACCGTAGGTGCGGGCCTGCGGGCGGAGAGTAATGAGTAACTCACCGTCCGATCAGGACCAGGCCCGTGCCGGACGGCGCGTACGTGTTCCACGCGCGCCTCAAAGAGATTTCAGCGTCAGAGAAGGGGCCCGTAAGGGCAGAAGCCTGCCGGGTCAGCGGGATTGTCCGAAAGGGTTACCGCTGGCCCGGAACATAAAGGGCTAAGGAAGGAATACGGGTGGGCTTTAGTCAGTAAGAGTCTGACACTCCCTTCCGCTCCCATCCGCAAAAAAGACAGGGTGATGCAGAGACAAAACATGGCAGGTGCAACATACGAAATAAATAGCTAGGAAATGACTATAAAATACAAGAATAAATACTAATAGATAGATACCTACATACATACATACATATAAACAAAATGAACTGTCAGGAAAAAAATATCGGTAGAGGAGAAAACGAATCCAGTAAATCAGCGCTGGGATAATAATATGTTACGGCCAACTTCTGACTGATATGTTCACGATAAATTATCACACTAATATTATAAAGGCGAAAGTTTGTGAGTGTGTGTGTGTGTTTATATGTTTGTTACTTCTTCACGCTCAAACGGCTGGGCCAATTTTCATAAAATTTTGTATGGAGGTAGTTGACTCCCTGGGTTAACGTACAGGCTACTTTTTATCCCGATATTCCCACGGGATTGACACTTATGCGGGTGAAACCGCGGGGCGCAGCTAGAATATAGTTAATAAATAATACGAGTAGTTCATGATTTTATTTTTGCTTTTTTTAACCATTATTCTTATTATATTGTGACCATTATTGTAGGCCTCCCCCAAGCACCTCCACTTCGACCCTATGTCCAGCAGTGGACGTCTTTCGGCTGAAATGATGATGATGATGATGATTATTGTAGTGTTGTAGGAATTTTACAGAAGTGTCTAAATAGACGTAACTATACAAAGTGGCAGAGACATCCACGACAAACCTGTTACCATGTATTCAATACTTGATTCTGGACCAGCTACCTAATTGCGTAACACACTATTGGGAAATGATTCAGACTGATCGCCTTCGTTTCGATCCGAATTGGCTTCATTTTTCGATTTTCGTATTGCGTAACTTCATTATTTGTGAAACCAACTGGGGTCAGTTTGAAATTGGTTTCAACCGATAAAGAGTGAACGACACGTCATGAAAAACTAGGCAAAAGTCAATTTTTCGTATTGTGTAACTTATTTGACAAGCGATTATAGGCTTCAAACGTCAATTCGATACCAATTTATAGTTGGTTTCAAAGAGAAGGCAGGCTTCTCGTCGTAATCATTTTCCGTTCTACATATTTCAGGATTTAAACGCGTAATCCTCATAATTATTTCGAAAAAATGTAAGTGGTAGTCTTCCTGATAAATTGTAAATGTGATTTAGTGTAAAACCTCAATGAGAAAACCATAATAATAGTATTTTAAAAATCAAGGCAGTGAGGTGAATTTAGTAAAATAATTGTAAAAGTTTTCTTCTGTTACAAGTGCTTACAACCTAAATTACAGATCGACTGTGAACAACCAACCGGTCCTATCTCAATTTTTTGAAGATTTCACTTTTTAATGCCATTTTATACTATTCAATACTCCACATCGTTGCAAGAAATCCTAACTCAAATACATTTAAATTTGGCGCCAGAATTGGCTTCATTCAACTTGTACTAACTTCAACGCGCAGTGAATGCTTTTAAAGTCAAAATTGAGCGGTTGCCAGTTCACAGTCGAGATACATAATATGATATTTCAGAAACGAGGTATATTGGTGGCATTTTAACGAAAGACAAATTCGTATCTCGTACCATAACAAACGTTAACATAATATGCCAGAAGCGCAACCCATTCGAGGTTTTACTTCATTGGAAAAGCAATAAGTAAAGAGGAAGAACAGATAAAAAGCACACTTTTAAGCAATGGAAATGGATAAAATTTGGTCAGTGGGTCGTCTTAGGGGCGGATTTACCTAAGGATTTCGACGAAAATACACACCATACATAGACCTACATTTAAACATCATTGTTCAAGGTAATGTCAGTATTATTTTCTTTATAAGTGTTGAACGTTGAATGGGCCCATTATAGGTATAAGTACCCACCTAAATATTGTATCTTCCTAAGACGACCCACTGACCATCTTCTAAGATATTACACACTGTATATTGTTTGTTCGGTACCTACTGGTGAATACATAATATACCTAGATACATAGGGCACCATCAAACATTGGTAATATAATGACCTCAACTACTAATGACGAGACACAATTACTTTTCTATTGTTACTGACCATATACTTACTTAGCTACTCATAAGACGAGGAGATGAATATTTACAATCATAACAACAAACTAAATTAAAGAAAGTACCTAGTTCAAGTTAGGTAGGCAACTGAAAATGTATGTTTTCAATTATTGTTAAATATTTTTAGTAAGAATATCTAAGTCAATTATTAAAAATGTATTCTGTCATAAACCTTAGGATGTCCGGTGTAAATCCTCAAAATCAATATCAGTCTCCTAGCACCACTATGGTAGGTAGTCTTGAAGGTTGTTTTCTAAATATTAAACTATAATAATATAGAAGTACCTACCTACCTTAATATTTATTTATAGTGTTTATTGTTACATTATTATGTGGAGCCCTTCAAAATACTCTTGAGCATTATGGTTTTGTTTGATATCACAATAAAGTAATGTATGTAATATGTATTATAGGCATAGGCCTATGATACATATAAACAGAAGGATGGTCTCCTTTTTATCTATTACCTAATTAGTAAAAATACTTGCTGTATCTTTCTTAGGTACTTTTTAGTCAAGAATGCTTCATCCATCAATAGAATTGTAGGCATCTAATTTGTGTTTATAGCAGTATATTACTGTTCTAATATGTATACCTACATAGATTTGGGCCTTTTAAATACTTTGTGGGTGGTTGTAACATAATGAGGATTTACTTACTTAAATTCTTTTTTTATCTTTCAGGTGTTAGGCTCAACTACATCTTGCGCCACTGCTGGGCAAAGGCCTACTCTCCTTCCACCCCTCTCTGTCGAGAGCTGCCAAGGACCAATCTTTATTAAAGTGGTCCAGCTTATCCCGCCATCCCCGTCTGGGCCTGCCGCTATGTTGTTTGCCATTATTCATGAAAAACTAACTTGTTCTCACAGCAAGCATAAGCCAGCAGTACATAAATTATCCATGATGATTTTCACAGGAATACATTAGATGCCAAATTCCACCAATCCATAGAATATAAATATTTGTTCCAATTTATTCTTGCCTCATGACCAAATATTCTATGCTAAATGTGAATAAATGGTATTGTCAGTTAAGGTTGAATAATATAAATAAAACCATTTTTTTTTTTACCATAATATATTCTTTCTATTTACCTATACCTAATGAATGACACTTAATTTAGCTAAACACCACTATTTTCTAATTAGTATCACTATAATAATCACTTGTGTTTATTAAAAAAAAGGCATTTCTTTGCTACAACTTTGCAATTCAAACAATAATACAATATACATCCTTAAGAATAATACAAAAAGTGTTTATTACGAACGAGATTTGAACCATCGAATCATCGGTTATTCTTTGATTACCGCGAGCTCTTACCAACTAAGCCAGTTAGGTAGTTAATAACTCCATGAATAAAATTATCAATCTACTTGGCGTTATAATTCTGTCTCTGTCTAACCGATATATTATTGAACTCGCAGACAATGCATTACATTTTACTAATCTATATTGAAGTTACCGTCTTATGAGTCTAGTTTTGTTTCACCTTTCGCACTATCGCATATTAAACGTGTTTGTGTTAAAACGATAATATAGATTGAAATGATAGATAATTAAATTATATTTCTTTCATTTTAATATAAACCTAATAGTTATAACAACAATAAAAAGAAAAAGTTGCATTAATAGTATAACTCAAAAGAGAGAAAAATAAAATTTGATGAAAACAAAACCTAATTAGCAGACTGCCAGTATCGAACTTGGGTCATCGGTTTCACATGTTATATCCTAAACCTCTGGACCAACTTAACTGTTACTAATAGTTCTAAATTAAGGGTCCCTATCAATTTCGCGGACTAAAAACAGAAAAATCATTTTTTTCAGCGCAAATTTCTCAATATCCTTAACTTATCTAGTTTTTTTTTAAATACACAAGTATTTATCACCTATCTATCTAGTAAGTCTACGAATTTAAGTTTTGATAACTACTTTAGAAGTTTGAAAACTATAGTTGCTAAATAAAAGCCATAGGCCTTGTTATGCTGTGCATTGTGGAGGGGCTGGGGCGCATTACTCAGTACGTGCGTTGCGAACCGCGGCCTTACTCCTGTCCCCATCTCAGCGGCCAACTAGTTCCGCGCGGGCTGTAACATAACACTAGATTAGAACGGTAAACATTAGTTAGGTACCTATACATAAAACATATGATCCATGCTATTATTATAAATTCGAAAGCAACTCTGTCTGTCTGTCTGTATGTTACCTTTTCAGGCCTAAACCACTGAACGAATTTCGCAGAGATAGATTGCATCCCGGGGAAGGACAGGATAGTTTTTATCCCAATATTCCCACGGGATCAACACTTATGCGGGTGAAACCGCGGGGTGCTGCTAGTGATAAATATATCATAATTATGTGAGTTGCTGCTTGATTCTTAACGGTGTCAAATAGCTTACCTTTAATGATTAATACGGCAGATAGGTTTTCCATTCTTTGCAAGACGAAAATCCATTGTATGTCAACTAGATTGATGTTAGTAGGGCAGTGTTCCATTCTTGTATTTTCAGCTCTACCACCACCGTCTGCAAAAATAGTATGATTAATGTTTTGTACTTAGTTGTAATTATAAATTGTTTCAATAATTACTTATGTAGAAACTCAATTAATAATTTCAGTTGTTAGAATGGAGGTTAATGGACATATACTTACTATGATAATTAATTATTTTAACCACAACAAATAGCTAACCAAGCTAAGCTAAATAAGTTGCTTAGCTATACAACAAAGGAATGATTGTCAGTATGTGTATAATACAAACAACTTTTTCCTAATTATATTGGGTTAAGTACCTACTTACTTGTAGTGATGAAGATAAATTGACTTTTCGCTATTGAGCAAAACAGCCTAAGTCTCAGTGCAGCCAGCGATTGCTCCCATAGAGTGAGACAAGAAGGACACTTTGTCCCAGTTGAAATGCTCTTATACAAAATCATCCTCAACCAGTCCCATTTGTCAGTCATATCTGAAAATTAAAAACATTGTTCTTCATATGGTTAAGCTTTTCTTTGAATTCTCAAAGATAGTGTATTTCGTTCTTATAACTATTATGTGTACGTGGGGAGAAGGTATAATTTATTATTGAGTAAGTATGTTAGCTATGATTGCGATAGGTAAGACCCACAAGTTTAGTCATAATTGTGTATGTGTACCGAGAGTCTACGACTAAAACCCATGTCCAGGGAGGTCGAAAGCTAATATAGGTCTATCTTTGATGATCATCGGTATCAAGGGTAAGTACTTACACGAGCTACGATAATCTAATAATGAGATACGAACAACTTTTTCGTAGATATATTTGGTTACTTACTTTTATGATTATATTGGACTTAGGTGCTTTTCGCTATCGAGCAAAACAGCCTAAGTCTCGGTGCAGCCAGCTAAAACCTCCTTGTCCTTTATCAGAGAACTTTACAAACGTATTCCTTCTACAAGAAACCACAACAAAAAAAATCCGAAACTATTTAACATACTTAGGCCCATGTTTCTGTATGAAAATAGTAAAAACAATTTAGTATGTTAAAATACATAAAACAACTATTAATTTAAACAACATTCAAGGTAAAACCAAACAAAGATTATTTGTATATTAAGGTTTAAAAGTTTCCTATTTTCATTATTTACTTTTACTCAGTGTCAGTGTTGCCAACTTTTCTCCCGAGTCCACTAGAAGGCGCAATTTTTTAATATTATTTTTATTCTTATTAGCGACGTTCGATCGCCGCTTTGGAGGTCCATTTTAAGATTTGAGAATGAATGAACACAAACATAACTTATTCACAGTACTTTTTTTAGCATAATTGTATTACAATATCATAAAAGAATGAATTATTCAAGAAGTTAGTGAAGATGTTTGTTATATACACATTAATGGTTAAACGGTTGATTTTTTATCCCGAAAGTATGTTGCCGTGGGATTTTTTTCGAAATTACTTAAGTACTTTCAAATCGGTAGTGGTTTCCGCATTTGCAAGAAATAAATCGTTAAGGTCTCTGTAAATCCGGCTAAGGTCATTGTATTCCCGCTCGGCGCGGCGGCGGCGGCGTGGCGCGACGGATACCGTCGCGTCGAGCGCGACATCTCTGTGTGGCGTCGTCCATATCTAGTACATTACAACTGCTCAGCGTCGCGTCGCCGTCCCATCTCGCCGCGCCGCGCCCGCTGTGTGCAGAGACCTTAAAACGTCAGTAGTTTGATGATTTATTTTTCACTTTCACATGGTTTAAACTAACTATAAAACATGCCATTATCGTGTTATTATAATACTATTTTCTCGAGGCAAAGTTTAAGTAGTTGATTGTATTGTTTTCAACAAATTAAATTAGTCTAACCACTAGACAAAAGCACCAGCCACTGAAAGCAAAATTTTGTCCGCCAGCACCCCATCCCATCCCCATCCCCATCCTGTCCAAACCCCCAAGTTTAGTGGAACTCCCACTAAGTTGACAACACTGCTTTTTTACGATTTTATCGTTGGCCACAGATAACTAAAACGTGAAAAATAAAACGTTTCGTTGCGTATTTCAATTATGGTAGTTTTTGGTAGAAAGTGTATTATAAATTGGTTTTTCATTTTTCGGCAATCATTGTACATTTTTATTTATATGCAGTAGTAGACCATCAGTTGTAATCAAAACAAAATTTAATTATAGCAAAATTATTCGGAAGCGAATAGTTCATATATGAAGAAACTAAACCTTTCACCAAACAAATTCTGCCCGATAGTGGGTACATCATTAATACAATTCTACTCCTTAAAGATCATGAGTTCTACAATTCCGATTTTTGATCACGATCCCCACTGGAGTTGGCTTAGTTTCAGAATCGCTATCAGACACAAAATGTGTTACGCAATTAGGCTGCAGGTAGTACTGAATAGGGTATAATAGGGTATCTGTTATTAAAAAATAAACCAGTTAAGTGTGTGTCGGACCACGCACAATGAAGGGTTCCGTAGTTGGAATGAATTTATTACAAGAACAAACTTAACATTACAGTTAAAATACATGTTCTCCCATACATTCCAACTGAAAATGCAAGTTTGTACGCACAATATTGAGAGATTTACGATGTTGTTTTAAGACCACAGGCTTCTTATAGGTTTTCCTGTAAGTAATCTATAGATATAGAACTATTTTCTGTATTTTTTCAAAATCTTAGGCTCATTAGTTTCGGAGATAATGGGAGGTAATGGTCAATTTAAACTTCAATACAATTTACTTTGAAATTAAGAAAAAAAAAAATTATGATCCTCACAGTATGCTCTTTCATTTGATATGTCACACGGTACAGATTGCGAAACTTTTTTTTTAAATTTTCTATTTGCCCCCAAAAAATGACCGCCATATTCAAAATTTATTTACTGACGTTACACGTCTGTGTTTGGATCACAAAGATTCATACGTGTACCAAATTTCAACTTAATCGGTCCATTACATTCGGAGCAAATTGGCTGTTACAGACGGACGAGCAGACACACGGGTGATCCTATAAGGGTTCCGTTTTTCCTTTACCTACGCGGGCAAAATTTATTTATTTATTTATCAAAAAACAAAAATGTATGGAAAGAATGTTTTTGTCGATGCCTCCCTTTATAGCGATGGAAGTATCGTTCGAGCGAAAAGTTATTTATTGCAAAACTCTCACGGATGGATTATGATTAGATCTGAAGTTTTAATAACCAAGTAAAGGCGTGTAGATATAACAAATGAATTATTACTTATAACGTTTTATTGCGAATTCCTTGACTATTTACGCGGATCAAAGTCATGGTGTTGGCAATTTATGCTTTTTAGGGTTCCGTACCCAAAGGGTAAAAACGGAACCCTATTACTAAGACTTCGCTGTCTGTCTGTCTGTCTGTCACCAGGCTGTATCTCAAGAACCGCGATAGCTAGACAGTTGAAATTTTCACAAATTATGTATTTCTGTTGCCGCTATAGCAACAAATACTAAAAACAAAATAAAATAAATATTTAAGGGGGGCTCCCATACAACAAACGCGATTTATTTGCTCTTTTTTGTTCGATATCAAAAATGGCAACAGGTAGGCACTTGAAATATTCACAAAATACTCAGTTGTTTTTTAACTTTAATAATAAATAATAAAATTCAAATAAAATAAATATTTAAGGGAGCCCCCCTTAAATATTTATTTTATTTTAAACATTAACAACCTCATAAGGGTTCCCTATCAGTTTCGCGGACTAAAATAAGAAAAATCATTCTTTTTTCAGCGCAAATTTCTCAATATCCTTAAGTTATCTAGTTTTTTTTTTTAAATACACAAGTATTTATCACCTATCTATCTAGTAAGTACGAATTTAAGTTTTGATAACTACTTAATAAAAAACTCGTTTATAAGGCATTATTTAGATATTTTACTACAATTAAATTAGTAGTAAAAAAAAAATATAAAAATTAAGTTTGGTAGATAAACACCTCAAATTTTAAAATATTTAACACTTTTTGTTATTTTCAATAAATTCTTACGCGTAGACGACGGTTTTGCGCATGAATTGGGTTTTTTTCAGCGTAGTCAAAAATTTTTTACAAGTACTAATTCATTAAACTTAAAAAAATAAATCGTACACTTACTAATATACTATATGCCTAGTATTTAGGATTTTTTTTCAGATCGTTATTTGCTACCAGTTAGCTAAAAAAGCAATCGAAAAACTTGGTGTTTCGTGATTACGTAAAAACGTGTGTTAGTTTTTTTTTTTGGAATTTATATTAAGTAGCTATCAATACTTAAATTCGTAGACTTACTAGATAGATAGGTGATAAATACTTGTGTATTTTTAAAAAAACTAGATAACTTAAGGATATTGAAAAATTTGCGCTGAAAAAAACTGATTTTTCTGTTTTTAGTCCGCGAAACTGATAGGGACCCTTTAGAGGTCATTGTACTCATCATTATGAACAACTTTTACTATGGGACCAAACCTGAAATCGCGAAAAAAAAATCAGCTGTTCCCTACATTTATGTTCGTATAACTCGTCAAAATGTAGAGAACAACTGATTTTTTTTTCGCGATTTCTGGTTTGGTCCCATAGTAAAAGTTGTTCATAGTGATGAGTACAATGACCTCTTAAGTGATTGTTAATGTTTTACCAATAACCCTGTTTACAACATTATTTTTAGTTTATGCGAAACCCGAAACACGTGTCTAGTATTTTTATGTCAAGAATCTATGTACAAAATTTCAAAACTGTATCATGAAAAATCATAAAGTTATAGGTAAGCTGGTTAAGTTACCTGTTTGTCCGTACAAAAACATGCTCACCCGCGCCGCGCCTTCTTGCGATCATTGACAATAGTACCTAGGTATACCTAACCGTTCGGCGCGAAGATTGGATAATCTACTTAGTGTCGCTCGGTGTCCAACTTTTAACCTTTTTTAAATCTTTTTGGAACAAAATATAACATGGCGTAAAAATTATTGGAATCGATTCAGTTACTTATTCTGAACAAACTATATTCAGGTTTCGCATACAGTAAAAATAACGTTGTACCTATATCTTTTTTATTGCTGAATGGGCCCGTTCTTGACCTCGATCATGCCTGATGGAAAGCGATGGATGAGGTCTATGATGGAACGAGCGTAATATGAGCATGATATGAACCAATGGATTAGCAATATGCTTCAAAATTATCCAGATTGAGATTAATAGTGTTTTACGCAATTAGGGTGCTAGTATTTGCCCACACGGACCCCGTCACACCATTATCGTATTTATCAATAGGTACCTACGTTTTAAGGATGTTTTCCACCAAACGGCTCGCATCGCATTGGATCGGAACGGATTTTACAATCTTTAAACGATATTAAATCGTGTACACAGTATTTAAAGCCTATATTACCAAGCCGCGCACAGGAGCTTGACCGCGGGCGTCTTCCGCGTCACGCGATCGTAGCCGAAAGTATTCCGCGAGGCTGCGACGCGCGATCGGCTCCGTTCGCCTGTAGTCGTATCCGATCGAATCCTTTCGGCTGTCGTCCAAATTTTTCTTTCCCTCTTCTGTGTTTTATGATTATTTTCTACTTCTTCTAATGCAATAGCCAACAATACTACATCAACTGCAACCATTTTCAAAAATTAGAATACTTCAACACGGTAGGAATGAAACTATTTGACTAGGCGCAGAAACGAATACGTTCGCAAGCGACGGTACGGAGCCAATCGTATGCGTCGACATGCTGCCGGGCGCGATGTGCTGTTGCCGCATCCTCTCCGATCCGATGCGATGCGAGCCGTTTGGTGGAAATCATCCTTTACGTTGTCTCTACACGTTTATGCTCTGGGATGGTCTTGTGGCACGAATAGCATTCATCTCTATTGTTAGCTTGTTAATTTTATGGCCGCTGACATACGCGTGGCGCAATAAACATAAGTCTTCATAACGACTCCCTTTGGCTTTTCAACAGGTACGTAGGTACCTACAGGATCCTACAATGGTCCTACGTTGTCACACCAACAATACACTCGGTGCTATTTGTCAATTGGATACATCCGAATATCCGACACACAGTATATAGAATAATTAACATAACCTACATACTGAGAACATCAATTACATGAGTACGGTTTGGAAAAAAAGTTTTAACACGTCCAAATTAACGAAACGCACCTATTTTCAATTAATTGACCTGTACGTTCATAATTTTGGATCTACTTTACATATTCTTTGGCGTTTTTTCTCAGTCATGCCCATGCATTTAATGCTTCTTCGGTTCCAATTACGTGAATATGACCCTATAAGAGCATAATTTTTACACAACATTTTTCAATAACGTTTTCAATGACCCAAGATTTTTCAATAACGCGACGGTGACTTGATACTACTTCACGGTATGTTCGTGTTAAGAAAACAGTTGATTTATTTGTGGTGCTTTTTAATGTTCAGCTTCTTTTGAACACATATAAATAAGCCCAGGATAGCACGCGCGCGTTTTTCCCGCGATGTTTTTTTTTTGCGCACTTTATTTTCAACGCACTGCACGCGATATGCGACGAGCGTTGATCCAGTGCCCGATAAAATCCCGCCGCGATATTTTTACGTTTGTGCGAACGTGGGTTAATAGTGTTTTCAACGTATGTTGCTGTCTGTGTCTGTGAGAGGAAAAAGAAATAACAGCTGCACGGGTCGATCGATCAGGTTAAGCGACGCTTGCCGCGGTTGTTCCGTGGATGGGTGGCCATCTCTACATACCAAGACTCCTCCGTGACTCGGAAAGCACGTTGAGCTGTTGGTCACGGCTGACATTCGTGGATCTTTGACAGTCGTACCTAACGGATCGTCAGAAGCCCGGAAGTCAACCATATTATTTCGTTATCGATTGGGTTATTACCCAGTAACTGGGTTGTGGAAGGTCAGATAGGCAGTCGTTCCATGTAAAATACTGGTATTCAGCTCAATCCGGTTAGACTGGAAGCCGACCCCAATATAGTTGGGAAAAGGCTAGGCAGATGATGATGATGTTGCTGTCTGTACTCGACTTGCGTTTTGTTGACAAAATGCATTACAATTAAAAAGGTACAAAAGGCCACATTATTGCGCAGTTTTTCTACTACCTATAAAGTACATGTACCTGCTGCCCATTGACCAACATACTATGTATTTTGACAGAATGCCAGTACGGAATTACCTACAGGAACATTAGTTTGTTTATATGTCTCCTGAAAATTACGAGGAAAACTGTTTTTCTGTTAACACTTTGTAAAATGTCAAATGAAGGGAACGTAAAGAATTCTTGAGGATTTTATATCTTGTAGGTACAAGGTAGTAGATAGGTATAATAGTTCCTGAAAACTATGAAATTCAAGATCAGGGTAGTTTTTAGGGTTCTGTACCCAAAAGGTAAAACGGGACCCTATTACTGAGACTCCGCTCTCCGTCTGTCACCAGGCTGTATCTCATGGACCGTGATAGTTAGACAGTTGAAATTCTCATAGATAAAAATAAATATTTAAGGAAGCTCTCACACATACTCGCACTTGGCAAGTTTCTTATAACTGCAGTGAGGTTTGATTGCTTTTCGTGACATTGCAATTTGTCATATGTTTGCATGATATATTCGACCTCTGCGATGGCACGACATTGTACAGACGCTAGCACATCAAGCTACCCGAAACTGTCAAATTTTCCCAATCAAGTTTGAACCTTATGCTTTAGCAATGAAGTTGAAAATCTATTAAAGAAAGTTGACAGATTGTAGTAGCTTGATGTGCTGGCATCTGTACAATGTCGTGCCATCGACACGACGAAGAAGAATTTATATCAACCTTACATGGATGGGTGAATATTACAATAGACGGACCTACTTCGGTAGGTAAACAATAAGTACAGTACCACACACTTTTGTGTTTTCAAAAGTACCTACTTAACGCTTGTGACGCTGGTACATAAAAAAATCTTAAAAAGTAGTAAAATTGACCTTAAAACAAACAACATAAAACACATTGAAGCATGCAGTATTTACCAATCAATTACAAAATTGGAAATGAAAACAAAAGAAATTTCATAATTTTTTTTTTCGGTAAAGCCCCTCGTACCTGTTTATTGCAAACAAAAGTTGTGCAACATAATTTGAAGTTGCTTGTAACGTTGTATAAACGTATTTACAGTCAACAAAAGAGATAAGTATAGAGGATCGTCGGATATAGTTGAAGTTTAGTAAGAAACCGATGGACGTTGTCGACTGAAATTTAATTTGATAAATGAGCTGTTTGTTTTCTATTAATAAAATAAAATTTTATTCGAGAACATCCATCGGTGTCTTACTAAACTTCAACTACATCCGACGATCCTGCATACTTATCTCTTTTGTTGACTGTACATAGCTACTGCATACAGTGTTCCCAAAACATGTTTCCAACAACACAAAAACATGATGCAGCACCCCAATTGGGTAACACACTATTCATCTCAATCTGAATAATTTTGAAGGATGTTGCCAATCCATTGCTTCAATGTTCCAAAAATGTCTGCTGAACAGCGTAAATGACGCAATGAATATTGTTTAACTGTCAAAATTAAACCCATTGCTACTGATAGTGTAATACGAAATTAGCCCGCTGTTTGTTATACAACAAATAAATGTTTCGCAACTTTTGTTTACCATGAACACACAACTTTACTCCCTATTGCTATCACCACCTTGGTACAATTTAGTGACGCTGCAATATACACTGAAGGTGATAATGTCATGATGACTTACATTTTCATTCTCAAGAGGAAGCATACTCACGTGTTGTCGCTCGCTCCATCATGGCGACGCCAGCCAAGGTCACTTACCTGCAATTACAGTCCAAATTAAATGTAACGAATGGCTAGGTTTGTCAAAAGGGACATTAAAGACTCGTGAGAAATGATTTGGCTCAAATATTGAATCAATGCTGGTGTGTTTTTGACGTTTGTTGGTGCGTTTATCATTTTCATCATAATCGGTCCGTAAATGTTTGAACTGGACATTGGCTTTCTCACAAAGCAAATAAACTGTGCTATCCTCCGATATTGGCACATCATCCTTTAATAAATTACGATTTGTTTTAAAGCATTAACGGGAACGATTCCTTGTCTGTTCCACTGTGATCGCTGTGACTAACATTGAAATATAGGGCAACAACTCTCAAAGCTTTTGTATCTTCAAACAGTACGACGCGACGTAGAAAACTTGGCAACCAGTAATTTATTCGTAATTTTATCTCAACAAAAACACAAGAAGAACGCGCTAGCTCATTTCATTCGCTTTTCGAATTAAACATAATGAAAAACGCAGAATCATAGACACCGGAAAGTCCAGACAGCTACAAATAAAAGTGACAGGTGACAAAGAAAGCGCGGGAAACGACCCTGTCATTGGGCGAGGACACTAGCGCCTCACCTGGCGTCGCCCGTGACCCGCACTATAAATACCGGGACACATCCGTTTAAAACCCATTATATAATGACATTTGCGTCAGTCAAGGCTGCTTTCAGATTCCGCGTCTCTTCATAGTCTGACGTCACAATGTCTAAGCTTTCGTCAGACAGCTGATTGTGCAGGTGAACTCAGAACTGTAAACATGATTTTTTGGAAGATTTCTTGGGAGTTTGTTTTTCAACAGCTAATGAATGGAAACTGTGTTAGCTGCTACGCACACGTACATTTTTATAAATGAAATATCAATAATAATCATAATAAAATTAGTCTCTAAAAAGAATAGACCGATTACTGGTAACTGACATAGTATTGACATTTGTCAAACGGTAATTAATTCGTAGCCTTATCGTAGAAGGAAATTCGCGTAGTTTATGGTCTAACCGCTACGCCGTAGGCAAAACTACTACGCAAAACCGTAGAAGGACCTACGGAGCGTGCTACGGAATTACACATTATAAGATTTTTCTACAGAGAGCATTTTATTTTAATTTACACACTGTGGTGTGCTAATTAAAAAACGCTGACTCTAAACGATCGATTTGGAATGATTAAGATCAGACACTAATGTTTTTATCGTTCAGTAGTAACCAAATGAAAACATTGGACTTTACGATCCTTAAATGATTAGTGTCAGTATTACTGTGGCCTTAGATCGAGATTTCATACCTATTGGATCGCGCTAACGTTCACTTACGTCAATATTGCCATCAGACTGCGCTTCATTAGTTAAAGTAGGCACAAATTGAAGTTTAGGTACGTTCGCGATCGAATGGAAAAGGTAAACTGTCAAAATGTTCGTGCCGTCATAGCAAGTTACCCAAAACAAGAATACAAGACGAAAATGACGCGTTGTTGTGTTCCTAATTACTCCGAAATTGGATTCCACGATTTTCCGAAAGACCCTAAGCTTAGGACATACTCGTACAGATTTTTTTTTAAATTAATCAGGTTTCGAGGTTATGTCATTGTCATTTTGAAGAAGGCGATTGCTAGGAAGTATTTAAGGTTTTAACACTTTCCATTTCAATTTGAGTAGTAAAATCACTAACTTCTATCATACAATGTATAAAGGTCAGTGAGTAAAATCAATTTTTTTTTTCTTTTATCAATTGAGACGATGCGATGTCGACTATTCTGCCAGTGTCACGTTTAGACGGCAGCGTAGAGGCGGGCCGTCAATTTTGCACTTTGTGGTAGATAAATGAACACGAAATTGAATAAATGGACGAAATGTCAAATTTAGGGACCCAGCTATGGTCACGCCATCTACAAAAGTCGGTCAAAGCTTATTACTTTGACCGACTTTTCTCATTGTCTCTCTTTATTTACACAAACTATGCGCGATCGCTAACGAAAGAAGTGACATTCTTTTACGAATTTACACGTCAATACTGAAACCTGAAATGCTCCATTAGCACAGTGAACAAAGTGCTTTTAACCTAATCCTAACTTATCTATATATATATTATTATATATTATAATAATATTAATATTATAAATGCGAAAGTAAGTTTGTCTGTTTGTTTGTTACCTTTTCACGCCTAAACCACTGACCCAATCATCCTGAAATTTTGCATATACATTGTCAGGTGTATATGCAAAATTTCAAACGGACATAGGGTACCTTTCATCCCTAAAAAAGTGGTGTTCCTGAGAAAAACAGCAATAACGTTATTATGATAATAGATAGCGCCACATGTCTTTCGAACGGGATCGGCACTTATGCGGGTGAAACCGCGGGACGCTGCTAGTTACTTATACATTGCAGTAATTATGTGTGTGTTTAGTCTGTGCGAATCGAGGTCTGCAAATTAGGTCGAGTTCTTCTGTCCCTAAGATTGATCACTATTTACCATCAGTAAATTGCTGTAGCAAACTGTGGCAGTCGTGGCCCAGTGGTAACTGGCTACAAGTGGTGGCTACTGGTGGCTACAAGTTACGACTTGCAGGTCGTAGGTTCAAACCCTGACAGGCGCTTTACTTTGTGTAAAATATTTCATCACGACTGCTCTCAAAACGATGAAGGAAAACATCGTGAAGAAACCGGCATGTCCTAGAACCAAAAATTAGAAGACATGTGACATCTAAACATGAGGGGTCGTACCCATGCGGGCCCTGTGCGGGTTGGCCGCACAGGGCCCGCATGGGTACGACCCCTCTCACAGAGAAAGAAGAGGGTTGCAGCAGTGGGAACATTATAGACTGATTATACTAAGCTGCTTTTAAGTTAGGTACGGACGCCAGCACATCAAGCTACCCGAAACTGTCAAATTTTCCTAATCAACTTTGAACCGTATACTTTAGCAATAAAGTTGAAAATCTATTAAAGAAATTTGACAGATTGTAGTAGCTTGGAGTTTCCCTGCGTGATCGAATCAGGAATGAGGAGATCCGCAGGAGAACCAAGGTAACCGACATATCCCGAAGAATTGCCAAACTTAAGTGGCAGTGGGCAGGGCACATTGCTCGCAGAACAGATGGCCGATGGGGCCGAAAGGTTCTGGAGTGGCGACCGCGTACAGGAAGACATAGCGTTGGAAGGCCTCCCACAAGGTGGACCGACGACCTTGTGAAGGCCGCAGGAACCCGTTGGATGCGGGAAGCACAGGACCGGTCGAAGTGGAGGTGCTTGGGGGAGGCCTATGTCCAGCAGTGGACGTCTTTCGGCTGAAATGATGATGATGATGTAGTAGCTTGATGTGCTGGCGTCTGTACAATACGACCGACGTAACTTGGCAAGCCTGAACATAGGCACTAAGAACTTTCGCGCATGTTCTCTCACTCGCACTCGCCTCAAAATGGTTCTGGTTCATAAAAAATCTTACTGCGCAGCCTTCTGCGCAAAGTTCGGGCTCGCCAAGATACTTGCCGGTCGTATTGTACTGCTCAACGTATAAGATCTTATCTGACGTAGGTATGCCTGTTCTCACTGACACTAGGCGACACATAAATGAATGCCTAAATAAAACTGCGCTGTTGGATTTACAATGCTCGGCCCAACGCCCAAACTTGAAATCAGAAGCGCTCTTTTTTATTTAGGCATTCATTTAGGTGTGACTTCTTATTACATAAATCGGGCAGTCGTGCACACTTGGACTACTGCTATTATTATTGGTGTACAAGATAGTTACTTAACAACTTAATAAAGTAATCGTCGCTGATACAAGCAAGTTATAACCTCCTTTGTTTACAATAACGATATTCCAATGAATATTTATCAGCATTTCTCGTCGTGCGTGGCTGCATCAGCTCAAAAGGCTCCTACATATTCAGTAGTTTCCTCAATGGATGTATTCAGAACGGTTTTGTAGGCAACAACGGTGCAGGGTGATGCAAGACGACTTATAAAGGCGTTTACTAGACACCCACGTGTATAAAAAGGGTACCAGTTTTAAAAGAAGTGGAGCGAAAAGTTTTTATTACGAAGAGTTTAGTAGTTGAATAGTCGCTACACTGGTGGCGCCACGAAGCGAATCAACAAGGAACAGAGTTTTTTTTTTCT
Source organism: Mesoligia furuncula (assembly GCA_916614155.1). Classification (NCBI taxonomy): domain Eukaryota; kingdom Metazoa; phylum Arthropoda; class Insecta; order Lepidoptera; family Noctuidae; genus Mesoligia; species Mesoligia furuncula. The sequence continues at coordinate 25,711,241 of OU744798.1, read as the reverse complement.
TTTTGGCTTGAAAGAAACAGAGTTTCAGATAAAGCGTTTGTGTGTTAAATTCGAAATTTGAACATTTCGAATCCTAAATGTTTACGGACGTGTTCTTGAGTTCTTTTTTTTTCCTTAGGTTTTGTAATGAAACAGACAGCATTTAAGCACAGCAGAATCAGCCACAGAGCATGTAATGATAATTGTTTTTTATAAGAAAGAACGCTTTCTAGTTGAGACGCCATAGATTGACTCTACAGGAAAACTTTTCCTGCTCTTCCATTCAACTCCAGACTGAACTAAAGGTAACTCATAATAAATAATTTGCTACATTTTTAGCCTAGTTACCAGGAAGCAAAAGACATGTCATCCAATCCAGGTCAGACACGACGACAAATTCGCGGCGTTGTACAACTTTTAACACAACATTACAGAAGATTTATGTATTTTTAACATATAGTTTTAATTTACTTGTTTTAGCAGTAATTAAGCAATTTAAGATTTCAATAAATATCTAAGAAATTACAGAATAAAGTGTATGCTTTATGAATTTTATCGCGCCCTTTTCGACGTTGGTTAATTAAATTTGTATGTAGACCGTAGAGGGGTTCGTGGCTAAATGATAATAGCCACACGGGTCGCTCGAAGGTTAAGTTGCGCTTGCCGCGGCCGGTTCGTGGATGGGTGACCACCCATTACATTCCGAGACACCTGCGTGCCTCGGAAAGCACGTTCAGCCTGTGATCCCGGCTGTCGTTCATAGATCTTTGACAGTCGTTACGGGTAGAAGTCTGACAACCAGTCTTACCAAGGAGTATCGTTGTACTCAGTAACTGCATTGTGGAGGTCAGATAGGCAGTCGCTCCATGTAAGACTGGTTAGACTGGAAGCCAACCCCAGAATAGTTGGGAAAAGGCTAGACAGATTTTAGACCGTATTTAGTTGATAATAGGTAAATATATTTTTCCATAGTCGACATGTTAACAGTAAGTACACACATCAAAAGTGTCTAGGGATCAACATTTATTTTTGCAATAACTTTTCTCCTGATTGATATTAATTAAAATTTTCTTTAAGGATTCATCAAATAAAGTGTTTTCGTTTGTCACAGTAACGATAAACCAAGTCACCTTTGCATTAATAAAGAAATTTGCCATTTTCCTAATAAAGGGATTTTTGACATTTGAACCACTAACACAAAAGTTCGAAAAAAAGACTGAAATAACAGTTTTCTCTAAAATTTTATTGGGTAACTTAAACAATTAATAATCCGTGTTTCTACCGCGAACACTAACAACACAAGAACATCGGTTTGGCATACTCAAAATGAGTTCATCCAAATCACGCTGTGGAATGGCCGCCCATGTTCGTTGCAACAACAAAAAAAGGTCTTCTTGCGACTGGATACCCTCCATATTCGGCAGAGCTCTTCTCTGTAGCATATCCCATGCATGCTCAATCGGGTTCAAGTCTGGCGACTGAGCAGGCCAGGGCAGGACATTGATGTTAGCTGCGGCGAGAGTCTGTCTTACAACTTTTGCGGTGTGCGGTCGTGCATTATCATGCATTAACTGAAATAAGGGACCGATTTGCACTTGTAGAGGAACGATGACGTCTGATACAATCGTCTCAGCATAAATTTGAGCGTTGAGGTTGCCTCTGATCCAAATCAACTCAGTTCTTCCGCCGATCCAAATACCCGCCCATACCATGATGGTTCCACCACTATAAGGATGGACTTCCTGGCAGGATTTTAATCGCTGTTGGCGTCCAGGGGTTCTCCAGTGTCGTATACGTCTTGTATCCGGTCTCATACCAAAACGAGACTCATCAGAAAAGCACACGAAACGCCATTGTTCTTCTGCCCAATTTCTGTGTTCAAGAGCCCATTGATATCGAATCCTACGATTGTGCATTGCTATAGGTGGTACCCGTAGCGGTCTTCGGGAATGAAGGTTCACTTCATGCAAGCGGTTTCTGACTGTTTGGTCGCTAATTAAGTTCCCTGAAGAGTGATGAAGCCTCACGGCTAACATCATGGCGGTTATTGTTGGAGCTCTTCGAGTTAAGATTTGAATGTATCGGTCTTGTCTCCGTGTGGTGCAGCGATACCGTCCTCCATGGCGCTCAGCCACGGTACCAGTGCTTCGGTAACGTGTCCAAAGTCGACTGATAACACTCTGACTTGTATTCAGAGCTAAAGCCACAGTACGTTGCCGGGAACCAGCTTCTATCATTCCCACGGCTCTGAGCATTTCTTCCCTGCTTAAATGACGTCGCCGCTCCATAATAACGTTGGTTTTAATCAGTAGTAGGGAAACAGTAGCACTAATAATGTCTTCAATGCGTTGTATGTTTTTATAGGGAAAATATTGACAGCTGATTTTCATCTTTTACTCGAATTTGATTCACAGTTCCTGATTCAAATTATGAAATGCACCAAAAAGGATCCATATAAATTTATAAAATCATAAATTTATTACAAAGCCACATCTCAATCTCAAGAAATCCGCATAAAAATGCTTGATCCCTAGACACTTTTGATGTGTGTATTAATAAATTCTAATATTGCGGAGAACGTTTTAGTGTTAAGAGTTATGCATTCGGTTATGAAACACGGAAATCGTTCTCACTTTCTTTCTATCCATCCGTAAATCCAATCCGGTGAAATTTACAGTCAATTTACTACTCAAATTAAAACTAACTGCCTCAATTGTTTTAAAAATTATAATAGTTAGAAACAGAAATCATTTATCGTATATTGTAGGTATACAAATAATACCTGTTAGTACCGATACATTTTACCTTACCTAAATACTTAGTTAATGGTGCGGATTCTGTTCTTCACAAACTAAACTAAATTTAAGTTCAGTGCATTTTTTCTTTCTATTTTATTAAGAAAAGAACAGAACATAAATTTTAGTTTAAAGTTTTTAGTCTGTCAAATTAAGCCTGATGTAAATTTAGTAATTAATTTTTAGTAGGCAAGTTTTTAATCACGTTGTATGGAGTAGTCTCAGGCGCTGAATAATTTGACAGGACTAAACTAAAATTTATCTTCTGTCCTTTTCTTACTGAAATAGAAAGAAAAAGAAGCACTGAACTTTTTAGTCTAATTTGTGAAAAAGGGAATCGTCATCAAAGGCTAATTATTTTCCAGGCGACTAACAATTTAAAGAGCGACTAAATATTTGCTATTAAAAAATATTTTTGCAATAATTAGGTGTGAGCTTCAAAATGCAAGGAATTATAAAGCTAAATGATGGCTGCTACTTTAAGGTAGCGAACATATTAAACAGGGCCAATTGAAATCATAGGCGGGTACTATAAATAATGACATGGCGACTAATATTAACAGTGACCTAACAAACATTGTAATAAAGGCAACCATAGGCATTTCTGAAGACTCATTCCCAGAAACACACAATATTGTACCTGAGAAGTTAGGAGGCAAGAGCGAGCGAAGCGAGCTCGGGACTTCGGGCACTCCGACTCAGTCAGTTTCGTATTAGGACCCTGTAGACAGAAATAGGGGCCCCGCGAAGCTTCGTCAAATATGTCTTATTATTATTAAAGACAATTTGTTAACTTTATATAACAACCTCATTGTATAATTTAAGAATGCCCATTTTCTACTTTTTTATTATCCGCCGTCAAGTGTTCGCATAACAATAAATTCAGTTACCAAAACAAGAACTCGATGCTAGTTCAAATTAAAACAAAGCTAACAACTGATTATTATCTAAGCTGCTACTTTCTACTTAATAGCCTTCGCTGTGTTCGTCTTTAATTATTTTTTATTCCCAAATTCAGGTTGATTTGTCACCGCGTTAAATACCTACCTACATGCCTTAGTATCACATTATTTTTGGACATTGATAAGAGCGTTGGGGGTCCAAATCAAACTTGTGAATCAGCTAGGTACGCCATCTTTTTCCAAAAATCATTGACATATAGCGGTTTCGTCATATTATAACGACCGTCAGGTCCTTCTTTTCCATTGGGCACTCTGGGCAAGTGCCCAGGGGCCCTGCGATCTTCGGGGCCCCGGCCTGCTCTCATAAAAAAAAAAACATTCTTTGCAGCCGCCGTTCTATTTAACTAACCGATTCAATGACAAATTAAGTGATTTGCAGTGCGATTTGCAATTAATTTCTAGCCCCCTAGTTATGAAATATTAGTATGTTTCTCTTATTGTCTCTTATCTACACAGAGGCCTCGTGATCCTTATGTGCCCAGGGCCTCCAATTGGTTAAAGACGGCCCTGACGAACTTTATGAAAATCTGTTATTTTGGCAAAAAACGCTCTGTATTTGGACAGCCGTTATTGTGAGACCGTTCACCGCTTTCTTAGGACACCAAAGCTTTAGGCAAATAAGCCTATAAGTACATATTATCTAAATATGTCTTTTCTATTTCCATAAATCCACTACAGACGACACTAATCCTCAAAATGATCTCAATATTACTAATCTAAGATTATAAACTGCATGTTCCTACGTCACGGAAAATACGACGAATAGGAAGTAAACTAGTTAGTTATCATCGAAATGAAATAATTAATGTTTCCTTGTATCTCATAATTGTGTTTACAGGCAACACTGGAGCGGTTTTGGCAATCGTAGGCGTGAATGAATCACTGGTCGCATAGTGGGCTCATGATAGCACGATGTGGACAAAATTTAATGATTTATTTTTGTTCGCTATAGATTTAATGTTATAAAATATAAACATACAGATATTGTTTTGTTAAAAAATGAAGAGATAATAAAATATTTAAATATCGGCTGGCGTTAAAATTCTTATCATAAACTTACGACTCAGACATGAGCAATGTTTTTTATTATCTTTGGCCAGATAAACTATTTAAAACTTTACTATTAATTTATATGCTGTCAAAACTTTGTGCTTAACAAAATTAATGTTACAGAGAATGCGTTCTTGAAACCCGTCAGTTTCATATAAACGAACACGTGATTTGCGAATTTGATCTTTATTCGTTACTAAAATGGTCGCACTGACATGTGTCAGAAACGCATTCTCTCGCCGGACTGTAAGGAAACTTAAAAACAATAAGGTATCAGTACCTAGGCGTAGTATATTTTATCGTCTTTATAAACGAAGTAGAGCAGTGGTGGCCAAGTGGTAACGGCCGCGACTTACGAGTTGTAGGTCGTAGGTTCGAACCCAGACAGGCGCTTTACTTTGTGTAAATTATTTCATAACCACTGCTCTCAAAAACGGTGAAGGAAAACATCGTGAGGAAACCGGCATGTCCTAGAACCAAAAATTCGAAGACATATGACATCTACCAATCCGCACTTGGCCCGCGTGGTGGATTACGGCCCACTCCTCTCACCGAGAGGAGGCCTGTGTCCCAGCAGTGGGTACATTATAGGCTGATTATGGTATAAACGAAGTAGGTATCGCACTATGAAGGCAAAACGAAATCATGCTTAGTATTTAGGGTCCTTCAGAAACGCTGACCCAGGAAAACCATTGGATAAATAAGATATAAATGTAAACAAAAACATAAATTATTAAAATAAATGACTAACAAATTGGCCTTGGCTCCTTATGCCTTTGATACGAATAATATGTCACTTCACGGCACATCGTTTATCGCTTTATTTAATTATTAAAATATGTAAATTATATTCGTCATGACTCCGAAGCAAGTACAAACTCAACGTCAGAAATTATAAATAATACCATCATTACTGAAATAACTTTCATCGCCTTCTCGTCAAATTTTTTAGTTGTTTTGCGGTCGTGAACTCGGTCGCTGACTTATTTTAATAATAATTATTTACGCTTTATTACTCAAAGCTTATACATAAAAACATACAGTTAAGACGCGAATGTATTGCGTACAACGCAAATGTGAATTAGTATCGTAGTATTTGCACTTTTGGTAGCCAATCGAAATAACAAAACAAAAAACAGCGATAAATTTTTGTGTATGCGTATTTTTAATTATAATTTTAATGTAACTCCATATTTTATTTGGATTAAGACAGAATAACCAATTTATCATAAGATTTTTGTGGGATTATGATAGAGAGATAGAAATTCTCTTTGTACCTACACCACAAAAATTACAGATATAAATGTAGAAATTTTACAAGGGGTGACACAAAGGAGAAAGGATAGACAACACTAAGGAAGCCTGTAGTTTGTGAGTAAGTAATATTTTATTTTAAAAGTTTAATGGTCATTATCATAACATTGTCGAACAGTAGGTACAAAATACGTTGTAAAAAGGGGAATGCTCGGGCGCACCCACACTCTGCCAAAACGAGACACATCACCATCCACGTCAAAAGCTTTTTTCAATATTCTCGAAATTCACACTTTCATGAGTAAAATAAGACACAACAAAAATATTTTAACGTAAAGGAAACATGTTGTCAATATCGATTTGCAGGTTTTATTTTGTTATAAAAAACTACAACATAGGTACCTTCTCCGTTAATGGAAAAAAACCAACGCTCTAGGCGTTGGTTTTTTTCTGACTTAGAAAGCAATTGAAGAAATCTCTTTAATAAATAAGGACACTTTCCTAATTTCTTTTGAACAAGGAATAGTATTTACTTAGATTTATTGTGTTATTCCTCTTTAGACCATTTTCTCTACAAAGACATTTGTCCAAAAAAAAAAACAACGAAACGCCACATATCTTTGGCTCACTTTCAACCGAATGACTAACACCGCAAAATCTTTGTTTGCCCTAAAGGGAATATAAACCTAAAGATATTTTTGTCCACGCGTCGTCGCACTGTGCTGTTGTCCGGTAAATTATATTCGGACAGCTGCAAGTGACGCGTGTCTACTCATCGATGTAGGTTAATGCAAGCAGCGACATCTATCCGACGGGGAATGAACTAGCGTTTCCAATGGCCTACGCTACGTAACAAAGCGTGGCGTTTGCCAGTTTCAGCGTCTACGTCTGCTGGAAGAAATTTTGATCGGTAATTTTACAGCTGTAAGATTTTTATTTCGTGTAGAAGGATGTTTCGTGTGGGTTTATAGTCATCTTTTTGATTCTGTAGATATTTTCAGTTGATTGAGCCTTAAATGAGCAAGAAGCTTTAGGTACAGAAAGAAACCAAAATAGAACAAAAATCATTCGGGTACTTATTTAGAAATGCTAAGTAAAAGGACCAAGTGCAGCTGACTCATTACGTCTTCCCGACAACAAGGAAAACACATCAAGAAAGGACTACCTACTGTCTCTTACTTGCTATTCATTTTAGATCTTCAAGAAATCTCCAAGACATTGCAAAAGTAATACGTAGATAACTAAATGTATCGACGCTACATAAAGATCCACGTATTATCGCTAAAAGCCATGTGCTGCTCCAACAAAGACTGCGATGAAAGACGTCGGCTAAACGTCGGCTGTTTCGAAGAAATATCCATGACGAAACATATTACGTCGTTCAAACGTAATATTTTGTAGAGGAAGAGAAGGAACCAATATTCTTAGAGATAAAGAGAAGAAAGGGAATCTTTATATGGATGGAAGACAATGGGGCGATGGCCATAGGTAGGGAAAGTTAGTTTCCACCAGGTGTGTCCTTCATCACACAAATACGATTCCAATGACACGGCTTTAGTTAACCTTTTAACTGCTTACGCCGGATTAATCCGACAAATATTTTCGTGTCCATTTCGCCCAGGTCGTATATTTAGGACCAAATGCCACAGCTCTATTAATCTGCTTTTTTATTTAAGTAGGCTGTATTCTATCAGGTATTTATTTTTCGATTCACTGTGCCGGGCGCTGGGGCTCGACAAATGATATGAAGTTGGGCGGATAGAAGGTTAAGCAGAATAACTAATTTAATCATTTTTTCAGGGTCGTGTGCGCATATGATGTCGAAGACGATCAAAAGGACAACAAAGAATTGACTTCTTTCGATCAAACTGCATCTTTGTAAAATAAATATACGACGAAACGTATTACGTCGTTAAGACGTATTACTTTGTAGGTAAGTAAAGGAAGAAGAGGAATCAATATTCTTAGAGAGAAAGAGAAGAAAAGGAATCTTATTACCGATGAGGACGATGTAGTAGGTACGATAGGTAGGGAGAGCTTAGGTACATTTCGAACTACATCAGCAGCTTCGTCACTTCTTACATAGAAAAATAAGATTCATAAGACACGGTTTTAGTAGAAAAACTATGAGAGCTCTATTAACTTCCTTCGATGAAAACGGCTCGAAGTAAATATCATTATCATTGAGAATATTATCAGTTGGACTAGAATGACTACTTATTCGATTAACGGCGAAAGCTATTTCGAACCAGCCATAATATTATCCTTTAAAAACAAAGACTATATAACCTCTCTATGTTCACAAAGGATCATCATTAGCTCCAACAGGGAACACAACTAGGAAGGAAGCTACGTCTGGTTAAGACATAAAAGCTTATAAATAAACACGAGAGACACAAAACATTAGTTGATCGATATATTTAGAAGTCCGCGTCATCCCGTTTCTATAGTTCAAAAGTTAATGGTCTTTATATACATTCATCGATCGAGTTAAATTCATCCAAATGTGCGATGACCTGATTCCGAATGAGTGTAGTTTTAATGTCTCCTAAGAAATTCTCCTTGTTTTTGATTTAGGATCGTCATAAGGTTTTTTGTGGACATTTTATCATTTTTTTCTTTCTTTGTTGACTCATACTGTTCTTGTGAAATGTGCACCATGCATCATGAGAAACTCCAAAGTAAGGTTTTCTTTGGATGTAAGTCATCATGACAGGACAGTCTGATTTTATGACATATCTTAGTTCATTATAAGCTAAATGAAAAGATAGAATAAACAAATTATGTTAGTTTTAAATTTATGTAACTCTGTTTTTAAGAACTCACTGGCATGTAACACAATCTTCCAAAAAGAAAGATATAAGAAGATAAAACAAACGCTATAGGTAGTAATAGATAGTAAGCCTTCTCTTGACTTACACAGAAATCGTCGTCGTTCAAAGTGTTAGCAAAGACCAAGTAGGTAGGTATATCAAAATAGTCATGAAACCACATGAAAATGAGAGTCATTACCAGTGTCGTATGTCCAGAGAAATCAAAGTTCTATTGTTTGTCTTAAATACAAAAGCTAGTCAACGAAGTTTACGAAGTTATCCGGGAAAGAACCGGAGTTACCGACATAGCTTGCAGAGTTAGCAAGCTGAAGTGGCAGTGGGGTGACCATGTTTGCCGAAGGACCGATGGCCGGTGGAGCAGACGAGTCCTGGAGCGGGGTCCATGTATCGGCAAGTGTATAGAGGCCTCCCCCCAACTAGATGGACCCACGACATCAAAAAGGTGGCTGGGACAGACTTTATGCGAAAGGCAAAGGACAGGCTGTTGAGGAGCAGCCTAGTTGGGGCCTATGTACAGCAGTGGACTGCGATAGGCTGAGTTGATTGATTAAAGCTGTTGCGAGGAACATGGGCACTGCGCCCATGATACTCAATACAATTCAAATATAATACTTGTATATACAGGATGTCCGGGTTGTGTGGGAATCGGTTGTCATGGTATGGGCATGTGTTACGAAGAAATGAGGAAAATGTCGTGAGGAGAGTTTTGAGTATGGATGTCGATGGCTATAAGAGTAGGGGAAGACCAAAGAAACGATGGATGGAATGTGTGAATGATGATATGGTTAGAAAGGGGGTGACTACCGAGATGACGACTAATAGAGAAGTATGGAAGAAAAGGACACGTTGCGCCGACCCCAAATAAATTGGGATAAGAGCAGGAGAATGATGATGGTGATAATACAGGGTGTCCGGTAATTAATGGATAACTTCATAAGGAGGCAGAGGTTATCCATTAATTACCGGACAACCTTTATAAGACTATCCAAATCTATACGTAGGTATTATTTAAAAGCAAAAGTCGAAACAAAAATAAAATCATCCACATTCATATTCTATTAATTAAACCATTGACCCTCTGCACACAAATAGACCGGCCATGATATTGATCTTCTATATCAATCAGCTAGAATCTAATCCGATTTGTCAATACAAACAACTATGACATGACAGACAACTAACTGTCAATGAGTTTGATCGACTGTCAACTTCAAAAATATATCATTGTGTGTGTAGGTACTCTATTTCATTTTGCATGCCAATGTGCACCATTCTGACCGACATGACCACATAAATGATAAAATTGGATAATCTCCAACTCCTTTATGTTTTGTGCGGTATCAGTCTCCTTAGCGCAAAAAGATAAAAAACTGGCCAAGTGCGAGTCGGACACGCACACGAAGGGTTCTGTACCACAAGGTAAAAACTGAGAAATAAACACGTTTGTTGAATGGCAGCTCCCCTAAATGTTTATTTTATTCTCTTTTTAGTATTTTTTGTTATAGCGGCAACAGAAATACATCATCTGTGAACATTTCAATTGTCTAGCTATCACGGTTCATGAGATACAGCCTGGTGACAGACAGACGGATAGTGGAGTCTTAGTAATAGGGTCCCGTTTTCACCCTTTGGGTACGGAACCCTAAAAAGACCAGAAATAAAAGAAAACCTACCGTGTATGTTCGATTCATGAAAATTATAAATAAAATTGATGCTCCTGGCATGAAAGTAGGTTTTGATAAATTGGTTTAGAGATAGATATATAATTTAGAAACAATGACTCGACACCGACAGTCGACACTGAAAATAATAAATCTACTGGAAAAAACAACATCGCAAAAACTGTACGATAAAAGAAATATAAATCTACTTAGTTGAATTTTTGAAATCAAGAGAAAGTGAGCAAAATGCTCAACTGTAAGTTGTCTAACAAGGCATGCAAATAATACCACAGTGTCTAGGCGACGAACCGATGACAGCTGTCATCTGTCTTTTTTTGCGCAACATCGGTTTCACTCTTGTTCTTATCGATTTACGCACGGAGTGGGAAAATCGGCACATTCAACCGATTCAAATCAATTTCATGCGCAGCTGGCAAAAAGATAGACATCGTCTAAAATAAGATGTTTTGTTATCGTTCCTGACGATACGATACGTTAAAAAGTGAAAACTGATCCAGATACGTTGAATTAATTAAGTAAATGTTATTAAACAGAATTCGTTCTACTGTTTGAAACGATTGAACTAAATATTTTGTTCGTAAAATGGTTTCTTCAAGTTTCTTGGAGTGGCCTAAGTACCCTAACAGTAGACTATACTATACTGCTAGGTCACACACTGATAAAGTCTTATTGATAATACAACATTTTAACTGAAGAAAGAAATAAACTTACTTCTCAATGAAAGTGCATAAATAATCACATTAAAATCAGATCACAAACGTGATTACCATGTGAATTTTCAATTTGATTTTAGTCATAAAACTCTACACGAAATTAATATCGAGACTACCACAACCGAGTCAGTTTCACGCATCGGCAACCAGCGGTTAATGGAGACAGTTAGAATTAACATTACTCTTATAGCTGTATTTTCTATCACAGCCACAAGTGTTATGGTGGTTACCAAAGCATTAAAGTCGCTTTCACTACGTGGGACATATATATAACTTCTGGCAACAGGCTAGGTCCACACCAGGTCAGGATAGAGAGGAGTGGAAAGGACAGGCCATTGCCTCGCAGTGGGACAACATACTGTTAAAAATAAATAAATAATCTCAATAATACCTTCTACAAGTTCACTGTGCCAAGGTTCTAGGAAACAGTACTCGCCAGGTGTTTATTTATATGTGCATCTTTAAATTGGAGGGTAGAATGCAACCTCGGCCATCTGGGAGCGGAATGCTTGAATGGCTTGCAAGTCATTGCCACTATCTACGAATCATTAGTTTTGTAGCTCGTCACATCACTAGACGAGGTGAAGCTTTAGTTAAATGTCAGACTGGTAATAGTTTGTTTTGTAAATGACATGTTATTTGTTGCAAGTCAACGAAAATGTTCATGAATTTACTTTTTATATTCCATAAAACAATGTTCGGGGCCCGTAAATAATAACAGCCGCACAGGTCGATCGATCAGGTTGAGCTACGCTTGCCGCGGTTGGTCTGTGGATGGTTGACCGTGTTTATATACCGTGACCCCTCCGTGCCTCGGAAAGCACGTTAAGCCGTTGGTCCCGGCTGTCATTCGTGGATTTTTGACAGCCGTTACGGGTAGTCAGAAGAGCAACAGACTGACAACCAGTCTTACCAAGGCATATCGTATTACCCAGTAACTGGGTTGTGGAGGTGAGATAGGCAGTCGCTCCATGTAAAACTACTGGTAGCTGCATCTGGTTAGATTTGGAAGCCGACCCCAACATAGTTGGGAAAAGGTACATGATGAATGTTAGGTGCATCTGACATGATGATTTCAACGTATGTGGTGACTGCTTATGTTCACAAAATGGCTGTGGTAGCTTCTTCATTGGCATTCAGTAACGTTGCTACTGATAACAACTTTAAAGTACATGTTTATGTCCCCCTGTCTGCCTAGTGTCTACTTATAAGTTACAAATGTGTTGTTCAACGCTATCTACAAAACTCTATTGACTTTATTGAATCGACAATATAACGTGGTTTGCTTGTGTGACTACGGTATTAATTTCTGGAACAGTGCTTGCACGTGCTCCTACTCAGCAGATTATGATTTCCTGACCTTTATGTGCAACTACTTTCATAACTACTATACCTGCTTTATAGTTAGATCATAAAACTCATAGCCACTTAAATCAATTATCAAATAACACCGACTCAAAGTACCACAATAAACTGATTAATATATTGATCTGGAATTAAATTTTGACACGCCAACACGGCGAGCTAATAAAAGTAATCTCCTAAAGTCGTTATGATATAGTACTGCGCCCAACTCCGCCCGTTTCGCAACTCTGGGCCCTGTGACGGACGGCCAGTGGGCGTTGTCTCATATTTAATCGTTAATTGGTCTCCTTGCCACATTATGCAAGTGATAGCCAGATGAAAATAGATTGTGAAAACAGTAAGCGACGATTGCTATCTTATTTATAAGGTTTAGGGTCCGCCTACGAGTAAAATAATTGTGGGTATCTAACGAGAAGAGTGGGAAAGTAATTGGAAGCTAAGTATGCGAAAAAGGTTTTGAAGATTTTCAAAGACAACCCGATAAATTCTGTAAAAATCTCATCGTGAAAGTTTAGGGGAAGTGCAGTGAGCTGTCATTCCATGTGATGCTAGGGATTAACCCTATTGACAACTCCTTCAAGCTCATTTCACCTAAGTTTTCACGGTGAGGTTTTTACATAATAGCTCTACAGTTGACTAATACTGTACCTACACTAGATACTAATATGACATTGATAAGAAGTGGAACTGACAAGCATCATCACGATCACGTCTGATCATAGAATAGAATACCAGATAGCCATAGAGTTGCTTTTTGCTGCACTACGAAGGCAACAGTGAACTGTCTTTTTCACAGACTTAAAAAAAGGAGGAGGTTCTCAAATCAGATATTTATATTTTTTTCATGCATGTTCTCTCCGTCATAAATAGACGGATTTTCAAAATTCTTTTTTTAATGGATAAGGTATGCTTCAGGGGAGGTCCCATATAAATTTGAGACTTTTTAAACTTTGCTTGGGACCTACCCAAGCAAAGTTTAAAAAGTCTCAATTTGTGTTAGCTTCAATAATTCCTTTTTTTTTCCCTTAGTTTATATTCACGATGTTTTAATAACTTCCTGTCACTGATATTTACATAGCAAGAAGTGTTAGATGAGTTTTTGTGGGGTAGGTACAACTAAAAAGTGAGAAATAAAAACTTTTTTACAAAAAAAAACTACTGACTCCCAAAAAAAAAAACACTACAAAGTGAAAAATGACTTTAATTTCGGAAGTCGATATCAAAAAACGAAAATGCGGAACTAAAGTTATTTTTCACATTGTAGTGTTTTTTTTGGAAGTCAGTTATTGTGTTCTGTAAAAAAGGTTTTACAGAACACAAGAGCAACATGAATGATGTAACCAATATTTTGTAACAAGTTTATGATTTATAAGAGTGTCCATGGAGTTTCTTGCCTGTTCTTCTCCATATATGTACCTACTACGCTTTGGAATGGGCAACTAGCTTCATCTTTCTGGCTGACCGACGACCCCTTGACAAATCAAAAGTGCCTGTAATTGGTTTATATTCTTCTTTATCTTTCTTTACATAGTATACAACAAAGTCGCTCCCGCTTCCTGTAAGCTTAGATCTTTTTTGACTACGCAACGGATTTTAATGCAGTTTTCAGTTCAGATAGAGTGATTCAAGAGGAAGGTTTATGTATAATACACGCATATTATAGTAGAGAAAAGCCAAGAAATTCAAAGATTTGTAATGTGATGTGGTAACAAACATATTTTTGTGCGCTTACATTGCAAACGCTGGCTAAACCTTATGAGATAGATCAAATAAAATTTTACGGAATTGTATATCTTAAAAATATCGATAAAAAGTCCGCGATGGTTTATATTTATCTCCTAAGGACAACCCATAGTACCTACCTAACCATTTTTGTCTTCTAATATATATTACAAAAAAATTATGGGTTATTTATCAAGCTATTTTAAACAATACAGTACCTATTATTCCTTATCTAATTAAATACATTAGATACGTTGTGCATTATATGTAGATCAAAATTACTCTTTACAGCATATCATTATGGCGAAAGCGCCAGGGTAGCCCGATTCGCGACCGTAACAAATAAGTATTTACAGAATTATAATCATTAAAGTAATCAACACCACTCTCTAAGACCAAGTAATCCTATTGAATGACTATTTCATGAAATCTTGACATTTAGGATTATACTAACTTAACAAGTTGTATTACTGATTCTAGTGATTATAATTCTGTAAATAGGTACATATTTGTTACAGTCGTGAATCATATTTTTTAATCAACGTACACCCAGACACTGAGCTGCAAATTGCAAAAATCGTCAGAAAATTTAAATTTCGCGGGGTACCTTAGCGATGAATATCTTAGAAGATTATCAGAGATTTAAAAAGCGGGGGCAGAGCGGTACGAAGTTCGACGGGTCAGCTAATTTGAAATAAATGCTTTGAGTTTGAGTTTGTTCCAACCACTGCTGGGTATAATATAGATAGACGTAGACCTCCTCCCTTTTTGTCACAAAATTATGAATATTCATCATCTGTCTAGCCTTTTCCCAACTGTGTTGGGTTCGGCTTCCAGTCTAACCGGATGCAGCTGAGTACCAGTATTTTACATGGAGTGACTGCCTATCTGACCTCCACAACCCAGTTACTGGGTAATACGATACCCCTTGGTAAGACTGGTTATCTGGCTTCTGACTACCCGTAACGACTGTCAAAGATCCACGAATGACAGCCGGGACCAACGAAGCACGGAGGAGTCTCGGTATGTAAAGATAGTCAACCATCCACAGACCAGCCACAGCTAGCGTAGCTTAACCTGATCGATCGACCTGTGCTGTTATATTGTTAATGGGAATTGCAAAGAAGAAAGTAAGTATAGAAAGATTATACCTAGTGTCTTTATTGAATACGGTGCTATTGTCTAAAAAAAAGTAATTTAAATAAAAATAAAAAATCGACTTCAAAAACAAAATTAACTCAAAATTATGAAATAACTTTAATTTCGGAATTCGGTGTCTTGGGATCTGTATTTTATTTAGTTTTAGTTTTTTGCCACCGACTTCCGAAATTAAAGTTATTTCATAATTTTGAAGTCAATTTAATTTTTTTAAATTATTTTTTATTTCGTAATTTTTAGTTTTAAGTAAAATCTGGAATATTTGTTTGTAATAATTAAGTAATGGTTTTGTTGTAAATATTGCACTAGAATTTGACCAAGGTTTTGAGATGTTTTCCCTTTGACACTACACCCGTAGTTCGTATTAATAAGCCAGGCCGTCACACTTACACGTATTAGTCCATATCTTGAAAATTCCTGAATCGATTTTCATTAAACTTGCACTGTTCCCTAAGTTGAAAGTAAATGTAAGCCAATAAAAAAAATGATCACGAGCCGATTAATAGTTGCGGAGAAATGCGTGGACAAACATACATACATCTATAAAATTTTGTATATTTGTTTGGAAACTTCCTAATAGATTGTCATATTATGTGAATATAATGCAACTCCAATAATATTACATACATACGTGAATTGACAACCTCCTTTTTTTTTGAAGTCCGTAATAAAACGGTAGAGATTTAGGCAAGTGTAAAATGTAACAAGGTAATAAAATATATTATTCAAAAGTTTCCATATTTATACCGTTATGGTCGCGTGTGTGTGGTGTCCGACTTTGACCTAATGCACTGTATTTCGTTGCCCGTTTAGGTTTGCCCAATGCCCATATTCGTACATTATAGATTGGTTTGAATTAATTTTAGCTGTAAGTTGCTATTGACATGATTTACTTTCGACCTTATTGCCTGTAAGACAAGCGATGAATCTAATTTTGCCGTTCGAGTGAAATATTACAGAGTGATGCTTTATTGTTTTACTTTATTTAGACGTTCGGTAAACGTTAGGCCATCCATCCTATATTAAATTATTAAATCAATATTATTTTACCTGTATTAATCGATCTCACTATTATGACTAATGTACAGACGGCAGCACATCAAGCTACCCGAAACTGTCAAATTTTCCCAATTAACTTTGAACCTTATGCTTTAGTTTAGCGATAAAGTTGAAAAGTCAGCCTATACCTAATGTTCTCACTCTGCTGGGACACAGGCCTCAGGACTTTTACAAATTATTCTTATTTTGAAGTAACAACAATCATATTGTCGCCGGATCATTAAGAAACCAGTGTCGCCTATCGCACGATGATTAATAACGTTATGAAATGTGCGTCAATCTAGACAAGACTGCCAAAAATAAACTAACTACTTCGAATGCCTAAGTCAGCTGGTTTCCAGTAAATGACACAGAATTTTCTTGATTAGAATGATAAAACCTGTAAATCCAATGCTGTTTTGAATTAATGAAAGAATGAGAACATAACCCGTATGCCTATAGATTGGGCAGTCTAATGAAAAGTGACTGTGATATGAAAGACCAAATTTTTTAATTGGTCCTAATGTGCAAAATCCAGCTCCTTACCGTACTTGGCAAATAGCGATTTAGGTACGATGGCTATATTATTGTCAGTGCAACGCCCATATTGAAAAACCGTATCTCTCCATTCTACCTTGCACTAACTTTAAAATGGGTGTTTACGGCGTTTCCACACTTTCCCCTAATACGTTTACGACTAGTCCAACGACCTGGGTGAGTCACCTGATCACCTCACACCTCACACACGAGTCACGACTCTTGTCACAATTAGGTCGCACGTAAACTTTATGCGCTGGAGACTTTTAAGTGTTCATTACGAGATACTTAAATTGAAGCGTTAAGTTGGCTACAGCTCTTTTATAGTGCTTAGGTAATCTAGTATTAAGCAAATTTGATATAGCATGTTATAAACTTGAATTTTAAGAAGTAAGTATTAATTGATTGACTGAAATATGTTGAACACCGGTTTGATTAACAGTCATTATCAGCTGAATTTAATGCACTTAACAGCAAGATACGTAGATAAGAAGGGTTTCAAATTAATGAGAATATAAAAGTTCTACATAACATTGGCGAAGGTTCCATACAATTACTCGACTCCTACCAGCTTCCCTTTGAAAAATGGCACATTCAGTATTCTATAGACAAGTAATATAATCATATTAAGGATATCTACTCCGACTTACCTCTTACAAAAGTTTACCCTTCGCTACTGCTACATATACATATATATCAAAACTGTCCTTTAAGTTTTTAGATTGCATATGTAGTTAACTAACTACCTACATAAATACAAATAAATAAATAACTAACACACTATTTAAATAATCGATATTTACCTTACATTAACTAACTATGGCTAGTGTTATTATGGATAGTACGCAGGCTGCACAAGATGTTAAATATTTAACAGATAACTATTTTTAACGGAAAAATAGACATCAACAGCTTATTAATAGATATTATTTCATACAACATCAGAATTAGTTAAAAATATAAATTAACGAGGTTGATAAATAAAATAAGTTATAAATATAACTCATTTATAGTATAAATGAGATTCAGTTGTAGCGTTACGTATTTTTTCTCAGACAGTAAATAAAATAAATGTCAGTGTTATTCTAGATTCTTTACTTTCAGCATTAAAAATTTTACTCTCATGCGAAATATTTTGTACTTATTCTTTAATTTTAATGACCAATCAGCATCATTATTATCTCATTTCTTTCATGAAATAGTTGTTGGAGGCAATTGGGGGTACTTTTATTAAAATAGTACCTACCCAGGTATTCATTAGAGTCCAACCGCATTTCCTTTTCGGGTTTCTGCAATTTTCGGGCGAAAAAAAAAACTTTGGGAATGGCCGCAAAAAAATAAGTTCCGGCAAAACAATGCCTAGTTTCACGAACCTAACGCCCACTTCCAACAGTGCTCCCTCGGAATCCACTTGCATTTTTTTTTTATCCATCTTTATAAACAGGACAGCACAATAACGGGAAAATGCTTTTGCTCGCCTGTGAGTATGTTCTACATAAACTTTGAAATAACCAAAAAAAAAAATGCAAATTTATTTTCGACCGAAAAAAATGCGTTTTCGGTCGGACTTTTGTGTTCATCTTATTTACCGAAGTACGGGCCAGCAACAAATTAAAAAAGTTAGCGAAGAATAAACAATATTAACCATTTTATTCTGCTTGAATTTATTGTCATACAACACGTTCTACTTAGTAGAATTGCTTTCTAATGCCTATGTATCTTTTATGGGCAATACCATTGGAAAATAAATTAAGTAAGTAGGTACATCCTAGTAATAAGGAAAGTTAAAGAACATCACTTCCATCAAATAAACGGAATCCATAAAACAGTCATCATGTTTTATTAATGTTTCAAGCCACAGAGAATGGATGATGTGAGAACAAACGACGTGTTTTAAGAAAACTTGTTCTGTGGTCTGTGGTCCTTTCTCCGTTTTACTGACAAGCGGAAAGTAATGAACGTTCACACGATAATAAAGATCTTGCATGACCCATTAGTTTTTCGACAAACAAAGGGATATACTTTGTAGTCTTTCATTTATTTTTGTGTTTTCAAAAAGGTAAATTCCAATAACAGGCCGCAGGGGTCGATCGATCAGGTTAAGCTACGCTTGCCGCGGTTGGTCCGTGGATGGGTGGCCATCTTTACTTACCAAGACCCCTCCGTGTTTCGGAAAGCATTAAGTGTTGGTCCAGGCTGTCATTCGTAGATCTTTGACAGTCGTTACTTCAGAAGCCTGAAAATTTGACAACCAGTCTTACCTAGTAACTGGGTTGTGGCGGTCAGATAGGCAGTCGCTTCATGTAAAATACTGGTAGTCAGCTGCATCCGGTTAGACTGGAAACCGACTCCAATAGGCAAATGAAAAAGGTAAACTCTATCATTTCCTTTCGTGTCTTCAAAAAGTTAAATTCATCAACTACCTATCTATGTGCAATATTTTTGTAGAGTGTAAGAAAAAAGCCCAATGTTTTTCCAAGTTCATTGATTGATTTTAAATCAATGCCAACAAGTTTATCAAGTTTAGTTTTAGCCCATATTTGACTATAACAACTTTTATGTGCAGTCTGACCGTAATCTCTGTGCAAAATGGCATTTTTAAGCCACGTTGCACAGAGATTGCTGTAACGTTCGAATTTCAAATGTGTTATAGATGATGTGTCAATTTTGACGTTAAAAATATTCTACAAGCCCTCAACACCCGCTAGAGACAACATAACCCACTGAAACATTTCTGTAGATATATTCCACGAACCGTATGTCATCAATCGAGTATCGAACTTCTAGTTTAACGTAAATATTCTAAAGTCAACGTCCCAGTTTCGGAGCACAACAAAAGAAAAAAGACTGTTTATTTCTAACACTAACGTTTAAGGCTATTTCTGAACGGAATTGCCGAACTATTTATATATGCGAACGGTTTAGATCACTTTAAAGGAAGCGAGAAAATATTCGGGGTAGCGTTGCTCACGTGCCAATGACCTTACGGGTGACTGACGATTTGTAATGACTTAATGACTAATGAATATTTATTGACATTATTAAACTTTTGAAAATTAACATCGTTTGTATAGGTATCTATCTATTTTCTTTAATATTTTCATCCAAGATAATATTTACATATTATATAAGCTAACAGACTTAAAATAATAAAATAAGTATAAAAAAGAAAGGAAACATCCGTGGAGCATACAAAAATTCATCTGCATCGGTGTCACAAGGAAAAGTACCCAAAAGGCTGGCAGCATTGCCACGTGATGCTGATTCTTGGTTATAATCCAAAACACATATTTTAATTTAATTTGAACGTAATTACATGAGCTGCGAAAACCCAAAACGTTTACCTCGATGGCATTTCTCCGCGTTTGATAGACGCTTCAATATTTCATAGATTATGGTGACCGACCTACGTTTAGCTTTAAGACTTTTTAGGGGTAATGAGCAAGAAAGATTTAAAAGCCGATATATGGAGTGCTGGTTATAACACGCGTGCCAATGACCTTAGAGTGTGAACAGAAACTTTGTCATAAATAAAGCTTGAAAGCGTTCGGGCGTGGCTCGAGATAAGTGGTAGTGTAGATACTTAGCTCCTTATTTAACAATGTCGTAATGTTTTCAAAGATGAGAAAAACTATACCCACTAGGCTCGAAGAATATTTAGAAAGCCGGAAAAGCGCCAGTTTATCTTCGAGTTCAAGCAGTGTTTGTTGAGATGTTGTAGCTTCTAACGTTAGAATCAAAGTGGATATCGACATTTCCTAAATGCCACATAACACAGTACATATCTAAAAATTATATAACAAAAAAATTCTCCACCCTAAAAGCTCTCTAAAGCTCACAATACCCATGAACGTTTAACCTAGTCGCTCAAAAACTTGTCAAAATGGCGTAATGAACTTTCTAAGGTCGCTAAAAAGAATATTTCGGGTACGAAATACTCGTGATCGTACGCACAATGCATATCACCTCGACATTGGAGCAGCGTCGGGCGACGCGGAGGCTATTTCTGTACCCCTCCGAGCTCGTTTTTCATCTTCGTACATTGTGAACGTATTGCAATAGACGATATAGATAAACAACTGTTATGTTTCTGTGACTGTGTCAGCTGAAGATGGACTGATCTTATGATTTCTACAGCTGTGAGTACTGAACTTTGGCAATGGCTCGGAGTGCGGAAAAGTGAACGATTTAAAATAGAATGATAAACGGAGCAAGTCAATGTACTTTTCTAATTTTAACAAATCTCTTGAAATAAACTAATGTGAGCAAGCCTTCGAACATGTGCAGTAGCTTAGGGTCTACATATACCTAAGTAATATGAGTACCAACAAGAGAAGTAGTTAATACACATACATACATACCTACATAGGATGTTAGAAAAACACATGTGTTGCCATGTTGTTAAAGCCATTCCGGAGTGGGTAATAGTCATGAATTTTGTTTGCTCTTATGAATAAACAGCTTGTGACATAGATAATAATTTCTAGCTATTTTGCTCGTGGAACTCGACTCATTCATTTACATCAAACCAAAAACTACATGGATTTTTTTACGACTATGGGTTTTGTGCTTCTTCTGGGCAAATATCTTTCTTTTTATTTAAGGTTTTCATTCTTGTTTAATTTTCCTGTCCGCCTGAAAACACAGACTGAAATTATTCTATTTAGAGAAGAATGTGCCTTCGTCATAGTCACATTATGAAGCATACAGAAAATAAAAAATTAATAAATTCTCTTAGACAAATATTTTAGTACGCCATAATA
Source organism: Mesoligia furuncula (assembly GCA_916614155.1). Lineage (NCBI taxonomy): Eukaryota > Metazoa > Arthropoda > Insecta > Lepidoptera > Noctuidae > Mesoligia > Mesoligia furuncula. Next base: position 25,689,389 of record OU744798.1, on the reverse strand, counting down.
GCATGTGTTGACCGCATGAAAATAAACGGATGAACGGAAACCATTCCAACCAATTTCGTTTGGAATTCACTTTTGACAGCACATCGTTTTTAATTTTTATCTTATTTTCAGTCATTTTTTTGATACTGAACTGTTCTGTTTGTTGTGGCCAGTGGTTTTTCATGAACAATGTGCTTAATCATATTATCATTGGTGCAATGGTGGGCTTAGATTTTCCTTGCTTTAACCGTCAGGATTCAGGATGATCTTAACACGTTCGCGTGAGCAACGTCTTACAACGTCGTGTTGATATAATTTTGAAATGGCGCAACGTCATTCGACGTCCTCTAGATTGTCATATTTATTTTGACGGAACGTCTTTGTACGTCCATTTTAAGAGCAAATTCCTATGGCGCATCTACTTAGCGCCGCAATACGTTAGATTTTCCATACCAAAACCGCCGCATGACCAAAAAAGTAAACATCTTTATAGTTTTGTACCCACACATGCAAAGGTAGCGCGCACAAACTCGCAACGTCTTATGACGCCCGGGATTGTACCGCTATCCCCACTGCCAGTTGACCTGCGCGCAGTGAGACGACCTAACGTGTGTGTATTGTGTACGCCATGCAACTTATCTGGATTACGTAATATTTTATCATAAAAGGTTAGTAAATATTATAAATTTCTTTATTACACTTACTTGGTATAAGTATCCGCATGTTTTTGATGAACAAACAATGTGATAACTAACATGAATTTGATATAATTTCGAATCAGAAGTTCGTAACGGTTTTTCTTGCTTTTTTGCATTTGCTTATTTTGAACAGTTAGAATGTGGTAATAATCATAAAATAAATGGTGTCATGGTTTTTATTACAACGTAACATACAGTTACAATGCTATTTGCTTTAGTAAAAGTGTAATATTGCATTGTTATAGATGGATAAGGAAGAAGAACGTATCATGAAACTTTTTGAAGAAGCGTCATCGACGGGAAGCACGATACCAGATCCATTTAGTGTTAGTGGTGATGATGAATATGGATCTGACGGAGACTATAATCCTTGTAATGATGAAGTTAGTAGTGACAGCAATACTTCTGTAAAGAGAACTAGGTTATGAACAAGACACGAAGAGAAACTAGCTACAGGTGCAAAGGGTGCCCAGACAAGCCAGCTCTATGCCCTTCATGTTTTGAAGAGTGGCATAATCAAAGAGCTACGAACCTATAGTCCACATCCTCTTATTTTATTATATATTCCTAAGATTATCTTGTTTATTAATTATTAATAAATAGGTACCTACATGTACAATTAAGTCTGATTACAAAGTAAAAAAGATTTCGTACAAATAAGAATGTTAAGAGTTTTTGATTAAACTTGTGTTCCTATATAGGTATCCAGTTGTATCATTTCAATTTCCTTAATTTAAGTTGACGCCTATGAACGTTGTGTCGTTTAGCATGGTATGTCAGACCTACGTGGTGGCGGCAACGTATATAGACGTCGGACGTGAAATAACGTTGCGCCACGTAATATACTTCAAAGATGTACGTTTTACGGCGCGACGTCTTTAGACGTTGCTTAAATTTGTATGGGAAAAAGGTGCGCCTGAGTACCAACATTCAGAAATGAGGTTGCTCACGCGAACGTGTTAAATGTAAGAAAAAATAAGATTATAAAATTAAAACTATCAGCTAACTTGGACCAAGAATGGCTCCTAGAAAATTCAACATTTACAAAGATGGTCTTTGCACAGCAGTAGTGAAGGAAGTCAGGCTGTGGAAGATGATGACGATGATGGGCCTTTTTGGCCCCCTGGGGGCTTAAAAAGGCCACTTTGGAGAATCATAAAAGGATAACATTATGAATTACAATATGGCGAAGACAGTCCATGTTTTTCTTTTTTTCGCTGCACTACTTATGTACAATCAAAGGGATTAGGATTGGATTTGGATTGGATTGATTGGTATTTTAGCACAAACAAAAAAAATAACTTAAAAATGCTTCACCAATGGGATTTGATACGATCTTAACAGTTAACTGTCCATTATGTTATCCTTTTATGATTCTGCTAAAGTGTCCTTTTTAGGCCCCCAGTTCAATGCATTACTTTGCCTAAATGAAGGGAGGGTATCAGCTGAGGAGACAACATTCAGACATGTTTTAACTATTCATAGATTATGATCTGAAATTCAGATTCAAAATAATAAAGCCGTGGAGAAGAAAATAGGTAAATCGACGTTGTTTGGTCTATTTACGCGAGACGTTATTACATCAGGCCTATTTATTTATCCGAAATGTGGATCATGCCGCAAGTCAAAATAAAACGTGCAAGGAATCATTTATTTTGTGATTTTTGTAGGAAAACTCACAAAAGAAAGTGAAAAGCTAGATAGTTTATTGACGGAAAGTGAAGCTTTGTTGCTTACAAAAACTTTTCATTTCACTTTTGTATGTCAATCGTCAAACCATAACCTAAAAACAATAGGAAAGAAAATATTGAATGCAACTCACGCGGAAGGTTTGGGTTTTTATAACTCAAATCTGTATGGAGTGTGCATCATGAGTACTGAATTTATTTCAGTTAGCTACCCAGTTTTAGTGAGTGATTATTCATCACTCACCAAAACTGCGTCATCACTCATCACTACCTTTCATAAAATGATGTTGCTTTCGTCATCAGTGTGGTTCATTCGAAGCATGCTAATTTGTTTAGGGCAACTTGTAGGGTACCTCAAGAAATTAAGGCCTCCAAAGGGGGCATAAAAAAACTAAGCGACTACACGCTAAAAGCAACCCCTGTGGGGTACGACCTCGGCTTAGGATGTCGCTGTGGGACGGCAGGAAGGCAAAAGCTGGATCGGATTATGGAGCACTTGATTTCAATCATTGAGAAACATGAAGTCATCTTCATTCTTGTTTGTTGGGAATAGAACAAGTAAATAATTGTACCTATATATGAAATATCAATGACCCCGACTTGGCATCAAACACAAGACTCGAAAAATCACATGTCGGTATAGTAATGGCATAAGTCGATATTGAATAGAAATTCCACACTTCTATCGCGAATATAGATAACGCATTGTATTTAGAGTGTCTGTAAGAAAATTCTAAATAGAAACGTCCTGACTTCGCCCGACACTATGTTGACATTGAATTAAGCATATCTGTGTCAAAGAACCTATTAACATTTTAGCGAAAACTGCGTGTCGATGAGCTTTCTGTATATTAATTATTTTATATTTAGGTTAGGTCACAAGACGGTGATGTTTACAACAATGTTTTTGGGAAAAACAAATCCAGTAGAGCTTTTCTGTCATGTTGCTGCAATGAAAGCAACATCTGTGATGTGGCTGATAACAAACAACCTCAAAAACATGGTTTTAATGAGGTTAGTGTATTCATTTAGGGTCATTACTTGGAAAACAAGACACTGGCGTTATCTTGATAACAAAATGTTGAGCATAAGCATAATCAGCCTATAGGTAATGTTCCCACTCCTGGGACACAGGCCTCCTCTCTGTGAGAGGGGGTGGGACATCTACCAACCCGCACTGGGCCCGCATGGTAGATCCATGCGGGCCCAGTGCGGGTTGGTAGATGTCACATGTCTTCGAATTTTTTGGTTCTAGGACATGCTGGTTTCCTCACGATGTTTCCCTTCACCATTTTGAGAACTGTGATGATGAAATACACAAAGTAAAGTGCCTGTATAAATTCGAACTCACGACCTACAATGCGTAAGTCGGGGACGATAAATTTTTAATGACGGTAAGTTGGAGACAACAGCAGGATCATCAAAAATAATTTAATCAAGATAGGTATCAAATCATAATGTTTGTAAATACTCTTCGAAGTCACTACTGACCATGAGGAAAACGTGTTTGTATAAATATGTCAAGATACTCATGATTTTTCTTTTATAACAAGCAAATGTCAGTTCTTTCAAGAGTTTTTCTAATAAATCGTGTGCATTACAGTTTATTAACAACCGCGTCGACCTTAACGAAAGTAGAGCGGTTTATTAGAGCAAAATAATTTGACAAATTATATTCAGTTCTCTCTTAATTTTCTCGTGTAGTTGACGCCTTATTACATTGCGAGATTAGTGTAAATTAACTTGTAATTTGGTGATATTATGTTGTTTCGAAGTGATTGATATATGTGTATGATAGATTTGCGCGTGCGCGAACAAATAGTTTCGTACACGCACTGATTCGATTGGTGATATGGGCATGTTGAATAAGTCATTTTCAAATGTATTCGAAAAACATCTAGATTTCGTGTTACTGTTAGTAGCAAAACAACAAATTTCACCATTCGTAGAAATGTGGATTTCGGGTATTTAGTTTAGTTTACTGTGTATGTACCTAGATTCATTGTGTAAAATTCCGGTCTTTTGCTACAATTTTTCTGTGCCACGTAACAGTGGACTTGTTTCGCGTCCAGTCAGCAGTAGGTACTTATTTAGGTAGTGTCACTTGAACAACAACAAGCGTTGAAATCATCACTGGGCGAGCAATGGCTGACCGAATTCGAGCGTTAATCCCCCGCCAACGATTTGTCTGTACAGTTTTAATTATATCCGCTGCGTTCCATTTTCGCGCTTCGCGACCCAACCGTGCCGCAACGGCTTCCGCGACTTGACGTTGACCCGATCGACGATCGCCCGTCGAATGCATGATGGACGCATGGATAAAATTAAACTCATCACGCCAATTTACGTTCAACAACCCTAACTTGCGATCAAAATCTTCTAGAACATCCAGTAATGTACAATGACAAGCCATACATTTTGTTTTCGCAGTAAAGCATGTTTTATACCCGGTGTAATGGCGGACAAGCGTGCGCTGGAGCGCGATCAAACGAACGGGATGTTCCGTGCTCGTCAATTAAGCAAAATCGCACATTTGGCAATGTTCCCGAACAGTTGTTCCACTCTCGAGATTTTAGCGGTTGATTCGCGAAACGAGGAGCGCCCATGTCCATTTATGGTGGTATTGCAAACTTGCACAGTTTCCGAGTCGAGCGGCCTAAAACGAGCACTCGCAAAAACTAGTCACTAGGAATTTGTGTCACGAGAGTTGTAAATATCGTAGATTTTTATTTGGATCATTTGCTAAGACAGTTTTAGGTGATTGTGTTGTTTGTAAAACGAACACAGACAAAAAATATTCTTGTGAATTAGCAGACGATGATACAGATCACGCTAGGCGTAACGAAGCGGGAGTTATTGCTTTTGTCGAAAAAACTGTTCGTTTTTAATTAGTAACGCGATGTCCTACAAGCAGATTGACTGACGTATTTCTCTACTGAACAAGCGCTAAATTAGATCATCATCATCATTTCAGCCGAAAGACGTCCACTGCTGGACATAGGCCTCCCCCAAGCACCTCCACTTCGACCGGTCCTGTGCTTCCCGCATCCAACGGGTTCCTGCGGCCTTCACAAGGTCATCGGTCCACCTTGTGGGAGGCCTTCCAACGCTACGTCTTCCGGTTCGCGGTCGCCACTCCAGAACCTTTCGGCCCCATCGGCCATCTGTTCTGCGAGCAATGTGCCCTGCCCACTGCCACTTAAGTTTGGCAATTCTTCGGGCTATGTCGGTTACCTTGGTTCTCCTGCGGATCTCCTCATTCCTGATTCGATCACGCAGGGAAACTCCAAGCATAGCCCTCTCCATTGCCCTTTGGGTGACTTTTAGCCTTCTTATAAGGCCCATTGTGAGCGACCACGTTTCCGTTCCATAAGTCATCACTGGCAACACACACTGGTCAAAGACTTTCGTCTTGAGACACTGCGGTATGCGGGACGAGAAGATATTGCGTAGCTTCCCGAACGCTGCCCAGCCGAGTCGGATTCGTCGATTTACCTCTTTCTCGAAGTTAGACCTACCTAACTGGACGTTTTGTCCTAGGTAAACGTACTCGTCCACGACTTCGAGTGTAGCGTCTCCGATTTTTATGAGAGTGGGTGTTACATGGGCATTTGACATGACCTTCGTTTTGTCCATGTTCATTTTAAGACCCACTCTTTCGGAGGCTCTACTGAGGTCATCGAGCATTGTACTGAGGTCCTCCATAGTCTCAGCCATGACTACGATGTCGTCGGCAAACCGAAGGTGAGTTATGTACTCGCCATTGATGTTGATGCCAGCCCCTTTCCAGTCCAGAACCTTGAAGACATCCTCCAGTGCAGCGGTGAACAGTTTCGGAGCGATAACGTCTCCCTGTCTCACACCTCGCTGCAGAAGGATAGGTTTCGAGGCCTGACCCTGGAGTCTGACTGACATAGTGGCGTTTTCGTACAGACACTTCAGCACTTCGATGTACCGATAGTCGATCTGGCACCGTTGAAGAGACTGCAGCACAGCCCATGTCTCGATCGAATCAAAGGCTTTCTCGTAGTCCACAAACGCTAAGCAGAGAGGCAGGTTATACTTTTCGGTCTTCTGTATAACCTGTCGCAGCGTATGTATGTGGTCTACGGTGCTAAAGCCTTTACGGAATCCGGCTTGTTCGGGAGGCTGGAAGTCGTCATCCTGCGCGCGAGACGGTTCGTGATGACTCTCGAAAACAGCTTGTAGACATGGCTCAGGAGTGAGATGGGCCTATAATTCTTAAGGAGGGCATTATCGCCCTTCTTAAAGAAAAGTATCACCACACCCCTGTTCCATGCCTGTGGTGTTTTGCCCTCGAGTATGACGGAACCAAACAGCTTCTGAAGGGCCTTCAGAACGGGTTTTCCGCCGGCGTTCAGCTAAATTAGATGGATCTCTAGAAATCAAATCAAACTTTCCTAACGATTCCCGACATCGGTACGTCACTTCACGTCACTTCGTTTATGAGGGAAAATACTCTTCATCGTAATGAGCATCTAAGTTTCCCACTACTGGGGTACAGGCCTCCTCTCTGTAAGAGGGAGTGGGCCGTAATCCACCACGCGAGCCTAGAGCGCGTTAGTAGACGCCACATATCTTCGAATTTTTGGTTTTAGGATATGCCGGTTTCCTCACAATCACAATGTTTTCCCTCACCGTTTTGAGAGTACTGATGAAATAATTTAGGTACACCGAGTAAAGTGCCTGGCTGGGTTCTAACCTACGACCTACAACTCGTAAGTCGCGGCTCTTAACACTGGACCACCACTGCTATAGAAAATACTCTGACTGCGAACAAAAGTAAGTGCCTCAGACATTATTGGCAGTCGTCATTCTAAATAAATATCATCATTAAAATAGTTAACATCGCAACAGTGCACGCGCCCGCGCCGGTAGTGGAAATCGTCATTTGTTGAATAATTTTCGTTAAATCTATGTTTTTGAACAATAACTTCTATAAAATTAGGTATATATACCGATGTTATCAGTTTTAGCCATGTTCTTTGATCTACCTAGACGAAACGCCACACTGTAGGTATATAAAACAAAGTTCTCGGTCGATGAAGATATTTTACTACAATCATGATAAATTGCGTTTATGCTTAAACCTAGGAACGTTACTAGGTCCTTAGTTTACCCCAGGGAAGATGGTGGCACAGTGGTCACGTGCTGCCGAGCATAGCGAGACTTAGGGGAGTCCTCTTTACAGTCCCAGGATGTGCCTTACAGGCGTTGCACGGGGGGTTCCGGAATTGGTCTTTTAAGAGGAACTGGGACCACCCCTATGTGCTGATGGTGATCACCGGGGTGGTTTTAGGGAGGTAAAGATCCCACACTCCCCGACCTTCCCTCCCCGGAGGTCGGGTGCCTTTTGAAGGTTTCCCCGACCAAAAAAAAGTTACTTAATTTACTTTGAGACCGGAACGATCAACAACATTTGCGCAGTATGACAAGCCTAATTTAAAACGTTTACTACATCCATTCTCCCTTCAACAGAAGAATAAATCCTTCTAACTATGATCCTTTAAAAGAAACACATAAGTCCATAAACGAATGTCTTACAACTCAAATTAACTTCACGAATCGAAATAGAATCGATAAATGACGTCTTTTAAAGATGTGGAAGTGAAAATATTCAGACGAAAATCCGGAAAACTAGAGAGGAGTGCCATTTGTTCGACGACTCAGACAATTTAATGTCATAAAATAAAATAAATAGACGTCTTGATAGCTTTGAGTGGATATCACCGGAAGCTTGTCTTCAATTTAGCCTCAACGAACTCTTCAAATATTCACGTATGAAATAGCTGTCTGTGTTCATACGAGTAAGTTAGTTCTATTTACAACTATGGAATACAAAAGGCATATTTTCACACTATGTGCACCCTCTGTGCCCTACCCAAAATGGCGCAAATGGCCATGTTGCACAGACGGTGGGTTAATTTTGTTGATTGTTGTTGCATGGATTATTCATATTGCTTATAAAATTCAGATAAAACCCATATTCATCCAAATATCGGCGATATTTAAATAGATACGAACGTGCCCAAAAATAAGTCAACAAGCTGCGTTACCTACAGTTTACAGTCGACAGTCGTATATAGGAACTTATTTCAAAAATAATAATAACATAGGTATAATACGCGCCACGAAAGATGATGATGATGATTTGACGAGTTCAGTAGTCCGAGCTTCCGCAGGTACCTGTGTACGAAATAGGTAGTTTCCCATAATGTGTATATCTATTCAGGGATGCATCGACATTTAGACAAAAAATTTTAACAATATTATAATATTTATTACAAAATAATAAAGTTTATGATAAAAGTCAAGTCTCATCTTTCATGGCGCGTATTACCTATTCTAGTACATTAATTGTAATAGCTAATGTACCAAACAATGGGAAAACTTGGCTGTCCCAAATAATAAAATCATTAGAAAGGTCACGCGATGCACCCTGTAATTCAGTTAATCAGACCGACAAACGCGTCACCTGTGCTAGTGTGCATGTTGACTCGCTCTGCGCCCGCGATCAATATGATATATTATTTGTGACTGACAGCGTCCCCTGCATGGTGACGACTCAGGAGTATTTCCTTCATGTTTGGAGAGAGGCCAGTTTCCACGCCGTTGGAAGACGGGGAAGCTGGTCCTCATTCGGAAGCCAGGGCGCCCTGCGGACTCTCCGTCCGCATTCCGGCCCATCGTGCTGCTCGACGAGGTCGGCAAGCTCTTTGAGAGAGTGATTGCGGGCCGCCTCGTCGGGCACCTGGTGAGGACGGGGCCGGATCTTGCGGACAGCCAGTTCGGTTTCCGCAAGGGGCGCTCGACGGTGGACGCCATCATGCGCGTGAGAGCCCTCACGACGGGGGACGCGGTGTCCCGGGGTGGGGTCGTCGTGGCGGTGTCACTCGACATCGCCAACGCGTTTAACACCCTGCCCTGGAGCACCATTGTGGAGGCACTCCGGTATCACCGGGTGCCGCCCTACCTCCGTCGAATAGTCGAGGCGTATCTGACGGAAAGAGCCGTCAGCTACCCCGGTCGCGATGGGGAGTGGAACCGGCGAGAGATGTCGTGCGGTGTCCCACAGGGATCGGTCCTGGGGCCGCCTCTGTGGAACATCGGGTACGACTGGGTGCTGCGCGCCGACCTCCCTGATGGCGTCAGCGTGGTTTGCTACGCTGACGACACGCTGGTCCTGGCGCAGGGGAGGTCGCATCAGGCGGCGGCCGACGCGATGACACGCGGGGTTGCGATAGTCGTGGAGAGGATCCGGCAGTTGGGTCTCGAGGTGGCATTGCACAAGTCCGAGGCCATGTCGTTTCATGGGCCCCGGAACGCGCCGCCATCGGGATCCCAACTAACGGTAGGAGGGGTTCACATCGGCGTCGGGATGACGATGAAATACCTGGGTCTCGTTCTCGACAGCCGGTGGAACTTCGTGGAGCATTTCCGACGTTTGGCCCCCAAACTGGAACGGGCCGGGGCCGCCTTCAAGCGGCTCTTGCCCAACCTGGGGGGGCCAAACGCCTCCTGCCGGAGGCTTTACGCGGGGGTCGTGCGGTCCATGGCCATATACGGGGCCCCGGTGTGGGCGCGTTCACTGCGGCGGCGAGCCGCCCACTACCTGAACGCGCCCCAGAAGGTGGTAGCCATAAGGGCTATCCGGGGCTACCGCACGATCTCTGGCGAGGCGGCAAGCCTCCTTGCCGGACTGCCGCCATGGGATCTGGAGGCGATGGTCCTCGCGCGCCTGTATGAGTGGCGCGCGGAGGCACTACGCCGGGGGGAGGATCCGCTTCCGCAGCAAATCGCTGCGGAGCGGACGGATCTCCGGCGCGATCTCATGGCGGCATGGAAAGAGCGACTGTCGCAACCCAGCGCAGGGCACGCCGCGATAGCGGCGATAAGACCCCTCTTTGAGGAGTGGCTAGAGAGGCGCCACGGCGCCCTCACCTTTCGCCTGACGCAGGTCCTCACCGGACACGGAAGTTTCGGGAGGTTCCTGCACATCATCAGGCGGGAGGAAACGCCCGGGTGTCACCATTGCCAGGATCGCCCAGAGGACACGGTGGAGCACACGGTGGAGGTCTGCCCCGCTTGGGCGGAGCACCGCCGTGTCCTCGTAGAGGCGATTGGCAGCGACGGCGACCTCTCGCGTCCGGCCCTGGTGCAAGCCATGGTCCGGGGCGAGAGGGAGTGGGAGGCAGTCACCTCCTTCTGCGAAGCAGTCATGCTAGCGAAGGAGGTGGCGGAACGGCTCTGGGAGAGAGCCTCCCGTCCCAGCCGCCGCGGGAGACGCTCCGGGCGTCGGGAGCCGCGTGACGACTCCCGGCCACCGTAGGCGCGGGCCTGCGGGCGGAGAGTAATGGGTAGCTCACCGCCCGATCAGGACCAGGCCCGTGCCGGACGGCGCGTACGTGTTCCACGCGCGCCTCAAAGAGATGTCAGCATCGAGGAGGGGCCCCTTAGGGCCGAAGCCTGCCGGGTCAGCGGGATTGTCCGAAAGGGTTACCGCTGGCCCGGAACATAAAGGGCTAAGGAAGGAACACGGGTGGGTTTTAGTCAGTAAGACTCTGACACTCCCTTCCGCTCCACCCAGAGCGGGAGGAGTCATTTGATGATTTCCCATCCACAAAAAAAAAAAAAAAAAAAAAAAAAGGAGTATTTCCTTTATTTCATTAGTAGGATTGAGCGCCAGTTCATATTTGTAGGGATTATATTTGTAGATAGACAGTCACGAGCATAAATACGTACCTACATTTACGACAAATTTAAAGAATTGATATAATATTTGATGGGGTTACGACACTACCTATTTTCAAAACCATACTATTATGAAATTCTTAGGTGTTTTCTCAAAGTTGCAATTGTTATTTCTCGAGAAAAACGCGTTTGAATTTTGCGTAGGTAGCTAAAGGTATTTAACGAGTTATGGAACTCAAATGGAGTTGAGCAGGACACCTGACAAGGTGCAGTGATGAGAGGTGGAGCAAGGCTGTGACAGAGTCTTCTTCTTAGCGTGTCGTCGTTTCAGCCGATAGACGTCCACTGCTGGACACAGGCCTCCCCCAATTTTGGGAGGGTTTGCCATAATCGCCACGCTTGGCAGGCGGGTTGGCGATCGCAGTATGGTATGGTGGTGGAATACATAGAGAACGCTGCTGCCCATTCTCCGGTACGCCTTAGTCGCCTTTTACGACACCCACGGGAAGTAAGGGCGTGTCGATAGCAATCTAAATGGACTCGGCCCAGAATTCTGCTACTTGTTTGGCGCCTTCACCAGCGTCCATCAGTTCTTGTAACGTGCAGCTGACAGGACACGCAGGACACGATAAGTGTCCCATCGTTTGTGGAACAGCACCACATTTACACTCGAGAGTCGCCTATGAATCTCCACCTGAACAAGTTTTCTTTGCTACGGCCAACCTAAGTTCGGAGTCTGTTTAAAGACTTCCAGGTTACCCAAGGCAACTCATGTCCAGGTGGGAGGTCTTCAGCCGGTGGGACGAACGGTTTGGGTAAGGAAGAACTGTCTCGCCACAGCTTCAGTCTCTCTTGTGATGGTTCGCGAGGTTCAAGGACTGGGAGACGAAGTGTCAGTCGTCCGGCGGGCGGCGAGATGGGCGGACGACAATGTTCTTATCGCGGGTAGAACCTGGATGAAGGTGGCAGTGGCACAGGAGTGTGGGAATTGGCATATGAAAATAGAGGCCTATGCCCAGCAGTGGGTGAAGTCGGACTGTGGATGATGATGATGATGAGGTATTTACGCTCGTGAAGTCGTGACAGTCGGTACCTACTATTATGTGGATTGTTACGTCAAATGTATTACCGAATGCTCTAAAATTATTGCACGTATAAAATATCTATATTTACCACGCGTGTTTTTGTTTACGTTAACTATACTTTTCTTTGGGGAATTCGCCAGGAAAAACATACGATTTGATAAAAACTTCGTTGAATTGTTTTTAGGGTTCCGTACATAAAGGGTAAAAACGGGACCCTATTACTAAGACTCCACTGTCCGTCTGTCTGTCTGTCACCACGCTGTATCTCATGAACCGTGATAGCTAGACAGTTGAAATTTTCACAGATGATGTAGGTATTTCTGTTGCCGCTGTAACAACAAATACTAAAAACAAAATAAAATAAATATTTAAGGGGGCCTCCCATACAACAAACGTTTTTTTTTTCGGCTTTTTATGTCTTGTAGTACGGAATACTTCGTGTGCGAGTCCGACTCGCACTTGGCCAGTTTTTATTTATAGGTAGGTACTACCCGGTATGAAATTCCACGTGTATGTTTTTCTTCTGGAAGAAAATTGAATTCTACGTCAATGAAGTTTTATTCTGGAAGAAACTGGTATTACAGTGCATGAATTTGTTCTAGTGTTTGTGCTAGAGCATTTTTATTGATATTTTGAGGCTCTCTAACTCTGAAGTTTTCCTACACTTTTTACACGAACAATCTAAAAGTTTCAATAACTGTGAATTACTTATATCAAGATGAAATATAAATAATTATTTATATTTTATCATTATATCATTATTTATATATTTTACGATTTTTTATATTACATTATTATTTATATTCTATATTTTTTATGCAGAAAAGCCTTCTTTTTTTCATGGTAGCCATTTCACGAACTAGATCTCTGACGTGCTTTGCCTCCTGTCTCCCATTAGATCCAAACTCTCCTATTGTCGTCTATCCTGTACGTAATAAAGTAAGTAAGTAGGTACTTTAATTAGAAACCGATTTTATGTTTGTTTTGTTCTCAACGTAGCATACTTATTTACTAATTTGCTCATTAGAGGGTAACAATCCAGTCATCAGCAATCATTTACCGTGACAAGTGGATAACTGGGTGATATGGTAGCGACTTAACACGTAATGGGGCATGACGAACGAGTGAATGATTGAATGATTGCGGCTTCGTAACACTGAGGGTTATTCAGTACTTCATGGTTTGCACTTAATAGGCCAACATCTATTATTTATTACTTTTTTATATTTTATCGCTGTTGCACGTTACAAGACGTGCGTCTTTCTATATCGGTCTCACATAATATCAACATGCATTATGATGTTACCAATATTTTGATATAAAAGAGTGTCCGTGGAGTTTCTTGCCCGTTCTTCTCCATAGGTAGGTACCACTACCCTTTGGTATGGGCAACTAGCTTCATCTTTTTGACCGACTGAGCCCTTGAAAATTTAGAAAAGTGCTTGTAATTGGTGCTTTGAGTTTGAGGTGGATGTTATTCCTGTCACTGTCGCACAAACTGTCAAACTACAAGTGTAAAATAGAGAAGGGGCCGGGAACATGTCAGTCAAAGCATGAGCTGTTAACATTTTAGGTACCTTTAGATCTCGGCATTAGTGTTTAGGATTTTAGTCTTCTATTTTTTTTCCCTGATTTACTTTATTGACTGACTGATTATTATGTAGACACCTATCCTTTATCCATCAAAGGCGAATTTAACCAATGAATTATTCGCGATCAGCACATCTAAATACCGTTTAAGAGAATTTGTCAGTGTCGAAATTGTTAAGAAAAATACTGACACTGACAGTTCTTGAACACGGTTTAAAAGTATTGATCGCTTTCAGTTTCATTGGTAAAATCCGCACGTATACTATTACACCGCATTATATTGTAGTCTTTGACTATAGTGTACCTACTCTGTGATCCGCACTAAATGGGCCTGAAGAATTGCACTATCTTATCTGAGTGTTGTAATCTTGCAAATCAATAATTTAAATGTGAAAGCGAGTATGTTTGTTCGAGCTTTAAATAATTATTTATACACACAAAGTAAAATACATAGAGAAATGGCATAACTTTTGAATAGAAATGCATAATCAGCCTGAAATGTTCCCACCGCTGGAACTCAGGCCTCCCCTCAGGTAATCTACCACGCAGGCCCTGTGAGGGTTGGTAGATGTCACATGTCTTAGAATTTTCGGTTCGAAGACATGAAAACATGTTCCCTCACGATGTTTTCCTTAACCGTTTTTGAGAGCATACAAGTACTTTTATGATTTTATTTCGTACAGAAGGTAAAAATAAAAATAACCTTTTAGCACTGTAGTAACTACTAAGGCCTTGTGGTTTATACGACGAGTACCAAAACATGGCGGCCGGGCCCCAAATAATTACCTACATGTTTTCATAAACGCCCACTACGTTCTCAGAAACGCAATTCGACCGTGCAGCACTAATTAAACGTTACAAATTCAAAATACTCAAAGTTGGTACGTCGTATGTTGCTCAATTTTTTTAGTTTGAACTCGATATTATAATCGATTTAGGGCGGATTTTACCAAAGTCTGATATATTTTACTAACCGACTTCAAAAAAAGGAGGAGGTTTCTCAATTCGACCGTATATATTTTTAGTGGAATATTATCCTAAGAATACATTTTGAATTTTTGACAGTTTTTCCGTAGGTACTGGAACTGTCAGATGTCAATTTTGTTGCACGATTATAAGATATATTTAAGAAATTTCTACTATTGTTGCTACTGTTTCTAGAGAGTTCAGAAATTAAGACCACGAGGTAGTAAATTAGGTACCGTAGATAATTGTTTATTGTGAAATAAGCAATTTAATATTTCACTAATTTATAGGTTTAAAAAAAACAATGTCTTTCTTTCATTTTCTTTCGTGTGTTTCATTTAGAGACCAAGGAAATCGATCGATGGGTTAATAACTAATTAATTATGAAATTATAGGCTTGCCACAAGGGTTAATACTAGGTCCAGTCATACAGTCCACGCAGTATGCGGAGTAAAATGTTCTGTTAGATTTGTTACGGATCAAAATTAATTTTTAGAGTCAAAACCACATTTGGCGGGCTCAATGTTATTTTACATCGCAGATGTTATTCGTTCAAATGTTTTTGTGCGAGTTTATTTCCATCTTAGTCTGTGTCCGATAATGTGTAGAACATTCTGGATTCATCTAGGCTAGCCTAGTAGGAGAAGCAATATTTTGAATTCAATTTCTTTCAAGCCAATAGAGTTCTTGGAATTTATCAACTGTAGGAAACGCAAGCATTAAATTCTTGTGTAAAATTGGTTTTCCAGTAAATAGTTTAGTAGATAAATGATTTTTGTTTTTACATTGTATTGGATATCTAGATCTACTGTCTCCTGTGACGCAGGCGCATGTTTTGCGTGTTTTAAAATACTGACTGAACATAACAGCAAATATTTTGGCATGCAAAGTGCATTACCTACAAGCTATTTCACTTTTTCTACATTCCTAACAACAAACGTAGGGCGGATGCGAAGATAAGAGAACTATTAAGACTGATAGGTACACTAATGAGCTTACATAATTAACTGAAACATATGTGTCTTAACTTGTGTAGCTTGTGACTTGCGAGATGATTTTGGACGACGCTTGTCTTCCGCAGCTGCTCGTCATTCATCAGTAAAGTTTAATACCGTGTCCCTTTGATGCGTTTTAACATAATCGATCTTCAAGAAAAAAACAAAACCATTTGCCAAAAAGATTCATCCAAATATTTTCGATGTCTTGTGTCAGGTATGCAAGGACGGTGATGTCAAATAAACACCCGCACGGTACTGCCAGACCACTGTTTAACAACCGCTCATATAAAATCTGTTTCACACTTTAAAAAGTGGAACATCAAGGATGTTGTTCCCACTCGTGGTGAACCAAAGTTCGTTTCAAAAAGTGTGCCATTAATATGTTTACGAGTGTATACAGGCAGACAGGTGGGTACCTAATGTACATAGGTTTTGCACCCAAAGCAACTGTAAAGACCTAAACACAAGTGGTTCGGACGCACACATTAATGCTCGCATTCGTATTGTGAATAAACATCGTAATGAAGCAGATAAACTAGGATGGGAGCCAAGACGAAAATATGCCACGGCGCGTTTTTCCATTGGATTTTGCGCTTTGGAAACGAACAGTAGTCGCGACAGAACCGACAGACATTCATTGTTACTCAGATGGAATGTGATAACAGCAAGCAACTGCTGCCACTTATGCTGGTGTCGGATGCTGCACGTACACAGAATAATATATTAGTCACGCTTGAGATTCATTACATGTACCAGAATACATCTCTAATGACGACACTTTCTTCTAAAAGAGAATGCTGCACACTGGTTGCCTTGTTGTTGTTCTAAGTTCTAGATAGTTTGTGTCGCTCGATAACGTGTGTCCCCCACACTGAGGGTGTGGTGTGTAATGAGTTATAGAAAGCGTATGTACCTATCTGTGTGTGTTGTGTGTTCATTGTGTACAGTGTCCCATGTTTGTGTATGTCTTGCAAGGTCACACGTGGAGTGGTCATGTACGAGACAGGTCGATGCACACGCGTCAAGGTGGGCACGGAAATTTTCATTCAACCGCCTGTTCTATTTACATCGTCGATTGCCACAAATATTGTAAGTGGCGCATTGCGCGCGCACTTCCTCCAAACTGACGTAGGTAGCATCGGACCTTCGCGTGCCATACACTCGCACCATAACAGATAGGTACCTAATAAGCCGGAAGGGCCTCCTGTTCTAATATGTACCCGGAATACTTTTGGACATCCGGCTGTCTGTCATCGGTCGTACAAAAAGAGAAAGAGCGCTATGACAGAGTTTGGTGGTTCGTGAATGACAGGCGACGACCCGAGGAAGCGGCGCCGCGGCGGGCGGAGTGCGCGCCGCGGCAGGATCTGGTGTTTACGTTGTGTTCACTGTCAAACGTGTTATCTGTTATGTGAGCAGGTGGCGTGGCGCTGGCGTCGCGGCGTGCGCGCGCGCCGGCTATATTTGTGTCGCGCGGGCGTCGTTACATAAAACTGTCGTGTGTCGATCCTCACCTCCTCTATCTTGAGGTTGGTGCGGACCACCTTGCGGGTGACCGCGCTCTCGTATGTCTCCTCGATAGTCTCCGCCATGGTTGCGAGTCGCGGGCGCAGCGGGCGACGCGCGCGGTAGTTGCGCCGGTACTGAGCGGCGCGCGGTTATTTTTAGTCAGCGGCGTGGTTCAGCCGCCTCACAGTGGTGTAACTGGCACTCGGGAATCGGGGTGGCGATGCCGATGGCGGGCTGCGCGATACTGCCCGAGGCAGGCGGTGGCGGCTAGGGGCGCCGCCACTGACGCGACGCAGGCACATCTGTTGTGACGCTGCACACGCTAAGCCCCTCCAGACAAAGAGCCTCGATGACGCTACATACAATGTTTATTGTCTCATAAAACGGCTTCATAACACTGCCACTGAAATCATTTACTTCTCTGATGTTTCACTCACGAGGTCCACTATTAACGCCGCATTTGCCGGCGAACAGCCAGATTTTCAGAGAATTAGAATATCCCTTTAGATAACAGTTTATAATAAGATGCTGCACTTTATCAAAAGTCAGCTGTTTATGTGGGTGGGTACAAAGTAGCCAAATAGCGAATTATTAGCCGGAGCCAGAAAATCTGTCAATGATTCCCGAAATTATAATCACGAAACATTTGATCACCTAGATTAAGAAACAGTCAATTACAATCCATTTTATACTATTGATCAGTCTATGATTATTCCACTGAGAAAAAAAAACAAAAACTACCCACAATTAAGAATAACCCAGAAGCCTACAAACAAATGTGAAACTGCTAGTGCCATCTAGAGGAAAATTACAGAACTAAACTGAAAACTGCTACTAGATGGCGTTAAATACAGAAGTGAACAAAACACCGTGCCGTACCGTGGTTTGACTCAACTTGTAGGTAGGTAATAAACAAATCATTAGATCGATGCGTAAACAGGATATTTATAAACGATGTTTGTAGATTTCCACGCGAATCGATTAATAGAGTACCTACCTACCGCTGGGCACACCATCAATGCAACACACATTCGACGTCATAGGGCTCCTACAAACAGACGCGACTACTAGCTGCGCGACTTGCGGTGCCTTTGTGTCGCGCGCGATTTTATCACGTGTCGCGCCTGTATGAAGGTGCCTTTATGCATGGAGGACGATAACATCATCGATAGCGATTTTTACTTCCTTCTTTATGTTCTTCTCGTACGCCTGGATATGTAACTTTTTAGGTCGGTTTAAATCATACGAGCGATGCACATTCTATCCCCATTCTAAATCTTTTTGTGCAAACAGAGATAGAGCATTCTTTCATTGATTTATTCATATTCTCTTTGGTCTATTCTTAGTAAAATGCCAGGAATATCAAGAAATAAATGCTATTGTTCTGGTTCTATGTTCGTTTGGTAACTTGAGCGCTAAGAGTTGTAATGCTAATCTCTATAGTTACTTTACTTTTTGGCTAATCTAAAGCTTTATTTTTTTTTAATTTCAAAGGTGTAAATAACATTGGCCGCTTGAAATTGTCTATGGTTCAGTGATGCGGTAGTATGAATAATATAAACAGGGTTTATTGATGCTACAATTATATTTATAAAAGGATATGATTCATTTCATACCCAAAAGTTAGTGCCAGAAAAATTTATACTTTTTGCTTAGGAGAAAACACATTGTAAACAGTTTTTAATATTACAACGAAAGTCTATGCGGACAGCCAGTTTGGTTTCCGCAAGGGGCGCTCGACGGTGGACGCCATCATGCGCGTGAGAGCCCTCACGACGGGGGACGCGGTGTCGCAGGGTGGGGTCGTCGTGGCGGTGTCACTCGACATCGCCAACGCGTTCAACACCCTGCCCTGCAGTACCATTGTGGAGGCACTCCGGTATCACCAGGTGCCGCCCTACCTCCGTCGAATAGTCGAGGCGTATCTGACGGACAGAGCCGTCAGCTACCCCGGTCGCAATGGGGAGTGGGTGCGGTGTCCCGCAGGGATCGGTTGTGGGGCCGCTCCTGTGGGACATCGGCTACGACTGAGTGCTGCGGGCCGACCTCCCTGATGGCGTCAGCGTGGTCTGCTACGCTGACGACACGCTGGTCCTGGCGCTGGGGAGGTCGCATCAGGCGGCGGCCGACACGCGACGACACGCGGGGTTGCGATAGTCGTGGAAAGGATCCGGCAGTTGGGTCTCGAGGTGGCAATGCACAAGTCCGAGGCCATGTCGTTTCATGGGCCCCGGAACCCACCACCATCGGGATCCCCACTAACGGTAGGAGGGGATCCCGACGCCGATGTGGCGTCGGGATGACGATGAAATACCTGGATCTCGTCCTCGACAGCCGGTGGAACTCCGTGGAGCATTCCGACGTTTAGCCCCCAAACTGGAACGGGCCGGGGCCGCCTTCAAGCGGCTCTTGCCCAACCTGAGGGCCAAACGCCTCCTGCCGTAGGCTTTACGCGGGGGTCGTGCGGTCCATGGCCCTATACGGGGCCCCGGTGTGGGCGCGTTCACTGCGGCGGCGAGCCGCCCACTACCTGAACGCGCCCCAGAAGGTGGTAGCCATAAGGGTTATCCGGGGCTACCGCACGATCTCTGGCGAGGCGGCAAGCTTCCTTGCCGGACTGCCGCCATGGGATCTGGAGGCGATAGTCCTCGCGCGCCTGTATGAGTGGCGCGCGGAGGCACTACGCCGGGGGGAGGATCCGCTTCCGCGGCAAATCGCTGCGGAGCGGACGGATCTCCGGCGCGATCTCATAGCGGCATGGAAAGAGCGACTGTCGCAACCCAGCGCAGGGCACGCCGCGATAGCGGCGATAAGACCCCTCTTTGAGGAGTGGCTAGAGAGGCGCCACGGCGCCCTCACCTACCACCTGACGCAGGTCCTCACCGGACACGGAAGTTTCGGGAGGTTCCTGCACATCATCAGGCGGGAGGAAACGCCCGGGTGTCACCATTGCCAGGATCGCCCAGAGGACACGGTGGAGCACACGGTGGAGGTCTGCCCCGCTTGGGCGGAGCACCGCCGTGTCCTCGTAGAGGCGATCGGCAGCGACGGCGACCTCTCGCGTCCGGCCCTGGTGCAAGCCATGGTCCGGGGCGAGAGGGAGTGGGAGGCAGTCACCTCCTTCTGCGAAGCAGTCATGCTAGCGAAGGAGGTGGCGGGACGGTTCAGGGAGAGAGCCTCCCGTCTCAGCCACCGCGGGAGGCGCGCCAGGCGTCGGGAGCCGCGTGACGACTCCCGGCCACCGTAGGCGCGGGCCTGCGGGCGGAGAGTAATGGGTAGCTCACCGTCCGATCAGGACCAGGCCCATGCCGGACGGCGCGTACGTGTTCCACGCGCGCCTCAAAGAGATGTCAGCATCGAGGAGGGGCCCCTTAGGGCCGAAGCCTGCCGGGTCAGCGGGATTATCCGAAAGGGTTACCGCTGGCCCGGAACATAAAGGGCTAAGGAAGGAACACGGGTGGGTTTTAGTCAGTAAGAGTCTGACACTCCCTTCCGCTCCACCCAGAGCGGGAGGAGTCATTTGATGATTTCCCATCCGCAAAAAAAAAAAAAAACCCCTTGCCTTCTATTTGAGTAGGAAAGTAGGTACCAAAAATGATATATTTGCCAACAATACTTTGGGCATACGTTTAAAGACGCAAACATTTATTGATTCGTTGGATTTCAGTTCTAAGCATGTTACCTCATGGTGGCATTGTATAACTGGACACGAGCCTTAGGTATCATTTGATATGATAATATTCTTTATCTTCTTTGTGTCGCTGGCACGAAAGTATTTTAAAAATGTAGGTAAGTACGACAAAAAGGATTCAGGGATATGATTTTTTTTAAAGAGTGGTCACGATTCGTTTAGCGCGAAGACTCGACGAGTTTTAACCACTCGAGGTTGGGCTGAAACTCGGAACCTCGGGAAAATTCTGCATTAGGTAAGGACAACTTTAAGAGCCCGGCTTACAGAAGAATTCAGCTGGGCTGGGCAGCATTTGGGAAGCTTCGTCGAGTCTTCTCATCACATATTTTACAGAGCCTAAACACTAAGGACTTCAATCAGTACGTTCGGCCTATGACTTACGGCGGTTTATGACTTACGGCGCGCGGCGCCGAAACGTGGATACCTACGGTATGGCTGGTCCCAGTGGCGTAGCGTAGGCGTGGGTATCGGCTGCCTTGGGCGGAAGACAATTTTGCCGCCCTCTTAATTAGGTATTTCAATTTAATGTATAAGGTATGTCGGGGTAAGATCGTTGCTGGGGTAAGACCGTAGGAATCAAATTATTTGCCTGCCAAATTAAAATTTGCTCTGATCTTCGTCGTAGCAGAATAAAAATAATGATGGAGAACACCAATGTTTATTACTGCATTAAAAAACATTGCCACATTAGGTGGGAATTTGATTCATTCGGTCTTATACCATTGGCGATCTTACCCCAACATACTTTACTATACATTATATATCTACGTTACCGGCCAAACCCGATTTTAGGATGAACTAGTTTGGCCTAGACCCTTATTCTCATTCGCTCATTCTTGCATTCTATGTCGACGGAGCCCCGCTTAGCGGGGCTCCTATTTCTGTATAAAGGGTTTAAAGTAACCTAACCAAACCTAACCTCGGGGTGCCCTTCGCTCGCTCTTGCATCCTACGTCGCCTATCGACCGACCGCAACCATGCAACCCGTGTAGGGAGAACTGGTTTGGCCTAGGCGAAACTAGTTCATCCTAAAATCGGATTTGGCCGGTAACATATACATTAATTCTAGAGAACTTTTCGGCAAGAAGAGTCATCATTATTTCGCATTATACAGGTTAGATTTTAAATAAAAAAGTTTATTTGTTTTACAATCACGTTTATTAATACAAAAATTCTTACTTCAACCCAATGGTTGAAGTAAGAATTTTTTTGATTAAATAATACCTATGTACCTGTTATATCAATAGGTATATAACAGGTAGGTACATATGTACATAGGTATTATGTAATCAATCAATTAGTGAATTGAATATAAAACGAAAATCAATTTATAAATAGAACTTGGATGATACTATTAAGTAATATTTATATCTTTATTGAAAAATAATATAAGTAGGTACTTGTTAGAGTTAAAAACAAAACTTCCGGCTTTAATTAAAAATTTATACGTCTACTTTTTTTAAAAGCAAAGTCTTTTGTTGTCCGAATTTACAGTTGCGTTAAAAATATGAAATGGTTCAAATATTTACAAAATATATTTTATTATTTATTGTGAAATTTTGCCGTCCCCTAAAAAGTGCCGCCCGCTCCGCACCCACTACGCTACGCCACTGGCCTGGTCCATAAATTACTGGTCACTCAGGAAGCTATGGAATGGGCGATGCTTGAAATCTCTCTGAGGGATTGCGTAAGATGACATAATATTTTTTACGACAAATCTGTCAAAACACTAAACTGAGAGAACCGGTGTGTCGAATACACGTCCTAGTTCAAAATTGCAACGTTTATGTAGCTGGAAATATTTAAGTCAGAATATGTTTTTTAAATTGCAGCGGAGGGTAGTTAACTGTAACTGTCAACCTAATAATAAAAAATGTTGGGGGTAAATTTTTCCCACAAGATTTCATTTTTTTTCCATGTCCGTAAGGATGGAGTAGCCAGTTTTCGTATCTAATATACTTATTTAATAGTAAGTTTAAAAATATTGTAGGATCAATCCTCGAATTTGTAGTATAATAGTTCAATACTTATATGAACATAAAGGTGGCTCCTCAATCCAAATGTTTGGATTGAGGAGCCACGTGGAACACGGAAAGTATTTAATTAATATTCTTTAAAATATTGTATTATTTAGTAGTACCTAATTGTGTTTAATGCCTACTAAAAATCTGATTCCAGTACTGTTGATACCTATTCAAGAATATACAATACTTTTAATTTGGCTCCTGAATGAGAGCGTGAATTTCCATAAAAGTAATTGGTTAATATAAATTCCACTCCAAAAAACATTTAGTGGTAAGTGTGTTTTTGTATTTGTAAAATATAGAGAAAGTAGTAAAACTGAGTGAATTTAGTAAATAAACGTATTTTATTTGGTGGAGCCAAATAAAATACGTTTATTTACTAAAGTCCTGACGTTCTGCATAATAAATAATAGATTGATATCTACCTGAAATCACAACGAAATCAATAACCAGAGACATTAACATTTAGTACCTATAAATGTCTACTAAATACATACATATGTACAAATCAACATTGTATATATTCGGTATCTGAAAAACAAATTACTTTTCGATATTCGGAATTCGCTATTAAGGGTGACCATGTTGTGTGTGTACCTCGGACAAACCCAAATGCCAATGAAGAGGGCTATGCTCGGAGTTTCTCGGCGAGATCGAGTTAATAATGAGCGGTAACTTTGGGGGAGGTCCAACAGTGCACGTCTTTCGGCTGGAATGATGATGATGATGTTAAAATTAAATGAAACCAGAATGAGTAGTTTTTGAAATTTAATTATTAACATATCGACACAGTATGTAGGTACTTACAGAGGTTCTTCATATGTTTTAGGTATTTAGTAGTAAATTTCGACATTATGTTAATGAATGAATTAATATTGGTTGGTCGGTGCTTTTCCGAATTTTACAGTGAGAATCATAGTCGTCGTAACAAAACATCTATCCTTCGTTGGGTAGTGATATTTATGCCAGCGTCGCTAATTGCAGGGATAAATTCTGTAACGCCTATTAATGTATATGATCTACTTGAAATCATTATAGATTCTGGTATCTCGTTTACTCCAATCTTCGTAGAAAAATTTAATTCGTATAGGAAACTGCATTTGACAGAGTATATTTGCACACTGTTTGGTGGACATAAGACGCACAAATTTTTTTTCTTGCTGCATCTTCTAAACTTTTAATTCCGGAAACAGAAATTATATTCAATATTCAACTATAAGCCACGAAACGAAGATTTTCTTTTTAAATAATGTATTCATGGTAACCCTTCAAAACTGTTTCATAGAAAATTAAAGAATAGCTAATAACTTCGAAGATATATGTACTTTTTATGGCAGGATTATACGTACATTTTCTATGATGTTCCTAGTTCTGACGTGGCTCCTCAATCCGAACATTTGGATTGAGGAGCCACCTTTATGTTCATATAACTATTGAACTATTATACTAAAAATTCGAGGATTGATTTTACAATATTTTTAAACTTACTACTAAATAAGTATATTAATTTAAAAGTGGATCCTCAATCCTTACGGACTCCATCTTATAATAGAGCTCCATCTACCATCTATATCCGTGACTATTAATAGAGCTCCATCTACCATCTTCAGCCGTAACTAATAGTTTTAGATACTTTCGAACTAGATGGCGAATTGTGCTGTTAACACAAAATGAAGAGAGCTTCCTGTCTATTACACCGCATCATATTGTAGTCTTTGGTTGCACGTTTTTGTACGAATGGTCACCCTTAAAATGTTTTTTTTCTGTGTTTAAAGAAACTTTATTCTCAATGAAAACATAACATGTCACTTACTTGAGAACAATAGATACTAATCATAATTTAAATTTACAAAAAGTTCGACATCAACAGTTACAGATAATCAACATAATTATTCTTCTTCTCTCTTCTTCTAGCCTAAGATGGAAGCAATCGACTGAGAATAGGAAGCAAATAGATGCATGGTGGAGCAATTCTTGAGCATAAATTCAACGTTAAATACGCCTAACCGTTCATTACGACGGAGACAAATTAAATAGACCTTAGATACTTTATTCATTTGTTTTCGCGAATGATAATGTAGTGAAAACCAGTATACATACGTTCAAATCTTTATTTTCAGTACACACAAACATGCAACATATAAATTATTATATAATAAAAATATGTACGCCTAACTCTAATGTATAAATTTCGAGATACATTCTTTTATACATATATGTATATATCACTTAACGTATATGGAGTCTCCGTGTTATCACAAAAACCTGGGCTCTGCCCTGGAATGAGAATGTGCCTCTTTGCCTCTTTGATCGCTTTTTTTAATCTATGGCAGTATTTAAATAAATGAGGCATGGTATTTTTATTATGGGAAACTCCATATTGCACGCTATAATGTCACTTTTCAGCTAATACTTAAACATATTTTATTGTATTTTTGTTACGCCTGTAGCTTTGTGCTGCAACTCTATTCCACTTGGCTGAAAATTAAAAATTAAATTGTTAATACAAAGTGAAGTGGGCTAAAAAGTAAAATGACAGGAAAGGGGTACTTATGTAGTCATGTGAGAATATCCGTAAGCTTTGAGGATAATAACTGCAGAAAACATAGTTATCCATCTTCTTGTCCGTCTTACTGAACCAATCATAACTTTCACATTAAAACAAAATTAGCTATTTAAATTAATATTATATAACTGGATGCGGGCAGCGCAAGACCGATCGTTACAGCAATCCTTGGGGGAGCCTATGCGCATGTTCATATAAGGAGATTGAATGGCAGGTAAGGGAAGGGCAGGGGGGAAGGCTATTGATGTGTGTGTGTATGTTCGTGTACAATACTAACATGACACGCATAGTGTTGGTGTATCCGGATCCCGCCTTCCATCCGGTGACGACGACGACGCTGTCGCCGGTCTTGACGAAGCCGCGCGCGCGACCGAACTGCAGACCCGCCTGCACGCGGTTGTCTACGTCCTTCAGCCAGTCACCGGGAGCGTTCTCTGTGGTAATAGGAAGGCATTTGTTAATATAAAATTAAATGATGGATGAAAAAATATTGTTTTTCCCCCATTGTCGACCTTAAAGTATAAGGTGTATTTTTACTCGACTGCGCGATATCCAAGACATTTTTTGTTCAGGTAAATCACTATTCATTACAGGTTTTCCTGGAAGAAATCGCAGACAGCGATAAGACAGCCCATTGTATATTTTGTAATGTTTGATTTATTTTTGTTATGTATTTTTGTGGTGTACAATAAAGTAAACAGTTACCTAAGTAATTAATTGGTGAATAAGTAGAGAGGGGCCCGTGGCTAAATAATAACAGCCGCACAGGTCGATCGACCAGGTTAAGCTACGCTTGCCGCGGTTGGTCTGTGGATGGGTGACCATCTTTATATACCGAGACCCCTCCGTGTCTCGGAAAGCACGTTAAGCCGGTGGTCCCGGCTGTCATTCGTGGATCTTTGACAGTCGTTACGGGTAGTTTAGAAGCTCGAAAGTCTGACAACCAGTCTTACCAAGGGGTATCGTATTACCCAGTAACTGGGTTGTGGAGGTCAGATGGGCAGTCGCTCCATGTAAAATACTGGTATCCAGCTGCAGCCGGTTAGACTGGAAGCCGACCCCAACATAGTTGGGAAAAGGCTAGGCAGATGATGCAGTTGGTGAATAAGTAGGTGACAGTCCCTACCCTGGTACACGATGGGCAGCACGCCGCGGTACAGGTGCGCCTGGCGCGCGGTCTGCGCGTGGCGCGTGACGGCGATGATGGGGCAGCGCGGCCGGTACTTGCTGAGCAGGTGCGCCGACTTGCCGCTCGTGGTCACCACCACCACGGCGGCCGCCAGGCACTTGGTGGACGCCTCCACGGCCGCGATGGCGGTCGAGTGCGCCGGCGAGATGGGGGGCTTCACCTGCACACGTTTAAGTTGCATTAACTGTCAGTTTTATTTTCCTATATCCTTCTATAGGCGTCGTCGAGGACATTATATTAGACGCATAGCTACACTTCTACTACTACGGAAAAAAATCGTTGTCACTGTACATCCGCTATAAGCCGCCATGTTGGATTTTATGTGACGTCATATACTATAATTAAAGTGATTACCCACGGAACAACGCTCGCAACGAGACCTCGTTTTTAAAAAATACGACGACTAAATTAGAAGTTATGCCAAAACAGATGAACATACACCTAGACATACTGACACCACATGTATCTCAAAAATTACAATTAACGACATCGATTATGTAGGTAACTGACCGACTGTATTGCAAATCATTTTAATAACTTTTTATTAACTCGGTTACCAGGAATAGCCCAGACAGTACGTCAGATCATTCTGGCTCGAATCATATGAAAAACATTGAATCGATCGGCAATTCTATATTTCTTCTTTATTTCTCTACCCATTGGACGGCAGTGATTTAAAAAATTGTAATGTCTCTAAATGATTCGAAAAATAGTGGTTATGATGAAAGTCGCACTGAATTGTAAAATTATCAGTAAATATGATTTTGGAACCTCATTTATATGTTATTAGCCTCTCGCTAAAACGGAATATTCCCTGATTTATTAAAGAGATCAGTAGTGGAATCATTATATAAAAAAGGAAATAAAACACAAATGGACAATTACAGGCCCGTTGCACTAATACCTGTATTTTCTAAATTTTTTAAGAAAGTTTTTCGTAACAAATTATCAAACTTCATTGAAAAACACCAAATTATAAAGGATGAACCATTTTGGTTTTCGCAAGAATAGAAGCACATCCTTAGCAGCCTTTCATTTAATAAAAGCAATTACGGAGTCTATCATAATATTCCTATTTCTGTACTCTTTATGGACATGAGTAAAACATTTGATCATGTCAGTCATGAACGGTTGCTAGAAAAAGTTTCCAGTCGGACGGAGTCAGAGGAAAAGCATACGACTGACTGACGTCATATCTAAGTGATCGAGTACAGGCAGTGGAAGTATCAAGCTATAATTATCAATCTAAAACGCGAGAGTTATCTCAGTCTTCGTTTTTGTTAAATAGGTACGGCGTGCCTCAAGGCAGTATTTTAGGTCCGTCACTTTTCTTGTTCTACATTAATGATTTTGTAAATATCTTGAATCATAAATGTGTACTGCGGACACTATTATACCACACTATTATATTGCCACTATTATATTAAAAGGCAACGATAAAAATACCTATGAACAGGAAATAAACAAGGCTCTCGGAACGTCCATAGAGTGGCTAGAAGCTAACAATCTAAAGGTCAACATTACTAAAAACAAAATGTATGCAATTTCACACCTATCGATCAAAACCGTTGAATCTAAATGTAGCATATAAAGGAAACGCCCTGACAGAAACTAACTCAGTTAAATTTCTTGGAATATCTTTAGATACATTTTGGTCTTGGAAAAGCCATGTTAATGACATTTGCGGCAAAATGAATAGTTTTGTCTACCCTCTGAGGCGTATTAGCTGCAAAATATCTAGAAACGCTGCAATTACCGCGTATCACGGCTATATATACCCCATTTTGCGGTATGGTATCATTCTTTGGGGTCGCTGTGTGGAAATTGATCACGCATTTGTAATGCAAAAAAAGTGTTGCCTACACTTGGGTTGAAACAAATAGATTCCTGTCGCCCATACTTTAGAAAATATAAGATACTGACTTTACCAAGCATTTATATCTTGGAATCCTGTATATTTGTCTTCAAGCATAAGAGTCTTAACAACCTATCAAAAATATTAATTGATAAATGCTTTTATAGTGTACCAGTGTAGTGTGTCTTCATCAATTGCAGACATTTTTGAACAGTGAAAATACTGTTATGTACTTTCTGACTGTTTCATTTTCTCACAATCGAAATGAAAAGCAGAGTGTATAACTCGGGCATAAACGAGCCATTTTACCCCTTAGGGTAGCGCGCGAAATTCAATTTTTTTTTACGTTTTTTCCAATTTGCTAGTCATTATTAAGATGTACATTGATTAAAATATGATTCGTGGCCATAACAAATATGTATTTACAGAATTATAATCAATAAAGTCTTCAACACAACTCCCTAAGACCAAGAAATCCCCAAGAATTACTATTTCATGAAATCTTGACATTTGGGGATTATACTAACTTAACAAGTTGTATTACTGATTGTAATGATTATAATTCTGTAAATACATATTTGTTACGGCCGCGAATCATATTTTAATCAACGTACAACTTAATACTGACCAGCAAATTGCAAAAAACGTTAGAAGATTTGAATTTCTCGGGCTACCTTAGCGCTTCCTCCTTAACTATGCAAACGTCTTGGGGTAAAATGGCTTCTTTTATGCACTTGTTGTACAATATTATGATTACATGTATATAAATGTGTTGTGTTGTGTACGGTTATAATATAAACGAATGAACTAAATACAACACACACATACACATACAACACCGGTCTCTTATTTTTTTTTTTTATCTTTACATGGTGTAAATACACTTTTCAAAAAAATATTATGTAGAAAAAAAAGTATTTTGTTACTCACCTCAACAATCAGGTCATTGAACAGTTGTCTATGCCAGATAGCAGCCTCGGCCTCCTTACAGATGTTAGCCATGGTCAGCACGCACTCCTGCGGGTAGTCTCCCTTGGCGGTCTCGCCGGACAGCATGACGCAGTCCGCGCCGTCCAAGATGGCGTTAGCGACGTCGGATATCTCCGCGCGAGTCGGACGCGGCTTCTTTACCATGGATTCCAACATCTGGGTGGCGCAGATTACTGGTTTGCCGACCTAGGAATGGAAAATGGTGGTTATGTGGTTGTACCACTAAATTACATGCTGAGCTGGACTCCCATTTAGTGCAACCTTGAATCATACCGCATGTTGTATGTTCGTTATTTGATTGAAAGTGGCCATAGCACCTTTTATTTTCCTTATATTCATGTAAATTTTCATCATCTAATTGTGTTTTTGCGAGTTGTGCTATTTCTTGGGTACACTTAATAAGTACCTATTGATTCGTTTCTATCTATCATCATCGTCTGCCTAGCCTTTTCCCAACTATGTTGGGGTCGGCTTCCAGTCTAACCGGATGCAGCTGAATACCAGTATTTTACACGGAGCGACTGCCTATCTGACCTCCACAACCCAATTACTGGGTAATACGACACCCCTTGATAAGACTGGTTGCCAGACTTTGACATGACTACCCGTAACGACTATCAAACATCCACGAATGATGGCCGGGACCAACGGCTTAACGTGCTTTCCGAGGCACGGAGGAGTCACGGTATGTAAAGATGGTCACCCATCCACAGACCAAATGCGGCAAGCGTAGCTTAACAGATCTACCGACCTGTGCGGCTGTTATTATTTAGCCACAGGCCCCTCAGCCCCGTTTCTATCTATCAATCTATCTAAATTAAATTTTGATGATGCAGTTCAGTTGCACTCTTATTGCGTAACACGTTTTGGATCACAACCCGAAGAATTTAGAAGGAAATTCATAATGCATTGCTTCATATATTTGAAAAATTGATCTGCTCGACAACGTAAACAACGCAATGAATATTGTAGAATGGCGAGTGTGTTAAATAAAAATAAATATAAACAACTTACCCTGTTACACCGAGCGATCATTGTCTTTTGTGCGAGGAACACCTTCTCTGGCGGGATCTCAATACCGAGGTCACCACGGGCAACCATGATACCGTCCGAGGCCTGAAAACAAATGAAAAAAATTTGAAAAATAAAAGTGCACGACTCATAATGCTCATTTGATCGTATAAAAAACCATAGATATAGATAATATACTAGTTAGTTTTTTATTCATTATAATTAAACTACTTTGAATAAAAGAGCAATTTTCAACAGGGTTCCTAGTTTCCTACTATGGGCGAAAAAAATCTATAAAAAAAAAACTAAATTAATTGATTTTTTCGCAAGCTCCAATGTTTTTTTTTAAATATTTTGATGTTTTTTTCGTTTCTACTGCATTAAATCAATTTTTGTTAAGTACAGAATTAATCTCCATTAAATTATCTATACAATGGTATATAAATTAAGTAGGTTCTGTATACTAGCAAGAGCATAACAATAGAAACAGTAATTGCAGAAAGGAGGCAAAAAGTTTTCGATCATAAAGCACACTAATGCTTCGCATTATGAGTCGTGCAATTATGGCATTAGAAAGGAAATCAAAACTATAGCATAACTGAACAACACGTCTGTAATCCCGAAGGGTAATTCAGTGTTGTATCTATACTACCTATACTCCCACATTTCGCCAATTATTTATGTTTAAATCCCATATAATAGGGGACGAACCTATTCCTACCTCCTTTTTGCAGAATTAAAAAAATCATTTCACTAGACTGCTACTGTTTTGTATAATTTACACAAAAACAAGTCTTTTCAGAGTCTCAAAAACTTTAGTCCATATTTATGAAGATGAATGTGGCGTGAGATGGGACAGCCTATTGCCATACAAATTACAATATTTTCCAAATTGCACTTTACGGGGTGTTTTTAAGGTCGAAACTACATTAAATTGACCTCAAAAATTCTTGAAAGTCATCTTCTATCACTGATCTAATATTTCCACTCCCTATCTAGTTAAAACTGCATTCTATTAACTCTAGCCTACATAGTGCAAGTGGGGAGTATGAATCGCATGACACGCAAATCGCAGCCATCCGCCAATTTTATCGAGTTATAAATCTGACCTGATTTACTTGGTGATTGCGTCTTCAAGGGATCCTTTGGAACTAACGTCGCCTTCTTGTTTTTTCAATACAATTTCACAATTATCAACAACGCCTCACGGTCAATGTCATTCAAGCCAAAAAATGCCTTGTACTGTACTTTTTCAGAGTGCCATAAATCTGGCAAAAGCGATAGGTTGTTACAAAGGAGTTTGAAAATCAGTTCTCTATTTAATTCATGTCTGTGGTTCCGGTAGTAAGTCGTCCTTTACGTTTTAATCTATAGATTTGTGTTCTCTTATAATTTACTCATGTAAGTTACCATGTAACTGTTTCGCGTCCTTTACAAGTAAACAATTTTTGCTTCATTTTCCATTCTCAAATTCGCTATAAAGCCATGATCGATAAGAGCGCCCATTTTCCCTTCTTCAGTACCATTTCCATTTTCTACCCAAAACACTGCTGCAAAATAATGGTTTAAAAATAAATAGTGTGTACTCACGGTAATAATCTCATCAAGGTTGACCATGCCCTGGTGGTTCTCGATCTTGGAGATGATCTTGATGTTCTTACCCTTGTCTCCAAGGATGCCCCGGATCTCTGTCAGCGCCGCGCCGTTACGGATGAATGAGGCGAAGATCATATCTACCTGGATCACACAAAATATGCTGATTGAGAAACATTTTTTTTTTTTTTTATAGGTAAAGAAAGATTCATTGTTTATCGAATAAGGTATACTACACTACCTATCAAAAAGAAATTAGTCCCGTTTAAAATTAAAAACGAAATCCACCCCTAAGAATAGAAAAATAGGAGTTGTTTGATTTTTTACCTGTTGAATTTACACTTGTGAAACTACTGAATTTTCAATTCTGTTGAAACTTGCCACACATGTGTAGTTCTGATGACACAACATAATAGAGAGCTGGAGTTGATCTGATGATGAAGACGGAAGACAGTAAAAAGAGCTCCTCACTAGTTTACAGCAGCTACATTGTGTTTGGACTTATTTAATTCATCTTGATGAGAACTATAGACTTAGGACTATCAATTTATATGTTTCTTGTTGGACTGCTACGGCGCCCCAGCGGTGCGGATGTCGTACTGCGCACGGCTATTATTTTATTCTATTACTTTATTCGATTTTTTCCATACAACGTATGCACCAAGCGCGCAGTGCGGCACCGGTGCCTCGCACGCACGACAGCAGGACGGCAACGTCGCAAATTCTAACGGCATTAATTGTACGGCAAAAATCGTCTAGCCGTGTAGCCGCAGTACGACACCCGCACCGCTGCGGCGCCGCAGCAGTCCGACACGAAACGTCTAAATTGAAAGAGCCTTTAGAGCTTAGTGCTTCTCCTCTCCATTCGGTACAACTATGACCATAGTTCATGTGGTGGTCAGACTGGCAAGGTGGTAGTGGGGCGAAAGGTAAGAACCGTAGCAGGTGGCGTTCTCTAGTTTCTGCCTACCCTCATGGAAAAAAGGCGCGAGTATGTATTTAGTTTTAGTTTGTAGTTGTTATCTTCGTGTGAAACCGCATTTTCAACTAAAAGAAAGCAATTTTCTTTTGGACTCATTGCTACTTAAAATACCAAGAAGATTGATATGTTATCAACTTTCTTCAAAGATACATTAAGACAATAAAAATGCCTGTTACATAATATAATGATAGCACAAAGCATGCACGTCATAGGTAATGTATGTATTATAATAACACTAATTGATAATGTTAATAATGTTGTTTAATGCTGTTAGTTTCATGGTCATTGTCATAACGCGGTGATAACATGAATCACAACAACATACTTACAAACAAGTTAGTAACTAACATAGCGCGATTCCTCTTAGGCGCTGGGCAGACGATGGACAATTTGTCCGCGACGATAGTATGGAAATCCCGACGGTCTCTTTGTCCTACGTCATCTATCTATTGCATAGATTTCCATATGTACGTTCTACCGTCGTGATCAAAATATTGTGCATTGTCTGCTCAACGCCATTATGAAAAAATGCCCGAAGTGTACTGAATTTACTTATATAAATTAATACCAACTTATAGAGAGTACCTAGGTAAAAACTACAAAACGCCACATGCTACGATCCTTATATTATGATCTTTTTGCTTCGGTTACGTTCATACATCTGGTCATACACGCACGTCGTGAGCTAATAATAGAATAATAATTTATAAGTTACTAGCTGTGCCCCGCGGTTTCACCCGCGTAAATGTCGACCCCGTGGAAATATCGGGATAAAAAGTAGCCTATATGTTAATTTAGGGTGTCAGCTACGTCCATACCAAATTTTATCAAAATTGGTCCAGCCGTTTGTGCGTGAAGAAGTAACAAACATATAAACACACACACCCCCACATACAAACTTTCGCTTTTATGATATTAGTGTGATTTATAAAACAAGATTGGTCCTTGGCAGCTCTAGACAGAGAGGAGCAGTGAGACATTAGAAGCAACTACCTAATCAAAAAAATTAAAAAAGTTATAATAAGTTGCAAATATAGAAATTAAGTTTATTGTCAGAAACCCTAAGTATATCATTGTTTGCAAGGATGGTTATCAACAGACAGTCATTTAATTTTTACGTGTCTTTATCGTCACTTCTGATAACATATCACAACACTCGCACGTGTTTTGCACTGTATTTCTCAAGACCACTCATCGATCAATGACTTGTGAGTTTGTGACGTCATCTTAAATACTGTCTGGTTTTTATATTTATCAAAGACTCGGTTTTATGTGTCTTCCGATTTCAGAGCAATCAACAGTTTTGGGAAAATGTGACGTCATTTTCACGCTTTTCTCGCATGTTCGATCATTTATTTGTTATTGATTATAGATAGAGATGCTTCTACTCTTTTCTAGGGTTCCGTATCCAAAGGGTAAAAACTGGACCGGAAAATCGAACCCAGGACTTCATACCCAGCAGTAGCCCTCGTGATCACTAGACGAGGCATTCAATGTACAGTTTTGGGGAAAGAGACGTCGTTTACACGGTCGGGTCGCATGTCCGATGACGATTTTTGACTGATATGCGAATGATATTTAACAGTGTTATTCTTATTACTTTTTTTTCCTCCTAAAATCACGTGAACGGCAAACGAATTTCAGATTGTATGCTTCTAGACTCTTGTTGATAAAAACTTTTATTATAAAATGTAAATTAGTTAAAGATAACATCTATCTCATTATAAAACTAGATTAACTTGAATGATCTCTATAAAAGGACACCATTCCAACAGAGCTAATCAGGAAACCGGCGCGTGATTCCGAAAGCGGTGCGAATATTTTGAAGAATTTATTTCTAAATATATCTTGTTTCTAAATCTATGTATTTATAGATCCACCATTGGCATTAAAGAATAGGTACACATCTGCCATATTATCTATACTAATATTTGAAAGATGTAAAAATTGAGAGTTTGTATGTACGGAACTACTGATCCGAATATAATAGTAGATTGTTATCCTTTTGAACGCCAATGTCGGCTATAGCCGACATGAGCAAGCGTGCCCTGTGCGCCAACGACGGCTATACTCGACAAAAAACAGGTCGCAGAAAAATACAAAATAAACCTATTAAATCATTACTTTTATGTATTTTATTGATACACCTTGAAATTAAGATTTTCGGGCTTGGCGTACAGGGCATAGGAATACCGATATGGCGTGGCGGTGAAAAGGTTATACAAGGGTCGGAAGGAATCAATTCCCGTACGAGGCATTTAGACGCCCGAGCGCAGCGAGGGCGGCTATAGTCCGAGTGGGAATTGATGACTTTCACCCGCGTTAAACACTCTACTTTTCATTTCGAATATGAGGAAAGCAAAAAATTGTAGGTTTTCTAAAATATTTTGAATAATAGGTACCTATTTATTAGTCTTTTTTAAATTTGAAGTATGGAACACACGTCTACGTCACCGCCACATGAGTAGATTCTGTCCGTCCACCCAACTTTCTTATTTCGATTCAAAACTTGCATACAGCCTAATCGATACTCGCAATAAAAAAAATGAAAAAAAATTGTAGAAACTGAATAAAAACTCTTTAAACTAACAAAATGTTTTGAAATGTAAAGTGTTTGCAGAATATCCAATCTATAGAATTAATTAATTATCATCATTCTCAAAAAAACTTCTGGTAAGCCTACCTAAAAAATGTTTACTGGGAATTCTGTAGTAAACTATTAGAAAGTATCAAAAATAAAATCCACAATAAATAATTGTCCAATAAATTAAAATAACTTTAAACAGCGAGCGCATTCCGAATATAAATTCAATTATAGAAGCATTTCGGCGCGAAATTCAGTAAATGAGGTACTTACCTAATTGACATGATATTAGAAGAGATTGAAATGATATTAGAAAAGCATAAATCATTATTATAAACAATGCTTATTGTATGTATTGCTTAAAATAATTTTATTTTATTTTTAAATATCGATTACATTCGTCATATTAATTACTCGAGTCAATCGAAATTTAAAAAAAAAATTGTTTGGAATAATCGCTTTCACACATCATTGCAATAAAAAAAAAACAATAATGGTCGGCGATTTTGAACACAAATTGAGTAGTGGTAATGATTAATATAATACTGTATTATTGAACCTGTGTATATTACGTTAAAACCTGGGCATTTTCGTGTTGTTTATAATATTATCAATAACATTTGTCACATTTTAAATCTTATCTACATCTGTGTGTGTGAAATTTGTGAAAAGTTTAAATGTAAACACACACGATTGGCGCGAAACTTCGACATTAGATATCAAAAAAACTTCATTACCACTACTTATTTACCTTAAACTATGGATAAATTCGTCAAATAATTAAATGATGTATATTCACAGCCCCCTATGGTAAAGTCAGGATGTTCGAAATCCCCAATTTTTATGTTTTTTAGCCTCGACCACAACTGACATCAAAATGGTGATTATCGTACCTATGTATGTTGAATTTATTCAAGGTAAATTATTAACTTGTGCGCTAAATCTGAAAGATTTAATGGCGTTAACATATGAGCTTTTTATCCAACTCTCCTAATTAACGCACATTCATAAGATTTGATGGGTAGCATAATAAATATTTACATAATCAATTAAGGGTGTCGTATGTCTGACTAAGCTGACTACCTAACTAAATTTAGTTCTATTTTTAAATTTCATTCCCGCCCTAGGGAGGGAAGCAATTACTATGAGACTTTCCCGCCCAAGGGTGGGAAGCAGCGTTTTCCACCCGCTATTCGGATCAAACAAACACTACTTTCCGAGTATGAGAGATGAAAAATTCTTTCACTAATGGGAAGCTCCAGTATTGCCAATTGTGACGGGATGTATTTTATGTTAAGGGGCTTACATGACCTAAAGCGCAGTCACTGTCGGACTGCATAGAATTGAAAGAGAAGCGCGATGACAAGATGCTGGTAATTTATTGCAAAATATGAAGCAATTATTTAATTACAAAAATCTATTGTTTGCACTAAAAAATTAAGACACTAGTATTTTAGTATGTTGCTTGTAGAATAATCTGACAAAAAATCAGAATGATTGTATGTATATTAGTATGGTTTTTATTGTAAAAAGAAAGTTTTTAGAGGTATCTTTATGATTTTTTTTCTATCGTATCAAATTAGTTGTATTATGTTTTCAGCACACTATCTACCTAGCATATATCCTGAAGAATATCATATATTTTTCTCATTTTGTTTACTGTAGTCGATCATAAATATACTTACTTTTATTGTTTCTAAAACTTGCGTTTTTTTGTGTTTAGGTCCTTAATACAAGAAATGTAAATGCGAACCAAGTTGCCAGCAGAAGCTCTATTGTAATTACTACATGTATCGCAGGTGCGTTGCAACCCTGGAGACGAAGCTGAAATGTGTCATGTAGGTATGTTGCTTACATACCTAGGTCTGTAATTCCTGACCTTTCATAGGTGATATCTATAAATAAGATACGATCCTATCAGAACACGTCTGTTGTTGACATCAAATTAATTATAACTATCGTGTTAGATAGCACGCTGGTAACGATTCGGTAGGGTGCTCGTGCCAATCATGATTTTATGTCTCCATAATATACCTATAGGAGGGTATTGTATTCATTTATTTTAATGACGGATGAAAAGGTAATAAGCAAAGTTAAATGGGACTGGCTACCCAGAGTGCACCGAACAAACTTAGGATTAAATTAAAGATAATCAGCAGATTTAAATGGGGCTGTCTATCCAGAGTGCACCTGACAAACTTAGGATGAAAATAAGAGGAAATCAGTAGAGTTAAATGGAGCTAGCTATCTAGAGTGCACTCGACAAACATAGGATGAAAATAAGAGGTAATCAGTAGTTACATAGGACTGGCTAATTGGCTATCCAGAGTGCACCCGACAAACATAGGATGAAAATAAGAGGTAATCAGCAGAGTTAAATAGAGCTGGTTATCCAGAGTGCACTCGACAAACATAGGATGAAAATAAAAGGTAATCAGTAGAGTTAAATAGAGCTGGCTAACCAGAGTGCACTCGACAAACATAGGATGAGGTAATCAGTAGAGTTAAATAGAGCTGGTTCTCCAGAGTGCACTCGACAACTATAGGATGAAAATAAGAGGTAATCAGCACAGTTAAATGAAGCTAGAATAGCTCGGGACAAACAGAAGTATCGACACCGCGGTAGGTATTTCAAATCGCCACGCTTGGCAGGCGGGTTTGCGATCGCAGTATGGTATGATGGTGTAATGCATAGAGAACGCTGCTGCCCATTCTCCGGTCTCCCTTAGTCGCCTTTTAAGACACCCACAGGAAGTATATTACAGTATAGATAAGGGCTATTAGCACAATATAACAGTAAATATCAAAAAAACTTCACACAGCTGTCAAACTCCATACAGACGTGATATGTAGGTATCGGTGTCTAATCATAGTAAAGACAAAACAGAAAATATTTTTCTAAGGCTACTGTAGTTTACGTAACCCGCGAGCGTTGACCCCGTGATCAGCTACATGATAAGCTGTTGCTGATTACGAAATACTTATTTAAGTACCTAATATTAAAGTTTACAAATTATGTTTTTTATTTTGATTAGATATTATATTACCCATTACGTCTGTGAAGTTTTGCTAACTGACTTGATATAAAAGGGCGATACTTGGCGTTTTTGTACTGATATTTATCATCAATTCGTTTTTACAGCATAAACTGACAGAATCGAAAGGAACCTATATTTTTTATTGGCAAAATACCTATCGCATCGTATTCTACGCACGTTGTTCTAAATATGCATTACGAGATTTTCTACACAACAAGTAGGTAAATAAAAAGAAAAATAGTTAATGTTTCTTACCTACAATATTCCCACTGCTGGGACACAGGCCTCCTCTCTGTGAGAGGGAGTGGGCCATAATCCACCACGCGGGCCCAGTGCGGGTTGGTCAATGTCACATGTCTTCGAATTTTTGGTTCTAGAACTTGCTGGTTTCCTCACAATGTTTTCCTTCACCGTTTTGAGAGCAGTGGCGAGGAAATAAATTACGCAAAGTAAAGCACCTGTCTGGGTTCGAACCCATGAACTACAACTCAGAAGTCGGGGTCGTTACCACTGGGCTACCATTGCTCTAGGTTTTCACTCCATGGCGACGAAATACGAGTTACAACATACAACCCGAATCTCTTCAAAGTAAGAGTGAACAGGCTTCTTCTGGGTAAGCTCACTCCATCGTCAGACCTTGTCTCTGTGACCTTTGACCTAGACCAGAGTCAAGAGCAAACCCATTTCCAATAAAAAAAAAAAAAAAAAGTTAATATTATAAATACTTACGCCCTGTTCAACACCGAAGAGCAAGTCAGACTTGTCCTTCTCTGAGACGGCGGGCAGGTCCACGGGTATACCGGGCAGGTTCACACCCTTGCGGGAACCAAGCATACCTGGCGGGGACATACCATTGATTATTTTAGGGTTATGGGCAGGCAAAAGTTATAAAATTTTGGAGAAATGGCTGTGAAGAAAGATAAATCCTGGCAAAGTTATCCGTGGCGATGGGTGAATTTATAACAGAGGTAAGCCGGAGCAAAAAATTGCAATATTTTAATTGTCGTTTCAGCCGATAGACGTCCACTGCTGGACATAGGCCTCCCCCAATTTTGGGGGGGGGGGGGGGGGGGGGGTTTGCCATAATCGCCACGCTTGGCAGGCGGGTTGGCGATCGCAGTATGGTATGATGGTGGAATAAATAGAGAACGCTGCTGCCCAATCTCCGGTAAGACCCTTAGTCGCCTTTTACGACACCCACGGGAAGTAAGGAGTGGTGCAATTCTTTAAGTCCGGCACCACACACACAAGTCCGGCACCACACACACAAATTTTAATTGTATGGTGTATTAAATACCTAAAGTATGATATGATTATATATTTTCATCATTCCGAATTTTCTAAGGGAAGCCGGTGGGAATCGAGTTGTATGGTACCCTTCGCCTCGGAAAGTTATAAATGTTTAGACAACTAGAATCAATTATATTTTGTTGTCATTTTTGACGTTCAATGTGCCTCATCATCATCATCTGCCTAGCCTTTTCCCAACTATGTTGGGGTCGACTTCCAGTCTAACCGGATGCAGCTGAATACCAGTATTTTACATGGAGCGACTGCCTATCTGACCTCCACAACCCAGTTACTGGGTAATACGATACCCCTTTGTAAGACTGGTTGTCAGACTTTCGGGCTTCTGACTGCTCGTAACGACTGTCAAAGATCCACGAATGACAGCCGGGACCCACGGCTTAACGTGCTTTCCGAGGCACGGAGGGGTCACGGTATGTAAAGATGGCCAAGATGCCTATTTGAAATAAATGATTTGACTTTTGACTTTGTTTCTAAATAGTGATAAACGTTTTCGTCTTCTAAATCACGGGGTAACTGCGTAACACAGTAACAGTAGCAATGGCTTTAATTTTGACAGTTCAACAACAATCATTGCGTTATTTAGGTACGTTGTTGAGCAGACAATTTTTTCGGACATATGAACCAATTGAAGCAATGGATTGGAAATATCCTTCAAAAACCATTCAGATCGTGATAGAGAGAGTGTTTATTTATTTATTTTTATTTCTTCAGGACAACAAACAATTGCGTAATGATGCTTAATACTAAGTACAAATAGATTTGGAACAATTGAGTAATAACGCAACCAGCACCGTTATCCGCATAATAAAGTATGTGTAAGTGTTATGCTGTTAGGGTGCTGTTTTCAAGTGCCTTTATTGACTGCTATTATTTTTTTAACCTATCACAACAGTCTGCATGAGATTTGACATTAGATTCACAAATCAGAGTCAGACTTCTTTGAACAGCATTTGAATGGGTTTGGTTGCTATCTATACCATTCCGGATCGTGACCATTCTTTTTAATGGCTTACATTTACTTCAACTTAGGGAACAGTGCAAGTTTCATCAAAATCGATTC
Source organism: Mesoligia furuncula (assembly GCA_916614155.1). Lineage (NCBI taxonomy): Eukaryota > Metazoa > Arthropoda > Insecta > Lepidoptera > Noctuidae > Mesoligia > Mesoligia furuncula. Next base: position 25,648,270 of record OU744798.1, on the reverse strand, counting down.
AGTAATATTCAAGTTATGGACTAATAAATAAAAATAAAATTCAAAGTCCTGACTGACTGACTGATATATCAACGCACAGCCTAAACCACTGGTCCTAGAGACATGAAATTTGGAGTGTGTGTTCTTTGTGAAGAGTAGGTATCCACTAAGAAAGGGTTTTTCGAAATTCCACGTCAAGAGGGTGAATGGGGGGAGGGTGAAATTTCACGCGGACGAAGTCGCGGGCAGAAGCTAGTACCTACATATCGATACCTTAATTCGCAAACCAGCCAACTCCACATTTCGTCAAAAATTTTCGCGACCGATTTCGTTCATTTTTTGTATATCGTTAGAAAAGGCGATGACAAGTATCTGCTATAATTTATTCCATATATTATATGGAATAAATTATAGCAGATACTTGTCATCGCTATACTTGCCATACTTGTCAAAATGAACGAAATCGGTCGCGAAAATTTTTGACGAAATGTGGAGTTGGCTGGTTTGCGAATTAAGGTATCGATATACGGCCAAATTATACAAAGACATCAGTCCGGGTGTACGACAGATGCGCTACTTCATAAGATGAATTCGTCAACATCTCGCTTCATAAAAGGAATCTGTTCATAATAGTCAACTGGAATGGAAACGATTTGATTGAATAGAAACCATTCACGGTTTCAGACAAGGGGACCATTCAAACTTTTTTTTTGTTTTTTGTCGGATTTGTTATCCGTTTAAGAATTAAACAGCTGTTCAGTGTAACTAACTTATAGATTTTTTAAATTTTTGGCCGTCCGAAGTATTAAACTATGTTCATAGCATGACTTGGTTGTATTAATAAAGACGTTAGTACTACATATTAGTTATTTTGTGCCGTAGGACGTAAAAAGAACTGAGTATACTCATAATGAGTCACCATCTTACGAGTTTTTAATTCAGCTATAAAGATCTTGATAACTATTTAGTTCGTTACGATACAATAAACACGTATTCAGAATAATCACGATTGTAGTAAATATTTAACACAATCTACAGATTGTGTTAATTTATCTTTAACGTCTTCTTCGAAGTAATAGTAATAAAGAATTCAAACAGTCTTCTTTTAGGTAGTATTCTAAAAGTCTGAAATTTCTCGCTCTTGTTCGGTGAAAGGTGTGTACCTGATGTCAAAAAACCTTCATCATCAATGGTGCAGAAAAGAGCATCGACACCGGAGGAGAAACAGATGTTGTAGATGAGGCCGTCATCAATAAAGATCCTGTTGCCGATGCTGATGTAAACTCTATGTAGAATATAATGATATATAAACTAACCACCATTATCAATGGTGTATACCAGAGTATCGACACTGGAAGACGAACAGATGATGGAGATGAGACTATCATCTATGAAGATCCTGTTGATATGGTAGGCAACACTGAGGATCACACTGAGTAGAATATAATAATATATGAACTAACCTCCATTCTCAATGGTGCAGCCCAGAGTATCGATACTGGAAGACGAACAGATGATGGAGATGAGACTATAATCAATGAAGATCCTGTTGATAGGGTAGGCAACACTGAGGATCACACTGAGTAGAATATAATAATATATGAACTAACCTCGATTCTCAATGGTGCAAACCAGAGTATCGACACTGGAAGACGAACAGATGATGGAGATGAGACTATAATCAATGAAGATCCTGTTGATATGGTAGGCAACACTGAGGATCACACTGAGTAGAATATAATAATATATGAACTAACCTCCATTCTCAATGGTGCAGACCAGAGTATCGACAGTGGAAGACGAACAGATGATGGAAATAAGACCATCATCAATGAAGATCCTGTTGCCGGGCTTGACGACGTTGGTGATGTTCTTATAGTCCACAAAGATGACGGAAGCAGTTCCGCGCTCTGCGTAGCCTGGGTCGGTGGTCAGCTTGATGGTGTCACCTTTCTTTAGTTCTACTTCCGCGGAGCCACCCTGAGTACAACATTCATTTATGATATGATGATTCGTGTTAAACACTGCTAATCATAGTTCTAACGGTAAAGAACAGCTTGAAAGACCCGAAGTGGCAGCAAAACTTCCGAAGAAGCCGTAAGAAGCAACTAGAGGATTTTCAAATGTTCACTGCAAGTCTGTTTTTATGCATTACTCTTCATTACTGGCCATATATTTATTAAATTGCCGAAAATCAGACAAAAAAGACTATAAAAAAAATATCTCAATGGTTCAAACTGTTGTATTAAACAAACAAACATGGTAAAAATTGCTAAGCTGTACAATTTATTCCTAGCTACTTACGCCTTCCAACAGCCCAGTCCTGATCTCCGGTCCCTTAGTATCAAGAGCGATGGCCAGAGAGAAGGGGGTGCCGAGCTTGGCGCTGTAGTTCTTCTCAGCAATGCGGCAGTTCTTGATGGTCTCGGCATGGTACTCGTGCGAGCCGTGTGAGAAGTTCATGCGGGCCACGTTCATGCCGGTCTCCATCATGCGCTCTAGCATGGCTGGGTCACGGGACACGGGCCCTGGTCGGAAAAAAAATGTTGAAATGGGGACTTGGAATTCAGTTAAGTGTGTTTTTCGCCTGACCGGTAACTGAGTGACATCAATGGCGGTTGTAGTTATGGTCGCAGTCTATATGTATTAGTTCAACCATAGTCTGCGCGATAATTGCGTAACAGACTAACAGTTTTGACAGTTCAACGACATTCATTGCGTTATTTACGTTATCGAGCAGACAAATTTTTCGAACATATGAAGCAATGGATTAGCAATATCCTTCAAAATGGTTCAGATTGTGATTGAAAGTGGTTTACGCAATTAGAGTGCTGATCTCTTGTTTGTATTGTATAAAGCCATACAAACGTAACATACATTGATATTGGCTCCGATTCTGTTGTTCACAAACTAAACTAAATTTATGTTCAGGCATCTTTTTCTTTCTATTTCATTAAGAAAAGGACAGAAAATAAATATTAGTTTAGTCCTGTCAAATTAGTCAGCGCCTGACGTAAATTGACGTATTTTTAATAGCCAATTTTTTTATATCGTCTAAAGTGTCTATGGAGCTGTATGTTAATTTGACAGGACTAAACTAATATTTATCTTCTGTCCTTTTCTTATTGAAATAGAAAGAAAAAGATGCATGAACTTAAATTTAGTTTAAGTAGTTTGTGAACAACAGAATCGGCGCCATTGTCTGTCGCTGAAAACCAGCGCTGGGGCTCTGCCTCGTATAGGGTCTTAGCATTTTATGCTGAGCGATGGCCGTTTTGCGTGGATGTGACGCATGTTTCACCGAACTTGTATTTTTGTGTTTGTGTTCTTTGTCTGCGTCATGTTTACCGCAAATAAACGTACTTATTTTTTTCTTTCTATCTTATATTGTGAATCCAATACACTAATCAAGATTAGATAGGTAGATATACTGAAATGTAGTTAACCATCTCGGTATCTGGAGGAAACTGCTGTACAAATATTATAATTGAGCCATTGTTTTGATTTTTAGGTACGTGTCGGTGACGACCAAACGGCTCGAATCGCATCGGATCGGAAAGGATTCGAACGGATGCGGCGACAACCGATAGCAGGATGTCGACGCATACGATCGGCTCCGTACGTCGCGGCGTCGCTTGCGAACGTATCCGTTACTGCGCCTAGTCATATAGTTTCACTCCTACAGTGTTGACGTGAAAATGGTTGAAGTGACGTAGTATTGTTGGCTATTGCATTAGAAGAAGAAGAAAATAATCATAAAACACAGAAGAGGAAAAGAAAAATTTGGACGACAGCCAAAAGGATACGATCGGATACGATGACAGGCGAACGGAGCCGTATGCGCGTCGCAGCATACTTTCGGCTACGATCGCGTGTCGCGGAAGACGCCCGCGGTCAAGCTACTGTGCGCGGCTTGGTAATACTGTGTACACGATTTAATATCGTTTAAAGATTGTAAAATCCGTTCCGATCCGATGCGGTGCGGGCCGTTTGGTGGAAATTATACTTTAGCGATACTACACGGCCATACCACCTGGCAGGGCCGTCTCACCATCTGCCAACGTTTCCGATTAATTTAGCGCCACGACATTCCATGTATATTTAAGAACCGTTGACGATAGTTATATTTATGAATGGTGTGGCCATTCCAATATTCAAGCCACTATGAATAGGACCCAGGCAATGGACAGTGGTGGCCCAGTGTGGTTGGGTTTTCGAATCCAAGCGGGCACTTTACTTTGTGTAAATTATTTCATCACCACTGCTCTCAATACGGCGAAGGAAAACATCGTGAGTAAAACGGCATGTCCTAGAGCCGAAAATTCGAAGACATATGACATCTACCAACCCACACTGGGCCCACGTGGTGGATTACGGCCCATTCCCTCTCGCCGAGAGGAGGCCTGTGTCCCAGCAGCGGAACCCTTATAATAATAATAATAAACCATTTATTATCAGGTAACAAAGACCCATAGATACATACCTTAACCTAAGTATACGTAATAATATAGTAACAATTTTGTTAGTAAATAACACTTAATAACTATGTTAGTATCACTTAGTTGCACTAAGTCTTTGTGCGTTCTGGTGGCACTTGTCCGAGAAAGCGTCGGAATACCACATCCTGCGGCCAAAAGCTTTCTTCCATCACCAGGTGCAGGTAGCATGTTGGTATGCTTATAGGCTGAGTATAATTATGATGATGAACAGGACGGCTATCTATACTCGGGACTACAGATATAGTCAAGACACCGTGGAAGCTGGCTTTATAGATCGTAGACTTACCGATGGTACAGATGATGCCGGACAGACGCACGAACGAGCACTTGGAGTCGATGTCCAGGCTGCACATGTTCTGCAGGTGGGAGGGCGCGTGGGCAGCCGCCAACTGCATCGCAGGCTTGTCATTGGAACCCGCCTGTAAAAATATAATGCTTTACTTTGCTTTGCTTTTTTTTTGTTTGTTTTTACGGTTGCGTACCCAATGGGTAAAAACGGAACCCTATAACTAAGACTCCACTGTCAGACAGACGGTCAGCCTGATGACAGACAGACGGTCTGTCACCAGGCTGTATCTCATGAACCGCGATAGCTAGACAGTTGAAATTTTCACAGATGATGTATTTCTGTTGCCGCTACTTATAAGTAGCGGCAACAGAAATACATCATCTGTGAAAATTTCGAATTTATGCTGTTTTTAGTATTTGTTGTTATAACAACAAATACTAAAAACAGCATAAAATAAATATTTAAGGGGGCTCTCAAACATTGATGTTTTTTTTCGGCGTTTTTGCCTTTTGGTACGAAAGGGACGAAACCCTTCGCGTGCGAGTGCGACTCGCACATGGTCAGTGTTTTTTTCTTTTGCGTTGCGTTTTTTTTCATACTTTGGAGAAACATGAAGTTATCCAATCTTCGCGCCGAACAGTTGGGTACCTAGGTACTATTATCAACGAGCGCAAGACGGCGCGACGCAGCGCGGGTGAGCATGTTTTTGTACGGACAAACAGGTAACTTAACAAGCTTATAACTTTGTGATTTTTCATGATACAGTTTTGTGTACATAGATTCTTTACATAAAAATACTAGACACGTGTTTCGGGTTTCGCATATACTAAAAATAACGTTGTAGAGTCTATAATAGACCTATTGCTTACGAAACCCCACCCTACGTAACGCCCTTATTTTATTACCTGCTTTATAGTTTGAATAAATCTACGAGGCTTTGTAAAAAAACTCTTCATTTTACTATCTGTCAATTCTTTACGAGCGCTTCAATAAATACTTACTGAACGAAGTATTTACCTATGTATAAATCTAGATACCTACATAGTGACGCTGTTTATTGAACACAAACAGAAAGATCACGATTGTCATGCAATTGGCTATTTAAGGCACAATAACAAATATGTTGGAAATCTCTGAAGGACAGCTGTAATTATGTCGTGAAGTTTCCGGTCAGCAGGTATCTATCAGTGTAGGTACTGACGCCAGCACATCAAGTAGGTACTACAATCTGTCAAACTTTGAACTTTATCGCTAAGGCACAAGGTTCAAGGTTGATTGGGAAAATTTGACACTTTCGGGTAGCTTGATGTGCTGGCGTCTGTACATTCCGTTCACAGTTATTTTACCACTGATTTTGTATCACTGTCCAAATCACAGTGATCTTTAATCTAATTCTAATAAAGTTGCTATTGGGTTGCTGCTGTCAGAGGTAAAGTAACTGTGAACAGACTGTATACAGGGTCAAATTAAATTAGCTAGCGAAACTCCGCTGACGTGATGGTATCGATATCTATCGACATGATACAACAAAAAAAAGGATTTTATGATAATATACTAGCTGCGCCCCCGGTTTCCCCCGCGTAGATGTCGATCCCGTGGGAATAACGGGATAAAAAGTAGCCTATAGTATAACATATAGGCTACGACCTCAGGTAGTGTACCAAAAAAATATAAGCAAATCTTTTTTTTGTATTTTACCATGTATGTCCTAGAAACTTCAGCAATCCTGTTAAGAAAATTCCATTGCGACTTAATAAAATTTTGCTATCTTTGATAGTAAATAATGATTTACTAATTAAAGCCTTATCAGACTGAAAGTCGTTAACTGCGACGCGACGTAAGAAGGCCAGTGTATGACCTACCCTCTTTAGGTATGTCAGAAGTAGGGCTCTCGATCGATAGGTACCTACTTTCCGCGAAAAATTCAGCCTGCAACCATAACATACCGCATTGAATTAATGTATGGAAGCCTTAGATTGTATACCTACCTAGGTACAGACGCTAGCACATCAAACTACTACATTCTGTCAAATTTCTTTAATAGATTTTCAACTTTATCGCTAAAGCCTAAGGTTCAAAGTTGATTGGGAAAATTTGACAGTTTCGGGTAGCTTGATATGCTGGCATCTGTACATTTATTTGCCATGTTTAGCGAATTCCATGAACCCTGCGAGCGTTCAAAACTTTGCGACTTTAATTGTTGGGTTATTAGACCTACCTCAACGCTTTGCCTACCTTATTTTATGAAATATGGACTGACGATCGTAAGCAACAGTAAGGGTCAAATCACACCGAGATGGCAGCGAAGCGGCGAGCAGTTTCAGTGTCATGTAATTTTAAACTTTATCGTCATTACTATAACACATAGTCGCTTGAGAAACTTAAAAGGTCGCGCGGCCGCCCGCGGCGCCGCGAGCACTCCGACGACTCAAGTTTCTCAAGTGATACTATGTATTATAGTAATGAATATAAAGTTTAAAATTATATGACACTGAAACTACTCGCCGCTTCGCTGCCATCTCGGTGTGATTTGACCCTTAAAGCTGTGGGAAATCAATAAGTTCTTATAGGACTCTTATAGGCCAAATATTACCTTTTCGGTATATTTTTTTTATCTTGTAAAAAATCTTTAAAAGGCGGCCTGACTTTGGGGTAAAGACCGGGGAGTGTGGGATTCTTACCTCACTAAAAACGTTGATACGTAAAGTAAATCATTATTGTTAATGTATAGTTGAAGTTTTTAATGTTGTGTTGTTGTTAAAATACGTTTGGTAATTCAAGAAATGTACCAATCACCTATGAGTAAATATTTACAGTAGGTATGAAGACGTCAAGACGTCCATTTCATTTACATACAAGTACAATAGAACATGCAATTTACAAGTAGTGATCCATAGAGTCCCCTAACTAGTTCTAATAGCAGTGGCATTGATGCACAATCAGCTGGGTCCGTATTATCATCATTTTTCTATTGTGAGACAGAGACGGAACTATAGAAGGCTGATAGCACCATCCCTTTTTTGCAGTGGTTTAATTACTTTACAGTATGGCTCCTAATTTAGGAGAACCGAAAAAACTATTTCAGTAATTTTTTGCCTTTTTTTGTGTGGCAACCCTGATAGTCTGTGTTGAATGAGCTCTTGTGATTGGCTTACAGAAATATCAACAACCAGTCATATTACTTTATATGACAATTCACTACAGATAAAAAAATATAGGCTTTCATTCAAAATCAGGGGAGATGAAGGTAGAATTAAAATTGTATAACAACATTTACTAAAACAAACAATTTGAAATAATATTACTTCAGTAGGAGGTACAGCAATCTGTTATAGATTTATTACTCAAACCAAACAAATTATTTCTCCTTCTGTGATGTAAAAAGAAAATAGATAGAGGTATATTATTGATGTAAATGCATCTTTATTCGGAAATTACAGTTTCATTCAGTCTCAATGAAGAAGGAGGGGATGATAAGACTAAACGCTAAAGGCACAATTTTCCAAACCACATGGCAACAGGGGTTTTGTAAAATAACTCACACATCAAAATTCAACCCAATGCTTGCCACCAATACACTACAAAATGGTTAAATTAAATCAGTGTTACAGATAGCGAATTCCACGAAGACGCACCCCACTCTTCTTACTAATCGCTAGTAGTTGTACTTTTTTTATACACACTAATTACCCACTAATAAGTAATTACTGTATATCGACAAAACTAAAACACTAGCGGAATGTTGCACACTTGTATTGCTGTACTGAGTGGGGAGGGTCTTCGTGGATTGCGCTATCTATACTTTAAGTACTTTTCCATACAAACAGGAAGTAATTTCAATAGGTTCGTTTTAGTCATAAACTTTTAATCTATTCATATGTAGTCATGTGCATCACTATTGTGTTGTTTATGAGATCATGTCACCATAGAGCATAGTTCTTATTACAAACTCAACAACAAAGCCATTTAAATATTGTGTATCAGAACTTGAGATTTGTTTATAAAAAGAAGATACATATTATAAGTGCCTTCCAGATTTTAAAAAAGGATTCCAGGCAATGCAGTGATTTGTTTATGATTTGAACAAATAACATGCACAGATAACATTTTTTTAAATTAAAAATTTGTATTATTTGCCCTTCGTATGCCGGGAACTCACAATGGCTTTTAATTGTTACAGCATTCAATCGGTTACAGATGACATTTTCTTTTAGAATGAATTGACATACCTACTTAACTAAAACCCAGTTACATGTTGATTTTTAATTAATTATGTAGGTACCGCAGTAATTGAATATATTAAATCACTAACCATTCTTTAAGTAAATAGGTACCTATTTGATTAGTTACAGGAAATCAATAGAATATTATTGCAACTGTATAAATATGCATAGCACTGATATTGTTGATAGCTTGGTATTGTGATTACAGCTGATACTGACTAATCGTGAATGATTCTGAACTGCACTTTATGTCTATTTAAAGGTATCTATAACATAGCTATATAAACGGAAGATTTCATAAATCACATGGTAAGCATTCAATCGGTTTTCATACTGTGTTCAAGCACCCTACTTAACACTGCAATTTTCACAGAATATGCATTACTTTCACACCTGCGTCAAAACCAGAGCAATATTTAATTAGAACGACAAAACCGGCGTGAAAAATGATCGCCAAGGTAACCGCAACAGCCGTAACAAATCGCGGGCTCACGTAATCGTAATCCAGGACGAAAATAGAATAATAGCATACAAAGGGACATTACCTCGATTTTGCCATCGTAGATTGTAGTAAAAACCATAGCGACTGTGTTTTTATGCAGAAATCTTTCACTTAACAACGCGGGAGGTCGAACTGCCGGCTTTCGTGATCTTGAACTGCCCTTCCGAATGAAAATCGGATTCCCGCAGCGCTGTGCGAACGGAGTTGCGTACTTTGCGAGACGCGAGCGGCGCGCGCAGAACAACGACGCGACCACCGAGGGGTGAGTAAAACCACCGAAACCAACTAGATCACCTATTATTACTTGATTTTACATCATAATTCGTTCATAAAATGAATTAGTTAGTGCAAGCTGCAACTAACTGTAGAAACCCTTTCATTGCAGTAACTTGGAACAAGATCGGTTTTCTTCTCTATATTTACACATTTGAAATCTTGCCAATATTGTCTCTTGGTTAGAATAGTTAGCACAAGTTGTTAGGTTTATCATTATTGTACAAATAACAAAGTTATTTTAATGAGAGCTAGAGCATCAGTCCAAGCTGCTAGTTGAATTTTTTATTTTTTACCGCATTATTTTTGACGTCCGTTGTCAAACTTGACAACTTTAACTTCCGGATAGTAACAACTTCACAACTTGTTTCATTTCCGTAGTGAAAATTTGCAGGGTTAAATAACATTTTATTGTAATAATGTGTTTTTACAGACCAATTGCATAGGTTTAGTTGATTGTTTTAACGTATTTATTATTTCCCGCTTAGCTTGTTTCTTACAAAGTGATAAGTAAAAAAAATAATGCGTTAATTTATAAAACAATATCTTTATTACATATACATATATAATTAATAATATATAATTATATAGAAATATATAGTTAGTTTAAATCACAGCGTTTAATCTGCGGTTATATTTTTGTCAGTTGTAAATATCTTATTATTTAAAATTTAATACTATTAACACTAACTTAAGAGCGTTTACGCCGTACGGCATTTCATACAAACTTTCAAGCCCTTGTTTTCCGAATTTAATGAACCGATTTTAATGAAACTTCACACGCATAAGCAGGATACAAAGGTCTAAAAAGTTAGTAGAAAACATTTACAAAATGTCTTATTTAAATAAAGATAACTGGAAATATCTGTTTCTATGGAAAGTTTAAAATCGGTCTAATTTGGCTGTAACACTATTTTTCGAAAATGTTCTCTACTAACTTTTTAGACCTTTGTATCCTGCTTATGAGTATGAAGTTTCATTAAGATCGGTTCTTTCACTTCGAAAAACAAGGGCTTGAAAATTTGTATGTAATGCCGTTCGGCGTAAACGCTCTTAAGAAATGTTATAAATGTTAAATGTATATAAATATTTATAAAATTTAATATTAATAGATATTTATAACATTTTAAATGTTCTAAACAAATTTTGTATGCAATATAATTACATATACAGATTTAAATTATCCTCTATCAAGTTAACAAACTTGACAGAGGATAGTTTAAATCTGTTAGCTTGTCATTTAATCTTTAACAAAAATTTTAATACTAAATTGTAATTTCGTATGTTTACTTGATATTTGTACGCCGATAACGACATAACATAGAGATCCCTATACCTACCTATACTATTTCAAACACCTATTTTTACACCTATGTTTAATAAATAAAAAAACTTTGACTTTAATTTTGCAGTAGAGTACCTAGCGATTTTTTATAAACTTCTAAAGGTTTCAAGGGTCCAAAACATACAACCTTATGAGGGTTGGAGGCAACAACTTTAAAACTTTGACTTTGACTTTACATTTGCAGTAGAGTACCTAGCGATTTTTTATAAACTTCTAAAGGTTTCAAGGGTCCAAAACATACAACCTTGTGAGGGTTGGAGGCAACAATTTTAAAGGAGAGGTCAAAAGTGGTACAATATTCCGAAGATTTTTAAACGCTAATGTGATGCCTTATTAGGAAGCTTATTTATTTAGCTACTAGATTATAGTTATATAATTATGATTTTTTCAGGCGCCTGTTTTTGTAAAAAACTGAAAAATGTTTCAGTACAAACAAAACGCACATATCCTTTATTTATTAATTTCTATGCAATATAATTATTTGAAATGTGGCTAAGGTTTCCGTTTCTATTAAATACTTTGAGATTTTATAAATTATAATAAAATCTCAAAGTATTTAATAGAAACGGAAACTTTAGCTGCAGCTCCATGAAATTAAGACAAAAAATATTGATTATCATGACAATGCAGTATCAAAACGTGTCGAATAAAGATCGAATCTGTAAATGTCAGAATGACGTTGAAATAAAAAAACACCGTCCAATCCGCGAGGTGGATTCAATTGTCATTGTCACGTCATTTGCCACAGGGCTGCCAACCATGTTTGTAGATAATGATGCAGGCATTTTATTTTCAACACTTGTTTAAAAAAAAACGGGCGCCTGTATAAGAAAATTAAATGCCCAAAAACATCAAAATAATTACCCTCTTTCAGCCCTTATAGCTCAGAAGACTGTTTAAATTTTCAATTATTTTAGTACCAAGCCCCATACATTTATTGAACGTCTCCTTTATTTCCTGTCAAGACATACAAGGTGAATTTTTGGACGAGGTAAGCGGAAATTAATTACTTCACTATAGTTTAAATTAACTATCATATAGACCTTGTCGATTTATGACGTACAAGTGACATGCAATTTTTATGCATTACCTATCGTGGTTGACTCGTCACAAAAAAAAAACTTTAATTGTAATTATTATTTTATTACCTATTGTATGTTCTTACTCAAATTGCTAACAAATATGTATTTTAAATTAATATGTATTTCATTGATCGCTACTCTGTATCATGGGGGCCACCCATGATACAGGCGCGGGATAGTTTGGGGACCACTGATTAAATTTTACAACATGTTAACATTCTCCTTAAGAAAATGCTTGTAACAATGTATCATAGAGCAGTGGTGGCCCAGTGGTATCGGCCACGACTTACGAGTTGTAGGTCGGTAGGTTCGAACCCAGACAGGCGCTTTACTTCATGTAAATTATTTCATCACCGCTGCTCTCAAAACGCTGAAGGAAAACATCGTGAGGAAACCGGCATGTCCTAGAACCAAAAATTCGAAGACATGTGACATCTACCAACCTGCACTGGGCCCGCGTGGGGGATTACGGCTCGCTCCCTCTCACATAGAGGAGGCCTGTGTCCCAGCAGTGGGAACATTATAAGCTGATTATGAATGTATCATTATTATTATTAAATACGAATCTGTCAACTATCAACACGCGTAGGCGCGCTGTAGGAGAAATAAGCTACCTTCGTGTGTTAGGTCACGAGTTTAAGCCTAAAAATATTGTGAAAGTGAACTTTTAACTGTGAAAACTGTGAACAATTGTTTGTAGCTGTTTTGGCTAGCTACAAAGACTCTGGAATTGCATCTAAAATACTTAGTTCAGAACCTCCGATTAGTCTAGACGACATAAATAAATGGCAGAATAGGTGGCGAAAAAAAGCAAGTGCATCTAAGTTAGCCCAGGTTACCTTCAGTCTGACACAGGGTATATGTCCACACCTGTGATAGTAGACGACCACGGATTTCCACATAAGGACTCTGTGAAGTACCTAGGCATGCACCTTGATCGCAGGCTTACAAGGAGGACACATATCCAAGCTAAGAAAAATCAACTCCATATTAAACACAGGAACCTATACTGGCTCCTTGGAAGAAATTCTATCCTGTCGATAGACAATAAACTACTAGTGTACAACACCATCTTATAGCCAATTTGGACATATGGCATCCAACTAGAGGAACTGCTAGTGTCTCTAATATTAACATGCTCCAAAGAGATTTAAGATAGGTACAATAGAGGGGCCATGCAAAGAAATGTCTTAGAAAAACTGTGATCCCATGTCTCAGTGCCGCCATCTGGTAAGATATAGCATAATTAGAGCGGCAATTTATTCAATTAGGTTCAGCTATCGCCCGGTAGATGGCCAGTGTGGCCAGTGTTGCCAGATACGATTTTCGATTCATCGATTAAAAATCGGATCGGTGGTGCCTGAAAAATCTAATATAAATCAAATCAGTTAGATAAATATCGAAAACTAAACAAATTAGGCAAAAATTGACTCAGGCAGAAAAAATATTCTAAGTACAATTTTATTCGCTACTATTCATTGTCCGTGTCACCGTCTATGACAACGTATCAGTTTTAGTGTGTGTTTTTAAGTAAGTAGTTATTTACATTTTAAAACAAAATAATTTTAAATGCGCCTGCTTTGCCGCCGAACTATTATGCTTTTGTGTTTTATATTGCTTTTTGTGTAAAGTAGACCTTTTTTGCAATTCTCGGTTGCGTTTCGTTTTTTGTAAAATTATTTTTTTACACTTTTGTTTGCAAATATTTGTAAATCTTATATCGATATACGTATATCCGAGGCGAGGTCCAAAGTCCGTAGATCTATGGATAAATCCGTAGGTCTGGCAATGCGGGGTGACACTAAGTACAAACTATAAAACCTGTAGTAGGGAATTTACCATGTAGATTCAAACGTATCGATAATATTAAAAAAAGTTAGTAAGACAATTTTTTCGCATTTGAATAGATTGAAATAAGTGCCAAAAAATTAGGAAAGCAATAAAATTATCCATAGTTTCAATGTTTACAAATGATTTATTTAAAAAAAATATTTTTTCATACAAATTACTAAATTATCGTTATTATCTTTATGTGTGTGGTATAGTTAATTCTTCAAAAGACCATTTCAGTATGAGACCATACTGAAATGGTCTTTTGAAGAATTAACTACTTGACATGATCTGACCAAGATTATATCTGGACCTCTTGAGTTTGTTTTGGCCTTTCTTCTCTGATTAGTCAGATAGGAAACGCCGACCTCATCTAGTTTTTAAAATATGATTGACGTATAAAAGTGTCTGTACAGGCACCAGCACATCAAGCTTAGTTTTTAATTCTTCTAATATTATTACCCTCTTTTATAAAATCAATTAAACATGGATCGATTTTAAACTGAATGTTACTTGAATGAATCGATTATTTTGTCACACCACTATATTAATTTCGTTAAAAAGTGGTAACACTTAAGCTGTCATTTAACCCAACTATAGTAAAGTTACTCAGCAATAGATGGCGTTTAATACAAAATAAACAAATTTTCTAGATCTTTTTATGAAAATTATTTAATTCTAATTACTGAGTAAATATAGATAATACATACAAAAATAAACTGAATTTAGGTCCAGTTGTTTTACCATAACGAGACTTGCAGTAACGTAATGCACAACTCGGCATATTTCCATACAAAATATTTTTCTTTAGTTGGACACGAATGCGTCAATGCGACTTGACGCACAGGCGTACCATACTAGACTGAGAGACTTGTTACGCCTAGGTCACAAGTACCGGGACACTGTTTTGTTCGCAATGTCCCGTCTATTGTAAATACTTTAAATGTCTTTGACATGCTCCAAAGATTCCTAAATGTCATTCTCAAAAACATCACAAATGCATCATGGTTTACAAAAAAAACTGCGAGGTTCATGAATATCTTAACCAAACACAGTGCATCAGGAAGCGAAAAACTGGGCAGAACGCTACAGAGCACGCCTTCAGAATCACCTAAATCCTCTGGCGAAAGCGCTCACAAAGACGGATCATGAAAGGCGGCTGAAAATGTTAGCTGTAATGGACCTTGCCAATGCCAAATAGGACATGCTGCCATGAGATATTATGAGGGAAATCTCGCTGGAGAAACCACTCTACACCATCAAATCCAAAACAAATCTGCTCATAGTCCAGGGACTGATCGCAGAAGAACTTAAGAAAAAAAAACTACAAGGTCGACTATAACATAGCCCTTGTAGCTACAGAAAAATGTTCCTACGAGACTGTTCTAGTTTTTGAGTCAAATTTTGAAAAACTAGTCAACGTGAGATTAGTTAACGATTTACAAAATTTTTGGATACCATTCGATTGAAAACTATAGAGTTAACTTATTGAGGTTAGAGCACCTACTAGAAATGTCACAAATCGTTTTCTGATATATTATTATTTTATATTTGACAACATAAATACATAATACAACACATAACATCATGACCCTGTCCCCGTAAGGTAGAGGCGTACAATACATTATCTATAAGATAACTAAAAAAATATAAGATAAAGTCTGAGTCCTTGATTTCCCTAGAATGCGCAAGATAGACAGAAGTGGAAACAGAGAAGGCATGCCTTTACCCTGCAGTGGCAAAACACAGACAGCTCTGTACTCCCAAACGCATGTCGGAGAATCCACCCTAAGCCTATAAATTTCAGTTATCCAGGTAGGCCTAGGGCGAATTCGCGAACATGCGTTTTCGCGTATCCACCTTAGGGTGGACTTTTTTTGGGGTGGATAAACGGATTAACCGACTTGATAATAATAACAAAAGGTAAGCAAAACTGTTTTAACACCGCTTCCTGTACCATTTTTCCTAAATATATCCTTATTCTATGGTATAGGTGATATCAGTGATCACAGTGTCACTAAGTGAATCATTCATGTATTTTTACGAAGTAGGCTACATCTGAGTCCGACCTTCTTTATGTTGATAATACAGACGCCAGCACATCAAGCTACTACAATCTGTCAAATTTCTTTAATAGATTTTCAACTTTATCGCAACAGCATAAGGTTCAAGGTTGATTGGGAAATTTTGTCAGATTCGGGTAGCTTGATGTGCTGGCGTCTCTACCTATCTACTTCTAATTATAAACATAATTTATACATATTACCACAGGTAACATTAACTTTTGATGAGTCACCTGTGCTTAGTTTTTATATTATGGTAGAGTAGATAATACATTTTTCGCACTCAAAAATGGTATAAAGTCGGACTTTAATGCCTTGGGCATTCTTTACCAGTCAACCAAGAGTAGCGAAGAGACTAGATGGCAGGTGCTCTGTTTGAGACGAACAATTATAAGAAAAATCCTAAAAGTAAAAAAAAATATTTATATAATTTTACGGGGATAAGAACTTTAACATAAAGATAAAACAAATATATAGAATACCTACTTGAGTGACAGGTTTTAAAACAATCTTCGTCGTAAAAAATATTCTGCATAGTTTGCAAAAGCTAATAACCACTCGTCTCACTAACCCCTCGTAGTTATATAAAAATAAAATAAACTTCAATTCAATTTACCGATACAAATGTGAAGAGAGGAAAAAAAAGTGGTAGGTAATTAATGTAATCCGGTAGGTTGGTAACCGAACTTATTTTGGGACTGATGCTAAGTAAATTATATTTTTTTGTATAAACTGACAAAATACCTACACGATGTCAAGTTGCAGGCTAACCATTATAATTATTATGTATCTCTTCTATTGAAGTAAAATATATAACATTTGGTGGGTAAGGTATTTTCTTAAACAGTAAATTCAATACCTCCCAATGTAATTTTTTAGGTTATAAAATCCATGATTATGGAAGTAATTGATCATTTCACTGAAAAACTCATTCTGTAAACATTAAAAGTGAATAAGTTAGTTCTTACACGTCAGTGACTTTTTTAATTTTAAAAACAAAAAATGCCGCCAGGTATGTCATAAATAAGAGTTAAATTAACCAACATAATTGTTTTCATTTATTTGGCCTGAGGCCAGTGTTGATTGTATTACAAATTAATTGTACCACTGTGCAGTTACTGCCTAAATCAGTCTAAAATGTATAGTTTTGTCTCTCGATATACCTCTACGTAGTACGTCACTGAGTTTAAGCACTATAGATGGTAATAAAAAAGTTAAAAACTTTGAAAACTAACCTAAATTTAGTATTCTAGCGTAAAATGTAACAAGAAATATATTTTTACTTACAAATGCCATTGTTATGATGATTTAAAAATTATTATTATCAATGAAACATGTAATTCCGCAATCACTATCACACAACTTTCAGTAGTTAGTTTGACAGCGGCTATGCAAGGACTTTTAGAGGTCAACTCAATGTCATAGACAAGTATGTAATCAGGTAGCCATATTACGTCATTTCATATCAGACCTACCGGCAAAAGTTGGCAACGTGTTTGAAAATCAAAACACTGATTGTATACTATATTATATAAGAAAGACCCCCAAATTGATTACACATAATATCGGCAAAATAATCATTCCTAATAGGTAATTAAAATGTGTGCTTTGATTTAAAAAAATACCATTATTCAAATGAAAAGTTATATGACACCAAAATGTTTACAACCTGTGCCACAACCTAGGTAACGCGGTGCTATTCTGTAAAAATCTCACCGTGAAAACTTAGGTGAAGTGAGCGTGGAGTGAGCTGTCAATAGTGTCTATTCCTAGCAAAAACAAACTCACTTCACCTAAGATTTCACGGTGAGATTTTTACAGAATCGACCGGCTGAAAATCAAATCGGAATGATTACTTTTTTGAAGGAAACTACATAAAAAGTTATCATATTACTTTCGAAGTAATAGAAATAAGGTTTATTGTTGGTAAAAAATTTAATGGTTTTAATAGGTATTCAGATAAAAAAGATACTTGTAGTTTGGACCTCATGCCGGCCAAATCTACTTGAAATTATTATCAGAATAAAACCAAGTTTAAACGACTCCTACTAGTTATATAAAAAAAATACTTACTTTTGCGAACCTACTCCTTGTTTCAACGGCCTTCATTTTGTAATATTAAATGAAATTAATTAAATATGAGACACGTTACCACACTGAAATCTGTCACTGAACTGTTCCCGGTGACCCGTCGGTTTATCTTGGAAATGATAACTCTACCTACCTATACACTTATCTTCATCAGTTGTCAATAAATTTAACCTCACTATTTGCTACATTATTTATAGTTACCCCCTATCTCCAGTACTCAGTAGGTACCCACATTAAAGAGATAGGATGATGGACATGAACGAAAAACAATATTGTTATAAAACGTGGGAAATGGATTATGGCATTACCGTTTATAAATTAATGAGCACGCCTTTTCGTGCATAACTTACATAAAGTACTTATTGTATCCCTTTACCGTAGTCGTAAAACCTCTACACGTCGTCAGATTCATCAGCAGATGGCCATCTGCGACGGGGTAATTTGCTAGTCTGTGGTAGGTATTTAGCCTCTGCCCGACGTCAAATACCTACCACAGACTAGCAAATTACCCCGTCTACACGTCGCGCGTCGGCGGAGGCATTCGCACAGGGCCATCTGGTGATGAATCTGTCTACGTGTAGAGGAGGCTTAAGAATCTTGAAGATACAGCGTGTTTAGATTATCAGATTCAGTCTTGTTCACAGCCCTCTCGACATGTTTCAGTTCCGCCTGCATAAGTAATTAGAGAGCTGAACCTCACCGGACCCTATGGCGGACAAAATTATGTTAAGCTGTGTAACTAAGCCGACACCAGGTGACCTACCCACTATACAGGATTATTGGTAAAACATTAACGACCTCTTAAGAGGTCATTGTACTCATCATTATGAACAACTTTTACTATGGGACCAAACCTGAAACGCGAAAAAAATCAGCTGTTCATAAACATAAACGGCTGATATGACACACCATAAGTGCCGAACTTACGCGGCAGAAATTCAGTTGTGCAACTTTGTGCCTAGTGCCTCGAGCGCTGTCGTGGCGTCGTCGATTACTATAGCTTGCATCTCCATTGTTCCTTAAACACGGTCGC
The DNA here is from genome assembly GCA_916614155.1 of Mesoligia furuncula. Taxonomy (NCBI): domain Eukaryota; kingdom Metazoa; phylum Arthropoda; class Insecta; order Lepidoptera; family Noctuidae; genus Mesoligia; species Mesoligia furuncula. The sequence continues at coordinate 25,629,061 of OU744798.1, read as the reverse complement.
GACTCAACCGCGATAATTAATTTTTCTGAATCAAACAGGCGAGTACCTATGTTTTATTGACACAACAAAGCACGTGCGTCGTGCGCAGAGGCGAAATTAACACAACGGGCGAACACGCGGGACGCGGGTATGCCTGCCTCTCGCTACTCCCCGCCCCGGATCTTCTTCAGCAATCGAACCGAACTTTGGTCGCGGTGCCGCCGAATTGCCGCTGAACTTACGCCCGACCGAAGTTCGGCTGTAGGTACGCTATGACGCAACGTAATTTCAGCATGTGTCGTCAGTAATTCAAATCGCATTGCAGGCGTAATCATGCCGAACTTCGGTCGCGTACCTTCGGCATACCTAGTATGTTAGACACAATCTCGATGATCAATGCGACCCTTACTACATGTAGCGTCAAGGGGGGGTAAAATTCTGTTTTGTGGAAAGTGTTTCAGCTACCTGAAAAGGCTTATTCTCACCTCTCCACAAACCATTTCAAATAATAATAAAGGTCATTGAACTTATTTTTATTATCCAAATCGAATTTACAATGAAAATGAACGATAATAATTAACATTTTGACCGATTATAAAAACAAAAACCGTATAGCTACTGACAAGAAATTTACCTTTTTAAAAGGTTTTTGGAATGGCATCCGCATTAACACATAAAAAATTAAGTAATTTAGCTTCGGTCGAGTACTTAAAAGTCGAGCGTACGTAGACAAGTCGAAGACTGTAGCAATGAACTCTATATTTATAAACATTTGAACTGTTTTATAAAAATACATTGAAACTTACACTTAGTTTACGATAAGTTAATTTTTCACCACTACAATAGTCGACTTCCTCGATTATGACTAAATCAAAATAATATTTATAGATAATTTGTATTAATTTGCAGCCATACATTAGTCACAAAACAGTCATAAGTAACTATTTACTGCAGTGGTCTTTGAAAAGCTCTTTACAATAAACATTATTGCCATAATAATTATTATTGCATTAAATTCATCAATTACTTATATGCGAGAATCTTTCAAGCCATACAAACACGACTGCAGTTCCAAGACTATACATATTATTTGAATATACACAGAAATAAAACTAGATACATTTATTTCATAGCTGCCATACAAAAATACACAGTATTATCAATGGTAGCAAGAGCTAGCCGTAACGTATTTAAAAGTTTGTAAAAAGAAAACAGTCGCATTTCGTAGCAAGCATTTATGATCGTTGTAGTCTCGAAGTTACTGTAATCCTAAGTAAAGGTGACTACTCTATGCGCAAGTTCAAGATGGTACAAGCAAGCAGACGTTTGAAGAAAACTGTCTGATCGAATGATCCAGAAGGTTCTGGAATATACTAGACTAATGAAGTTGTTAATGTCTCACTTGTATGCTTTGCTTTTTCTAAACACTAATGACCATTTTACTACCACAATTGACGCCTACTTTACTGAGGCACTCATATGTAGGTACTCAACGTTTTGTGACACTGGCGCCGATTCTGTTGTTCACAAACTAAACTAAATTTAAGTTCATGCATCTTTTTCTTTCTATTTCATTAAATAAGGACAGAAGATAAATATTAGCTAAGTCCTGTCAAATTAAGATACTCCTAGACAACATTAGACGAGATTAAAAAATTGGCTATTAAAAATACGTCAATTTACGTCAGGCGCTGACTAATTTGACAGGACTAAACTAATATTTATCTTCTGTACTATTCTTAGTGAAGTTGAAAGAAAAAGATGCCTGAACTTAAATTTAGTTTAGTTTGTGAACAACAGAATCGGCGCCACTGTTTCATTTTCAAGCTGCAACTAATATCTTACCAAGTCACAGTCAGTATCAGTAATATACGTCCGTTTGGACCGGATTGTATGATAATTATTGACAGCATGTTGTATTTTTGACAATGTCTTCGTTACATAGGGCATTTCGCACTCGCTCTTACATGTACTTTGTGAACTACTAACAAAAAAAAGTGCCATAAAAATATATTTTTCTACATTTGTTACTCTTTCACTACCAATGATGATTGAATTGGAATAGTAACATGTCATACTCTGATATGAAAACTAGAGAATCACATTGGTCTGATCACGCCCCCCAATCGGGTTTGTAGCTAAGCTGCGATCAAAAAACGCGTATTCTGAACTTTGTCTTAGTATTAGTAGTATAACAATTTGTAAAATGGTTTTTAAATAAATATGTAACGTTATAATTGACGGGCACACGGTGAGTTTGGACCATGGATTGTTATTCTATGATTTCAAAAGGGAATATAGCAACTTCTGGGCATTCAATTCTGGAACAATTATACTTTTAGGCCAATAAATAATTTCGCCATTTGCGCAGATATAATATTTAAATACAGATAATATAGCATCAACGTCGTTATACAATCAGTATGAATACATTAGAAGGTACATTCGATCTATTTTATTCTTACTCGAGTCCATATTGTCAGATTGTAACAAGTGAAAATATTGTGAATGTATTTATATACTTTACAATATATTTTGATCGATCTCTATAACATCCTAATATAATATTTTAGCTACACTCATAATATCACGTCAGGCCGACACACACGGTCCGCACCTACATACTATGTCTTTTTAAGCATCTATACGAACAAAAGAAACTGCTCACAGGACGATCGCTAAATGGACAGTCAAACGCCGCGACACATTCACAAGACACGTCGGACGACCTCCGACCTTCGCGCGTCCGGCAACTGAAGCGGAACGAGTAAACGAAATGGTTCTACACACCTTCCGGCACTACTGAGTATCCTATTTGAAGAGGTCACACTATCCAATTTTTGGATCAGGTGGGTAAACCTGAAACGGGGCTCACGTAGAGTACTACTAACGACTGGGGCGTCGGGACGCGGCGCGGGGTACTAGCCGACCTCGCTCTTGACGTAGAAGAGCAGGTAGGGGGTCGCGGCCGAGCGCATCTCGGGCTCGGCGGACAGGAGGTCTTCGAACTCCTCGTTGGAGATGGGCTTCACGAGCTCGTCGTCGCACGCCAGCCACGCGGGCGCGTGCGCGCGCGGCACGCAGCAGTCGCGCGCAGTGCACGCGGGCGGCGCGCGCGGCCGGCTGAACAGCGCGCGCATGAAGCCGCCCGGCGCCGCGTCGCCCGCGCCCGCCGCCGCGCGAGCGCAGCCCGCCACCGCCCCCGCCCCCGCGCCCGCGCCCGCGCCCGCGCCCGCGCCCGCCCCGCCCGAGCTGTCGCGCGCGTAGGCGACGTAGTGCCCGCCTGTTAGCGTCTGGCCCAGGTGCATTATCACGCCCCATAAGATGTATCTGAAATATACAAGGGAATTTTAAGTAATACTGAAAACATAATGTAGTCTTGCTGTAAGTAGAGCTCATAAGAGTCGCTTAAAAACTATTTATTTACTTAACTAAAGTACTATATTCCCTGACAGACGATGAACAACCTAAACCGCTTGGTCTAAAATCATGAAATATTGCACAAGATATCTTTTTATAAAGTGCACACTAAGAAAGGATTTTTTTTAAATTCTTCTAAAGGGAGAAAGAAAAAAATTAATTTCTGTCGATGGGAAATCCCATCAGGCAAACGGTTTATAAATAAAATAATTATGTTGACTATAATCTCCAAGTTAGCAGTCCACTCCTAACTAGCTGTGTATACCTGTGCGTAGGCGGCTGTTCGGGCGGCCTCTTGGCGCAAGGCTCGCAGAAGCACGGCATGAGCAGCGGCGTGGGCGCGTGGCGCGTGATCTTCTCCATGCCGCCGCTGAAGCGCTTCAGTTGCAGCACCAGCAGCCGCGGCAGGCGCGAGTACGCCACGGAGCGACGCGCCTCGTTGTAGCGCAGGCAACGCTCGCACCAGTACTGGAATACATAGTTTAAAAAATAATAATACACCTTTATTCAGAATTTAAATGGGCAAAATACAATATGAATCATACAATATGAAATAAACATAATATTATCAATATTCACAGCGTACCACAAGTAAAACGATGCGCACTTTACTTGTGGTACACGCTGTGAATGTGTGTGTATGTGTGTTATGTGCTGACGCTACTCCTCTTCACGCACACTTGTGACATGCTGTGAACACACCTGTTTACGACAAGTAAAACGCGCTTCGCTTCGTGAGATAAAAATACTACACAAGGAGAATCCTGTATCACGGTGGGCAGGAGCTCTACCAATAGCATATTGATGATTATTGTTAAAAAATCGGTTGACCTCAAACAGGTCAACAGAATTTTTAACAATGCTTAACATTAGAATTCTTAAAATTATATCTTTTAGAAGTTTATACAACCACATAGTCATTCAGCCTAAATACGGCCACTGACGGGCACTGCCCTCCCTCAAGCATCGTCACAACGATCGATTTGTAATGGTGGATGGTACAATAAACAGTACTGCGCTTTTTGAATCCAGCGGATTCTCGCTACTTTCACAGTTTCTGGTCTACCTCGAGACCACGCTTCCTTCAAAAGGTTGAACGCAGTTACGACGAGCCCAGAAAAGGACATGCATTTAAAATATGTAAAATATAACATACAAAAACTGGCCAAGTGCGCACACGAAGGGTTCCGTACCACAAGGCAAAAAACGCCAAAAAAACTCCACGTTCGGTTTGTTGTATGGGAGCCCCCCTTAAATATGTATTTTATTGTTTTTATTATTTGTTGTATAGCGGCAACTGAAATACATCATTTGTGAACATTGCAACCGTCTAGCTATCGCGGTTCTTGAGATACAGCCTGGTGACAGACAGACGGACGGACAGACAGCGAAGTGTTAGTAATAGGGTCCCGTTTTTACCCTTTGGGTACGGAACCCTAAAAAGTACTGCGCTTTTTGAATCCAGCGGATTCTCGCTACTTTCACCGAGTTTCTGGTCTACTTCGAGACCACGCTACCTTCAAAAGGTTGAACGCTGTTACGACGAGCCCAGAAAAGGACAAGCATTTAAAATATGTAAAATAATACAAAAACTGGACAAGTGCGAATCGGACTCGCACACGAAGGGTTCCGCGAGGCAAAAACGCCGAAAAAAAACACGTTTGTTGTATGGGACCCTTAAATATTTATTTTATTTTGTTTTTAGTATTTGTTGTTATTGCGGCAACAGAAATACATAATTTGTGAAAATTTCAACTGTCTAGCTATCGCGGTTCTTGAGATACAGCCTGGTGACAGACAGACGGACGGACAGACAGCGAAGTCTTAGTAATAGGGTCCCGTTTTTACCCTTTGGGTACGGAACCCTAAAAAAGGGAAAAGCAGAAAACAGATCACCCCAACATTCATTTCATCATATACAGGATACATTTTTAACCACTGCGTAAATTTTTTTTGGTGGCTCAGTGTAAGCAATAGAACACATTTCCATTTTTAGTTTATGACTCTTTTTTTTTCATTTTTCCACTTTGTCCCAATTTGAAATAAGCAAGACATGGATATAATTTAATAGTAAATTCATAGAATGAGCATGAATGAAACCGCGAAGGCCGCCGGCCGCTGCTGGACCACGCCTAGCGCACGAGACGGGGGTGCGGGCCGTGCGGGGCATGCGGCGCCGGCGCGGCGTTTGATAAACAAAACGCGTTCACATGCAGTACGTCACTTGCGGAAGCGGAGGTCGGATGTTCGTCGCGCCCTTCGCCGTCCCTGCGCGTTGTGCCGCGTACTAGACTAGCGTAGTTGTAACGAGTCTTTTAAGCCTGTTACATGATAGCGCGTTCTTTGCTTTAATTTGTAGGCAACAGGGTGGTGTTGCCATGTAAAAATTCATTTTTTTTTAATCGGAATCGTGTAGTGGTCACACCGATTTTTTCTTTTGATGCTGTCAGTTGATTTTGACAGGTCACTTTCCGACCCAAGCTTTGCATAGAATGGAGTAATTTGAGAGCTCCGAATCAAATCTGGAAGTTAATACTTCCTATGGACGACATCAAGTCCTAATTATGTGGTAGCTGATTTGCCCTTGTCGGCATCATAATGGGATTGCCCATATTTTTTAAAAGGTTGGTAAATTCTTCGTGGTTTCGTATTCGCGTTGTCGCGTGGCTATTTAGATGGCAGACGTTAATAGTTTCCGATATTTGTTTCAGGATCTTTTAAACCTTATATATTTTGGATTAATTCATCTACTGATGTAAAAGCTTTTTTTTTGGAAAAGAAACGGTGAGTCAATTTGTGTTTGGTCGTAGCCATTTCGATCGCCATTTTTATCCACGCTGGACATCAGCTAACAATTATTCATGTTTGATTTCAGCCGCGAGGCGTTTCTTCAGTTTCTTATTTCTTCTTTCTTTCAAGACTTAAATTTTTAACGCTAGCCCCTACCGACATATTTCATGGACCGCCTGACGTCCCCGCGAAGATCAAAATCACCATGGTTTGCCCATTCGGTGGTTAGTTTATTCGACGGAATGTGATATGGTTTATAATACTTAACTTAAATTGACAAAAGTGCAATAATGACAGGACAAAAATTAATTTCTATTCCATCTTAGTTTTACACCAACTGTTAATATTAGAAAGGAATTTTCTTGTATATTGAGACCAGCAGCCTTCGGGTAATAAAATCGTTCAATAACTTTTGTGTCGATTTTTATTGATACTCCCCGCTTGAAGATTAAAAGTTTCCAGTTCCCGCAGGTTAGTCTATCCTTGGCATAGTTTGGTTTGTACTCCTGGCGCCCGAATTTTCAATTCTACTTATTATTTATTTATTTGGAGTACTGCACACCCACATTTAATAATCCCATTTCATAATATACATTTATAATAACATCCACTCTTTATATTTTTTTTTATTATTACATAGTGACAATGTCTCATTTTACTCACCGCGAGTATTATGAAATGGTGCGAGTGTATTTGTTAAGCAATGAAAATTTACGAGCAGCACGAAGAAGATACGAAAGGGAGAGCGTACCTCGTATGCGAGCCCAAGGGTCCTCAATCCCACGGTCCCTAATGAGAGGACAATTTTAGCAGCAAACCAAGGTGTATGAAACAAGTGAAATGCCGGGTATAAGAAGAAGAGGCTCAGAGCCTAGATGACTTGAAAGAAAAAATAATTAACGCTTTCAATGAAGTAAAAAGTGGTGTTAGTGTCCTAAACAAACTAAATGCTTACTTATTTAAACGTGCACGTTTATGCCTTGAAAAAGGAGGAGGTCACTTCGAACAATACCTAAAATATTGTGATTAATAAAATGTAGAGGTAAGAAGAAATTATAAACAATCTTAGTGTGTTAGGTTCTCTTTGATTAGACATTGTTGTAAGACGGACTGGCAAGCGACGTCCATAAAATAAATTTCTGAGTAAACAAGTCTCGTAAGCGTTAACTTAATTTTTTACTATTGAAACATATCAAAACAAAAAATACGTGTTTATTAAAATACATTCAAGTTCATTATGTCAAAATTTGCGCACTGGTTAAAAACTTTTCCTGTATTTCATGCACTGACACTGACGACCTGAGGGCCATGCAGTGTTTTGAAAAACGTTTGCATTCTAATCACAGTTACAATCTTTCAAAAATATCTCTTAATTATAGTCCGCGCGGAACTAGTTGGCCGCGCATTAGGGAATGTGAGCGGTGGGGCGGAGGGCGCTTTGTGATTACTCAGTACGAGAGTAGCAAACAGGCAACACCCCCGACCCCACCCAAGGCGCGGCCAACTGGTTCCGTGACGACTATACCTAAGATTTTGTAAATTTTTGACACTGATTGTCGCCAAGATGACATTGAGACTATATTTTGACCGTTTTTATAAACGGAGATGGCAGATCATGCGCATACCTTGTTCTGGTCACGCAGGTATTCGGTAGAGAGGCAGGCAGCACGGAACGGCTCGTCGTCTGCATCATCATCAGTAACAGGCACACACAGTTCACATACCGCCTGGGCCTTCTCCGTCACCGCCTCGCATTCTAGACACATCGTGCGGACCACCATTGTGCCTGTAAAATGAAAAGGAATTATTTTGTAGAGATGTATGAAAACTACTAGGACATGCCGGTTTCCTCACAAAGTTTTCCTTCACCGTTTTGAAAGCAGTGGCTATAAAATAATTTACACAAAGTAAAGTGCCTGTCTTAGTAAGAACCTACGACCTACTGCTAACGTAACATATGTCACGGCCGTTTCCAGTGCTCTCAAGAATTCGAAGATCTATTGTGGCATATATTAACCTGCAGATTACGGCCCACACACTCGAGCAGGTCTGTGTCCCATCAGTGGGAACATTATTTGTGGGCTGATTATGCTATGAAAACTACAAAGAATTATAGCAAAAAATTATTTAAAAAAACAAAAAAACCCGACTGCGGTAAAAAACTGAAAAGCTAAAAACAAGCCCATTTTAATTTAAATAAAAGTTGGAAGCAGGCGGGACCCATTTCAATTTGAAAATATAATAAAAATGATATGCGTCCCGCCTGCTTCCAACTTTTATTTAAATTAAAATGGGCTTGTTTTTAGCTTTTCAGTTTTTTACCGCAGTCGGGTTTTTTTGTTTTTTTAAATAATTTTTTTTATTTCCAGCTTTTTAGTTGACAAAATAATTGTGAAAGATTTCGCAGACGATTTAGCTCTTGGTACGTGTTTTTTACGATTTGTCACTTCGAATTACTTTTAACCATATAAGTTGTATATATTTTTGTAATCACCTTTAAAAACCCTTTATTTTGATATCCCACTCGATAGGTTTCGAGAAAAATAATTTTTTTTGTAGACATAATATTGCGCCAAAAATCGGCCATTTTATATTTTTTCAATTTTGATATACCCAGTGACACTCGCGCTATCAAGACAAATCTAAAGACGTATAATTTATCAAAATCCGTTCATTCGTTTAGAAGTTACGAGGGAACAAAGAAACGGACATACATACATACATACATACAGGTCAAACACATAACCCTCCTTTTGGGCTTCGCCGCAGTCGGGTAAAAAGTTGGACTATTAAATATTGCTTCATGCTACGTAAATTAAATACGATGAGGCGTCGATTCTGAAAATGCCCGTTTGCCTTTTTGTTACTAAGTAGAATCCACAAAATACGCTTCTTCTTATCAATAGCAAAAAGTTCAAACATGTTTGACCCAGAAATCAGCTGCGCGAACTGCGCTCACTGACGCAGTCATAATCATCAAGTGCACAGGGCTTGCAGCGCAGGATGGGTCCCATTGTCTGAGGGGAGGCGCCGCATACGCACTTGAGATCTGAGTCGTCCGTGAACCTCCATGTTGAGATTGTCTTTGCTGCGGCCGACTTGAGTTCGAAGTCTATTTAGATATTTACACTTCAGAGTCAGTACAGTGCCTGATGTTCCAATCCACATTATTTCATCTGATAAATTAGAATGACAAACTTGGTCAATGATCAACATCAAGAAGTTTGACTTTTCCAACTAAAATGTTTACTGTTTCCACTGGTACCCGTATCAGTTAGTTTAGAAAGTATAAAGTCCTGAAACATTACCTTCAAAGTCATCAGCGACGAAGTCCCACCCAGGCCTGGATCTCTCATCTCTCTCAGGGTCAGCCGGCGAAGGAGGACGGTCTTCGGTAGGCGACGCTCGACTCTTGTCACTAGTCTTCACCTCTTTACGTTTCTTCCACGACTTGCGCAGATTTCCCAGGGTTGGTTTCCCGCCGTCTCCTTCTAAACTAGGTTGGCGGCCTATGCCGTTGCTAGAATAATACAATTTGATTATTTTTAAGTTTCAAGATACAGTTGAAAAGTCGAGGGGCCCGTGGCTAAATAATAACAGCCACACAGGTCGATCGATCAGGTTAAGCTACGATTGCAGGGGTTGGTCTGTGGATGGGTGACCATCTTTACATACCGTGATCCGTCCGTGTCTCGGAAAGCACGTTAAGCCGTTGGTCCCGGCTGTCATTCGTGGATCTTTGACAGTCGTTATGGGTAGTCAGAAGCCCGAAAGTCTGACAACCAGTCTTACCAAGGGGTATCGTATTACCCAGTAACTGGGTTGTGGAGGTCAGATAGGCAGTCGCTCCATGTAAAATACTGGTATTCTGCTGCATCCGGTTAGACTGGAAGCCGACCCCAACATAGTTGGGAAAAGGCTAGGCAGATGATGAGATACAGTTGAAAATTCTTCTAGAAAATAGGAGAAATTTTAGAAATAGGTAAGTTGTAAACCAGAGTCTATTAAATGATATTCAGTCCCATCAGAGAGTCGGCTCTGTAAAATTTTAATGTTGAAGCTTGAGCTGAGATTGCGTCCACATTTTTCACTGCACAGCTGTAACATCCATTAAATTTTTGGTGTCCCTTCCAGTGGGAACAATTATAGGCTGATTTTATTCATATTTGTGCTGTTTGAGGCAATTATGTTTTTTTTGTTTGTTTCATTGCTATATTATCTTATTCTAGTGTGGTTAAAGTTACTTTTAGAAAAGAGGAGATTTATTACCTGTCACCATTTTCATGTATCTGCAACCTACTGGCGCGGGCACTGAGCGCTCTGCACGTCTCCCGGATGTTGTCCAGTATACAGACAAGCAGCTCATGGGCATCTTGTTGTCTATTACCTGCATGAAAATGATGATAATGAATGAAAATTAATGACAACCTACGCATTTTATTTTTCATAAATTCCTTTTTTTTTTTTAATTTCCTTTCTTCTTTTCGGCGCCGCCAAGGCCGGCCTAGAAAGAGATGGCGCGTACCGCAAGGGCTGGTGAGACGTGGCGCGGGAAAAGATTTCCTGGAAGGATTTGAGGGGGGGCCTTTGCCCAGCAGTGGGACAGTGGGCAGTGGGGCTAACAAAATAATAAATAACTTCCTTCATAATTTTGACATTTTAATAATATTAGTTGTAGTGATTTAAGATACCCCAATATGAAATATTACAGAGATATTTGTTGATAGCAGGATGTTTTTAAATAAAGTTATTTTTATCGTCATTTTTGACATACTTAATCCCTTCCTCGAGCGACACCTTTATTTTTAACAAGGGGTGATTTATTTGATTTAGGTAACAATACAATTAGCTACTAAAACGTTTAGGTAATGTATGAAATATTATTTATTTTATACTTTGCCTAGGTATTCTATACAGCCACAGAGTACAAAAATTAAAAATAAACTCGAAAAGGGTTGCCTGGCGCAAGATAAAATGTTCGATGGACTTAGTCATGCACCACTTTCTAACAGTTTCGTTGTGTAGGTGGGTAGGAGGGTTACGAATCCATGAGTCATACTAGGCAAATTGCCGCAAACTATTTTTAACCCAATCAATACTTGTATAAATATTATATTTCGAGCAATACGTCATGCAAATGAGCCTGCTGCAGTGCTACAATATCTGCATTAAGGTTATTTGTGGTACAGTATGTTGATGTTATCAGATTTATAAGATCAATGGGATGAAAAGGGATGACGTCATCAATTTCACGGCCGCTTAACATTTCCAAGAATATCAGTGTACTGACGCCTAGAAATAGCCATTTGTGAACCCATGATTCTGATCTATAAAAATAATTTTCTTATGCATTACAGGTTTAACTATTAAGAGCCTATACTACCTCAAATGGCTTAGCATGATCCTCCGTTATGTCGAAAATACCACAGCATTAATTTTGAAATAAATATATGCTAAAGTTAAGGATTAATGTTAGGTACTATGTTAGACGAAAACACGATTCCATAAAATTTTCTCGATAGAAAAAAATTCCAAAGTTACCTCCAAACTGAACAATAAACCGCTGGTATTACAAAAATACTTCAAATTAGATTATGAAACTTTGCATACTAACTGAACTAACTATAAAGCAGGTCTTATGTTATTTAGTTTTTTTGAATTACCTTTATTTTCACCGTAAAAAGCAAATACCTAAACTATTGGCGCAGCCTTCCGCCCAGCACCGCACTCTGTCTTGTTCTCACACAGTCCGCGAGCAGTATCGTGCGAGCGAAATAAAGAGTGAATTTTAGCTGAGGTAGTATAGGCTCTTAACATGAACTGTAAATGGAAATGATACAAAAGGCAATAACTAAATAACAAGTTCTGGTAGTGACATAAAATGTCAGGCCAGGCTCTTTATTTTTTATTATTCATACTATGAACACATCATAGTAATGTAATGTAATGCCAACACAACTCAGGTCCCCAAGATACAGGTAGGTCCACGTAGTTTGGGGATCACCATCCAAACAAACTACTTATCAAGATAGTTACAGACAAAATAATTATGTTATAGTTGTAAGGTCCTCTTTAAACAATGAAGTAAATTTGTTCATATAATAATGTCACTATACCTTCGAAAGTGGAGTTGACATCTCTAAGAGCGGCTAAGAAGGCGTCAGCGGCGTAGGGCTCCGGGCTGGCGTCTGCAGAGCTGCTGTTGAGACACTTGCTCTCTGCTGCTCTAAGGTTGAAGTATGTCTCGTGGAGCTTCTCAGTGGCTATCTGACAGGAGAAATTTTATTTATTTACTTTAACTTACAAAGACACAGGTTAAAATGGCATTGTATAACATAATCTTCGCCAACATCAAGCAAATTGTTGTCTTATGATCACAGCAATGGATGTCTCAGGAAATTTAAAGGTAAGACGTAGACACTATGTGTGGAATAAGTTTCTAGTCAACAAGATGCTTTAGAACCAAAACTTTGAAGACATGTCTTGTGACATCTGCCATGCCGCACTGGGCCAGCATGGTAGATTACAGCCCACTCCTTCTCGAAGAGAGGAGGCCTGTGTCCCAACAGTGAGAACATTATAGGCTGATTATGCTTAAGATGCTTTGGAAAGGAATTTTTTGTTGACTAGCACAGATTAGTACAACTTCAGCTTCAAAACAGCTAACTGAAAAGAATTTGTCAGCTGTTAATGTCTTAATTGAAACAGTTAAACACTTTCCAGAGGGACTGAATAGCAATTGCCCTGATAACAATAAAACCTGTATCAAAGTTTCCCAAAAATTCCAAGATATGTGGCACCAAACAACCCGCACTGGGCCCGCGTGGTAGATTATAGCCCACTCCCTCTGGAAGAGAGGAGGCCTATGGCCCAGCAGTGGGAACAACATAGGCTGATTATGATATCAAAGTGTAGTATCTTTTATTAATTTGGTTTTCATTCACTTCATTTCTCAATTAGCATTGTGATTAAATATTATCTATGCAATACAAGTAAATATAGTAATCATGCAATCAATATTGACCTAAAAAATACTGTATTCACAAATTAGGATCTACCTGGTTTATCAATACATATGTTCTTATCAGATAAATTGTGACCCTCATCTTGCTTATGATAAACAAAACAAATATGATTAAGAAAACAGTTCTTGTTACAAGTAGAGGAAAATGATAGGCACACATTGTCATATCAAAGCCCAGTGAATCAGTAAACATTGTCATATTTTTGGAAATATTTAACACCACTGAAATATTTGTATCTGTTTATCTTTCTAACATCGGCTTAGGTATAATGATATGTTGGAAGTCCCAATGCCAAGATAAATTTAAGTTATTTTGATAAAAACCATTAATAAAAACATCTGCTCTTCTTATTTAAAACACCATTAAGGTAATTAATATTTTTTTGTCCCCCTTCATCACACTTCAACTTTTAATAACAAATAAAACTTTGCTAATGTTGCATCCTTGGCGGTCAAAGGGTTAATTAAGATGGTTTAAAATCAATTACAAAAGTTAATGTACAAAGCTAAAGACTAATTTTGAATGCAGGAGCTGAAGAAGTTACTTTAATAAAAATAAGTCTTCAAAAAATATTATTACCTGTATTTTACTCTTCCCCGCACTGCTATCAGACTGTCCCAATGACAGTAGGTCTTTACTGCTCCATGACCTGGTCCCTGAAGACGCCAAACCAGCTGCACTGCGGCCCAGAGAGGAACTCTTTAGCCTGATGCTGCCCAGCTTTTGTTCAACACTTGCTAGGTCGGACACTAAGTGGTGTAGGTTGTGGAGAAAACGTGGTGCATATCTGTAACAATAATATAGGAAAATAATGAGGAAGTTATTCCTGCATGATTAGAAAGATTTCGGGAATCTTACACTACAGTACCTACATGAAATTGCAACTGATTTTGATTATTGCAACCTTTTATTTTCATTATTTTAGCCCTGGGATCAAAAGAGCTTAAGTCATGGGGAATGAAGTCTACTGGGCAAAGGCCTCTCGCCTTTGCCCAGTAGACTTGCAGTGGGACAATGAAGGCAAACAGTAACCTTTTATGGAAACATGGGGAAAATAATGGAAAGTCATGCCTATTTAGTGAGATTTGAGAATTTAAATTACTAAACATGAAATTGCAACCGGTCTTCATTATTACCTATTTTTTCAAACATCAGTTGGATTGGGAAACGTGACAGGTAAAAAGCAGTTTCTCTTCTTAACATTTACATTGCATTTACATCAACAACTAGGTATGATATTGATTTAAGCATAACCAAATATTCTCATAGGACTACAACACTAAATAAATAAATAAAAAATTATTACCGTAAAGTATAGAGCACACTGTTGAGGAAGCAAGTATTCCCCAAGTTAGATAAGGTGGCAATGGGAGTTTTGCGCTGTTGTGTGCTCCCTGCATATTGAGTATCCGTTGTATGGTGGCCATTCAACATGGCAGCGCTGGCTGAGGGAGGCTCCAAGAGTATCAGCTCTAGCTCAGATGATTTTCCTGAAAAATTTTAAGATATGAGTGGCAGGATATAAGATTTATGTTAAACATTTTGGTGATCACTTTGTTGGCTAGTGTGTCATAGAGGATATCTGGGCAGTGGGATGCAGTGATGGGATTTTCACAATCTTTGTATTAGTCATATCAGCAAATCTTGGATTTATACTTTCTACTCAAATTAGGGCCAGTTTCAAGTTGTGAACTAGTTTGTAGGTCAACAAGAAGTGTTGAAACTTTTTCATGGAATTTAATGGTATCAAATCAAAACAAAACTTTCTTTTTTCACCACACTGACCGAAAACAATTTAAATGAAAATGTTAAGGCACAAACACTACACGACACGGGATTTTCCTCGATAACACCGAGCACAACTGTAATAAATCACTGGAGTATTGCACATCGGCGGCCTCAAGTACCGGTAAGTTACACAATACCTGGCTTTGCTGTCTCAGAAAGTGGCTTCAATCGCTTTGCAGCTGATAAAGTATTTGAATATACACTTTTCAGAGGCCTTTTTAAAGGCTTATTCTCTTTATTACTATTAGTAGACTGCTTATAAGGGTCAGTGTTCTCCTTCGAGTTCTCTGTCGGTTTCTTATTTTCGTTGCTCAAATATGCATTATTCCTATTTAATGACAGGGAAAATCTAGATTTGTCGACTCCTTTTTTCGTTTCAGTCACAGAGTTAACTGGCATCTTCAGCATACCTGCAAATTGGGATTGTAAGTATCAATTAAACGTAAAATACGGAGGCCACTTCGCAACTTTCCATGGCATGTCAAGGATAACGTCCAAAATCTCACTTTCTCATTTGCTTTACTTACGTATAAGTCTTCATTAGGTACATTGACTTACATTATAATGTAAGGCAATGTATTCTATTTCAAAACTATATAATTAAAACTGCAAATTTGTAAAATTTAACCGCGAACAGCTCCATTGGAAGCAGTCGGCCATATTGGGTTATTATTTGATTGATGATCGACGTCCCCCTGCTGTCCCGTATATTAATCTATTTCTGTCCCACTAAGTGCTGCCAACTCAAAAAAATATTTTCTGCTAATTCTACATTAAAAAAATGGCCATAAATGTGCTCAAATTTTTCGGAAAATACTAAAAAAGTGCCAACACAGAGAAAAAGAGCATTTATTATAAAATCTTTACAATACCTAGTGTAAAAAAAGCACCATAGTAACTCATTTTGTGACCCAAATAAAACGTCGTCGTCGGTATCCTTTTGAATAGATGCTGCAGGTAGATAGGTACCTATGGAACGGAAGACTTAGATGCACAAGCCTCATTTGTCCCTATTTTTCGCAAGATTGTGTCAGGGACGTCGTAAGAGAGCATTTGTTAACCCTTTTTAATCCAAATCTTACATATAAAATTGCATTGTCTAGAAACAATGTTTCGCCATTGTGATAAGTTTATCAATTCCTGTTGCATCTGTTTTAAATTCTTGCGTTATTTCAATGATTGGTAGTTTGACAACTTTTGGCGTTTATTGTGCTGAAATTTTGAAATTTTTTGTAGAACTGCAAAGTTCGTAGTTTCATAGGCAATCTCGCTTGTAATTCTGTTACAAGTTTAATGGTAAAATTTTAAATAATATTCAAAACGCAGACTTTATCATATCAGGGAAAGTGCTAAAAATATGGTCTTAGCTAAACTGAATTTATTCATGCTAAATTTAGCCAAAAAATGCTAAATTGGCAGCACTGCTCCTACTGGTCTGTCCTTCGATTTCCTAGTTTTATTTTGTTTATGGATTTGACAGTTCGGTTTTTGTAGAAACTTGAAGAAAAACATTAGCCTTTAGTGGAAAAAAAAAAATAAAATTGTAACATTAATCTCGTCGTAATTTTAAGCAAAACAATACATTAATTTTTTTTTAAATCGACTTTGTTGGTTGTTGTCTATGCGCTTTGTGACATATCATAGACAACATAGATGAAAGGTGCGTTCGTAATTTGGTATTTCCCAGAAACGTTCTGAAATCAAATAATTCTTGTATTTTTATTACAAAAAATACTGTTACAGAACAGAAATGTAACTGTAGATAGATTACTTATAAATAATATTTTTTGCAAAGCACTAATGATTACGCACCTTTTGCCTGCCGGATACAAAGTCTAACTTACTCTATGGTTTCCGTATAGTTTCTGGTTAGTGTGGCGGGTGGGAATTTTGAATAAAGTAACAATAAATACGAATAAAGAACGTAGTTTACTTTATTTTATCTACCTAGAATAGTTATGTATGTGTTAATATTAATAGTAACAGTAGGTAACCTCAGGTAGGTACTTCTGCTATATATGATTACGATTTCGGTAGGTAGTAAGTGAACATAGAAACAAAACATTAAGATCTATTCAAATAACCCGACTCCTAACCCAAGACAGTAGGTAGCTAGTTTCTAGCTGAATCTTGAGCAGACTTCAGAAATGGAAGGAAGTTAACTTCAGTGTTAACCAAGAAAACCGCAAGGAAGTGGTGTTCTTGTATAAACCTACGTACCTAAGTGTACCAAAACTAATATTCTTAGTTAAACTTATAGCATAACTAGCTGTTGCCCGCGACTTCGTTTGCGATCCAGAATGAAAATTATCCTGTCCTTATCCAGGTCATGTTCTATCTGTGTGCCAAATTTCATCCAAATCCGTTCTGCCGTTTTACCATGAAAGCGTAACAAACAAACTTACTTTCGCATTTTATAATATGAGTTAGAATAATTCATCATCATCTGCCTAGCCTTTTCCCAACTATGTTGGGGTCGGCTTCCAGTCTAACCGGATGCAGCTGTATACCAGTATTTTACATGGAGCGACTGCCTATCTGACCTCCACAACCCAGTTACTGGGTAATACGATACCCCTTGGTAAGACTGGTTGTCAGACTTTCGGGCTTCTGACTACCCGTAACGACTGTCAAAGATCCACGAATGACAGCCGGGACCAACGGCTTAACGTGCTTAAGTTAGAATAATTATAAGTTATAATTATAGCTTCTCGTTAGGCGGTTGGATCTAGGGCCTGATTCAGAAGTACAGTACAGTACTCCTCGATACGGCTCGCATTGTGAGGAGGTTCCTGTCTCTGGAGCCCGGTAGCTTGGACCCTGCTCCCGACACCGGCGGATCATAATTTTTTTTATATTTTTAAATGTTTTTTATATAAATTCATTTTTATATTTTAGGAAATACCTACTTAAAAATGTAATAAAATAAGTTAACTAAATAAATAAACGAAATATTAAAACATTAACGAGCTTTTTGTGACAGAAAATACCTATTGATTCAATGCCGGTCAGTTCTAACGTCTAATAAAAGCAATGCTTAGAGAAGGCTTAAGGATGATTTCCACCAAACGGCTCGCATCGCATCGGATCGGAACGGATTTTACAATCTTTAAACGATATTAAATCGTGTACACAGTATTTAAAGTCGATATTACCAAGCCGCGCACAGCAGCTTGACCGCGACTTGTCTTCCGCGACACGCGATCGTAGCCGAAAATATGCTGCGACGCGCGATCGGTTCCGTTCGCCTGTCGTCGTATCCGATTGAATCCTTTCGGCTGTCGTCGCGTGCGCTCAAAACCGAGGCCCGTGGCCGGGCGGCCCCGGCACCATATATTACTTTACTCTTTGCCCGGCACCATTCATTCTCGAAAGTGCACGCACTGCAGATCTGAGTTTTATGATTATTTCCTTCTTCTTCTAATGCATACAACCATACTACTACTACACACATAATAACCAACAATACTACGCCAACATCAACCATTAAAAAAAATTAGAACGGAATGAAACTTTGACTAGGCGCAGAAATGGATACATTCGCAAGCGACAGTACGGAGCCGATCGTATTCGTCGACATGCTGCCGGACGCGATCGGCTGTCGCCGCATCCGTTCGTATTCTTCCCGATCCGATGCGATGCGAGCCGATTTTTTGAAATCATCCTTTTTAACTAGCTAGCTATCTACCTCAGATTTAAAAAATAAACAACAAAAGAAGCAGTCAGAGTCAGTGAACTTACAATAAAAATCATGACTAAGTACTTACTTCCTTTAAAATTTTTCGTCGGCCTTAATTGCTTCAACCCCATTTGTAAGGGATCATTATTGTGATTGTTCTCTTGAATGTAGAACAAAGAGACGCGAGCATCTTCGAATTTTACGACAGCCACCCAGAAAGGCTGGTACGCAATTAAAAAGAGATTTTCCGACCCTAAATTGAGGTTGTAAATCTTTGTTGGATTGTTAGTAGTGATGTAGATGATGGAAGTTGGAGTGAGTTGCCTCAAGCTTGTTTACAAAGCAGATTGGCGTTACAAATCTGCCCCACGAAAATTTTGTTCGCAACCCGCGCGGAAATCGGTGTGCATTGCTTTTATTGATTGTGTGGAAATGTTTCGTTAGGATTAGGTACGTCCCAACTGTGCCACTGCTATCTGGCAACTGATCGAATTTGTAGATTTTTTGGTTTATAGAGAATTTTGTGAACGGCCACCAGTATTTTGTTGCAAAAACTTTGTAAACTGGATTAACACATTGTTTTGATCCTGAAAAACATAACATTTATTAATTATAGGTAGATACTATTCTTAAACCGCTTCTCTTTGTTCACCTAACTGAAATAAAATTGGTAGGTCTGTTTATGATTATGGATATCTAGGTAGGTTGTACTTATATCTTCTATTTTATTATTAATAATAAACCTGTAGAGTTTGTTTGAACGCGCTAATCTCTGGAACTAGTGAACTAGGTACCAATCGGATTTGAAAAAAAAACTGTGTCCATTTAAAGAATTCTTGAGGTAGGTTAATTATCACGGTGTTAAATATCACCGTGACTCGGCCCAGCACTGCGATTCTGCCGGTCGATTCTGTAAGAATCTCACCGTGAAAACTTAGGTGAAGTGAGTTTGTTTTTGCTAGGAATTGACACTATTGACAGCTTACTCCACGCTCGCGCTCACTTCACCTAAGTTTTCACGGTGAGATTTTTACAGAATCGACCGGCTGTTCTAGAAATAATTACCTACCAACAGCCGCGCGGTACGTAAACACGCGATAGGGCTGCCGCCTACAGTATTTTAATTTCATCAACCTACCTACTTGAGTTTCTTTCTAGTTTTGCGATTGTGTAAATATTAAATTTTTATTTGAGGTAATTTTATAAAAAAAATCAGCTGTTCCCTACATTTTGACGAGTTATACGAACATAAATTGTAGGGAACAACAGATTTTTATTCGCGATTTCAGGTTTGGTTTCCATAGTAAAAGTTGTTCATAATAATGAGTACAATGACTGTTAATGTTTTACCAATCACCCTGTATATGTATAGATAATATTGTCGTGGTCATCACGCTACGCCCTATAAGAGCGCGTGTAAACCGCGGGGCACCTTAAACGAATACGAGTTTCTTATTCTTATATACACTCTAGGGGTAACAGCCAAAAGACTACGTAAATTCGGGGTGCCCCAATTCGGTTTTGGAACAATTTCGACCTATTTTATCCATGAAAATCAGTGTCCAGTGTACAAGCATAGGTCAATCGTGAAGGTATTATTTAGGTCTTTAAATTAAAATATTTTCTTGAAAGTCAATATGTTGTGCTATATGTTGTGTGTTAAGCTCGCGTGGGACTGCCGGAGCCCTGCAGCGCCGGAGCCGTGACAGAAACCATGCTTGCTTGCATGTTGCATGATTGCTGCATGCTTGTTTGCTAGATGGTAATCAGTTACAAGGTGGGTTACAAAAAAAAAACAAGGAAAACCTCATGTAATGTACTTTAATTATTTTTACATAATAAAAACCCAAAATAAAACACATTTGTACGCAATTGTACGTAGCACTACTACTGCCTATAAAAAATGCGTAAATTAAGTACACACCATTATGATATTTTCATCATGTAAAGAAACTTACGACATTGTGAAGACAATGTATACATACAAATTTTTTTATTTATTTGGCGCGCAAAAATACATTTTTTTTTTAAATTGTTGCATGATTAACCACACGTTCAAAATCACGTTGAATCTTTCAAAGTTACAAAGTTGTTTTGAACGTGAAATTGAGCTTTTAGATATGGTGTCAAGGTAAGTTGTTACACATAATCATAGTTAGAATATGTATATAGGTACCTAAGAAGTTTCTATTCTCAAGTTTCTATTATTTTCAAAAAACCGGTAATATGAAAATAGAATTAGATTTAAGTTTTTGAACGATGCCTATTAAAAAGTAAATGGCATCACAGCAAGCCACAAACAAGCATTACCATTCAACTTTCGTGAAATTCGTGCAATAGTCGTTCACTTTTATTACTCCCTTAATACGATTATTAGCAGAGCAGAAGTAGGCCTGCTTTTGAACTGACTGGAAATTGAACGTTTTTATAAAAGGTCATACTAAGCCCCCTGTCTAAACATTATTTTGTGTTTATTATATGTTTTCTATAGGCTGTTTAGATGTTTTGTCAGTGCCATAGACTAATATATTTAAAATGAGAGTCGGTGCTTTTATTTACACCTGCGCGCGCATCGCTAGTGCTGGCTAGCACGGCACACGGAAAAACAAAACTTGCGCGCCATTTTCCAAACAAGTTAATATTTAACAATACAAGTCTGTTTTTTCCTCGCAAGTGTGTTGAAAAACGTCGTATGAAACGCGTGTGCATTCGAGGTGGTATTATTCGCGCGAGCCGCAGGCGAGCGCGATAAGAAAGCCTAGAGACAATATAGCACACATGTATCATAATGTACTAATAAGTATCTCTAAAATTTTAGCTTACCTACTGTGTTCCTTATGAGTTATGATGACACTAATTAGGCCCCCAGGTATCTAACTGGTGTGCAAATCTTAATTGAAGGTAAAATAATAACTAGGAAGGTAATAATCATAATATATCTCTAACATTTTAGCTTACCTACTGTATTCCTTATGAGTTATGACACTAGCAGTTTACGACACGTAAGTATTTTTTCTGGGCCGTAATTGTTTAGGACACAATGAACAAAACCGCGTGAAATCAACGCGATAGTGGCGGGGTTAGATAAGGAATTGACTTGGTGAAATAAGGCCCAGGCTGTATCTAACTACTACAGAGCGAAAGTAAATTCTTTACATTTATTTAAGTTCTTAGCCATTAGTTTAGTCGACCGGGTCATTAATTTCCATTATCTTGTGTTACCTACATTAGAAATTCAAATGTAATACATAAGTAGGATTAGGTGGGTAGGCAACCTAACCTAACTACCTACATGGTGCCAGCGAGCGGCCTAATTAAAAATGCATACGTGGTATTCTCTGTATTGCATTAGGCTTAATATTAGGCTTATAATATTAAGGGGCTTACATGACCTAAAGCGCGGTCACTGTCGGACTGCATACAAAATAAAGAGAAGCGCGATGACACAACGTTGGTAATTTATTGCAAAATATGAAGTAATTATTTAATTACAAAAAATCTATTGTTTGGACTAAACAATTAAAACACTAGTGTTTTAGCACAGTATAAAGATCATACAGTATTTCGACTTCATACAAACGGACGAAACGCGAGCTATACCTACGCGCCTCGACCTCGGCTTGCGCTCGGCATGCAGACAGTCGCGACTGTACCGCAGTGACGAACGGACGGTGTGTTGTTTTTTTAACATTAACCGCGCGATTTTTTCACTAAAAATAAGTTTAAGTACATATTTAATATGACGAGTAGGCTATATTGTGCTACAATAAGATTATACTATGATTATGATATACGGACTACACTAAGATTAATTTGTGGAACCAAACATATACCTAAATTGTAAAGTAGCTGTAGGTATCTATAACCATCATCTGCCTAGCCTTTTCCCAACTATGTTGGGGTCGGCTTCCAGTCTAACCGGATGCAGCTGAATACCAGTGTTTTACATGGAGCGACTGACTATCTGACCTCCACAACCCAGTTAGTGGGTAATACGACACCCCTTGGTAAGACTGGTTGTCAGACTTTCGGGCTTCTTCTTTCTACCAGTAACGACTGTCAAAGATCCACGGATGACAGCTGGGACCAACGGCTTAACGTGCTTTCCGAGGCACGGAGGGGTCACGGTATGTAAAGATGGTCACCCATCCACAGACCAACCGCGGCAAGCGTAGCTTAACCTGATCGATCGACCTGTGAGGCTGTTATTATTTAGCCACGGGCCCCTCAGGTATCTATAACCAAGTAAAAGATATTCCTTTTTCTGCACCTTGTCCATGTTTCCCAAAACAAGATTTAATTAAGCTTTAAATTAGAATGCGGATTTTTTATACATAATAAAGCATTTCGTACGTCTCAGTCGAGGCGCAAATATTTTTCGGGGACATTGGGAAGAAACGTCCCCACCCTCCAACAGACTTGAATCAAGTGTCATCGGAAGCGTCTAGTAGTATAGATATTTTTTTACTATGGCGACGTCTTTCAAATACGTGGGGTTTAGGTTTTATAGTAGATTATTTTTTTATATATTTCTTCTTTTTTACTAACACATTTACTTAGTTTGCAATAAAAAGAATTAGAATATGGCGATCTTAATAATGTTTTTTATATAAGGTAGGTAATGGTTTTAAAAGCAAGCGATTGTTTTTCCCCTTACCCTCACACAATTATTAGTAGTTTATGAAAGTGATGCATAATGAGGGGTATTATAGGCGAAGTTTTTAATAGTATTACACGAGTGTTAAATAGTACTGAGCAGTTTCATACACTACACTATACTCCACAAAAACATATTTTATAGTATTCTTTTCTTAGGGAACTTGTATCGTAGTAAAACTTTTTAATTTAATTTCAGTTGTACATGCATAAAGTCTGTCTATATGGTACTATTTTAAATTCATAATCAGAACGAATTTAGTTAAAAGTATTTCTATAGCTGTCAAATCCGGCTTCTTAGATTGTCACGAATATGGTCGCAGTCGCCACTTGTGCATTATTTGCTACTCTCGTGGTAATAATTATTGTCTTGCTTACGGCGCACAACGACCCTTGCTTGTTTGCCGGACTTTGAGAATATCTTTGCGATTGACCTTGACACGTTAAAGGACTTAGATTTTGAGAACGTTTTGGCACAATTATGGATACAGGACGCTGATGTGTTATGTGTCCGCGTTCTGTCCTAAGGCAGAGAAGATACGGTTTTGGAAGATACTTTGCCTCAAAGTTCACCAGCGGTGGCTTTCACAAAATGGGCTAATACAGGTTAGTAAGTGATCTCATTTTTTTCTTTGTCCAACAGTTCTTACGATGAGTTACAATAATCAATGTAAAAATATTCGTGCCGTAGCACGGCGCCGTGGATGGTGCGCCGGCGGCGCCTGGCTCGCGTCAGTCAATGTTTCGCAGTCGGTGTGCTTGATAATATTGTTACTAAACTAAATGACTAAATGTAATTGTTAGTACAGTCATGAGCATGTCTAGCTTGACTCTTTGGGCTAGCCCTGTTTTGTATGGTACGCAGTATAAATCAGAGCTTAACTTAAGCTCGCAGTGTATCGTTTGACATGCTTTTGACTGTACTAACGAGTTAATAGGTTTATTGATTAACTTAAACACTGTTATAATTACTCAATTATTTTCAGTTTGAGAATCAAGTATTTTTTTATATAGAATCGTCATTTGTTTACGTGAAATATGCTTTTTTGTTTGTGGAAAAAATGATTTTTGTTCAAAAATAAATACATTTTTGCCGAAAAGTATTTTTTTTATTATAAATAAACCCAATCGTTTTTGCAACTAATACAGGTACTTTAGGCTTTTTTGGGTCCTAATGAACAAATTGACACGTATCCCATGACTGTTGGAGGGTGGGGACGGATTCCATACAAAATCCCCCATGGTCCTTTATAAGATTTATTATTCGAACATAAACATGGTTTTTTAATTAAATCTACCAATCAAAAAACAACACGCATTTTTATTAAACACTTCAACAAGCATTTTTATAATTCACAAAGTATTTTATTTGTTTATAATATATAAAAAAAGTATATTTATTTATTTATTTTATTATTTATGTACCTACACACAGTAAAATACAATAACAAAACTAAATGGAAACACAAAGTAGGCAAATGTAATTAAAATGCTGGAGGCGGGCAGCCCTATCGCATGTTTAAGTACCGCGCGGCTGTAGGCATTTATTTCAAGGTTACGGCCGAGTTACCATACTGTATGATCTTTATACTGTGGTTTTAGTATGTTGCTTGTAGAATAATCTGACAAAAAATCAGAATAATTGGAAATGAATAGTATTAGTATGGTTTTTATTGTAAAAATAAAGTTTTTAGAGGTATCTTCATGATTTTTTTCTATCGTATCAAATTAGTTGTAGTATGTTTTCAACTCACTATCTACCTAGCATATATCCTGAAGAATATCATAGATATATTTTTCTGATTTTGTTTACTGTAGTCGATCATATAGGTACCTACTTTTATTGTTTCTAAAACTTGCGTTTTTTGCGTTTAGGTCCTGTAAGCCCCTTAAATATACATATACTGTTGCTTTTAGCCTGTATCATCCCACTGCTGGGCAAAGGCCTCTACCCACCACTTCCAGTTCTTTCGATCCAGGGCTAAAACGGACCACTGCACACTGGTCGTTTGCTATCTCCACCTCTTCCCGCTGTCTTTTACGGGGTCTGCCGCGACGCCTTCTAGATGTGTCAGGGCTCCACGTAGTGGTTATTTTGGCCCACAGCACATTCGGCATATGTAGCCAGCCCAGTCCCACTTCAGCTTAGTGGCTTTTTGAGCAACATCAGTAGGTAATCTGGGGCCATATTACGAAGTTTGAATGCCATCATGATTCCATTCCGAAAAAAACCGGCCAAGTGCGTGTCGGGCCACGCACGGTGTAGGGTTCCGTAGTAGCCCGTTATCACAATATAGTACGATTTTGTTGTTCTTTATTCTGAATATAATGAATATATGTAATGGTAAAGATATTAGGATTTATCTATATTGTTCCATTTTGAATGCGTAGTACATTTTAAATTTAAGTTATGACAATGGTGTCCAGAGTACAAAACTTTAACACATAACGTAACCACGGAGGTGCAAGAAAAACTTAACACCGCGATCTACAAAAGTGACGTCACGGCACAACGCCATCTGTTATCGAATAGCGATACAAAACACAACAAAATATTGATTTTCAAAGATAATTATTTAAACAGATTAGACATTAACTAATAAGAACCACTTTCTTCCTTGTAAAGCTAAAAAATAAGAGTACGATTGCTGCCCAGTGATTATTTTAATTCACAAAATTATTCTAATTCGAAAATTAAACAATCGTTTGTGACTTCTATAGGTACTCGAATGAAAGCATAAACCGTTGGTACAGCGCCATCTAGCGGCAGTATTGTGAAACATGATAATTTATTATGGTTTTTTTTTTTTTTTTTCATATTTTGTTTTTTAATGCAAGTCTTTACCCGTCATAAACAAGCAACTACTTCATCTTAGTCACTAAAGGATTTTGTATTTGGTACAAAATTATGCAACACCCAAGTTTAACGACTATTACTGCTAAACTAATAAAGTTATCTTAACCGCTATAGTTATAGTTCTTTAAAGTTCATGAAACGCACTATCATCGTGAATTTTGGCAGATTTTTCAAGCCAACAGCTTTTTTAGCTTTTAGACAAGGGGGAGGGGGACACCCTACTGGAACAAAAATTGTACTTTCAAGTTTAATCAAAATCAAAATGTTTTATTTCACATAAACCAAAATGGGCACTTATGAAACGTCAGAAGCTAGGTGCAAGGTTCCAATTGGTCGTTTCCTATGGAGAATACGAATATTTATTTTACATACGAATAATAAAGTAATGTTTCGTAAACGGAGCATTAAATCGAAAAATAACTTTAGCAACCCCCAAGTCATTTTAGAAGACCTATTCAACGATACTCCACACGATGGGGTAGATGACGAAAAAAATATTCATCCCCACTTCACATGTAGGGGAGCTACCCTAAAAAAAATATTTTCCAAAATTTTATTTTACCACTTTGTCGGCGTAATTGATATACACGCTCCTACAAAATTACAGCTTTCTAGTACTAGCGGTCTCTTACCAAAAAACCTCGGACAGACAGACAGACGGACATGACGAAACTATAAGGGTTCCTTGTTGGAACTACGGAACCCTAAAAAGGGATGGAGCTATCGGTCATGTATAGCTACGTCTCTCTCCTACACTGGAATCATGATGGGATTAAACCGTCATAATACGGCACCTGTGCTTTGGGTGTGGTGTTGCGAATATGGTCTGTCATTTTGACGACTAGAATACCGCAGTATTTTAAAGAATATTGCAATGGACCGCATCCATTGCACGTTAGCAAACCTTGAATTTAGACTTTTTGACAATTCCGGGATGTCGTAAGAGATGAATACAATATTAAAAGTTGGGTAAAGTGCTAAATCTGTAGTTTAGGTACCTACCGCGATAGACCATCTGTCTATCAAGGTCGTGATTAGGGTAATATTCCCTAGGGTTGGCTCGTTGTAACGTTCTTCGTAACCTATCTATCAACTAAGCTTTCCCGTTTGTAACCATTTATTTTATGTTATTGTTAATTACTAAATGTGTACAGTGCATGCTATAAGTAGGTATAATAAAGATGTAAAATCTAAATATTTGCACAGCTGAAATGCCGAATATAGTGAAACCCAGAAATCTTAAGAACTTATGTTAGCTACCTACATTCTTGCAAATAATATATATCATCATTCATCATTATCATCATCATTCAACCATTCGAATTCGAAGGCATAGATTTAAAAAATCTGCCTCAATGGTCTAGTGGCCAGCGGGATTGTCCGAAAGGGTTACCGCTGGCCCGGAACATAAAGGGCTAAGGAAGGAACACGGGTGGGTTTTAGTCAGTAAGAGTCTGACACCCCCTTCCGCTCCAGCTAAAGGCATAGATTTTTATTAGTAGATACATAAAACAAAAACGCAATGAAGATAAGAAATGTGTGCGCAAAAATTGTGTGTACAATCTTGTTATAACAACCTACTTGATTACTTTATTTTTTCAGCAGTAGTTTTCCTGAAAGCGCCATTAATCAAATGATAGTGCGGTTTTTCTTGCGAAATAATATTTTTTACATGTGGCGTGACACACTTGTTAGAACTACCTACATAGGTTCTTATAAATGTGTAGGCAGATGGGATATTTATTATATTCTATCAATAGAATATAATAAATATCCCATCTACCAGTATTGTATCCTAGTTTGGAATTCTGACTCCTACAAGTCGTAGTACCTCCAATATTTCTAACACCTCTACACTGTAATTGTACAGACGCCAGCACATCAAGCTACCCAAAACTGTCAAATTTTCTCAATTAATTTTGAACCTTATGCTTCAGCGTTACAGTTGAAAATCTATTAAAGAAATTTGACACATTGTAGTAGCTGTACTTTTTGGGATAATTAAATATTTATTATTAATGCTAGTAGTTTCGTAAACCTACTATCTCAAACTGTTTTTACCTCTTTTATCCCTTACTAGTTTCTGCATGCCCTCGACTTCGTTCGCGTGAAATTTATAGTTCCCCCGACCCACCACGTTGCAATTCTCAAACTCAAACTCAAAGCATTTATATCAATTAAACCTTGTACAGGCACTTTTGAATTGTCAAAATTAAATAGTCTGTCAGTTAGTCAGAAAGTTGAAGCTAGTTGCAATGCATCTGCAATGCATCTCCAGCCCGCGCTATTACTGTGTTCTTTCCGACTTGTTTTAGTTTTTGCTAGGCCCCTAAGTGTCTTAGCGTTATGCTAAGTAGCCTATAGTCTTCCTCAAGAATTGGAATCATCATCTGGCTAGCCTTTTCTGAAATATGTTGGGGTCGGCTTCCAGTCTAACCGGATGCAGCTGAATACCAGTATTTTTTTACATGGAGCGACTGCCTCTCTGACGTCCACAACCCAGTTACTGGGTAATACGATACCCCTTGGTAAGACTGGTTGTCAGACTTTCGGGCTTCTGACTATCAGTAACGGCTGTCAAAGATCCAATTTCCTCAAGAATTGGATTTTTTTCTAATTCTTGTGGTATAGTTGCCGGCACGTAACTTGGCAAGAGTTTTTGTAGTGGGGGAAATTTGCGCAGGCACAATTTCATACATTTTTATATGCGCGAACTTCCCCCACCACGAAAATCTCTTGCCAAGTTACGTGCCGGTAATAATACAAACAAACTTCAGCTTTATTTTTAGTATAGGTACTTAAGTAGATAATACTCTAACGGTTGTCGTGTAAGTTTATTCTTTTTCCTAAAAATCCTTTACTCTATCCATACTAATATTATAAATTCGAAAGTAACTCTGGCAGTCTGTCTGTCTGTATGTTACCTTTTCACGCCTAAACCATTGAACGGATTTCGGCAAAATTTGGCAGAGAGTTAGATTGCATCCCGGGAAAGGACACAGGATAGGTTTTATCGACATACCTCGCGGGCGAAGCCGGGGGCGGAAGCTAATACTTACTAAATTTAAAATATTCTCAACTATTTTCCAAAAATGTTTTCATCTTCAGTGGCTTAGGCAGAGGGTTATCAGTAGGTGCATAGGTAGGTAAAAGTTCCTCTTTACTTACGGTTTTACATTCGTAGCAGCGAACAGGCAATCTGAACCCCGTTGAATCCGTTTGAGTCACTCAATCCGACTGCCTCGAAGGGAGCTGCGAATTTATTGCGTTTCTCATTTTATTCTTGACCTACAGAATTTCTAAGTAGATTAGATTTTTTATAAAAGCTCTGGAGAGGTAAGTACTGTAAATCCTATTGGTATTGTAAAGGATCCCATTATGGGAAGAGTTATTCATAAGTACCTCAAAGAAATTCAGCGGCGCCCTAGAATTGCTTTTATGTGATGCAAAATCTTAACGTGGCGCTCTTCTATATGCCATGTTCCTATGATATATGCATATGCAGTTGCTTGCTTGCTTGTGGACGATCGACTTTATAGTAAGTCACTATCATCAATGACTGGTGCCCGGTGGTAGCATTTCAGTTGATTTCAGCGCCTCTCCCATGACGCCGCCCGGTGCCGTCGCACCGTTTGCACCGCCCTAGGACCGCTAATGCCTCAAAGTTATATGTGTGAAGTTTTAAGAGGAGTGTCGTAATAGGTGTTACATTTCTGTTCGGTGCTAAGGTATGAGGAAGGGATACTCCATTTTAAAACTGCATTCTATTACTTATTTGGGAGTTTGGGAGGAAATAAGTTCTTAAGAGCAATTTCATTCGTCTTATATATGGTGAGATTTTTAAATTTATTAGCGATGCTTTGCCGAATTTAATTGCCGGCTATCGCAGCGTTGCTATATTTTCGAAATTTTATATCCAAGCTGTAAACATTACGGTATTAAAATGCACTTCGCACAGTGTTCTACAGTATCTTTTAATTTAGCATAATTCGTAAGCAACAAAACGCAATCAGTAGTTCTGTAAATAAACATTTATTCAGCGATTCGGTGCCGAGTGGTCGGGTCCAATAATACAAATGCAAATTGCCGGCAGCGTCAATTGCGCCGCTGTCAATATTGAGCAGGAAGTGGACCGCCCCTATCGTATCCCGTTACCAAGCACTAAGCGTAATGTTCAGAGATCGGAATAGGTAGAGCTGTTTTATGTACTTGCTATAGGTTAGAATAATATGGATACTCCCCGAGTTCCGGGATTTGGTTTTTACTGTTGCTAAAGAATTGAATTCTAGTGGCGCAGAAAGAGATAAAAACAGGTGCGTCACTCTAGCGACAGAAACATCCCGCTATTGTTTTCCGTAGTATCAGTCGGAATCCCGTGGAATATCCATATTAACATCAATGTTTGCGGTCAATGAACCTATATACGAGTAGCTCTACCTATTCCGATCACTGGTAATGTTAGAACCGCTTCGAAATACTGACGCAATTTTAAAGTGGGCTTTGTTTTTGTAACGAGATTGGACCTGGTTGTAGGAATTGTTAGAAATAAAGTATTTTGAATGCTTATTGGATTGGGGAGTGAATGTGTTGTAACCTAGGTACCGACCTACATTTGCAATATTGGCTTATACAATTGTGTATTGCAGCTACTTTATTATACACTAGCCTCGCCCCGTGGTTTCACCCGCGTAAATGTCGATCCCGTAGGAATATCGCGATAAAATGTAGTCTATATGTTAATCCAGAGTGTCAGCTACCTCCATACAAAATTTTATCAAAATTGGTCTAGCCGTTTGAGCGTGAAGAAGTAACAAACATATAAACACACACACAGACACACCCTCACAAACTTTCGCCTTTATAATATTAGTGTGATTTAAGGTATGGTCAACAAAATCGATGAACACTTCAGTTTAAAAAAATCTTAATGACTGTGCAAAATATTCATATTTATTAAAACTAAACCAATATAAAATTTTAAGAGTATTAACTATTCATGATTTTTTTTTTTTGGATTGGAAATCATCAAATGACTCCTCCCTCCCACTCTGGGTGGAGCGGAAGGGAGTGTCAGACTCTTACTGACTAAAACCCACCCGTGTTCCTTCCTTAGCCCTTTATGTTCCGGGCCAGCGGTAACCCTTTCGGACAATCCCGCTGACCCGGCAGGCTTCGGCCCTGAGGGGCCCCTCCTCGATGCTGACATCTCTTTGAGGCGCGCGTGGAACACGTACGCTACGCTTCACAAAGAACACACCCTCCGAATTTCATGTCTCTAGGACCTGTGCGTTTGATATATCAGACAGTCAGGACTTAGAATTTTATACACAGTATAACATTAACAACCTCTTAAGAGGTCATTGTACTCATCATTATGAACAACTTTTACTATGGCACCAAACCTGAAATCGCGAAAAAAAAATCAGCTGTTATATTAGGGTAGTTACACTACCCTAATCAAGCCTTATTCTTTCTTCTGGAAAGATAACAATCAGTAGATCTAGCTGGATTCTTATTATCGACCGGAATAGCTTTAGTTGGTGTTGTCCGACCTTGACTCAATTCGTTGAATAAAGCTCCATCTAAATTAGTAAATAGGTAATGCGGGTTGTCAATTGGCGCCCAAGTGGGACTATATTTGCAGAAGCAAACCACGCATGTTCATGACGTTCGGCAAACTTACAAATATCTGGATTAACGCCATAGTTTTTCGGAATATTAATTTCTGGTGAAACTGATTTTATTCTAAAAGAAACCTTATTGAAAAATAGACAGGGATTAATACAACTCGTGAATTTAAATGTATGTAGGTAAATACCGGATTGTAAATGAAACAAAGTGCTATGATGTTTTCAACCGGATCTAGGTACTTACTTAATGCAAGCTTCATGCTCGTGCATGAAAAACAAGGATATCTATTGCCCTTTTTTAACCCTTCCGCAATACTATTTACACCTCCGATTTTGGTTTTATTTATTCTAAACATTGTGAAATAACATTTGTAAAACAATACTAATAGATTTCCCCCCATTGCTTACCTCCCCCCTTTTTTTTGGGCTACGGCAATATCTTTGCCAATTTCTTTGTGACTTTTTATTTGGAAAAGTAATTGCCAATTACCAGTTTGAATTTGTCAATTTTTCGTTGCCAATGCCTTGTTTTCACAATATACTTCATACATTTTGGCGCAACTTTTAAAAAGTGGTTTGGCAATTATTTTGCCAATGGTCGCGAAAGGGTTAAATTCTAAAGCGTTTTATGTACCATAACATTCCAAGCCGCCGGCGCCGCTGCCTCTAATTATTCAATGGCTAATAAAAATGTACATTGTTGCTTCAACGAAAGATGACGTCTATGGAGTTTTAACTAATCAAAAGAGTTGATAAAATAGTTGGCCATAGAGAAGAACAAGGTAAGGGAAAGATGGATGAATTATGTGAAAGATGACATGGCTAGAATGAAAGTAAACATACGAAGGCTGACAGAGATGAATGGAAGAAAAAGGCATAATCATATATCTTCACGGTACTTATATCGCTACGGGTTTCGCGAAATCTCGGATAAGCCGTAGTTGCAGTTTCATGCTATCTTATGGAACAACGTTGCTATAGTTCCGGGAAAACATGAAGTGACTAGTTGTCTCATGAAATTATTTAATATGTTATTACCTTTATGAGGTCAAAAACAGGGCTGGCTATTTATATACAGTATTTTTATCTCACTGCAAAGCGCGCTTTACTTGTGGTAACCAAGTGTACAAATTTGTGTGTAAGCGCAGGAGCTCTCGCAACAGATACAGACGTGTTTTAGGCAGATTGGTTGAGTGTTTTATTTTATAAAAACTAATAGATATGTTTTTCAAAACAAGCCCCTGGCTGTTCAAATAATATTTCGCTCACATGTTTTTGTTACAAAATTTTTTTTTCAATGCTAATTAAAACAAAAGCAACTAAAATATTGAAATTCGTTTAGAATGTAGGTATCATCGGAAAAGAGTTGTCTATACTTGTTTGCTTTTTAATTCTGTGAACCATTTTTAAAATTGCAAAAGCTCATGTTTTTGGTAACAGAATGGACTGGCACGTGTTTCGGCTTTCGATTTGATTATTTGGGTTACACAAGGCAACCTTTGCAACTATGTCATCGTTGCATCAACATGTACTTTTCTTTTATAGATACTATTAAGAATGCGATGGTTTTGTACTAGTTCTAACATAAAATTGTAGTTCCACGTGCAAACTTTCATGTAAACCACCTTGGGAAGAGTTTACACAGCTCGACAGTTTTATCTTGATTCTATTTAAATATAAACGTTGAATCCAGGTGTTTTTTCAGGACAATGAGCACTGTATTTCAGGTTGCACGTTCTACAAATGGAATAGTGGCTACAAATTCTAATTTTCGAGAGTTCTTGCTACGATTTTATTACCGTATAAATTCCACACTTCAGTATACGCAGGTATGCGAGGGATATTACTCCTGCAAGTATGCTCTGCAACGAACGTGTGCAAGTGACAGCGCGATATTTGCAACCCAAACTTGGCAAGGCACTTACATTGTCTGTAAATTGTAATTGTCCTAGTTTATTTATTTACACTTCATAATATACAAAACTAGCTGCTCCCCGTGGTTTCACCCGCATAAGTGTCGATCCCGTGAGAATATGGGGATAAAAAGTAGCCTATATGTTAATCCAGGATGTCAGCTACCTCCATACAAAATTTTATCAAAATTGGTCTAGCCGTTTGAGTGTGAAGAAGTAACAAACATATAAACACACACACACACACACAAACTTTTGCCTTTATAATATTAAAGTAGCCACATGTTTATCCAGGGTGTCAGCTACCTCCATACAAAATTTTATCATAATTGGTCCAGCCGTTTGAGTGTGAAGAAGTAACAAACATATAAACACACACACTCACAAACTTTCGCCTTTATAATATTAGTGTGATTGATACGGTACTTGTGCAGACTTTATGCCTTATAATTTTAAAGGAGTTACGGAGGAGGAGGAGGTTAGACTGGAAGCCGACCCCAACGTAGTTGGAAAAAGACTTTGTCATGGAAGAAGTATTCTGGCCGCCAGGGCCCTCTTTTCCATTGGGCACTCTGAGCAATGCCCCGCGATCTTCCGGGGCTCCAGCCTGCTCTCATAAAAAAAAATTGTCGCCGCCGTTCCATTCTACGCATTATTAGTACCTACCCAATTCAATTACAAAATAAGTGATTTATAGTGCAATTTACAATAAGTTTCTAGCCCCCAAAATTAGAAATATTAGTATTTTTTTCTTTTATTATCTCTTATCTACACAGGGGCCCCGTGATGTTATGTGCCCAGGACCTCCAATAGGTTAAAAACGGCCCTGCTGACCGCAGGACTTGGTGTTCCGTCGCTTCCGCGGACAACTACTTCAGAACAGCACAAGAGCAAGCTAGTGAAGTGAAGTACTTACTATTTTATAATAAAAAAAACCGGGCAAGAGCGAGTCGGACTCGCACACGGAGGATTCCGTACCGTCATTTATGTTTTTAAATTTTCATCGGCAAGGCCTGTATTTGTCAGAGAATTTTAACACTGCAACACTGCGCGCTGCGGTGTAGAATATTGCAGTTTTAGGTCATCGCCATCTCTTGACCGATAGTGGAACTAATGTAACTTTTGTTGATGATTTCTGAAAAAGTGTGCTATTTAGAGACATCGTTTTATTTTTCTTGTAATCTTTACACAAACTTTTATCACATAGAATAATTTTAGATTTTACTCTATGCAAACTATGGAAATAAGGTGGGAAAACTGTTTTTTTTGTTTACATTTTTCATCAAAAGTCAAAAACTATGAGGCCTAAAAAAAAGAAAAAGGGTTTAAGAATGTGTAAACTATGCTCTTTCATATGAGAAAAATTCGAAGTGGGGCTACTAGGGCATGTTGGGTATAACATGCCCTAGTAGCCCCACTTCGAATTTTTCAGACTCTGTTGCAAAAAAAAAAAAGTATTTCTTTCTTATTTGCAAAATAGTTGGGCAAACGTCATCTGAAACTGTTCTTTTCAAGTTGATAGCATTTATATAGTAGTTCTTGAGATATCCAGCTGTGACAGACGGATAGACAGTCAGACAGACAGACTTAGTCTCACCATAAGGGTTCCGTTTTTACCATTTTGCTACGGAACCCTAAAAATCGTATATTAATGTTGCGTTATCCTAATAATCGATTCAAGTAGGAGGCTGGCTCATACTGGTTACCATTCTGTTTTAATGATTCGGAGTAATACTGACATTCGGTTTCTGACGTTTGTCGTGATTAAATATTGTGTCCCTCGTGAGTTTTTATTTGTTGTATTTTACGTTTTTGTTTATTTTGTTGTCGCTTAAAATCGTGTTTACGTGTAAGTAATAAAATAGACTGATAATAGAAAAAATATTGAAGAGGAAATCGGAAACTATAATTATTTATCCTTTAAAATAGATTCAAAGATTATCTACTTCGCTTTGTATAAAAGAAACTTCGCTTTGTATAAAATAAATATAATAAAACAGTACTAATGCCCAAAATAAGATAAAAGGGAAAAACAAAACCAATTGAAAGTTTTGTTAGCATACGGACCCGTAAAACCCATGAAAGACAAACAG
The DNA here is from genome assembly GCA_916614155.1 of Mesoligia furuncula. Lineage (NCBI taxonomy): Eukaryota > Metazoa > Arthropoda > Insecta > Lepidoptera > Noctuidae > Mesoligia > Mesoligia furuncula. Next base: position 25,593,231 of record OU744798.1, on the reverse strand, counting down.
AAACTTTTACGGATCATTTAGCGATCGCCCAATCCCCGTAGGCTTTCGTCACCCATAGAGGCCGTAGACTGTCGTAGCGCCGTAGACTGTTTGTCGTAGCGCCGTAGACTGTTTGTCGTAGCGCCGTAGACTGTTTGTCATAGCGCCGTAGAACTTGCTACGAACTGTAATTTGTCATCAATACTTTGACAAATTGAGAAGCCCTTGTGGCTAATTAATAACAACCGTACGGTTCGATCGAAGGTTAAGCTACGCTTGTCTAAGTCAGTCGAGGATGGATGAGCATCTATTACATAACGAGACTCCTCCGCGCCTCTGAAAGTACAGTAAGCTGTTGTTCTCGGCTGTCAATCATAGATCTTTGACAGTCGTTACGGGTAGAGAAAACTATTCTAAATTTCAAGTTGATTGCATTAGTAGTTCTTGAGATATCCAGCTGTGACAGACGGACAGATAGACAGCCAGACAGACTGAGTCGCACCATAAGGGTTCGTCTTTACCATTTTGGTACTTAACCCTACAAAAGCCAGTACCGAATGACCAAACTATTTGTACACTTACAACATCATCCACACACTTAAACACAACATTATTTTAATAACAGAAAATCAACAGTTGGATATATACATCATGAAACCGTACTCACGTACCCAACTGTGTGTTTCTACTCGAATTAGTTTAATGCATGTTAAATTAACTGCAATAACAGGAGGCCTGGAACTGGCTGTGTGAAACCTATCAGTTCCTCACAAACTTAGTCATGCAGGTTAGCCAGTAATTCTTTTTGGGGTACCGTACCCAAAGGGTAAAAACGAGACCCTATTACTAAGACTCCACTGTCCGTCTGTCTGTCTGTCACCAGGCTGTACCTCATGAACTGTGATAGCTGATAGTTGAAATTTTCACAGATAATGTATTTCTGTTGCCGCTATTACAACAAATAATAAAAATAAAATAAAGTTAAAATTAAAAGACGTGTTTTTTTTCGGCGTTTTATGCCTTATGGTACGGAACACTTCGTGTGCCAGTTCGATTAGCACTTGGCCGGGTTTTAAATTATTTTCCAAAATAAGCTTACCATCGTTTTCAGCATTCCCCGCGAAATCTTAAAGTGGTGAGAGGGGCAAGGGTGGACGAACAGACGTAAGCTCGGGTACGGAGAGACGTAAGCGCGGGGACGACGAGCCGTAACGCACCGCACCACGGTTCGTGAGCTTGTCCCGAGGCGAGGCGATTACGTTACGATTCCGATTAGTGTGAGTTGCAGTAGGGAGTTTCATACAAAGAATACCTACTGAACGGCTCAAGTAGATACGGTGACGATTCCTTTCCGGTTTGATACGTGTGCCTTCGTCGTTTCAGCCGATAGACGTCCACTGCTGGACATAGGCCTCCCCCAATTTTGGGGGGGGTTTGCCATAATCGCCACGCTTGGCAGGCGGGTTGGCGATCGCAGTATGGTATGATGGTGGAATAAATAGAGAACGCTGCTGCCCATTCTCCGGTAAGACCCTTAGTCGCCTTTTACGACACCCACGGGAAGTAAGGGGTGGTGCAATTCTTTAAGTCCGACACCACACAGACAAGTCCGACACCACACAGACAAGTCCGACACCACACAGACAACGTGTGCCGTACTTCTACCTAATCGCAGACCATGCGCGTTTTTATTTTCACTCGCTGGATTCTCTACGCAGACGTGCAGCTGATGCTGGGATGCGCTCTGTTGGGTACTCAATGCTCGGCTGAACACCGAGAGTTGAGAATCCAGTGCGCGATATTTTTACGTCCACGCGAACGTGGGCTTGACGTTCAAAATTCTACTTAGGTATTAGGTTAAAATGTTGATTAGAAAAAGGGGACTGTCATACTGAACTTCGAAGTTCAAAATAGCGATGTAGGGCGTCATTTTTCTAATAGCTGCCATTCATTTGTGCCCTTTTCTAAGGTATTCAATTAGACGAGGGTACAGACGCCAGCACATCAAGCTACTACAATCTGTCAAATTTCTTTGATACATTTTCAACTTTATCGATAAAGTATAAAGGTTCAAAGTTGATTGGAAAATTTTGACAGTTTCGGATAGCTTGATTTGCTGGCGTCTGTTCCTTTAAATTTCTCGATAGGTTCATTCAATTCTAGTTCATTAACACAATGTAGTGCGTTACCATTAGTTTTAAAAATGTTTAGCTATACAGTGTGGATTTTCCAAGTGGGTGTGGATGGCGAAATCCGAAACTATTAGGAATAGCGAAAAGTACTCAAAGGAGTCGCGGGCTCGATTTTGAAAACTAAAACTGCATCATTGGATTTTTCAAAAATCAATATTTCTAGCCAGAAATCGAACCCGTTGATTTTGATAAAAAAAACACGTACTGTATTATTACACCCCTCGATAGTGTCCATAATAAGAATCAAATTCTTTGAAGTAATGACATACCCAGAGCAGTGGTGGCCAAGTGGTAACGGCCGCGACTTACGAGTTGTAGGTCGTAGGTTCGAACCCAGACAGGCGCTTTACTTTGTGTAAATTATTTCATCACCACTGCTCTCAAAACGGTGAAGGAAAACATGGTGAGGAAACCGGCATGTCCTAGAACCAAAAATTCGAAGACATGTGACATCTGCCAATCCGCACTGTGCCGGCGTGGTGGATTACGGCCCACTCCCTCTCACCGAGAGGAGGCCTGTGTCCCAGCAGTGGGAACATTATAGGCTGGTTATAGTACTGACATACGGCAAACTTAAGGCACTTTACCCTGTATGTCAGTCTTCTAAAGAATTTAATCGACATCTACTTTGGCATTGCATAATCGTACATATTTCCACGTGCCTTCAGAGTCACAGAGAAATGTATTCTCTCTAGAAGTTTACATGTAGGGCTATGGGCTTCGCTTTTTTTCGGCTAGTCGGTCACTTGGTGACTGAAAAGAAAATATGGTAATTTAATAATGTCTTTGTATGGTATCTTAATTTCCCGAAATGGCGACCATCTGTTGTAAAACCGCTTCAGTTAAGGTTTTATATCTTTGTACAAACTCACTAATCTTAATAAAGAAGAAGTGAGAAGTGTAATCCATACTTAATATTATAAATGCGAAAGTGTGTCTGTCTGTCTGTCTGTTACCTCTTCACGCTAAAACCGCTGAACCGATTTAGATGAAATTTGCCAAGCAGGTGAAACCGACGGCGCTGTTTTTTTAACATAAGCATCACCTCAAAAACAAACAGACATTACGTCTGTACCAAATCTCCGCAGGGTTAGACAGAAGTCCACCACATAATACAGCCACATTTCGTCAGTTATGTTTAAGTCCCATGTCATAGCGGGCGAGCCTGTTGCCATCAACCTTGCACAAATCCAGACTCAGGGCTGCTACTGAGAAATGCCTGGTGGTAAAAACTCAATAACACTTTGGCCGACCTGGGAATCCAACCTTGGACCTCATGCTCAGCAGTTGCGCTTGCGACCACTATACCAACGAAGAAGTGTAATTTAAATAATTGCCAATAGTTATTGTTGTTTGCATCGTCGCATGATCATGTTCAGTAATTGGACTTGTCAGTTACTTTGCTTGTTTCAAATTCATTGTAGGTAGAGCATTTCGGCCTACAGGAATTAGTGAGATTACGGTTTCTGATTTTTTACGTACCACATGTAGGTATATACATCTATTTAAATAAGAGGGGCAAATAATAACAGCCGCACAGGTCGACGGTTGTCGCGGTTGGTCTGTGGATGGGTGACCATCTTTACATACCATGACCACTCCGTGCCTCGTTAAGCCGATGGTCCCGGCTTTCATTCGTGGATCTTTGACAGTCGTTACGGGTGGTCAGAAGCCCGAAAGTCTGACAACCAGTCTTACCAAGGGGTATCGTATTACCCAGTAACTGGGTTGTGGAGGTGAGATAGGCCGTCGCTCCATGTAAAATACTGGTATTCAGCTGCATCTGGTTAGACTGGAAGCCGACCCTAAAATAGTTGGGAAAAGGCAGTCAGATGATGATGACATGTACATACATCATACTATTACGAGCTTCGGGTTCGTGACAATTAAAAACTGCCGATTTAATAACCAAAAATTGACACTTTAATTAACAACACTAATTACAACTCAAACACACTAATTACAAAACACAATTGCACTACTGATCGTTCTAAGTCGCACTTGAATATCGCTTGATGTTTTCGCTTCGATCGCTTTATCCAAACTGTCTCGCTCGCGGCTCACGCCGGCCTTATATAGTGCCGCAGAGAGTTCTAGAACCTTCCATTGTAGAAACATCTAGAATGTTCGAGTACATACAGGCTCCTATCGACCAGATGTCGATAGTTCGGGAAAGTTCTAGAAAGTTCTCGCATCGAAATTTCTAGAAGGGTCTTGACTACTAGTTCCGCTACTTGATACTAGATGGCGCTAGTGATAACTACTGTCACCATGTACCAGGCATTAATTGTGGCGCGCAACAATACCTTCTTACTTTTCTCAGCAGTGTGTTAGGGAGAAACTACAATATGTTCCCTGCTACGTTTCTTACATACCTACTTACTTCTTTTGGTTTATTTACGTGAGTACCTAGGTAATTACTGCTAATTATGCACCAGAGTTGTTACGGAGCTTCGATTCCTAGTCTGAAAGGTCGGAAATTCCGATTAGTTTTGCTCCTCCGACTCCAACTTCAGCTTCTGTCATTTTACCAAAGATCGAAACGCACTGATGCACATGACTAGAGCGCGTACAAATAACTGGCCAACCCGTGAGCTGTCGGGCGGGTGGTCTGCTATTGCTTTATTGAAAATTGTCTAAAATAGCCTTTGTTATAATTTGTCATGATAAAAAAAAACCGGGCAAGAGCGAGTCGGGCTCGCGCACCGAGGGTTCCGTAACATCCGGGTTTATGTATAAGGTTTATGTTTATGAAATTAAATGTTTTTTTATTATTTTTGAATTGATTGAATGAATGGTAAATTGCGGTTCACGATTTATGACGTATTAAAAAAAAACTACTTACTAGATCTCGTTCAAACCAATTTTCGGTGGTAGTTTACATGGTTATGTACATCATATATTTTTTTTAGTTTTATCATTCTCTTATTTTAGAAGTTACAGGGACACACATTTTACCACTTTGGAAGTTTCTCTCGCGCAAACTATTCAGTTTAGAAAAAAATGATATTAGAAACCTCAATATCATTTTTGAAGACCTACCCATAGATACCCCACACGTATGGGATTAATGAAAAAAAAATATTTTGAGTTTCGGTTCTAAGTAAAATATATTGTTTTTTTCTATTTTTGTGTGAAAATCTTAATGCGGTTCACAGAATACATCTACTTACCAAGTTTCAACAGTATAGTTCTTATAGTTTCGGAGAAAAGTGGCTGTGACATACGGACGGACAGACAGACAGACAGACAGACAGACGGACAGACAGACAGACAGACAGACATGACGAATCTATAAGGGTTCCGTTTTTGCCATTTGGCTACGGAACCCTAAAAAGGTAAAACGATACTCGCCCGCCAGCTCGAGGTGTGGCCTGCGCTTTAGCTTGCGACCCCGGCAAATTTTTATAGACGCCCGCGCTAGTATAGGTACCTACTAGCGCGAGCGTGTATAAAAATTTGCACTTTGTTTTTTTCCTAACACATCATCCTTCTACCTCCACCTCCAACTCCGACCCCAACTTTGGCTCCGATAAATCAAATTTAAAACCTTTGACTCCGGCTCCGGCTCCAGTTGGTACAACAGCCTCCAAAACATCTCTATTACGCACCTCACATTTCGAAATGAAATGTGAGGTGCGTATTTCACACCTCCTGGTAAGTACTTAGATATAACTTCTTCGAACCTTTCATAGTCTGGGACGATCTATCTGCCAGAGTTACGCATAACTTGCGAAACTTCGTTCCATCGGTGTAAGTTAAGTTTTTCACAGTTTTTCTATTAGCTTCCCCTTCGGGTTTCGGGCACACTTTGCAAATGTTTCCTAACTCGTTTATAATATCGCCCGTCAGCCTATTTTATAGGTATTTATGGCAGATATATATTATTTTTTTGCCGCTGTGGCTTGTAGCTATACAGGATTATTGGTAAAACATTAACAACCCGAGCATAAATGTAGGGAACAGCTGATTTTTTTTCGCGATTTCAGGTTTGGTCCCATAGTAAAAGTTGTTCATAATGATGAGTCTTAAGATGTTGTTAATGTTTTACCAATAACTCTGTATAGCTTCAAGCCACAGCGGCAAAAAAAATATATACAACGTTATTTTTAGTATTTGCGAAACCTGAATATAGTTTGTTCAGAATAAGTAACTGAATCGATTCTAATAATTTTCATCCCATGTTATATTTTATCCCTAAAATATTTAAAAAGGTTATAAAAGTTGGACACCGAGCGACACTAAGTAGGTTATCCAATCTGCGCGCCGAACGGTTAGGTACCTAGGTACTAATATCAATGCGGCACGGGTGAGCATGTTTTTGTACGGACAAACAGGTAACTTAACAAGCTTATAACTTTGTGATTTTTCATGATACAGTTTTGAAATTTTGTACATAGATTCATTACATAAAAATACTAGACACGTGTTTCGGGTTTCGCATATACTAAAAATAATGTTGTATATCTGCCACAAATACCTATAAAATAGGCTGACGGGCGATATTATAAACGAGTTAGGAAACCTTTGCAAAGTGCGCCCGAAACCCGAAGGGGAAGCTAATAGAAAAACTGTGAAAATCTTAACTTACACCGATGGAACGAAGTTTGGCAAGTTATGCGTAACTCTGGCAGATAGATCGTCCCAGACTATGAAAGGATCCAAGAAGTTATATCTAAGTACTTACCAGGAGGTGCGTAATAGAGATGTTTTGGAGGCTGTTGTACCTACTGGAGTCGGAGCCGGAGTCGGTGGTTTTAAATTTGATTGATCGGAGCCGGAGTCGGAGTCGGAGGTGGAGGTAGAAGAAAGATGTGTTGAGAAAACATTTTTTTTTCAGACTGTCTCACTAGTGAGGCAGTCGGGGTAGTGCCGGACTCTTACCGGCTAAAACCACACTCCTGCCCATGCTCAGTGACCCTCTGACATTATCAGAGCCATTGTGAACGTATTTTTCTTGAAACCTCGCTTTTTTTTTTTCCTTTTCCAACGCACTATCACGTACTCGAAGGCAACATGGACTTATTTCTTAAACTTAATAATAGATCCTTGAACGTATAGATCCAACTATGTATATCCTATTACATATATTGTTTCTCTTTTTTTTTTTGTTTCTTTTTTGGTTTTAGAATATTGTTTTGTTTTTATTTTTATTTTTTACTATCTTATTATATTAGGTACCTACTTAAACTATATATATACTATTATATATGTAAGTATCCTATTTTTCTTATGCTATCTTATTTCTATTATTTACTATCAACACTATTTTACCACAATACTCTAAAAATTTATCTCTATTTCTAGCGCTTATTAAACTAGGTAAACTATCTACATTTAGTTTCTGTTCGAGGTCTTGCTCGACCTCGTACCGCGCTTTTCCTGTTATGGGGCACTCTAACAGCACATGCAGGACCGTTTCTTCCTTGCCCGGCTCACAGGGGCACGATCCGTTCTCCTTACACTTGAAGCGTTTCAGGTATGCAGAGAACCCACCGTGCCCTGTGAGAATTTGTGTGGTGAGACTCGTGGGCTTTATTTTCCGCACCACTTTGTACGCCGCAACTGCGTCGGGGAAGAATATTTTTGTGCCGGAGGCTGTTTGCCCGGACTTATATCTCCTGTTCCACTCGTCAAGCGTCCCCATACGGATCTGCCGCTTGACGAATGAAACAGGGCACAGGTCGTAGTCCGGCTTCTTCTTCAAGCCCAGGGCGGCTTCCTTTGCGAGTTGGTCGGCTCGCTCGTTTCCCTCCAACCCTGCGTGAGCCTTGATCCAGAACAAGGACACCCTTTTGTTCTGTAGTTCACAATGGCGAAGGGTGTCTCTTGTTTTCACTGCCAGGGGATGGGGGGAACTCGCACTGACCACCGACTGGAGGGCCGCCATGGAGTCGCTGAAGATGCCGAACGTCTCTTCCCTTCGTTTGAGCGCTTCGCCAGCCGCTCTTTGTAGGGCCAAAAGCTCCACCTGATAGACGGTGCAGAAAGACTGACTGGTTGACTGGTAGAAAATGCCTATGGCATTAAGTCCGCCTCTGTACATTTATGTGCTTGAAGTATTAAATAAATAAATAAATAAAGACGGCAGGGCAAGTTTGAGGGCCTTTACTTCGGTGGCGCTGTTCCACACAGACAGCGCCGCTCCGACTTTGCCCTCAATCTTGCTGCCGTCTGTGAAGATACGCACAGCGAAATTGCTGTGGTTCTGGTAGTGTTCCTCGTCTATCAGGCTGCCGAACTGCAGTGTGGTCTGCTCCGCGGGGTGTGGGGATTCCAACGCTGGAGCCATCCGCTCAATCTCCCTATCTCCTAGTACTGACTGGGACACCCCTCTCTTGGTCTCGTACAGCGCCGCCGCTTCGCGAATGCGCAGGTCGATTGGGAGTATCCCGGCCAGCACCAGTGCCGAGTTAAGAGAGACTGTGCGGTAGGCTCTACATAGCTTTTGTGCGAACCCTTTTTGGACCACATTTAGTTGCTTTATCACCCCTAGCTTGTTTGCGGCTGGCGCCCTCGCACTCGCGGCGTACAAAAGCGTCGGCTCAACTGCTGCAGTGTAAATGACCCGGGTAACCTCCGCGCTTAAGCCCCAGCTCACCCGGGCAGCTCTGGCCAGCTGCTTGTAGATGCCTATCGCCTTTTTATAGGCGATAGTCACGTGTTTATTGAAGGTCAGCTTGCTGTCGATGGTGACGCCCAGGATTTTTATATCTTGGGACATACCGATGTCGACCCCTCCCATGGTCAAGCGCGGTGTGTCGTACTTCAGCCTCCGCGTTAGTTCCATCGCACAGGTTTTGTGCGGCGCGAATTTGAGCTTATTTCTGACACCCCACGCTCGAACATGTTCGAGAGCGGCACCGGCCTGTCCCTCGATTTCCAGTGCCGATTCGCCGACGAACACCATAACGACGTCGTCGGCGAATGCCTGGCAGTAGTGGCCTCTATCCTCCAATTGCTTCAGCAGTGGGTCCAGCAGCAGATTCCAGAAGATAGGGCCACCTATGGAACCCTGGACGCACCCTTTGTTGGTTGACTTCCTGGTCTCTTCCCCCGCGTATCTCACGCTGACCTCCCTGTCGCTGAGATAGCTGTCGACTACTCGTCTCAAGTTCACAGGACACTTTTCCTCAGCCAATCGTACCTTGATGGCGGGCCACCCGCACTCTCGAATGCTCCCTTTATATCCAGCGACACGAGCGTCACGATCTTTTTACGTGCCAGCTCTGTGCGGATGTACTGCACGAGAGTATAGAGGGAGTCTTCGGTGCTCTTTTGGGGCATAAAGTCGTATTGGTGAGTACTAAACCTGGGGAGCAGGTAAAACTTGAGACGAGCAACCAGCATCCTCTCGTACACTTTCCCTAGTACAGGCAAAAGCCCAATCGGCCTGTAGGACTTCGGGACGGTGTACGAGTCTTTGCCTGGCTTCCTGAGCACCACTACAGTTGCTTCCTTCCAGGACTTCGGGAAGTATTGGTGTGCCAGGCATTTGTTCAAGAGCGACAGGAAGAATTCAGGGTTGCAGGAAATGGCCTGAGAGCAGATGTCGGCGGTGAGGATGTCGGCTCCCGGGGCCTTTTTTGGGTTGAACGACCCAATGGACCTATCTAGTTCACTCTGGGTAAACGGAGGGTCATGTTGTTCATCATGGCTCCACTCGTTTACCCTTTCTGCCAGTAGCCGGGTTTGGCGATGGTCCAAAGTGTCGTCCTCCTCACGGTCCTTAGGATAGAATATGTCGGCCAACAGCTTCACCGAACCCTTCGCATCCAGCACCTCACCTCCCGACCACAGCGGCGGATCCTCTTCTCTTTTCGCAACCCTTCCCGTGACTCTGTAGATCCCTTCCCAGACGCTTTCCTTGTCCTGCTTTCCGCAAAACTGTCTCTAACTCTCCTCGATTGCTCTCCTTACAGCCTCCTCATACCTTTCTTTTTCTTCCAGGTACAGCCTAACTCTCTTCGGACCGGCGCTGCGTTCCTGACTATCCGTTTTCTGGTGGCGACCAGCGCCTTCATCTCCGCGAGCTCATCGGACCACCACGGCAAGGTGAGTGTTTCGTGTTTCTTTTTTGTTTTTAAAGTGTGTGTGCATGTTTCAGTTACGGCTTGTGTGTATGTGTTTTTGGTGTGTTCCAGTTGATCTGTAGTGTTTATGTTTGTGAGCTCCGTAACTGTTAGGTTTTTCGCCAGCATAATTTGAGACAATTTCTCATAAAACTGTCTCCAATTTGCGTCCTTGGTGTTGAATTTTCTGGTAGTGCGCTCAATGTTTATTCCTTTAGATTTTTTGAGATTAATGCTGAAAAGTATGCCGAGAGTAAGTTGAGAAAACATTAAGCGGGACTACTAGCGTGAGCGTGTATAAAATTTTGCCGGGGTGACAAGTTAAAGTGCAGGCCACACCCCGAGCTGGCGGGCGAGTATCGTTTTACCTTTTTTTAGGGTTCCGTACCTCGAAAGGAAAAAACGGTACCCTTATAGGATCACTTTGATGTCCGTCCGTCCGTCCGTCTGTCTGTCTGTCACGACCCTTTTTCTCAGGAACGCGTGGAGGTATCAAGCTGGAATTTATATATTATATATTAAATACTCAGGTCTACTGTCTCTTAGAGCTGGAAAATAATCAAACTTCTAAGCCAACGCAATCAAAAGATACAGCCGCAAATTTCTGCAAATTTTCGACACTCGCAAGGGAATCAAAACCTACAGGGTACTTCCCGTAAACTCAGAATCTTGAAATTTGGTACGAAGCAACGTCTTATAGCACAGATAAAGGAAAATTTGCGAAAACTGTAAATTTTTAATTACATCATACAATAAAAATATTTTTAATAATTTTAAACTTACTACCCCTTTTCACATGAACGCGTAGAGGTATTAAATTGAAATCCATATCAAATACTCAGGTCTATAATACCTTTAAGCTGCAACAAAATCAAACTTCTACGTAAACGCAATCAAAAGAAACAGCAATTTAAGCTGCATATTTTCAAACTCGCAACTACTCGCTAGGGAATCAAAACCTAAAGGGTACTTCCAGTCGACCTAGAATCTTGAAATTTGGCATGAAGCAATGTTTTATAGCACATATAAAGGAAACATTCCGAAAACCTTAAAAAGTATTATCTCAAATGAACACTGAAGGGTACTCGGTTAAAGCACTTGATGTGGTTTCTAGAGCACCAAATCCGCAAGCTGCTAGAAAAGCTTCGCAATCTGTAAATGCTCTAGCTACAATGCAGACCTAAGGTCTTCCTAAGAACTTGTTTTTACGAGTGGGTGCACGATATATGGTAACTGTTAATATAGACACTACGGATGGCCTTGTGAATGGTACTACCGGAATATTGAAGGCTATAGATTATGGTCGACACAAGGAGACAAGTGAAAAGCGGCCTTTACGTATTTGGGTTCTGTTCGATAAAAGTACGGGAATATCTACAAGAAGTAAATTTCAAGTAACTTCCCGAAAATAACGTCAATATCTCAATTCGTATTGGACGCCATTAGATGCTGTCATTTATTTTGTAAAAAGATGAAATCTTCAAATCTTGTAGTGCAGCAAACTCAGTTTCCAATAGTACCAGCAGAAGGTATTACAATTCACAAGTCGCAAGGTGCAACCTTAGAAAAAGCTGTGGTTCATATTTCTAAAAATGTAAAAAGTGTAGCTTGTTCTAGAGCAACGTCATCGTCTGGACTGTTTTAGTCGTGAATTCAGGTATATTTAAACCTCCCTCTGAAATATTAGAATCGAGTGCTGTAAGTATAGAAACGAAAAGACTTGGAAAAACAAATTGGTACCATATTTTAAATTTTTGGAAACACCTGAAGATAATACAGTTCAAATTGTATTTCATAACGTTAACATAATAGATCCTATTATTCATTCCTCCCATGCAGCATTGTTTGTTGAAACCTGGGGGTGTCGTAGAAACACTTTTGAACTTGATGGGTTTTATGAGGTGTGAGAGTAGATGGTCCAGCTATAACTAATGCAAATACAGGTTGGGGATCTATCGCGTATGTACGTCGCAATCTTAAGGATGCCGTGACTGATGGATCATGTAAAAGATATAATTTAAATAACCCAGGCGCTGCTAACGGCCATTGTGAATGCTTGCATTTTGAAATGTTTAATGTCAGAGTGATAACTGTATACATATAGGTCACCACAATGTCCAATTAATGTTGCAATAGAATGCATAAATACAACAATATACGGCAGGCCGGCAGCAACCTCAATAGGTATACTTCATGTTTTCGTCTGATTGTTGTGGGAGACTTCAATATCGATTTTAGAATGAAGCCCCAAAATGGAACTTCCACATATTTCTCATTTATTCATAAACATGTTTCCGTTAATAAACACTAGCACTACACGTAGAGTACAAGTAGGGGAGGTAAGCCTAAAACGGGTAGCCCGCCTAAACCGGGTATGCTTTTTAATTTGCGCACCGTTATTGCTAATAAGAATGTGAGCGTGCAGTGCGCGGCGCCTGCCGCTCGCCAATCACAGGGAGTCGGCGCGCTTCTCTGGCGGACACGAGTTCACGGTAAGATAAGAAAGAAGTTTTTTGCTATTTCCACTAAAAAAAATTGAGTTACATTACTTTTGAATACTCGAAAATGGTTTACAATATGTTCTTACCAGTTTTTTGTTATTATTTTACAATAAATAGACGTTTTATTTGTGTAATAGGTTGGCGTTTATTATTTCGGTTTTAAGGATATGAGTCGATTGAAAAAAATACATGCTTGTGGGCAAAAAGGGTAGGGGTAAAGCGGGTGCCCGTTTTGCCCATACTCGATTTGCCCTGTATATCATTGACTGCTTATTAGTTCTTTTGTTTTTGCAGATGGTTAATAAATACAAAAGAAAGACTGCAAATGCATCGTGGGATGAGGGAGTTATGAAGCTTGAGATAGAAGAAGCTCTCAAAACTTCCGTCAATGGTGCAGCAAAAAAATATGGCATCAACCTTTCGACTTTACAGATACATGTAAAGAAAGGATGTCAAAAAAAGAGGAAGATTCACAACAGTTTTTACAGCAGCTCAAGAATTAGAGCTAGTTGAGTATCTATTTCACATGGACAATCTGTTTACGTTGCCAACTCATTACGTTGTCTACAAAGTGCCGCAACCATTCCAAGAATACTGGTCCATTGATCCAAGCATTGTCACTGCAAGTAGCTGATGATCCTGGTGGAGCTCCATCTGAGTTATGATTGTTATGAAACAGTTCTAGTCATTGATTGACGTTGATCTCATGCAATTCAGTCCCTACCCGCTTTGCCCAAAAGCCCTACCTGCTTTAGGCCCCCCCTACGGGCAAAACGGGTAATTCGAATGGTAAAGATTCTTGTTATTTTTTTTATCTTAATGTACAAAACTACTAAATATGTTATTTGTTTTATAGTCCTTGATAACTAAACATTTCAAAATGTACAAATAAATGTTCAATTTGTATCTATAAATTGTTTTTATTTATCATCAACCTTAGCGTACCCGTTTTGGGCTACTCTCCCCTAGTACAACTATAGATAACGTTTTTTTCCTTCAATGTTCAATGTGATACTATTCATACCTTTTCAGTCACCATTTACAGATCATGTTCAAATTTAATACTTAATTAGTACTTTTGTACCAAATTTCTAAATAGTGACTAAAACACTTTGTAAGTAAATAACTTTAATAAAAAAACTTACCATCATTCACCAGCAGACTTTTGCAAGGCTGCTGCAAGGCTAGTGTAGGTATTTCAGTTATATTATAAAATAAATGATAAATATGTGTTATTATAAAATAAAGGATTACTGAAACGATAAAGATACCTTTGTCTTTAATTTATTTAATTTATGCTCCTCCAGCTTTCCATATTGTAATGTTATGGATTTCATTTTGCAATAAAAATACCATAACTATAACTCGATTGTCGTGATGGGTGAACTATTACTTATATACCTAAAAGTTTGTACGGAACCCTCCTCGGTGCGCGAGTACGACTCGCACTTGACCGGTTTTTTTTTATCATGACAAATTATAAGAAAGGCTATTATAGACAACTTTCAACAAAGCAATAGCAGACCACCAGCCCGCCAGCTCACGGTGTGGCCTGCGCTTTAAAGTATTTGCACGCACTCTAGTCTGTGTGGTGCCGGACTTAAAGAATTGCACCACCCCTTACTTCCCGTGGGTGTCGTAAAAGGCGACTAAGGCGACCGGAGAATGGGCAGCAGCGTTCTCTATTTATTCTACCATCATACCATACTGCGATCGCCAACCCGCCTGCCAAGCGTGGCGATTATGGCAAACCCCCCCCCCAAATTGGGGAAGGCCTATGTCCAGCAGTGGACGTCATCGGCTGAAACGACGACGCACTCTAGTCACGTGCATCAATGCGTTTCGAACTTTGGTAAAATGATAGAAGCTGAAGTTGGAGTCGGATTGACAGACGGACAGGAATTTAAATGATAAATGATTTATTTTCTGTAAGTAGGTTTTTACAAACACTTTTACACGTCATCATATTTTTTAAACTAGATGTGGTCGGCGTTTCCTATCTGACTACTCTGAGAAGAAAGGCCGAAACAAACTCAGAGGTCACAGTCTCTTTTAAAGTCCACACAAAATCTTGGTCAGATCGTGTGAAGACCATCTAGATTGATGTCTGAAATGGTCTTTTGAGGAAAGAACCACACAGATTGAGCGGACCTGTCCAATCAGTGCACGTATTTGTCAAAAATCGTGCAGCTCAACTCAGAAATTGAGGAGCTCAACGATACGACGAACAATACCAAAAAAAGGACATTTGGGTAGGCCGCGTAAATTACTTAAACTGCCAGATCATGATTAAAACTAAGAAGGAAAACAGAAAAAAATGACCCACATAGTCCTCACATTCACAATAATTAAATGAAAAAAAAAACTTGTCTTTACAAAGTAAATATTCATGTCATTGTCTAAATAAAATTCATTCATGTCAATGTGTATATAAAAAATCCGGACATAATCTTTGAGGACCATTTATATTTTTGGGGATCCCTTCTTTTCGCATAATGTTCTTTGTCCTAATATACTTCGGCATAACGATTTTGGCACAATTTGTTTTGGCATAATAATACTTCGGCATAATTTTTTTAGGCATACATTTTATGTTGGCATAATCATCTCAAAGACTAATTTGTTTTGGCATAAATTTGATTCGCATAACGTTAGTAGGCCTAATGACTATTAGCATAATAATATTTAGGGATACAATTAATTAAATTTAATATGCTGTGCAACAAAAGTTAGTGACAGAACCGAATTGCTGCAAAACCGACTCCACGTAATCTTGTTTGTCCTACCCCTAGAGTGTAATTTAAAATCGCGTAGGCGCGTAGGGGTGAGGCGGCCCGCGGGCTGGGCCAACAAGCCGAAGCTGCGGTGGTGAGCGAAAGCCGTCTGCGACGATTAGCACGCGTGGGGCCGCCGGAGGCCCGCAGCGCCGGAGCCGTGACAGAAACCCTGCCTGCTGCATGTTGCATGCTCGCTTGAATGCTGCATGCTGCATGCTTGCTTGCATGCTGCATGCTTGCTTGCATGCTGCATGCTTGCTTGCATGCTTGCTTGTTTGCTGCATGCTTGCTTGCATGCTGTATGCGTGCTTGCATGCTGTATGCTTGCTTGCTTCATGCTTCCTACAGCGAAAAAAAACCCACAAAATTGTTCAATACGTTATATTATATTAATATGTTATATATTACCTGATTCAGGAGATATGGCTGTTTTCCAATCGTCGAAATAAGTTGGTATATCCTCTTAGGGCAAATTTACGCTTTAGGATATTATGCTTAAAAAAGTTAAGCTTTAGAACTTTATGCTTAATAAATTTATGCTTTAGAATATTATGCTTAATCATTATTATGGTTAGAGATATTATGCTTAAAAAAATTATGCGTAAGCTGTTATGCGTAATTATATTATGCGAAAATATAGTTGTGCCAAACAAAATTATGCTAAGTTATATTAGGTCTTAAAATTTTATGCAAATGGATAGGGAACCATATTTTTGCATCCAATTTTAAACAGACTTGCGCACTCGGAGACCGTAAAACTAAAAATCTATATTATAACTTATTTTTATTATATGATAAAGTGATTGATACTAGTATCCAACCACCCAGTAGTACCCAGAGCGGGAGGAGTCATTTGATGATTTCCCATCCGCAAAAAAAAAAAAATAATTTATACTAGTATAAAGCTGTTATATCCATGTTTGTAATGCTTTTCTTCTATTTTATATTTTATACATACCTCTAAAAAATTAGTTCAATCCTGTATCTGCATTGCTGAGTCTCAAATTGTGACACCAAATTCGTGTCAGAAAGTTCCAGGAAACTGGCATAGTAGTTAACTAGGGAAAGAGTAAATACGTAATTTGTGTACCTATTTCACAATAAGATAATGCAATCGTTTTAAGATCCCGGAAGAATTTTCGTACATCTACAGTACCTAGGTTTGAAATACATATCGAAATCCCTTTTATGCAATTAAAATTAGTTTTACTTAGGTGTTACACATTGAAAAATGTTATGTATTGAAAAATTTGATGCAACAATGGTTAGTTTAAGGATAATTCTAATACATGATTTAAGTTAGATTAATTTAGTGAAAATTCCTAAGATTTGTTAATTGCAAGTTTATACATCACACTAAT
The DNA here is from genome assembly GCA_916614155.1 of Mesoligia furuncula. Lineage (NCBI taxonomy): Eukaryota > Metazoa > Arthropoda > Insecta > Lepidoptera > Noctuidae > Mesoligia > Mesoligia furuncula. Next base: position 25,576,349 of record OU744798.1, on the reverse strand, counting down.
ATTATAAAGGTGGTGTGTGTGTGTGTTTATATGTTTGTTATTTCTTCACGCTCAAAAGGCTGGACCAATTTTGATAAAATTTGATATGGAGGTAGCTGACACCCTGGATTAACATAAAGGCAACTTTTTATCCCGATATTCCCACGGGATCTAAACTTATGCGTGTAAAACCGAATACCGGTAAACGGTGCGGGGCGCAGCTAGTCATAAATAAAGCTTATTTTCAACTTATTTGAGATTCTTCCCGAATTCCGTGAAAAAAAAATGTCGTTGTAAGGAAGTCTCCACTTTCTGTCTCTGTTCCTCGAAGTTTAGGTAAATATTGTCTGCCTATTCCGATCACTGCTCATTACACACATGCCGTTTACGGTACTCATTACACACATGATCCGTCTTTACGCTATTCTTTCGTACTAAAACCATAATAAGTGCCATAATAATAAGTGTATCCACAGGTAAGTGGAACATACAGAAAACCTATTTTTAACTGACTTCAAAAAGGAGGAGGTTCTCAATCCGGTTTTTTTTTATGTTCGTTACCTCAGTACGCCGTCATTTATAACCGATAACCGATTTGGATAATTGTTTTTTATATAGAAAAAGCTAGAAATAAAAACTTATTAACAAAAAAAACCGATTTAAAAAAAAACACTAATAAGTTTTTTTTTAAATCTATACTAATATTATAAAGAGGTAAAGTTTGTAAGTTTGTATGTAGGGGGTAATCTCTGGAACTACCAGTCGGATTTAACTAACCTGTATTAACTTATTAACCTGTATTAAGTGTATGATAGAGGTCAGTGTCGGATGTGAATTTTTTTTTTGTACTTGATAGTCAAATTCTGAGGAAGGCTATTTAACACCACGCTATGAACCTTAGGAGCCGACTAACAAGAAAAGAAGTCAGAAAGAACGCTAAGCAAAAACGAAGTTATAGCGCGGGCAGGCGATGAGGTGGGAAGGGGTTGGTCGGGGGAACAACGCGGATGAAGTCACGGGCAGAAGCTAGTCAAAAATATAACCAATAATAATTGGTTTTCTGTGTCTCAGCTAGCCAAAATGTAACTACGTAACGAATATTATTTGAAAGGCATGACTGAATATAATAAAGCAATATCAGAAATTCAGAATCCGTTGAATAGGTAATATTTCTTCTTTATGTTTTTGCCTTTTTATTCAATAAGCCCTTTGCCTTCTAAAATAGCTTCGTAAATTGTTGACTGGACTTGGGATCAACCCTAAATATAGACAACTTTTTTTTTTTTGTTTCCCCAATTTTTTTTAAGGTACTGCATACCAACCCTAATATAGAAGGGCTTCTATACTTATCAATCATTATGTATTATGAGAGATTGAGGGCTCAGCTATGAATTATCTAACCCAAGATTATCGCTTTAACCCAGTCGTATGGATCCAGAGGTCAGATGGTACCTGTACGGTGTAAAATACATTTTGCAACTGATTACACTATAATTTGAACTGAATACAGTAGGGAAAGACCAGACATCCGGTAGACATGATTTTATGTAAATGAGTAAGGGTTAAAAACAAAGTAATTCTAGGTATCTACGAGTATCTGTCTATTACCTTTCCATGCATTTACAGCGGCCTAATGCGCGGTCACTGTCGGTCTGCATAGAAAAGAAAGAGAAGCGCGATTACACAAAGCTGGTAATTTATTGCAAAATATGAAGCAATTATCTATTTACAAATAATCTATTGTTCGGACTAAAAAATGAAAACACTAGTGTTTTAGTATGTTGCTTGTAGAATAATCTGACAAAAAATCAGAATAATAATAGTTGTATGTATTGTAATGTTCGCTGGGTTAATAAAACACACTTTGACAGGTCTCTGAGGTGACATAGTCTATACGAAACCCAAAGAACGTCTGCCGTCGCCTACGGCCGGTAAGCGACTGCCACGCCAATGCCTGCGCATACACTACATCCCTCCTTTATTTTTATTGAATTGATATGTTTGTTGTTGTCATGTTTATTGAAATATTGAATTGATTCTAGTCGCCCATTCCAAAAGGTAGTTTTCGTATGGAGAAGAATGGGCAAGAAACTCCACCGTTACCCTTTTAAAATGTTTTACAATGTCTTGTTTATATAATATAATTATATGTGAAGACAATGCACTTAGAATAAAATTAGTCTACCACAAAAGGTAAAAAGAATTAAAATGAAGCAATGGCAGGTAAATCAATTATGTCATAGATACAGGTGCTCACATATTTACAAATTATTTACAAATATTGTAAAAGTAGATGATTTTCCTAGAATTTTCGCTTTGATAAATCCAATTTAATGGAGTGTTACATATGGCACGATCCACACGATGATGTCCTCACGATGTCCTCACGATGATGTCCTCCCGATGTCCTCACGATGTTTTTCTTCACCATTTTGTAATGTCCAATTTAATGGATGTCCAAATGCGTCCAATCTAATGGATGCCCATTGCGTCCAATTTAATGAATCACATGTCTTCGAAGTATTGGTTCTCAGACATGCCGGTTTCCTCACGGTGTTTTCCTTCACCATTGATGAACAGTGGTGATGAGTGAAAATACACAAAATGCCTGCCTGGTTTCGAACCCACGAACTTAGTCGGGCTAGACCACCACCACTGTTGTGCTGAAATTAAATGCTATTATTATGTGTATGTGCCTACGTATGACACGGTGCGGTATGACACCAGAAGGCCAATTCTACTAATTTAAAACGTTCAAAATCTAGTCTCAGTCTCATATCGGCGACAAACAAATGTCAAAACTTGTCAAAATGTAGTGAGATTAAAGGTAATTTTGCAATTAGCATTATTTTAGGGCACGAACTATTATCACTTTTGCAGCCTGTGTCTGTAACACAGTTTATACTAGCACAGACACAGACGTTCACTCTGTCTCAAATAATGCATAGCGTTGTACTTCATTGTTTTGTTTTGTTTTTTTTTAATGCTTGATTGAGATGGACAAATTGTACTTGGCTTTTTGAAATAAAGATTATTATTATTGTTATTATTATTTTGTGATTTTTACTTAGTCTATTACTTTTCGATTTTTACTAAGTTTACCGTTTTTCGTTTACCCTTTTTTGCAATTTGGATTAATTACAGGGCAAGGAATTATTATCTCATTTGTGATTTTTACTGAAGTTACATCTTTTACTTTTACCCTTTTATGCAATTTGCATTAATTACAGGGCAGGAAACTTTTACCCTTTTATGCAATTTGCATTATTTACAGGTCAGGAAATTTTATCTCTTTTATGTTTTCTACTGCCATACCTAGGTATTGGCATCTGCCTAGCCTTTTTCCCAACTATGTCGGCTTCCAGTATTAGCGGATGCAGCTGAATACCAGTATTTTACATGGAGCGACTGCCTATCTGACCTCCACAGCCCAGTTACTGGGTAATACGATACCGCTTGATAAGACTGGTTGTCAGACTTTCCGGGCTTCTGACTACCCGTAACGACTGTCAAAGATTCACGAATGACAGCCGGGACCAACGGCTTAACGTGCTTTCCGAGGCACGGAGGGGACACGGTATGTAAAGATGGTCACCCATCCATAGACCAACCGCGGCAAGCGTAGCTTAACCTGATCGATCGACCTATGCGGCTGTTATTATTTAGCCACGTGCCCCTCATACCTAGGATTGGCAATAGAGATCAAAATCTTTTTAATGTCTAACCATGATTTATTTTGTAAATTGCGTAATCTAGTCGGTTCCAATGTATGAACTTGATGAGTTTTCACCCATTGATTGCATACACTGGTTGGTTATACCAATGTATAAGTTATTGTTAACTTTTAGGTACCCACTATTCATTTGATTGTTACCTCTTCAAATTACTTCGTAATGTTTTGATACCGATTAACCACATAATCTATCAGTATCGCAACTTCCGCGATCTTATTTGCCTAATATTAGGCAATTCTGTTAACCAACAGTTGGGTTGGCACCTATCAACAAATGAGGTTATACGAAATAAAAGTAAAACTATAAATTCACTGTACATATTAAGCATAAGAAAGTTAAAACGCTGTAGTTACAAATAACATAGTCTTATATATATACAGTGAAACTTGGTTAAGTGGGACCTGGATAAATGAAAAACCTCCATAACTGGAACTCATGCTGAGGTCCCAACACTTTGGCACTGAATTACCTCTGTTAGTGGGACGAGGTAAGCCTCTATATCTGGGATTTGTTCTTTCGATTTATCATCATAGTTACCTCTATAACTGAGACAGCGAGTAAATTTTATATGCAAAAACCTCTGTAACTGAGATAACATTGTTTGTTTACTCATTCTTATTCTACCCACAAATTATTTTATTTAATGATCGCACCTGTATAACTGAAATAACCTGTATTCTCACCTCTATTAATGGAACCCTCTGTAAATGAGACAGATATTTATTTATACCTGTATATCTGAGACACTGGGTAAGTGGAATACCTCTATAAGTGAAACGACATTGCAGGTCCCTTGATGTCTCACTTAACCAGGTTTCACTGTATATATTTTTTTTTTTGTCCATGTCGCGAATTTTTCGACAAGGGGTTTCTAAAAGGGGGGCAAATTTTCCATTACTTTTTCGATAGGACGCACCGTTTTCGAGATATAAGCAAATTTAGAATTATTAGATTTTACGCTCGCATGTTCCCGAAAATAACACCAGTACGTCCCGTGTTTCCCAAATAGTCAATCAATAATGCTATATTTTGCCACTAACTATTTGGAGAAACAATTTTATTAACTAAATAAACCTCATTTGTTAACTTGCCAGTATTAATCGCAACCATTAGGTTGTTTTGTTGGAACTTGTTCCATTTGTATTTTTCGCAACCGTTAGGTTGTTTTGTTGGAACTTGTTCCATTTGTGTTTTTCGCAACCATTAGGTTGTTTTGTTGGAACTTGTTCCATTTGTGTTTTTCGCAACCATTAGGTTGTTTTGTTGGAACTTGTTCCATTTGTGTTTTTCGCAACCATTAGGTTGTTTTGTTGGAACTTGTTCCATTTGTGTCTTTCACACACACACGCACATATTTTAATGTATATCAAAATATGTCTTGTTGTACCATACCCAGTACAGTTGCACAATGTTTTTTGTCCTATAATTGTAATTAAAGTTTATTTTAAACTAAATCACCGCCGTTCATATTTGACTAGCCAGCAAGTCGTACAAAGGTCCTTTGACGACGTGTGCTATGTGCTTAAAGCAAATGTTCACTTGATATTACAACACTGTAATGAATTCTATGAATTTTTATGTTGATTACAAATTACAATTGCCAGTGCAAAATACATTTGATTTGACCAAGATTAGTTCAATCATTAACCATAACAGATTTTATGACACTAGTTAGTTTTAACAGTAGGTAAGATAATAATTTTATTTGTTACTTAACTTCGATTTTACCGAAGTGGAACTTTTGTTAAGCTACGATATTTTCGCTACTTAATACATTTTTTTTTTAACACTAGCTTTAACAGAAAGATAATAATTTCTTACTTTACTTCGATTTCACCGAAGTGGAACTTCTGTTAAAACTGGTACATTAACGATATTTTCGCTGGAACATTTTTTTATTTGATCGAATAATATTTTCTCGATATTATTTACATAAGGGGTCGACACGGGGGTAAGCCGTGACTGACTCGAGCAGTGTTGCCACTGAGTTGTGTGCTACATCAATAATGGTACATCACAAATACATTTTAATTACCTCACATAGGGCAGTATTATCAACTTTATGATAAATAAGAATTATAATCTCATAACCACATCACGCCTGTTCTCCCACCTATGTTTGAATAGGTAAGCAATCTTTATTGTTTTATGTACATTATTGTCTTGGTTTCACATAATGTTATATGGCACCTGTAACTTAGTGACCTTTGAAGGTACTACCACAAAACTCCAACAGAAGAATGGAACTTCTCTTCTACAAAATTGATTTACCGATTCATCATATCATAAGAAAATATTATGTCATTCTAATTCATTTTACTGGTGAAAACAGTTTTACTAAAACATTTTGTTCATCTATCTGTCCCCAAGTCACAGGCTATAAACCTAGTTTGGGTGCCAGGAGATAATACTCAATGTACTAAATGTTGTACCATATTACTGTACTTGTAACCTTTGTGAACATTTTTCTGGAAATAAACATTATTTTTATTATTTTTGTGTCTTTTTTTTCTCACGTCTTAGGCTGGTTTTAGCTACATTTACGGGCCAAAGCCAAGTAAATGCAACGTGTGGTGTGTATTAGAGTGTGTTTTCTTCCTCTAACTGCATTGCATGAATTTCCTAACTATTCTGCAGGTGTTTAAGATGGCAGCTTTCTGTTATTATTATTAATTAACATTGCAATAACATCTAACAGCAGTTTGTTATTGTGACTTTTTATTTTCACTTTGCCCACATTTTATTTCAAAGTATGTATACTTATTATTTTAACTGGTTGGTACTAGTATTTGATTATAGTAACAATTACATAGCTTTTGTCTTTTCCTTAGTCTGTTGATAGGTAGCAATCTAAATTATGTCACGCTAGAACTCGGGTACACATGGCATTATCAGTAGTACTCATTAGGTAGTTCTTCCTGCATGCAGGAAATTTATCCTCTGTGGGACGGTTTTTTTTATTTTTTATTTGTAATGTTTCGTAAGTATTACAATGAATACATTACTCTGTATTGATTCTTATTTTTGCGTGGCTTTTACTGAAAATCAGTAACAGTATCACAACTGCATGCCCTATTATATTTTTGTAAGTACTTATTGAAGACAAGAAGACATGTGACATCTGCCAACCCGCACTGGGCCCGCGTGGTGGATTACGGCCCTCCCACCGAGTGGAGGCCTGTGTCCCAGCAGTGGGAACATTATAGGCTGATTATGCATGTATGTTATGTAAGTACTTATTGCGTGAGTCATGTTTTGTGCGTCCTGTAACAGGATTTTAAGACTCGTATGCGTGCTCATTAGAGCATTTCGGATTCAGCATGACCTTTGACGTAATCGTAAGTATGACTAAGTAAATATACTGAATAACTTTATTCAGTAACGTTACTTTACAACCTTCTTTTTAGTGTGTCGATAGCAATCTAAGTGAACTCGGCCCATAATTCGGCTACTTATTTGGCGCCTTCACCAGCGTCCATCAGTTCCTGTAACGTGCAGCTGACAGGACACGCAGGACACGATAATAAGTGTTATACTTTACTATTATTAGGGAAATTGACTGATAATAACCTTTATCTATTAACAAATTAGGTTTATTAACTAGTTGGTAGTAAATATGCTAGTAATTAAGCCATTATTGATGCTTACACTAACGTTTCCCGGTCTTTTCTGATATCTATCCGTTAAGCATGGTCGTATTGCGAATAGTATTTGCGTGACCTTGATATTTCTGTGTCGAAATGCAAACAATTGATCCTGGCAAAACCAGTGACCTGATTAAAATAGTATCTACTGATTTTGTTTTATATTTACAATAAGTGGGTATACATACCCACTATATTATTTACAACAGAAAGGTTAAGTATGTCCAAGATTTATGATAATAATCGGTTATTATTTTTATTTAAAATTAGAAGCGTGCAAATAACTCAATTAACTTGTTATTTAAATGAAAGCACTTACTCAATAATAATAATTAACAATAATTTACTGTTTGCATTACAGCACATTTAAAATAATTGCGTACTATTCAGGCATGGCCCTTTGTTTTGTTGTGAACAATATTCCCTGCATGGCCTTTTTAACATTTACCTACGCTTATAAGTTGTTTACATCAGTCGAAGCAGAATTTATTTTTCGTAACTTATAAAGCAATCATTAGCTGTAACCACCTACCTTGGTAACGATTTATTTACGTGTAGGTAGGTAGGTACAGCGTGACTACGTTCTGTTTTTACTTTAGTATCCAACTATAAACGACCCTTGTCGAATATAGTCGCTTAACTGATCGTAAACAACTTTCAACGTGCATTATTTTTCAGCGTGCATTCTTCCCCCTTTTTTTTTTGGTAAATGTTTTCAACACTTACTTTTATCCTCGTCGCCACTTGTAATGTTCGCTGGGTTAATAAAACACACTTTGACAGATCTCTGAGGTGACATAGTCTATACGAAACCCAAAGAACGTCTGCCGTCGCCTACGGCCGGTAAGCGACTGCCACGCCAATGCCTGCGCATACACTACATGTATGATAATGAAAAATAATGAATAATTGGATGGTTTTTATTGAGAAAAGAATGTTTTTAGAGGCATATTCATGATTTTTTTCTACCGTATCAAATTAGTTGTATTATGTTTTCAACACACTATCTACTTAGCATATATCCTAAAGAATATCATATATTTTTCGGATTTTATTTACTGTACTCGATCATATACTTTTATTGCTTCTAAAACTTGCATTTTTTGCGTTTAGGTCCCGTAATCTCCCTAATGGATTTCGATAAAATTTGGCACATTGAATACTTTTTTCCATTCTCCACACAGATGAAGCCGCAGTAATTGGGTTGTGTAGGTCAGATAGGCAGTCGCACCATGGTACTCAGCTGCATCCGGGTAGACTGGAAGCCGACCCCAACAAAGTTGGGAAAACGTTAGGCAGATGATGATCACACAGATGAAGCCGCGGGAAAAAGATCGTGAAATATGTAAAATAACACTTGAAAAAATATAAAGACTTTGAAGAATGTGTGAATGATGAATCTAACTACTTTATAAACTATAGTGAGGGTTACTTAAATGTCATAAAAAATTTCGCTTAAATATAAACTCAAAATACAAAATTTCGCTTAAATTCGCCAAAAAAAACTCAAAATTTAAAAGTCACGTAACTTAGTACCTACCTACGTCATTACAGTCCATAAGGGTTCCTCGTTAATACGTCTGCTACATACTCAATGAAGCTTGAATATTATAGGAGAGGATATTCAATCGACATCGAGATCATTTGGCCCATTGAGCAGAAACAATCGTTTGTGTGATGTGGATACACCATCATACACCGTCGAGCAAACACTGACTGACAATTTGGTTAAGGATAAAATACATGGTCCACTAAACTGAAGTTAGGGTAACGCATAGATATCGTGGGGTAACACAACGTTTTATTTAGAACTAGCTGCGCCCCGAGGTCTCACCCGCGTAAATGTCGATCCTGTGGGAATATCGGGCTAAAAAGTAGCCTATATGTTAATCCAGGGTGTCAGCTACCTCCATACAAAATTTTATCATAATTGGTCCAGCCGTTTGAGCGTGAAGAAGTAACAAATATATAAACACACACACACACACGCACGCAAACTTTCGCCTTTATAATATTAGTGTGACTAGCTTTGCCTGCAGTTTCGCCCGCGTGGATGTCCGCAAATATCCCATGGGAACGTAGGTAAGTACTAACGGGATTAAAAGTACCCTATGTATTAATACAGGTTATAAACTACCTGTGTGCCAAATTTCATTCAAATCCGTTTTGTCGTTTTTGCGCCAATCCGGAACATACAAATAGACAAACGGACAAAATTATTATTTTATTTAGAACTATGTTCGCCCTGCGGTTTCACCCGCATAAGTGTCGACCCCGTGAGAATATCGGGATAAAATCTATCCTATGTCCTTCCCTGGGATGCAGTCTATCTCTCTGCCAAATTTTATCGAAATCCGTTCAGTGGTTTAGGCGTGAAAGGTAACATACAGACAGAGTTTCTTTCGAATTTATAATATTAGTATGGATAAATAGTAGTGTTTTGTTCAGTAGCGGTGATAATAATGAGAAAAAGTGAGGTAATTCATCTAATTTGTGGGTAGTTGATATTAATATGTCATTGCCATTTGTAACTTCTAGGTATTGGAAATTGAGAATTATTTTAGTTATAATCGATATCATCATCTGCCTAGCCTTTTCCCAACTATGTTGGGGTCGGCTTCCAGCCTAACCGGATGCAGGTGAATACCAGTATTTTACATGGAGCGACTGCCTATCTGACCTCCACAACCCAGTTACTGGGTAATATGATACCCCTTGGTAAGACTGGTTGTCAGACTTTCGGGCTTCTGACTACCCGTAACGACTGTCAAAGATCCACGAATGACAGCCGGGACCAACGGCTTAACGTGCTTTCCGAGGCACGGAGGGGTCACGGTATGTAATGATGGTCACCCATCCACAGACCAACCGCGGCAAGCGTAGCTTAACCTGATCGATCGACCTGTGCGGCTGTTATTATTTAGCCACTGGCCCCTTTAGTTATAGTCGATAGATTAATAGAAAAGTAAATAAAGTTATTAGTAATGGGAGAGATTATTCGAGGTATTCCACTCAGAGCACTGATTTCAATCGCACTTGAACGAACCTCACCTGAGCACTTCCACTAACAGCACTGAAACAAAATTTTTTAACGTGCGTTTCGGTGGAACAATTTATTCACATAATTTCAAAGTTAACAGTCTAAGGGCTGATTTTTCTAACGCCAGCTTTGATTATATAATCAAATTTTTTTTTTTCCTGTGGCAACACTACAGCTAACAGCTGTTAAAAACTTGTTCTCGTAATTTTAATCTTAAATATTAAATTTCGTTTGTTTTTTAGGCCTATTACCAATTACTCCTCAAGTAAATAGGATAATAATGTGTATTTTGTGTTAGATTCACATAACTAGTGCAAATAATTGTAAATATTTCAATGTGAATCAGTGACAGTTGCCGGCACAAGTGAATTTTGCATTGTCATCTCGATATCAGGTACAATACTCTATATTCAGCTTGGTATTAGTTTGTTTACGTACTACAATTTCAACAGCAATGAGAGGTTTTTCTTTTCAGTATTTAAAAAAAAAATAGTTCCCAAGAACCCTGAAGATGGCGTTGAACTGACTACGTTACTAGATGCCAAAGTCAAAACGCTTGGAAAAAAAAACATTGCGTCACGTCATATACGCTCGTTGAGTGACAGTTTTGTTTGCTTTCGTTTTACTATCTCAAAATTACATCCAAGTGAATTAATAAAAAAATTATGTGACTTCAGTTCCTTGCAGTAACTTACCAAGTTCAGCGCCATCTATCCAGCGACTAGGGAAGCGTTAAAAAAAAAGAAAAAGAAAATCCCTCATTAGTTTGTTCATTTTTAGTAAGGCTACTTATTGATGCCAATGACCTTTGAACGTAAACATAACCTTACTTTGGTTTGGTGACAGAACTCCTTAGAATTGCATCTAAATTTCATTTTTCCCTTAAAACTAATCATCTTCTCAACTGCTGCCACAACTACCTTCTCTCTTCTAATTTCTTGTCGCTTCCTTACTAGTTTTTATCATGATTATGACTCGCAGCGCCCGTGCTCGCCTCGGAGAGTCCAAACTCAATGAGGCTTTGAGCGCCTTAAAGGCGTCAAAGGAGTCCTGTGACCAACTAATTAAGGAAATAGAAGACAATGAAAGGGTGCTCTTTGATGCCCACGACAAGAATAGGAAGTTAAAACTTGAAATGGCTCAGATATATACTCAATACACTGATGCCATAGAAGAACGGGATAGACTTCAACTTATTGTGGACGGGTTCAGCCAGTGTAGCACAGAGTATGAACAAGCTCTTAGTCAAAAACATACATTACAACAGCAGCTACATGAGGCTCAAAGTCAAATAACACAACTTGAGACAACCAATCTTAACATCACCGCCTCGCTGAACCAAAGTCTGTTCAATGAATTGATGCCTATTGCCCCGTCAATGGTTTCTGCCATAAATCCCACATACACTATTGATTTGACAGCTGATGATGAATCAAAATCATATAATTCAATGAGGGTAGTAACCAGTAAAAATAAACTTAAAAAATACATTCAAATTAATAAATACATTGTCAAAACACAAAAAATGGTAAAAAGACAAAAGTTCTTTATCAAAAACGTTAAATTGAATAGAGAAAGGTTGAATTTACTCAAACAATTAGACATGTATTCTTATAATTTGGAGCAGAGTACTAGGAAGTACAAAATTGACACAGAAACCTTGCAATCTGAACTTGACCATCTACAGGAGAAACTTAGTTCAATGACCAACAAATATAATACCTCTGAAGACCTAATGAGGGAATATGTGTTAGCAATGAATGAGCTAGTAAACTCACAAAAAAACAACTGTGAGCATTGTCAGACACCATCTAATGTGCTTACACCGGACCATTCATTGTCAACTTGCAATACCACCTTACTGCAGCCCTGTGTTGATTTGGTAATTCCTTCTATTAATAGTTCGTATAAACATTGTAAACAAACTTTAAATAATGATATTGTATTATTTTGTGATGAGATTGGTAAGGACTTAGGTCACTTATTGACAGATGAATATCCAGGACACTCAATAGTAAATTACTGTATGCCTGGTTGTTCTTTGTTTCATATTATGAAAGAAATTATTAAATGTAACTTTACCCAGGATACAACTTTATTAATTTTTATGGGTAATAGGGGAAATCTAAACAAAGGAGAACTGCTCCAGTATCATAGAACTTTATGCAACCTTAGTTTAAGAAAAGTTGTGTTGTTTACATTTCCTTATAGTAACAGTTTGCCACAGGAAGAAAATAGCTTAAGATTTGAATTGAATATGACATTACATAACTTGACATTTAATAATAACATGTTCCATTTAGTTGATATTAACAATTATGTTAGTAATAATTTTTATTTGACAAAAGATAGATATAACAATGTTATGTACTATCTTTCTGACTATTATAAAAGACAGATAGCTGTGTCGCTATCTTATTTTTTTTCTATTACAGCCAAAAATTTGGCTAAACAACTTGCTTCTTTTGAGCAATGCAACAATATTATAAATACTTCTGCCAATAATTTGGTCACTATTAATGACATTGTTAATAATTTAAATTAGAAATTAAGACAATAGAGGCAACCTCTAGCTATAATAGTAAAAATAACTCAAAAAAAAAGTTAAACTCAGTAAATAGTATCAACCTAGTGCATCAAAATATTCAAGGATTTATGAACAAAGATTTAGAAGTAGAATTATTTATGAATTTTAATAGTATTGACATTCTTTGTATAACAGAACATTGGCTGAAAAGCCACCAGTTCTTGTTCAATTTTAATAATCACCAGGTTGGTAGTTCGTTTAGCAGAATAAATGCTATACACGGTGGCTCATTAATTTTAGTAAGTAACCAGCGCAAATTTAAAGATCGTAAAGATATTGTGAGCCTATCTGTTGAGCGTACAGTTGAAATTGCCTGTATAGAATTGGAGCACTCTATTGTATTAAGCGTGTATAGACCCCCTTCAGGATTGTATGACTGCTTTGAAAAAGTAATGGATGAAGTGTTACACAGGATTTGTAACTCAAACAAGTCCGTTATCATTTGTGGTGATTTTAATGTCAATTTATTAGAAAACTCAGGTTCTTGTAGTAAAATTTTAAGTCTGTTTCAGTCCTACAATCTTCTAAACCTATTTTTGGAGCCAACAAGAATAACCCCTACTAGTGCCACATGCCTAGATAATATTTATACAGACATTATACCAAGCCACAAAGAAATTATAACTTTACTAGATTCTGATCATTGCGGGCAAAGGATAACTATTCAAAACCTAAACAAAAAAGTGGCTAAAAAGGATATCACTGTTAACCCCAAAACTGCAAGTCGCTTGGAGGCTTTTAAAGGTAAACTCATTAATAAACTACCAGTTTTATCTAATCATGCTGATCCTAATCAACTTTATGATAATTTTTTTAATGTATACTGTAAACAATTTGATTCCACCTTTATTCCCAAGACTATCTCAGTTAATAGCAATGCATCGTTCAGTGATTGGGCTACCATTGGTATTCATAAAAGTAGAACACGGCTTTATGAATTGTACAATGAAAGGACTTATATTAACACTGATGAATTTAATTTGTATGTTAGAAATTATTCAAAATTATTTAAAAAAGTTTGTTATATGGCCAAGTCACGCTATTTGGGTTCAAAGATTAAAAACAGCAGTAATGTAAAAAACGACTTGGAATATTATTAATAGTGAAACGGGAAGATCTAGTAACCGAAATACTGACTACAGCCTGTCTATTAATGACAACATAATAAAATCAGACTCACAAGTCGCCGAGGCATTTGAAAATTTCTTTTCAGATATTCCCGTTTCAACTACTAAATCACTAAACTCATCACCTTCTGTTGCTGAGTCTTTGCTTAAGGACAATGTTAATGGTTGCGATTCGGAATTTAATTTTGAATATATTACCTGTAGAGATATAATTAAAACCTTTCACACTTTAAATGTAAAAAAGACTGCAGATCTGTGGGGTAATTCTGTAGAAGTAGCTAAGTCTATTATTGACATTGTGGCACCTACTCTAGCTCTTATCTTTAATAGTTGTATTGACAATGGGGAGTTTCCTGACCTTATGAAAAATAGTAAAATAATACCTTTGTTTAAATCAGGTAGTACATCAGACCCCACAAATTATAGACCTATTTCTGTACTACCTACCTTTAGTAAAATTTTTGAGAAATTAATTTTAGACCAAATGCAAAGATTTTTTAATAAACATAAATTATTACATAGCAAACAGTTCGGTTTTACAAGGGGTCGTTCAACTACTGATGCCGGGTGTTGAACTTTTAGGACATATTTATAATGCATGGGAAGATAAATGCGATGCCTTGGGCATCTTTTGTGATTTGTCCAAGGCATTCGATTGCGTTCTTCACGAAACGTTAATCAGGAAACTCCGCCACTACGGGATCCGAAACACTGCTCTGGATCTTCTTACTTCATACTTGAGTAAAAGGATTCAGAGCGTTGACGTTAATGGAAAAAGATCACCCGGATCTATAGTAACAATGGGAGTCCCACAGGGCTCAATTCTTGGTCCTTTCTTGTTTCTTATTTATATTAATGACTTGCCGTACCTCATAAAGGATAATCATGATATAGTGTTGTTTGCAGATGACACTTCTATTTTGTTTAAACTTAAACGTCAGCAGTTGGTTACTGACGATGTAAATAGCGCGATCTCGAAAGTAGTCCACTGGTTCAATGTTAATAATTTGCTTTTAAACGAGAAAAAAACCAAATGCATTAAGTTTACGCTACCCCACGTTAGGCAGGTGAAAACTAATGTGTTGATAAAGGGCGAGGAATTGAATCCTGAAGACAACACAGTATTCTTGGGCATAACTTTGGATGCTAAGCTTCAGTGGGGTCCACATATAGATAAATTGTCAAAAAAGCTAAGTTCCGCAGCATATGCTGTTAGAAAAATTCGTAATTTAACTGATATAGAGACTGCCCGTTTAGTGTACTTTAGCTATTTTCATAGTGTAATGTCGTACGGTATTCTATTGTGGGGAAATGCCGCCGATATTCAGACTATCTTTTATAAATTAAGTCCGAGACACTCTCTCAGAGACAAATTTAAAGAGATTAATGTAATGACTGTGCCTTCTCAGTATATTTATGAAAATCTTTTATATGCCCATAAAAACATAAAATTGTTTAAAAAATACAGTGATATCCATAATATAAATACTAGAAATAAACACAAATTTGTTGTACCTACAACAAGGCTCAAAAAAATAGGTGGCTCGTTCAGATGCCAATGTATACGCTTTTATAATAAGCTACCAAGCCACGTTCAAGATCTAAGCCTCAATAAATTCAAATCATTCATTAAACGTAAGTTGTGCCAGAAAGCCTTTTATACCGTTAAAGATTATATTGAGGACAAAAAGGCTTGGGATTGAGCTGCTTCAAATTTCTGCATTTTGAACGACTTTTTTTTTTTTTATATACACATTGACATTAATGATTTTTTTTTTATAAACAATGACATTTACTTACTTTGTAAAGTATTATATATATAAATTTTTTTTTTACATTGTGATTTGTGAATGTGAAGACGATGTGGGTCATTTTATTAATTTTTTATGTTTTATTTTTCTCTCTGTTCTATTACTTGTTTTTTTTTTTTTTTCTCTCATGGTCTGGCAGTTTGAGTAATTTATGTGGCCTACCCAAATGTCCTTTCTTTGGTATTGTTCGTCGAATCGTTGAGCTCCTTAAGTCTTGAGTTGAGCTGCACGATTTCTGACAAATGCGTGCACTGACTGGACAGGTCCTCTCAATCTGTGTGGTTCTTTCCTCAAAAGACCATCTCAGACATCGATCTACATGGTCTTCATATAACCTGACCAAGATTATGTCTGGACTTTAAAAGAGACTGTGACCTCTGAGTTTGTTTCGGCCTTTCTTCTCAGAGTAGTCAGATAGGAAACGCCGACCTCATCTAGTTTAAAAAAAACATGATTGACGTGTAAAATTGTTTGTACAAACCTACTTACAAAAATAAAATCATTTATCATTTATCATTTAATCAAAGAACGCCAGATAATTTAACCCAGAAATAATATTGAATTTTTGACAGTTCATCCATACAAAAACTGTCAGACGTCAATTTTATTCCACGAATAAAAAATATCTGTCGATTGATAAATCAGCCCTTAAAGTAATACCTAAGTAATAATAATATGAAAAAGTATATTAAAAGAGGGGGAAGAACCACATAACAAATACAATAGTATTTTAAAACCTGGATGATATTATTTTAATATCTTCCTTTGATCAACTTTCTTCCCTTTTATCAATTCTGTTTATGTTAGAAAATTCTGATACTTAAACACAAGATCCTAAGTAAACCGGGATCAGTTAGGAAGACGTTCCGAAGTATTTACTTTACCTACCAAACTCGCAGTAAACTCTAGTCAGCAGAAGATAAGAATATTGAACTTTCCGACTTGCGGCAAGCCAAGTACGAAAGTTTACTTATCTGTATAAAAATCAGCGTCAATAATCGGGCTAAGTATCTATCTACGTGGTAATTAACCTACATAATTTATTTTTTTAATGGCTTACTGGCATGTTATCGCAATGTTATTTCAGGCGTTTCCTCGTGTCGGTGTCGTCAAGGGGATTAAGTTATTACTGTAGAACAGGGGTGGCCAACTTGGTTAGACCCATCATCTATTGGTCACTGAGGACTGCCTGTGCGGTCAACCAATTACATACTTCTTGAAATCTTATATGAAACAGCATAGTTCAGTACACAATTATGTAAAATTTTAAAACTGAAAATTATTCTTAGTAACTACTTATTTATATTAATGTGAGCATTGCGTTTGAGCATCTTTCGCTAGATTAGCAAAATCAGGTTTATAGTTGGATATATTTTTTGCCTTGCCACGATCAACTGGACTATTAGTAACGATCGACCGGTTGGCCACCTCTGCTCTAGAACCCATAAATGATATAGTAGATTATGCACCGAGGGGCTAAAGTTGTGTCTTATGTCACGGGCGTCATATTGAATCTCGAGCCAGGCCCGCCGCTAGCTGTTTAGTAGCCCGCGTGCAATACCGATTATGCCGCCCTACGACTACTTACGCTGAGTTTTGTCAAAATAAGGCTATTCAATGTTTTCTCATTATGGTGGGAAAAAAGAAAAGAATCATAACGAAGATAAAAAAAATATTTTTATTAGGTACATAGTTATTTTCGTATCACAAAAATTTACCTCTTCTTGCCTTTATACAGAGTGGCCGGGGAGTTGACGTTCAAACGTAAAATTGAGATACTTTATGATGAGGAGTATCCGAATCACCCCCATGTATGTTTTACGATTTTTCGTAATTAGTTATCACAAAAAAACTGAACCAGAAATGTTCAACAGAACGAGCAAAAAATCGAAAACTGATGTTAGGTGAAAATTATGAAAAAAATCATTAAAAAAATTCTATCTCGAAAACTACAAAACGTAGAACATACATGGGGGTGATTCGGATATCCTCATCATAAAGTATCAAAATTTTACGTTTGAACGTCAACTTCCCGGCCACTCTGTATTTGCGATATCTTGAATCAACTTTCTTGTATTCAAGCTGTCTAAGATTTCATGTTCAATTGAAACTACAGCTAAATAACTTAGTCTTTGCTGGAGCATTGTTGATCTTAAATAGTTTTAAATAATTTTCAATTTTGAAAAGGATCTTTCACCAGATGCAACTGAAACCAGTGTAAGTAATATTCTTAGCGCTACTACTGTGTTCGGAAATGTAATAGGGTTTGTGGATCATTATACTGGTTTTCTGCAAAATGCAACTTTAATGCAATGATTTCATTAAACAAATCAATACGGATGATAATAGATGGTTAAAAGAGACTGTGACCTCTGTGTTTGTTTCGGCATTTCTTCTCAGAGTAGTCAGATAGGAAACGCCGATCTCATCGAGTTTAAAAAAAATATGATTGACGTGTAAAAGTGTTTGTGCAAACCTACTTACAAAAATAATAGTAGATTATGCACCGAGGGGCTAAAGTTGTGTCTTATGTCACGGGCGTCATATTGAATCTCGAGCGCAATGAAGGATTCGAGATTTAACTCCCGAGCGCAGCGAGGGAGCTAAAGAGTTTAACTCACGAGCGAAGCGAGGGAGTTAATACAAGAATCCTGAATGCAGCGAGGGATTCAAGCTAGCCCAAGGCAAAGACACCTTTAGCCCAGAGGAGGATACTCTACTTTTTACACCTACTGTGAGAAAATAATAGCCATAGTACGAAAATTCGCGCCTTTATTGCGTCTACCAATAAGTAGCCAAGACACGATCAATTCGATTTTCAAAAAAAGTCTCTTTTACGGTTTTGTCGTGTGTGTCTATTGATATCACTCTCATGGAAGTGGCGTTTGTGTAAACTAAGCTTTATACAGGGCTGGTAGAACGGTTTTGGATGATTGGCTGTATGCATTTTGAATTTAGAACGTCATTGGAGACGCTTGTGAAAATAGAGTATTTATGATAAAATGTGATAAATCGACTTTAGTATAGTATAGTAGTAGGATTTTAGTATAGTAAGTAGTAGGATTTTGTGAATAAATAAATAATAAAACCTATTTGGTTTTATTATTTATTTATTCACAAAATCCACAGCAATCTTAGCGCAGTTTACTTAAAATAAATTAACTAATGTTACAGCCAATTACTATTACGGTATTACGGCGCGGTACGGTATTTGTTATTATTAATGCCAGTTTTAATGTTATTCCATTCCTTTTTAAAAATGGTTCGTAGTTATCTAATTATTCTTACAATATTATGTCTTCGAAAACATGGCAACGATATGAAGAAGCAGTCGTTATGATTTTGTAGGAAATTGAGAATATCATCCACGCGTAGTAAGGGTTTCGAGAATAGCTTTCCTCTTTCTGGCGCCAAAGAGTGTTTGTTAGTACTATACTGCCAATTTAGCTGAGCATGTGAGATTCCAAATTCAAATCACATTATTGACCAGTCATAATGAAATCCAGTACAACATTATTGACCGGCTGTGCCACCGGCCACTAATGACTCACTTTGAGTTAAGGTTGCTTGACATATAATTTGACATTTTCGAGCAGTTGGTGTGAAAAATGATTTTTCACACCACCTGCTCGAAAATGTCAAATTATATGGATTTCATTATGACCCGCTGGTCAATAATGTGATTTAAATTTGGAATCTCACATGCTCAGCTAAATTGGCAGTATAGTACTAACAAACACCCTTTACCCTTACCCTTACTACGCGTGGATGATATTCTCGATTTCCTACAAAATCATAACGACTGCTTCTTCATATCGTTGCCATGTTTTCGAAGACATGTTATTGTAAGAATAATTAGATAACTACGAACCATTTTTTAAAAGGAATGGAATAACATTAAAACTGGCATTAATAATAACAAATACCATACCGCGCCGTAATACCGTAATAGTAATTGGCTGTAACATTAGTTAATTTATTTTAAGTAAACTGCGCTAAGATTGCTGTGGATTTTGTGAATAAATAAATAAATAATAAAACCTATCTATACTACAGTCGATTTACCACATTTTATTCTCAGACCAACAAAAAAAGATAGACAGCGCGTCACGAACATTAAAACTGAAGCCACCTTTTTATCTATGTGTGTATCGAAGGCTTGCCTTTTGTTAAATGTTTTCCCTATAATTTGGGGATATTTGTGCGGGTAGGAACTAGTATAATATTGTACGAGTAAGATATTGTTGAGTATGGTATTGGTATTAATTGGAAACCCGAAATATTCAATACATAAAAAAGAAAATAGGAATTTAACTCGAAGTAACAAATCATATTTATATGTATGTATTAATCGAATGGGGAAAATTTAAATCGTATTATGGCAACCCCCGCACCTTATGTCACTACTTTCGTTCGTTGAGGTTTTTGTTCCAAGTAATCTAAAATTTAATATTATAGAAACGATATTATTTCAAGTACTTACAAGTGAAAAGTAATTCCGTGAGACTTTTTATGTGATTTGCTGTTGTTTTTGCAACTTTTCACTGCACAGGAAGGCATAATTATATTTTTTTAATCTATGTTAACTTGACGACGACTCGTGACGTACTAAGAGCGACGAGCATGGTTTTAGTGTAGGTGTGTGCGTGAGCGTGTATGTTTATTGCAGGAGCATATGGCTTCACTTTTGATGTTCGCGGCGCGCCGTCTTTCTTTTTTTGTTGGTCTGAGATTTTATCAAAAATACTCTATTTTCACGAGCGTCTCCAATGACGTTCTAAATTCAAAATGCATACATACAGCCAATCATCCAAAACCATTCTACCAGCCCTGTATAAAGCTTAGTTTACACAAACGCCACTTCCATGAGAGTGATATCAATAGACACACACGACAAAACCGTAGAAGAGACTTTTTTTTGAAAATCGAATTGATCGTGTCTTGGCTACTTATTGGTAGACGCAATAAAGGCGCGAATTTTCGTACTATGGCTATTATTTTCTCACAGTAGGTGTAAAAAGTAGAGTATCCTCCTCTGGGCTAAGGGTGTCTTTGCCTTGGGCTAGCTTGAATCCCTCGCTGCATTCAGGATTCTTGTATTAACTCCCTCGCTTCGCTCGTGAGTTAAACTCTTTAGCTCCCTCGCTGCGCTCGGGAGTTAAATCTCGAATCCTTCATTGCGCTCGAGATTCAATATGACGCCCGTGACATAAGACACAACTTTAGCCCCTCGGTGCATAATCTACTATTATTTTTGTAAGTAGGTTTGCACAAACACTTTTACACGTCAATCATATTTTTTTTAAACTCGATGAGATCGGCGTTTCCTATCTGACTACTCTGAGAAGAAATGCCGAAACAAACACAGAGGTCACAGTCTCTTTTAAAGTCCAGACGTAATCTTGGTCAGGTTATAATTATGAAGACCATGTAAATCGATGTCTGAGATGGTGTTTTGAGGAAAGACCCACACAGATTGAGAGGACCTGTCTAGTCAGTGCACGCATTTGTCAGAAATTGTGCAGCTCAACTCAAGACTTAAGGAGCTCAACGATTAGACGAACAATATCAAAGAAAGGACATTTGGGTAGGCGTAGGCCACACAAATTACTCAAACTGCGAGATATAATCTAGGTCTGGTGTGTCTGGTCGAAAGTCTGAATACCAGTCTTACCAAGGGGTATCGTATTACCCAGTAACTGGGTGGTGGAGGTCAGATAGGCAGTCGCTCTATGTAAGATACTGGTATTTAGCTGCATCCGGTTAGACTGGAAGCCTACCCCAACATAGTTGGGAAAAGGCTAGGCAGATGATGATGAACCTAGAGTCAGGGTTAAAAGATGGGCAGTCAAAATACTCTTGCAAAATGCCAGTCTACACTGGCTTTTGACTGCCCTGCCCTATATACTTACTTAGTAAAATTACATCCGTGTTCCTTATCAACTTATCCACGTTATTGACTTAAGTTATAAAGTTTAATGTCGTACGCACGACGACGTATCGGGCTATACATTTCTATAAACTGACTTCTCATCGTAAAAATCGCGGACATACAAACATACTTAAGAACGCGATAAAACGATAAACATAAATAAAACAAAAAAGTAATTAAATTAATGATAATCACGCAATGATGAATGTTTAAAATATATTATAGATAAGGTAATTATTAATAAATAATATAATAAACAATAAAACAAAAATAATAATTATATCTCTCCTCAGGGCTTCCTCTCTCCTAACCCTCTTGCTGTGCCCTACGGGGTCCATAATGATCTAAATTATGTAGTTACCACCTAAGTACACATTATGGTATAGCAATAAAGTTATTGAGTATTGAGTATTGAGTACATACGGGCCGAATACAGAACCTCCTTATTTGAAGTCGGTTAAAAAAACCTATAAAAAGCGAGGTCATCTAAAACTGGAAACGTATAGTTTGATATGTCGTCGTGTGTCGTGTTCTTAGCTTACTCATGTGACACAAATATATGGCATTTTCAATCAAACCCGTAGCGCTGTTCATTTGCAAGACCTTTTTGTAACGTCACGTAACTTGCACATACTATGGGATGCGCTAACGTATTCCCCGAAATTCATCATCATCATCATCATTTCAGCCGAAAGACGTCCACTGCTGGACATAGGCCTCTCCCAAAAGGGGGAGGGTTTGCCATAATCGCCACGCTTGGCAGGCGGGTTGGCGATCGCAGTATGGTATGGTGGTGGAATGCATAGAGAACGCTGCTGCCCATTCTCCGGTTAGACCCTTTGTCGCCTTTTACGACACCCACGGGAAGTATGGGGTGGTGCTATTCTTTAAGTCCGGCACCACACAGACGAGTCCGGCACCACACAGACGAAATTCAAAACTAACATTTTTGCCAATATGCAGGTTTAACACGTTGGTTAAAATATGATTCGCTACCGTAACAAATATGGATTTACAGAATAATAATCATCAGAATCAGCAATACGAATCTCTAAGTTCATAATTCATGTTACTATAATTCTATAAATATTTGATACGGCCGCAAGTCATATTTAGATTAAGTGTCTCTGTGCCTATAATAAGTATACGTATATCGAATCCAGGTACATAAGATTGTGATCAGACATACTTAGTCAGTCGTGGGCGCAGAATTGTGATACGTACCGGTAAACGAGAGAAACAGCTCTTTTAACTTCTATACAGTTTATTGTTACAGATTCAATTACTAACACTACTGTACTAATTAATACTCTGAACTTAAAAGGAAACACTGAGCAGTTCCTAGGCCGCGACCACGTCTAAACGATCACTGTCACTCCATGCTCCGTAAGGTCCATAGCTCCGTATCGAACACCATACTCAATCCTAGACTCCGCACAACGCTAAACCAAGGGGCCTGTGTCTTAAGTGCATTTTCATGAAAGATCCGACACATATATTTCGTTACAGGCTTTAGTCACACGAATTAGAATTATGCATAGAGAACGCTGCTGCCCATTCTCCGGTCAGACCCTTAGTAAATAAAATAAAATTAAATTTAGAATCACTTAGCAAAAATACACGTACTTTGTAGCAAACGCAGTCGTAGCCATTATCTCGTAGCAAAATCGTAGCAAACACTACAAATTATGAGGCACAAAGGAAAATAATAGAAACTATTAGACTATTGTTCTCTGAAAGTATTCAGATGAATTCGAGATAGCAACTGGAACAAGTACTCGTACAGATACAAAAGTTTCCACCGCGATTCAGAACTCGCGTTTATCATTGTTAACAACTTAACAAGTTGACTGCGCTCAGATATCGCGCCCAAGTATTACTGGACTACGTGCTACAAAAGTGTACTACAAATTGATATAGGTACAGTGGCCTCCAAAAGTTAGTTGACATTTTTCTGCTTCAGCTGTGACTCACCCCACTATTATTATTATTATCAGCCATTTCTGTCCCACTGCAGGGCAAAGGCGTCCCTTCCCTCCGTCCACTTATCCCTATCCAGTGCTGTTAAACGCCAATCCTTGTGGAAAGAGTTGAGCTCGTCCCGCCATCTCATTCTGGGCCTGCCGCGTTGTCGTTTGCTGCTGTTTGGGACCCATTGTGTGGTTAATTTAGCCCATTGCTCCTCCGGCATGTGACAGATGTGACCAGCCCAGTTCCATTTTAGCTGGGCAGCCGTGTGACCTACATTGGCAATTTGAGTTTTAAAACGCAGTATCGAGTTTCTTATACGATCAGAAAGTTTAACTCCAAGGATACTGCGCTTCATTGCTCGTTGACAGACCCCGAGTGCGGACACACCACACTATGATTTAAAATTCCAGTGATCCAAATGTTTGAACTGGTATAACGTTTTTATTGTAATGCTTGTGACGTCATAGTAGGTAGTAAAAAAATGGCAAGCTTGGTTTTTATACAGATCGTGATACTTGCGCTATCTAGGTCTATCTATATCTGTGATTATAAGGTTATAATTTCTACTCTTGCTAGAGAGATAGAATACCCTTTATTGTGTACACAATAACGGGTATTCTATCTTGTATCTACCTTATACCAATATTGCGAATTGCGATGTTGATTTTCGGTTTTTGTAGAAGTCCTTCGATCTTTCGACATTTGTCCGAAGACCAGCAGTGGTTGCCCAGTGGTAACGGTCGCGACTTACGAGTTGCAGGTCGTAGGTTCGAACTAAGACAGGCGCTTTACTTTGTGTACATTATTTCATCACCGCTGCTCTCAAAATGCTGAAGGAAAACATCGTGATGAAACCGGCATGTCCTAGAACCAAAAATTCGTGTCATGCTCTGCAGCAGAGATACCATCCTAGAAACCGATCAATTATATATTAAATGATGTACGTCAAACGTACATAATTTACGTATTACCGTTATCGCTGTACGTGCATTAGATAATGATAAAATAGACATTGATTGTGGCTCTGCTGCAGAGCATACTCCCTAGCAGAGCCACAAAGTACATGTACTCAGAAAAGATAAACGCCACTGTTTTTTAATAAAAACTGTTGTACGAATAGTATTTATTGCGTACGTGTTGAAAAATATCATTATTCGACGGTGGTTTTATTTATTTTAGCTTACTAAAATTTTTATAGTAAGCGCCTGATTATTTTGTGTCAGCAAAAGTTTTTGTAGACAATCTGTTACCGTCGTCAGGATGGCTGGATCAAACAAGATATGTATGTCGGAAACGTCATTAGTACGAGAGCTGACTTGACAACGAGGCGGGAAGCGCTGTGACGACAAGCTTCCACAGAGTCATTCGTTTGACCGGAATCGGAACGCCAGCGCCATCTGGTGGCGCTTGACAGAGCCTGAGTTCGTGGGGGATCGACGCTGGAGGACAGCGCGACAAGAACGATGTGGAGCTCTCTTCGACATTGGACATCGTACGAACAACATGTGCTTAGAAACTGCCGCGCGTTCCGTATCGGGTTGTGTCGTGTACCTAGTGTGTAATTTGCTAGCGTGATTAAATTGTTTGTGAAATTATAATCTCATTTCAACTGAAAACCGTTTTTCTATTGCGCATTATCCAACACATAACCCACTGTAGCCCACACTAGTTTAAATATGGCTGATAATAACGAGACACACTATACCTTCCCCGTCATGTACATGAGACTATGTGCACTATTTAATACCTATGTGCTACTATTTACTACCTATAATGAAAAATTTGCTACCTTTGCGTTCAGAAATATCATCATCATCATCATCATTTCAGCCGAAAGACGTCCACTGCTGGACATAGGCCTCCCCCAATTTTGGGGGGGGTTTGCCATAATCGCCACGCTTGGCAGGCGGGTTGGCGATCGCAGTATGGTATGATGGTGTAATGCATAGAGAACGCTGCTGCCCATTCTCCGGTCTCCCTTAGTCGCCTTTTACGACACCCACGGGAAGTATGGGGTGGTGCTATTCTTTAAGTCCGGCACCAGACGGACAAGTCCGGCACCACACAGACAAGTCTGTTAAGAAATATATCAAAGAAATAAAGTGGTTAGCCATTCTGGCGGACATCCATGACGATTTTCCACCCCGGAACAAAAAAAAAATGATTAGGTTACTTTAAACCCTTGCGGGGCTCCGTCGACATAGGATGCAAGAGCGAGCCATTGGGAATACAGCTTACTTAAAAATAATGATCTAATTGGTTTCCGTGAATCAAAGGCACTTTCTGTGAACCAAGGTGAAACAGTGGTTTCTATGAACAAAGATCTCTGTCAACAATGCTTCCTATGAACCGAGATATCTAAGATTCGAACTTCGCTTGATTGAAAGCAAAACAGATGTGGGCCCAGTTAACCATTATCTATTTTTAAAAGGGTCCGCGGGGTCCGCGGTCCCAGTTCCATAGTGGGCTGAGCATGTGCGTGTGAACTGAGGGACCATACTGATATTTCGCAAAATAAAAATCGTAGGATTTAGTAGTAGAATTAAAACAATTGTAGAACAAATCTGGGAATTTGTAAACAAATATATTAAAAACTACAGCCCTTAAAGTGCGGTCCCTCAGTCCTCGCAGACCATCAGCCAGATCTCGGAAAGTATCTGAAAAATTAAGTTATTGTGACTACAGACATTTAGTAAAGAATATTGTAAATATATTTAAGGAATAACAGACCACAAAGGATTAAAGATAAAAAAAGATGTAACGACTAAACTGTGGTATCATTCCACACAAGAAAGAAAAATATTTTAGTGAATATTACCGAATCAAATAAAGAAAATCTTTCTTTTTCTACATAAAGTTTTATTAAGAGACTTAAAACATTTTGTAAAAAAGAAATGGAAAACAAATATCTACGCAATTTGAAGATAATTAATATTAAAACTGGTCCCTCAATCCTCACCTCTACTGACACATGTGCTTGTACTAGCTGCTAGACGAAAGGACTAACAGAGAGTCTAGTGTACTTAACTTTTAGTAAAAAGTTTCTACTAAATAATAGGTATCTAAAATTGTGTATTTCTTACTTCTTAGCTGAGATAATATTATTTTTTAATCCTAAGAAAATAGATAGAATAGTGTGACCACACAATGAAACAAAATGTAGACAGTACTATTATAATTCATTTAATATAGCATTAGACGAAATGAAAACAAGGTTGTACGGTTAATTTAATGTTAGATTACATGGCGTATGTCTATTTATTAAAAAAGTTTTTTTTTTTTTTTTTTTCTCCTTTCTATAACTGCCATCAGTCCTTTCTGGACTATTATCAGTTTCGTTGCGTGAATAAAGTGGCGTTTCAGGTACAGGGGCCATTGCCCACTGCTACCTCTTCATATTACTTGACTTCTCTTAAGTCGATTTACAGATTCACTGCTGTCCAGCAATTTAACAGCCAAGGGATTTGGGTGGGTGGCTAGACGATCAGCATAACGTCTTTTATGTTTAACAATTTCCTCAAGAATGGTGGGAGTGTTGAGATAATCATGGATTATTAAAAAAGTAGATTACAAAATTAACTTATAACACATAATACTTTTAATTAAGTAAGTGAAATTTGGATATAGCTTATTGAAGCTATATCCGAATTTCACTTAATTTGGATATACTTAAGAATATTGGTTGGTCAGTACTTCCAATTCATATCATGTGTGTAGATAAAGTCTTGTATGCAACATAATTAATTTTTCATCTCTCATACTCGGAAAGTAGTGTTTGTTTGATCCGAATAGCGGGTGGAAAACGCTGCTCCCCGCCCTTGGGCGGGAAAGTCTCATAGTAATTGCTTCCCTCCCTAGGGCGGGAATGAAATTTAAAAATAGAACTAAATTTAGTTAGGTAGTCAGCTTAGTCAGACATACGACACCCTTAATTGATTATGTAAATATTTATTATGCTACCCATCAAATCTTATGAATGTGCGTTAATTAGGAGAGTTGGATAAAAAGCTCATATATGTTAACGCCATTAAATCTTTCAGATTTAGCGCACAAGTTAATAATTTTTCATCTCTCATACTCGGAAAGTAGTGTTTGTTTGATGCGAATAGCGGGTAGAAAACGCTGCTTCCCACCCTTGGGCGGGAAAGACTCATAGTAATTGCTTCCCTTCCTAGGGCGGGAATGAAATTTAAAAATAGAACTAAATTTAGTTTAATGGTAGTCAGCTCAGTCAGACATACGACACCCTTAATTGATTATGTAAATATTTATTATGCTACCCATCAAATCTTATGAATGTGCATTAATTAGGAGAGTTGGATAAAAAGCTCATATGTTAATGCCATTAAATCTTTCTTATTTAGCGCACAAGTTAATAATTTACCTGAATAAATTCAACATACATAGGTACGATAATCGCCATTTTGATGTCAGTTGTGGTCGAGGCTAAAAAACATAAAAATTGGGGATTTCGAACATCCTGACTTTACCATATGGGGCTGTGAATATACATCATTTAATTATTTGACGAATTTATCCATAGTTTAAGGTAAATAAGTAGTGGTAATGAAGTTTTTTTGATATCTAATGTCGAAGTTTCGCGCCAATCGTGTGTGTTTACATTTTTACTTTTCACAAATTTCACACACACAGATGTAGATAAGATTTAAAATGTGACAAATGTTATTGATAATATTATAAACAACACGAAAATGCCCAGGTTTTAACGTAATATTCAAACACAGGTTCAATAATACGTATTAATCATTACCACTACTCAATTTGTGTTCAAAATCTCCGACCATTATTGTTTTTTTTTATTGCAATGATGTGTGAAAGCGATTATTCCAAAGAATTTTTTTTTTAAATTTCTATTGACTCGAGTAATTAATATGACGAATGTAATCAATATTTGAAAATAAAATAAAATTATTTTAGGCAATAGGTAAATACAATAAGCATTGCTTATAATAATGATTTATGCTTTTCTACTATCATTTCAATCTCTTCTAATATCATGTCAATAACAGACAGGCCATAGGTACCTCATTTACTGAATTTCGCGCCGAAATGCTTCTATAATTGAATTTATATTCGGAATGCGCTCGCTGTTTAAAATTATATTAATTTATTGGACAATTATTTATTGTGGATTTTATTTTTGATACTTTCTAATAGTTTACTACAGAATTCCCAGTAAACATTTTTTAGGTAGGCTTACCAGAATTTTTTTTGAGAATGCTGATAATTAATTAATTCTATAGATTGGATATTCTGCAAACACTACATTTCAATACATTTTGTTAGTTTAAAGAGTTTTTATTCAGTTTCTACAATTTTTTTTTCTTTTTTTTATTGCGAGTATCTATTAGGCTGTATGCAAGTTTTGAATCGAAATAAGAAAGTTGGGTGGACGGTCAGCACTAAAAAGTGTCACGTCGCAACACATTTTTTAGTAATTTTTATCAAGATTATCGTGTTTTCTAAGTAATTTATGAAAAATGGTAAAAGTAAGAATGCAGACAGAATGATAATAATACGGGCCCTAGTAAGCGAGACGGACCGCGGTGGTGACACAGAATCTCGAGTAGATTCAGATTCTGTGGCGGTGACGAGGTGTGTTCCATACTTCAAATTTAAAAAAGACTATTCTATAGGTACTATTCATGTTAATATTATTATCAATAAATATTTTATAAAAACTACAATTATTTACTTTCCTTAAATTCGATATGAAAAGTAGAGTGTTTAACGCGGGTGAAAGTCATCAATTCCCACTCGGACTATAGCCGCCCTCGCTGCGCTCGGGCGTCTAAATGCCTCGTATGGGAATTGATTCCTTCCGACCCTTGTATAACAATCTACTATAATTACTCATGTGATAATATGATGTGGACTAAAAGCGATGTAGTCATTTTGCGACTTAGGTATTTTGAGATTTAGACATTTTGAGATTTGGACTAAGAGCGAAGTGGTCAATTTGCGTTCAAGTCATTCTGATACCAACCCAAATATACGCCTCGTGTGATAAACCCACATTCCTGTTTTAATACCCCTTATTATACAACAGTTGAGCGTTTCTTTTATGATGATCAATATTTTAAAATTATTGTAAACTTACCTAATGACAAAAGTATACACGTAAGTGATTAGTTAATTTTGTAATCTACTTTTTTATTAAATATGTATAAATATGTGAAGTATAATAGTGTAGCGGTATCTATAACGCCACACGAGAACAACGCGTCATACTGACGTCACGCAAAATCCTGCATCTCGCAAGCAGAGTTTACCGCGCAACTAGCATTAGATACAACGGCCTGACATGAATCATCGGGCAGTTGCCCGCCAGATTCAAAACCCGTCCCTGTTCCTCATACCACTATAAAAGTACTGTCTTCATTTTGTTTAATTGTGTGGTCACACTATTCTATCTATTTTCTTAGGATTAAAAAAATAATATTATCTCAGCTAAGAAGTAAGAAATACACCATTTTAGATACCTATTATTTAGTAGAAACTTTTTACTAAAAGTTAAGTACACTAGACTCTCTAATATTCCTCTCGTCTAGCAGCTAGTACAAGCACATGTGCCAGTAGAGGTGAGGATTGAGGGACAAGTTTTAATATTAATTATCTTCAAATTGCGTAGATATTTCTTTTCCATTTCTTTTTTACAAAATGTTCTAAGTCTCTAACTAAAACTTTATGTAGAAAAAGAAAGATTTTCTTTATTTGATTCGGTAATATTCACTAAAATATTTTTCTTTCTTGTGTGGAATGAGGGACCACAGTTTATTTAGTCGTTATATCTTTTTTATCTTTAATCCTTTGTGGTCTGTTATTCAATAAATATATTTACAAATTCTTTACTAAATGTCTGTAGTCACAATAACTTAATTTTTCAGATACTTTCCGAGATCTGGCTGATGGTCTGCGAGGACTGAGGGACCGCACTTTAAGGGCTGTAGTTTTTAATATATTTGTTTATAAATTCCCAGATTTGTTCTACAATTGTTTTAAGTCTACTACTAAATCCTACGATTTTTATTTTGCGAAATATCAGTATGGTCCCTCAGTTCACACGCACATGGCCGAACGACCCCTAACCCAGGTTCAAAGTTGATTGAGAAAATTTGAAAGTTTCGGGTAGTTTGATGTGCTGGCGTCTGTCATAGGAAGATGTTTCAAAAGTAAATATTTATAATCGAATGTTTTATTAACTAATTAATATAATATGTCTTTATAGTACTTTTTTTTTTAATTTAGCGTACAATTTCGTACATTTATCGTACATATTTTAGAAGCCTGAAGTTCGTACAAAGTCATTTCACCGCTAGAAAGTATGACACGTATTAAATAGTGCACATAGTCTCGTGTACATATCTCGTTTGGTCCAGCCATCCTGACGGTAACAGATTGTCTACAAAAACTTTTGCTGACACAAAATAATCAGGCGCTTACTATAAAATTTTTATTATGCTAAAATAAATAAAACCACTGTCTAATAATGATATTTTTCAACACGTACGCAATAAACACTATTCGTACAACAGTTTTTATTAAAAAACAGTGGCGTTTATCTTTCCTGAGTACATGTACTTTGTGGCTCTGCTAGGGAGTATGCTCTGCAGCAGAGCCACAGTCAATGTCTATTTTATCATTATCTAATGCACGTACAGCGATAACGGTAATACGTACATTATGTACGTTTGACGTACATCATTTTAAGATATAATTGATCGGTTTCTAGGATGGTGGCTCTGCTGCAGAGCATGACACAAAAATTCGAAGACATGTGACATCTACCAAACCGCACTGGGCCCGCGTGGTGGATTACAGCCCACTCCCTCTTACCGAGAGGAGGCCTGTGTCCCAGGTCCCAGAAGTAGGAACATTATAGGCTAATTATGTAGAAGTCCTTACTTTATTTTACTCTACATCATCTGTCTAGCTAGCTATAAATACTTGGATTAATCTGTGGAGCATGAGCAGGTAGCATAATTTGTTATTTTGTTGTGGTTAAGGTTTCGTAATGTAGGTTCTAGTATGTTACTAATTGTTTTTCCTCAACAAATAAGGCAATAAATAAACTTCAGAAGCTCCCAAAATCTCCAGAACTTCAAGCAACTAAATTATTAACGTTTAATTTTATAGCTGTTACTAAGGCGGATGACTGAAGTATCTATGACAGCTGTTCTCAATTACTTGCGGTGCTCCCTGCGGCCTGTCGGTTTAACGAGCGATAGATGGCGGGATCATCGCAGAGATAACCAGCTGGTTGCGGGAAATGATGCCATTTGCGGTTATGATTACCCACCAGCCACAGATAGGCGCATGCCGTGTTAAGATTTCTTCCAATTTATTCCGGTAATGAATAGATAGCCTTAAACAGATAATAGAAGGTCTTATGGCCGTTAAAAAATAACAAAAAATACCTTTCCGTCTTTATCTTTTCCCCAAATATTTTAGGGTCGACTTCCAGTCTAACTGGATGCAGCTGAATACCTTTATTTTACATAAGAGCGACTGCCTATCTGACCTCCACAACCCAGTTATGATACCCCGTACAGGGGGTCTAAAAAGGCCACTTTGGCAGAATCATAAAAGAATAACAGAATGGAGAGTTAACTGTTAAGTTAATCGTATCAAATCCCATTGGTGAAGCATTTTTCAGTTATTTTTTTTTGGTCTGTGCTAAAATACCAATCAATCCAATACAAATCCAATCCCGACCTCTTTGATTGTACCTACGTAGTGCAGCGAAAAAAGAAAAACACGGACTGTCTTCGCCATTTTATAATCCATAATGTTATCCTTTTATGATTCTCCAAAGTGGCCTTTTTAGGCCCCCAGGTTGTCATTCACGGGCTTCTGACGACCCGTAACAGTGTCAGTTATAGATCCACGAATGAGAGCCGGGGCTAACGGCTATCGGTATGTAAAGATGGTCAACCATCCACGGACCAACCGCGGCAAGCGTTGCTTAACGTGATCGATCTTTCGGCTGATATTATTCAGACACGAGGAATGTATTAAATTTATTTTAAATTTAATACGCCACGGCCGCCGCAAATTAACGTATTAACGTCGGTTTTTTGTAATTATAATAAGTCAAGTTAGAAGTGCTGATGGATAGGCTGTGTGACTAATAATGACATTACACATAAAAAAGTATTTTCTTTAAAAGCCGTTTCAAGGTTATCCATTAACTACGCGGGTCCCCTGTATGTGCTTGTTATTACATCTTCAGCTTAGTCATCATACGATTACTACCGGCCTAAATAAAAAGTGTGTCCTTGATAGATATCTGTAGATATCCTATACAGACTTCTGCAGCGTAGTTAGGATCATGTTACTCTTTCTAGCCCCCTGTGTGTCCGTGTGTGTGTGTCCCCTTTCTGTGTATACTAATGTTATGTTTCTTTGTGACAATAAACTATTATTATTATTATTATAGATACAAAGTGGGTTCGATATTTTTGAAACGAATATGAATCCCTAAGAACCTAATACAAAATGCGAGTAGCATTGACAATTTGTTAAAATTGTATTACCCTTATATCCAAGTCACCCGACATAATGTAAAATGGATTGACCAGATGCGGAAAATGGACTCCTTTGACGTATGCAAGACATTAGCAATTTTCGTTCGCGGATATTCTTACTAGGTATAATAGAAATATCCAGGATGAAAATTCTACCTCGTTCTCCAGGTTCCAGGCCACCTCTCTGTCAAATTCCATAACGATGGGTTTAGGGGTTCAAGCGTGAAAAGGTAACAGATACAGATATCTGATAGACTGAGTTACTTTCAAATCCTTATCCTTACATAATTACTGTATGCCAAAATGTCTGTGCGCGCATAACTTCCGAATGACTGCACCAGGGGGGAGTTAGCTAGCGTGTCGTCAGCGTAGCAAACCACGCTGACGCCATCAGGGAGGTCGGCGCGCAGCACCCAGTCGTACCCGATGTTCCACAGAGGCGGCCCCAGGACCGATCCCTGTGGGACACCGCACGACATCTCTCGCCGGTTCCACTCCCCATCGCGACCGGGGTAGCTGACGGCTCTTTCCGTCAGATACGCCTCGACTATTCGACGGAGGTAGGGCGGCACCCGGTGATACCGGAGTGCCTCCACAATGGTGCTCCAGGGGAGGGTGTTGAACGCGTTGGCGATGTCGAGTGACACCGCCACGACGACCCCACCCCGGGACACCGCGTCCCCCGTCGTGAGGGCTCTCACGCGCATGATGGCGTCCACCATCGAGCGCCCCTTGCGGAAACCAAACTGGCTGTCCGCAAGATCCGGCCCCGTCCTCTCCAGGTGCCCGACGAGGCGGCCCGCAATCACTCTCTCAAAGAGCTTGCCGACCTCGTCGAGCAGCACGATGGGCCGGAATGCGGACGGAGAGTCCGCAGGGCGCCCTGGCTTTCGAATGAGGACCAGCTTCCCCGTCTTCCAACGGCGTGGAAACTGGCCTCTCTCCAAACATGCGCTTAAGAACGCCTCCAGTCGAGGCCCGAGAGCCCCCGAGGCCAGGACCCAGGCTTTACCTGGCAAGCCGTCGGGTCCTGGGGCGGTATTTTTGGCCTTCAGCCTTCCTACCGCCGCTCTCAGTTCTACCCCGGTCACAGCAGGGATGTCGTCGTCGTCCGCGTGGTCCGCTTCGGGCACCGTTGGCGGAGCCATGGGCGGGGGAGTGTGCTCCGCCCGTGAAGGGAACAGAGCGCTCACCACCTCCTCCACCAGCTGGGGGCGGAGACTCTGCGTCAGCGGGGGGGCCCAGGTGCGGAGTTTATTCCGCACCATTTTATAAGGGCGCCCCCACGGATCTCTGTTCAGAGTCTCCACCATCTCCTCGCGGGCCACATCCTTGGCCCGCTGGACAGCCTCTTGGAGGGCGGTCTTCGCCGCTCTGTACCCCTCGTACAGCTCCGCCTCCGTGGCTTCCGCATCCGGAGGGCGAATGCGGAGCCTGCGGTGCCTGGTGTACAGGTGTCGCGCATCGACGCACGCCTTGCGTAGCGTCTCCAACTCCTGCGACCACCAGTACACCTGACGTCGGGCGCGTCCTGGCCGGACTCGGGGCATTGCCACGTCACAGATCTCGGACATGGCCTCCCGGAACCACTCCGCCTCATCGTCGATGTTGGCAGGCCTGTCCGGTGATGACACCCAGGCCTGCACGATCGAGGCTTCCAGGAGGAGCTCCCGGTCCAGCTGCTTCAGCGCCCACCGCGGACCACTCGGGGCCTGTTGGACCAGCGCGCTAGAGGTCTGGGCGGAGACGTCGAACCGGATATACCGGTGATCGGAGTAGGTCTCCACCCCCTCCATGACGCGCCAGTCAATGACGCGTTGTGACAGAGCGGGGCTGCCGAACGAGATGTCCACCACGGACTCACCCCGCATCCGCACACACGTGGGAACAGAACCCCGATTTAGGACGACCAGGCCTGTTTCCAGAGCCCAGTCCTCCACCATCCTGCCCCGCACATCCGTGTAACGGGAACCCCAGGCCAAATTTTTGGCATTGAAGTCCCCGAGCACTAGCACGGGGAAGGGATGGTTTCCGGCGACGACGACACTCAACTCTGTTAAAGAGTTGTGGAACTCGGCGAGAGTTCGGTTCGGAGAGAAGTACACCCCCACTACTACTATCTCTCCGAACCGTGCTGCTACGCACCCCTGTCCCTTAGTGACGCATTCGAGGGACGGGGTGCCGGCGGCGGCCGACGAAAGTATGGCCACTGAGCCGCTCAGGTCCTCCACCCAGTCATCCCTGGGCGGGACAAAGTACGGCTCAGCGACCACGGCGATGTTAATCGACCACTGCGCCACGCTCTGGAGCAACAGGTCCTGAGCGCAGGCGCAATGGTTGATGTTCGCCTGGAGGAGGCGTA
Source organism: Mesoligia furuncula (assembly GCA_916614155.1). Classification (NCBI taxonomy): domain Eukaryota; kingdom Metazoa; phylum Arthropoda; class Insecta; order Lepidoptera; family Noctuidae; genus Mesoligia; species Mesoligia furuncula. The sequence goes on along the minus strand of OU744798.1, from coordinate 25,540,614 downwards.
GGGGAGCCATTACTCCTCCATTTCAGCCCCCTCCCGGGCCCCTTGTGAGGGCCCCTCGACGATGGCGGCGGCGACAGCGGCGGCGGCGACAGCGGCGGCGGCGGCGGTGGTGGTGGTGGCGGCGGCGGCGGCGGTGGTGGCGGCGGCAGCGGCGGCGGAGACGGTGGTGGTGGCGACGGTGGCGGAGGGCCTGCCTTTCCTCCTGGTTCCGGCGGGTGGAGCGCAGGACTTGCTCCCCGCCCGGTGATCGGCCGGCTTGCCAGCAGCCGCACATGCGAAGCAGTGCGGCGCGGCGTTACACGAGCCGGCCTTATGTCCGGGCTGACCGCAGCGGAAGCACAGTGTGCTGCGGTCCACCTCCGAGGTGCACTGGATGCCAACGTGGTGCCCCACAAGGCATCGGTAGCACCTCAGAGGCTTGGGTTCCAGCAGTTTAACCTGCGCTGAGACCCAGCCCACCAGAAGCCTTCGGCCCTCCACAATCGTTTTGGCTGCCGTCACGGGGCAGCTTACCGTTACGGTTCGCATCCCCGCGAAGTCAGGACGTATACGCCGCCTTCACCTGCTCGGCCAGACAACCGCCCGTCCTGACGACGGCGGCCACCACCTCTTCCTCCGTAACGGAGTCATCCAGGCCCAAGATGCGCATGTCCGCGCACTTGACGGGCCTGGAGACCCGAGCCTCGTCCGCATCGAGGGACGCCCTTAACTTCTCAGCTAGGGCGTCAGCGGTGGGGCCACTTGTCGCACCGGGGATCTCCAGCATGCGGGCGCCAGTGGCGGTCACCCTGTGCCGGAGGCCCCCGGTGATCCCCAGCTCCCGGAGGTCCACCGTCTCCCTTGCCTTCGAGAGCACGTCACGGTACGTGACGCCCCTTTTGACCGCGTCCGGCTGTAGTGTTATTACCACAGCCGCGGTCTTCGGGGCGTGGAGCCTAGCCGCGACGGCTCTCTCCTTGCGGCGCCGCCTCTGCGCCTTTTTTCTGGCCGCCTTGGCCGCCTTCTTCTTCTCCCCGACCACCTGCCATTCGGCGTCGGTCGTGGGAGAAGTGGGAGGGTTTTGGGGGCGGGGCGTTGGCTCTGGTGCCTTCGCCTCCCGTGCCGGTCTGCCCCTCTTCCGGGCCTGCGCCGGGGTATTGCCAGTAGGCGCCGGCGCCGGGGCCCCGCCAGCCGGCGCCGAGGCTCCTCCAGCCGACACCGGTTTGGCCGACGCCGGTTTGGCCGACGCCGGTTTGGCGCCTGGGCCCGGCCGGACGGCCCGGGTTTAGGGGCGGCAGCTGCCGTAGCGGCCGCGTATGAGGCCGCCTTCGGCCCCGGGGCCGTCCCGCCCGCCAGAGGGGGGCGCAGGACTATGCCCTCCAGGACGGAGAACCGCGCCTGGAAGGCCGCCAACTCCTGTCGAACCAGGCTGAGGACCTGGTTCTCTACCGGGACGGGCTGGCTCGGTGTCTTCGCCTGCGCGCCCCCGGTGACCCGCAGGCCGGCCAGGTCTGCCCGGAGCCTCCCATTCTCCTTTTGGAGATGCCCCATGGTAGCCGTCAGGCGGGCGACCTCCGCCCGCAGTTCAGCCACCTCGCCGGCCGAGGGGCCGGTGTAGTTGGCCGCCTCCGCTGCCGCCATGATGGAGGCCGTCGCCGAGACTACGGCCTTGTTCTTTGAAGCTTGGAGCTTCTTCAAAGCCACGTCTTGGATCGCGGCCTCCACGACCGCCGCAAACTTGCGCTTGCAGTCTGCCTCGGGTTCGGGTTGGCTAGAGAGGCGCCACGGCGCCCTCACCTACCGCCTGACGCAAGTCCTCACCGGACACGGAAGTTTCGGGAGGTTCCTGCACATCATCAGGCGGGAGGAAACGCCCGGGTGTCACCATTGCCAGGATCGCCCAGAGGACACGGTGGAGCACATGGTGGAGGTCTGCCCCGCTTGGGCGGAGCACCGCCGTGTCCTCGTAGAGGCGATTGGCAGCGACGGCGACCTCTCGCGTCCGGCCCTGGTGCAAGCCATGGTCCGGGGCGAGAGGGAGTGGGAGGCAGTCACCTCCTTCTGCGAAGCAGTCATGCTAGCGAAGGAGGTGGCGGAACGGCTCAGGGAGAGAGCCTCCCGTCCCAGCCGCCGCGGGAGACGCTCCGGGCGTCGGGAGCCGCGTGACGACTCCCGGCCACCGTAGGCGCGGGCCTGCGGGCGGAGAGTAATGGGTAGCTCACCGTCCGATCAGGACCAGGCCCGTGCCGGACGGCGCGTAAGTGTTCCACGCGCGCCTCAAAGAGATGTCAGCATCGAGGAGGGGCCCCTTAGGGCCGAAGCCTGCCGGGTCAGCGGGATTGTCCGAAAGGGTTACCGCTGGCCCGGAACATAAAGGGCTAAGGAAGGAACACGGGTGGGTTTTAGTCAGTAAGAGTCTGACACTCCCTTCCGCTCCACCCAGAGCGGGAGGAGTCATTTGATGATTTCCCATCCTCAAAAAAAAAAAAAAAAAAAGGGGTGAGTTAGCTTTAATAGCTGCCAATGCCAACAGTGGCAAATTTTGCAAAAACGAGGTAGCGCTCTACAAAAGAAAGTGATAGCAAGATCAGTGATGTCACATGCCCGATTAAATAGATACCCATCTTTTCAGTAGCTGCGATGATAAGTATATTTTATAACAACGATTGAAACTAGTTAAAACGGTCAGTGGGTCGTCTTAGAACCCTTATTTAGTGTTTCAGTTGTCTTAAAATGCTGTCTAGAAGAAAAAAACTTTACAAACCAAATAATGATGTATGGTGATTTTATTTATGAAATGGCCACACTGATTTCTGTCATGGCGGATTTGTTTTGTTTGTTGTGTAGTCTGTGCTAACTGCTAACTTGCTTGTTTTGTTGTGATTGTTTCAAAATCGTATTTTCTGTCGGTCTACTTTATTTGTGAATAATAATTCTTGGATTAATTACTACGAGAATAGACTCTACAGTGCGAAATTGACGCTTTTTGTGTTGTGAAATCAACAAATTTATGAGATAGACTCCAGTACCAAAATTGACGCTTTTGTGTTATAATATTTTGTTTTACGAACTATCCTATTTGTGCGTTATTGAAGCCTAAGTATTGTGTATTCCCACAATGACAGGAAAGGGAAATGTGAAGGGATGATTCTATGTTTAACAAATAAAAAACTTTGACTATGACCTTGACTTTGTTTTATTGGTTTTCTTTTGCAGAGAATTTTCATTTTGCAGTTTTTGCCAAAGGATTATGCATTAATAATAATAATTATTTTTTTAATATGTAGTGCACAAACGTCTGCAAAATGAAAATTCGTTGTAGGTAAACCTAACCGGGTAACCTAAGGTAGGGTAACCTATTAGATTAAAAATAAATACGAGTACTGGGTAAGTCCCTCTGTTCATAATTCCCGCGCCTCACGAGATTCTTATGGCATAAACTGGAGCGCTAGTGTGCTCTCGTGTAAGCTTTTTATTTGTATGAAGTTGTCGTTCTTCTCTCGGAGTATTATTTTCTGTGGACTGCACCAAATTGGATAATTCTTTTTTTGTTGTGTTCGGTATTGACAGGACAATTTTTGTATGAAAGAAAATTTAGGAAATTCGGCGGGCCCCTAGATCTTTATTTTTAGATAGAACAAAGTCGAATTAGTTACATCATTTATAACTTAAGAACGCCTGGGCCGATTTTTATGACTAGTAATCTGTGTGACAGGTTTTTCCTAGTGCAGATGTCGCAGTCGGATTGTATAATCCGCCATATTACATTACGGCTAGCCGTTATCATTTCAAAAACAGGGCCGTTTTGAAATGCGGTGGATAATCCGCCATATTACATTAGCCGGATTGTCATTGGGATACGTTCTTCAATAAGGCGGGCCACGTTTAGCCGCATCGTACTACTACCTACTTAGATTGTAGGGTGACAGTGAAAGGGTTTAAAGTAACCTAACCAAACCGAACCTCAGGGTGCCGTTCGCTCGCTCTTGCATCCTATGTCGACGTAGTTCTGTATCCGACGGCATTGTTGTTGTTATGTCACGCAGCGCCACGAGTGTTAAGAATCGGAACGAAAACCTGTCAAAGAGGCGGCTAATGTCTCGCTGTATTACATTATGGCTAGCCGTGTTGAATAACGTATGGCGGCGAATACATTCCGGCGGTTTTTTATTCAGCTGCTTTCAATCCGGCTAATCGTTGAACCGCCGCATTTCAAAACGGCCCTGCTTTTGATAGGTTACGGCTAGCCGTAATGTAATATGGCGGATTATACAATCCGACTGCGATACAGATACCAGTCTCCCACAAAGAATTTATCAGATGTAGTGTGTTCATATTTTTAAGGCGCCTTTGCGGAAGAGAAATAAATGTTTATTAAGTATTAGGTAATAATATACATTTATTTTAGAAAAAACCTCACCAATTTCACCAATTTCTATAGGTACTACAGCTAACTGTTAGCTGTGTTGTGTTAGATATGTCATCAAACTGCTGGACAAAGGCCTCTCCCGTGACTTCCAGTGTTTGCGATCCACCACCCTAATTGCGTAACACACTATCAATCACAATTTGAATAATTTTTAAAGATATTTCTAATCCATTGCTTCATATGTTCGAAAAATGTGTCTGCTCAACAACGTTAATAACGCAATGGTTGTTGTGTCGAACTGTCAAAATTAAAGCCATTCCTACAGGGGCCCTAGTCTGCTATTTTTATAAATTCGTCATTCCAACACGATCCCACCACCATCCCATTGTCATTTTGCTAAAAGTTCGTAATCTGCTAAATTCATAATGGTTGATGGGTTGGGTCTTATATCGAGTCGCCTGAATCTGAGTTAAGTGTGGATATGGGAGGGTTTAGGGGGTTCGTACTAAACGATAAAATGTATTTTTGCTGCCGGAGACGCGCCAAAATATTTTAATTATTATTTAAAAATCTTGGGAAATCTTACAAATGCTTAAGAAGGAACGTAATTTTGATACATTTCGTAGCGATTTCGATACTGCGTTTATCGAAATGCGTGAAAAGAAACGATTTTCCCCGCGTTCCGAATTGAGTCAAAAGCGATTATATCGCGAATCCAACCAAATTTAATAGTCACAAAATATAAGGACTATTGAGTACTATTGTGACGTTGCGCGTTGGTCGGATTCGCGATATAATCGCTTTTGACGCAAATCGGAAAGCGGGGTTTGTTTATATTGACAAATACTTATTGTTTGGCGTTCGTTTTGTCATTCCGTTGCTCTCGAGTTTACGTGAATTTTATATTTTGCTATGATTATTAGCTCCCCGCACCCTAATGAGTGACAGATCGTAACCAAAGCACACAGACTTGTGTTGGTTAGGTTAAGTTAGATAGCGCGAACCGAGCGAGCGAAGCGAGTTGTGTAGGTTAGGTTAGAACGGTGACCAATTAGCGCGAGCCGAGCGAGCGCAGCGAGCGTGCCGCGGCAGCGGCCGGCGAAGCGCCAGAAAGTAACTACCTCCCCATACCCTAATGAGTGACAGATCCTACCCAGAGCACACAGACTTGTGTTGGTTAGGTTAGAAGGTTTTGTTCAAAGTGGAATAATAGAAAAACTACGCATCTCCGGCAGGGCAGGAGTGGGGGGGGGGGGGTGAAACTGGGCGCCCCCCAACCCCCCTCCACCCCTCCCATCTTCGTACGGAGGCGACTTGATATAAGACTTTAACCTGGTTGATCATTGTTCGGTCAATGGCACAGAAATTATACGATACTCGTAACGAATTAAAAGCAATGACTGCACAATGACGTTCTAATGGTAGGTCACTGATCAAAGGAACTGTCAAAATTTTTGTAGATTACCGCGAAAGTCAGTAATTAATTTTTCATTATGTACGAGGTTACCATTCTATGCCATTTCTTTCAATGGAGTGTCAGTGGTTGACCATTGGAAAGTCATAATGACGCCATTATATTAGCAGATTACCAAACTTGTCAAAATCAACAATTATGAAATCAATGATAGACCATTCTGACACTATTGTAATAGCAAACTTGAGGCCCTGCTAGTGTATTACGCAATTGCTCCGCAGAGCTAATGTAATGAAATTACACTCATTCAATCAGGCCTCTCTTTTCCATTGGGCACTCTGGGCAAGTGCCCAGGGCCCTACGATCTTCGGGGGCCCCGGCCTACTCTCATAAAAAACACTATTTGAAGCCGCCGTTCTATTCTTCGCATTATTAGTAGTATCCGAATCAATGACAAAATAAGTGATTTGCGTGGCGATTTACAACAAGTTTCTAGCTCCAAAATTATGAAAGTTTCTTTTATTGTATCTTATCTAAGTAGGTACACAGGGGCCCCGTGATCCTTATGTGTTTGAGAATGACGTGACGAGCTGGAAAGTTCATCCCGCCATCAAAGAGATAAAAACAATGGTGGAGCTGATGGTTGGTGAGTAATAAGACACAAAATAAAATATTCAGTAATTTTATTTTTCAATTTCACATAGAGTTTCTAAACGTTCAATAATACAAGATGTCGTTACATGTTAGGTACATAAAAATATATTTACACATAGATGTATTATTTACATAGTTGTAATTATATAATGTCCTTAAGCGAGTAACTTATGATATTATTAATATTACAATTACAATATAAATAAATATTAATTTTACTGGTATGGTGAAATTGCATTGGGATGTCAGTTTTTTTCCATACCCGTGTAATAGAATAAACGCAAGTCCTAAAAGTAGTTTGTTCATAATTAATTATTGAAGCGATTTCGGTAGGTAACTTCTAAGATAGGTGTTTTTTTACAAAAAATATGTATTTTGCCACACTGACCGCCGATTGACCCAAAGAAAATTAAATCTTTTGTAAAGGTAATAAGACTCAATTTTAAATGCTCAAAGTGATATGGTCAACGCAATTTACTTAGCTTTAAAAAAAAGTTTTGGTCATTGTATCATACTTTTAACTTATAGAGGTATGTGGAACAGGGTGTAAAGTTCACTCATCCTCCATAGAAAAGGGGGGATCCTCCGACCAGACGGGTGTTGTGTCTGGCGGGCAACTGCCCGATGATTCATGTCGAGCCATTGTATCTATGCTAGTTGAGCGGTAAACTCTGCTTGTGAGATGCAGGATTCTGGGTGACATCAGTATGACGCATTGTTCGCGCTGTATACGCTCTCAAGTTATGGTAGGTACCAATGTAGTCTTACGGAAGTCTTATAGTTAGTTATAATGTAGTAGCTATGAGGAATATCTGGGATAAATATGGAGAAAATATCTATACATATAATAAATCTGTAGAAGGGTCAATTCTGTACATTGAAAATATTGAAAAAATAAATAGCGGGGGGTGTTGCTGGATCGATACCAAACCCAAATATGTGATTAAAAAAATTTTTGTCTGTCTGTCTGTCTGTCTGTCTGTCTGTCTGTACAGGAAAAGTTTTTAACCAGTGCGCAAATTTTGACATAATAAACTTGAATGTATTTTAATAAACACGTATTTTTTGTTTTGATATGTTTCAATAGTAAAAAATTAAGTTAACGCTTACGAGACTTGTTTACTCAGAAATTTATTTTATGGACGTCGCTTGCCAGTCCGTCGACCGGTCGCCCGATTCACGCCGCGCGTCGACCGGTCGCCTGACGCGCCAGCTGCTATCAGAAGTACTCACGCGCGCGGCGGATTATTGACCCCAGTTTAGCGCTACAATTTTTTAAGTGTAGACTGTGTAAAGTTATTTGTAAACGTAATTTTTCGTAAATTCCAATTTATCCTTCATACCTTCATGGGCTTAGGACCATCAAAATGCAGAAAATAAATCATAATAAGTAAGAAAGTAATACGTTTTAGTCCATTCAAAATAAAACATTTAGTTATGATAGGTACTTAGACATGATACAATTTAGATTGAAACAATTGCATTTTGGCGTATTTAAAAAATTGGAATCAACTATCTTACAACAATGTCTAATCAAAGAGAACCTAACACACTAAGATTGTTTATAATTTCTTCTTACCTCTACATTTTATTAATCACAATATTTTAGGTGACCTCGTCCTTTTTCAAGGCATAAACGTGCACGTTTAAATAAGTAAGCATTTAGTTTGTTTAGGACACTAACACCACTTTGTACTTCATTGAAAGCGTTAATTATTTTTTCTTTCAAGTCATCTAGGCTCTGAGCCTCTTCTACAACATTTCACTTGTTTCATACACCTTGGTTTGCTGCTAAAATTGTCCTCTCAGTAGGGACCGTGGGATTGAGGACCCTTGGGCTCGCATACGAGGTACGCTCTCCCTTTCGTATCTTCTTCGTGCTGCTCGTAAATTTTCATTGCTTAACAAATACACTCGCACCATTTCATAATACTCGCGGTGAGTAAAATGAGACATTGTCACTACGCTAGTCTAGTACGCGGCACAACGCGCAGCCCGGACGGCGAAGGGCGCGACGAACATCCGCTCTCCGCTTCCGCAAGTGACGTACTGCATGTGCACGCGTTTTGTTTATCAAACGCCGCGCCGGCGCCGCATGCCCCCCGCATGGCCCGCACCCCCGTCTCGTGCGCTAGGCGTGGTCCAGCGGCCGGCGGCCTTCGCGTTTTCATTCAAGCTCATTCATAGTATTACTATTAAATTATATCCATGTCTTGCTTATTTCAAATTGGGACAAAGTGGAAAAATGAAAAAAAAAAAGTCATAAACTAAAAATGGAAATGTGTTCTATTGCTTACACTGAGCCACCAAAAAAAATTTACGCAGTGGTTAAAAATTTATCCTGTATATGCAGGCATCACGTGAAAACTAACGGTTCGATTTCGATGAAACTTGGTATAATTATACCTTATTATCCTGGGCATAAAATAGGATACTTTTTATCCTGGAAAAATACGTAGAAAAAAAAATCTTATTTTTCGGTTTTATTCATAGATGTTGTTCTGTAGAACCGCGAACACACGTTGCATTACCCGTAGTGGATAATTTTCCATTTCAATTTAAGAAAATACAGTTTCCTGTAGCTTTGTGTTACGCCATGACAATAAATAAGGCTCAAGGTCAGACCCTAGGAGTTGCTGGCGTAGATCTTACCGCGAGTTGTTTTTCACACGGGCAACTTTACGTAGCTCTTTCCCATGTGAGCAGTCCAAGAAATCTTCATGTTCATATTCCGGACGAGCTCACTAACAATGTTGTGTATGCTGAAGCTCTCAATTAACTTTCTGTCGCATTGTCACGATCACTTTTTTATTATTGCAAACTTTTCGTCATTGTCAGTAATTTACTGCTACATGCTACTTATCAAGGTCGGAATTACTATGAAAAAAATACTTACTACAGAACGCGAGCTCAACAGCAGTAGCTCAATAGAGGGATCTCCTTAATTATTATAGGCTTAGCCGTATTTGGGTCCAATAGATATTTATAAGATGTCATTGTCAGAGTTACTCAAAATGGAGAAATAAACCATCCACGCGAAGACCGACATCCGCGCGGACGGAGTCGCGGGCGGAAGCTATCTATACTAATAATAAAGCTGAAAGCGCTGGCAGGCGATGCGATGCGACGGGGTGGGTCGGGGAACAAGTAATTTCACGCGGACGAAGTCGCGGGCAGAAGCTAGTTTCAAATAAAATAAAACGGGCAGTCAGACTGTCGACAGAAGAACTATTTAGGGTCAAATTAAATAGGTTACCGAAACTCCGTAGAAGAGATGGGTATATCTAAACAAAATAAAACAAAAAAAAAATTTGATGAATTTTTTGTGGGGTCAAGTACTTACCGCAGTTAGTCATTTGAAATATCAGTGTTATGTAAACTTCACAAACGTGGTGGGTTTAGCCAGCCCCTCTGCCTAAACCCTACTTATAATAGACCCACATTTCGCCAGTACTCAGCGTGTACAACAGTGCTTTTCTTGCCGATTCTTCTACATACGAACACTACCTTTTGAAAGGGGCGACTAGAATGAATTCTATTTTATATCAATATCTAAACACGACAAAACATAAGAAAACACCTGTTTTCTTAAACAGAAAACTTGTTTTGTTTTCTTGTTTCTGTTACTTAAAGAATGAGTTGAGAAAATCTTTTCTCAACTCATTCTTTAAGTAACAGCACTACCCGGGGTCGATGACGTAAAAAAAAATATTTTAGAGTGTTTAGATATCGATAAGTACCTATCTCGTCTGCAAAGTTTTGCTAGCTGATTTAATTTGACCTTGTATATTTACTGCTAGCCAAGCGCAACACGTCATACTCGTAGCTCATTATCTGCCTAGCCTTTTCCCAACTATGTTGGGGTCGGTTTCGAGTCTAACCGGATTCAGCTGAATACCAGTATTTTACATGGAGCGACTGCAGTCGCTCCATGTAAAATACTGGTATTCAGCATCTGACCTCCACAACCCATTTACTGGGTAATACGATAGCCCTTGGTAAGACTGGTTGTCAGACTTTCGGGCTTCTGACTACCCGTAACGACTGTCAAAGATGCACGAATGACAGCCGGAACCAACGGCTTAACGTTCTATCCGAGGCACGGAGGGGTCTCGGTATGTAAAGATAGTCACCCATGCTCAGACCAACCGCGGCAAGCGTAGCTTAACCTGATCGATCGACCTGTGCGGCAGTTATTATTTAGCCACGGGCCCTTCATACTCATAGCTACAGATAATAACATATTTGTTAACATAAGCATGTCGGTGACGCGAACCCTAAACTTTTTCCCCTATCAAAAATCGCTCAGTACGCGGCTAAAGAAGTTTCCACTTCTAACTTTTGAAGTGAAAACTTTTTCAGGCGCGTTGGCCATTTTTTGAGATGGGAAAAAACTATTGAACTCGCGTCACTGTTACTTTAACCGACACCGCTTCGGATGTGCTCGGCTGTCCTCGGGATGAACTCCGATATATGTCAGTGAGTGATGGCAAAGTATTCTGTTTGTGTTTTTTTTTATTTTTTTTATGGAAAGTTAAGACAGCCTGTCAAGTATGTACGTATTTTTTTATAACAAGCATGAAACTCCTTTAAGTAGCTCGAACGTTTTAAGTTATACAATCTTTTGGCTTATACAATCTTGGCCCACAGGGGGTCAGGAAACCGACATTTTACCTTGGGCTTCTGTTCGAAACACGGCTTTGATTAAATTATTCGTTCCAAAACCTGAACACATTTTCAATTATATCAAAATTTGTGCCGAGTGGTGTAGCGTCTCTCTTTTACCAGCATCCGAAATTACAGTGAGGCCCGTAGGCTTACATACTGTGAAGGTATAAGTAACGGAACAAGTACCTACTCGTGCTTTCATCTGCGTACAGACAAAAATAGTTGAGTATCATTGGCAAAAAGTGTTTTCTTTGAATGTGTTTTTATTCACGACTTTCCGGACAAAAAAAAACAGTGGCACTCCTCTCCGGGAGTTCCAACAGAATTGAAAACTTGAACAATTACGTGTGTATTTTTTGAATCGTCTTATAAACAAAACACGCGCGGTGTCGGTTACGGTCACAGTGTCGCGAGTTCAATGGTTTTTTCCCATCTCAAAAAATGCCCAACGGACCAGAAGTTTTCACTTCAAAAAGTAATATACGTATGTGTGTGTATAAAATCTATATCGCGAGATTATGAACTATCAAAAAATTGTGATCTGCAACAAACCATTTTCAATATAACGCATTATTTTTCGATAGTTTATTATTTAGTTAATTCGTATTAGCGCAAATCCCTACTCGTGTTTTCATCTACGTACAGACAAATAAATTCGAGTATCATTGTCAATAACGTTTTTTTTTTTCATTGAAACTTACCGGGCACAAAAAGTGATTTGTAAAGTCAGAAAAATTAATAATTAAGCAAATAGACTACTATCGTATACTGTCCCTTAAAGGCTCGTACACATAGGCGCGACGCGACGGTGCGACGCGATTCTGCGATATATATCCGTAGAACAATTTCTATGGAAACGCGCGCGACACTTCACACTGCACGCGTAGCATGAGCACCGGTTTGTCGACAGAAGAGTAGACAAAGATGACGTTCCGTGTAGACAGTACGACGGCAGCAAAGTAGAAAGAGTCAACTGCACTTTTTACGAAATTCACTGTTTTACTTAATTTGACTCAGAATTCTTTGTTTTGTCATACAATTTTTTTTTTGTTTTTGATTCTTAATTTTTACTGATATTAAGTCACATTATAAGGAGGGGCCCATGGCCAAATAATAACAGCCAACACAAGGCAGCACAAGTTGATTGATCAGGTTAAGCTACGCTTGCCGCGATTGGTCCGTGGATGGGTGACCATCTTTACATACCGAGACCCCTCCGTGCCTCGAAAAGCACGTTAAGCCATTGGTCCCGGCTGTCATTCGTGGATCTTTGACAGTGGAATTTTGGGAGTTTTTTTTTTGTGGGATTTTGTAAATAACCGTATACACTTTGTGGCCGTCGAGTAGAAAGTTTTCTACTGTCTTTAGCGATTACAAAATCCCTTAGACAACTGACAGTTGTCAGTGTGATTTTGACATTTGGGATAGAAAACTTTCTTCTGAAATAGTCTACATAAAAAAGGACCTAGACAAAGATCGTTAGAAACTAAAGACAAAATGACAGATAGTAGAAAGATTTCTAGGCGGTATGTCAAAAATGAAGAAAAGAAATGTCACTTTGTATAGAAAGCAATGTGTCTTCTCTTCGTAGAGATAGAAGTGTTCATGCTACGCGTGCTGGAGCGACTTGTCGCGCCGCGACACGGTCGCCGCGCGACGAGTAGCGCGACACCGTGTAGCCGCGTTATCGCCGCGACACCATACTAAATGTTCATTTTGTATGGCATCGCGCCGCGATTCGCGTCGCGCTTGTGTGAATGGTGTTGCGGCGCGATAATATCGCAGAATCGCCACGCGACGTGTCGCGCGACAAGTCGCGCCTGTGTGTACGAGCCTTTATTCAAATCACAACTGTCATTCTTTTAAATGGCTATGACACGGCAAATTGACGTAGTGTCAATTTGCTAATCATCTAGGGGTTTATTAAACGATGATTAAAGTTAAGAGGTGTTTAAAAGTCAAAAATGTATCGTTAAACAGTCGCTAATCACTACTTAACGTTTAGCAACGTTTATGAATAAAGGGGTTAATTTCCCCGACTTTACATACATACTACATTTGCTAAACTTTTCACCATACCACAGCGTCTAAGCCTCCTCTACACGTAGACAGATTCATCAGCAGATGGCCATCTGCGAATGCCTCCGCCGACGAGTAGACGGGGTAATTCGCTAGTCTGTGGTAGGTATTTGACGTCGGCAGATGCTAAATACCTACCACAGACTAGCAAATTACCCTGTCTACACGTCGGCGCACTTTGAAGGAAAAATGTATCGGAATACAATGACTAGAGATCAGATATTAGATCGTTTTAATATTGACGGTACTACGAAGTGCAGTGCTCGGGTTTCGATTCGTTCCGTATATTGCTTAAGGTCGTATGCACACGGAGTTTTGCATCGACACGTCCGTCGTCAAATGCATGGCTGTAGTAGGCACTGACGTTTGAAAAGCGTGTATTATTTGTTCAAAGGAAATGTCAACAGCGTTTCAATAAGTTTTTGCATGAATGGGGAATCTAGATTGTTTTGATTTGCTTTTTATATTTTTGAAGTATTTTCTAACACAACGTAATGTTCTCCGAACAGATTTTAGTAAAGAAAATATAAATCTGTCTTCCGTGTTTCGGTGTTCTTGTTTTTAACCTCGACAAATTGTTTTTTAAAAAAAAAAAAATATATATACACATTTAACGTACTTACCTATGTAGGTAAAAGTTTTAAGCAAAAATTCAGCAACATTACATTTAAGTGCACTAGAAGATAAGTGACTGTACCATTTAGAAATGTTTAAAAACTGTCTACTTAAATTCGAGATTCTTTGCTCCCAACATTTTATTTTTTAAACTGACGGAGCGTCGAGGTAAAAGTTTTTACTTTCGCCGGTAAATTGTGCAGCTGCATAGCGGTATGACTTTCAGAGTATAATAGTGGCATTACTTTTAGTGTAAAAGTATCTTGCGACGTAATTATTAAGGCTTTCATCCCGGGAATCTCGGTCTCGAAAATTTCGCGAGTCTCGACGAATTTTTGGTATTTTTGAAACTCGAGAATAATAATTTCGGTCACGGAAATAACGAGACTTTTGAGACGTGAGACGCGAGTTACTTTTGTAATAAAATCAGGTCCTCACCGTCTGAAATCACATTAAACGCCCTTTGTTTCTTCCGTGCCCACTACAAAAATGAAAAAATCTTCAACAAATAATGTTTTAATGTTTAATTTGCGTTTGTTTAGTAAAGTACTTGATTAAAATACCTATCTTGTTTTGGCTGCCTAATTGCATAGCCTAAAAGTAAGAAACCTAGTTTTGACATAGTCTCAAAAGTCTCGTTTAATCCGGGAATTTCAAGATCACATCGAGTCTCGTTTTTTTTTTCCCGGGACTCAGTAATGCATCGAGACTGAAAGCCCTGTGCATACGGCAAAATGTTGTAGGTAGCTAAATTAAATTCTGCGGGGTATAAATTGCGTAACACACTATCAGTGAGGAACGGGTTTCATTTTGACAGTTGAACAACATACATTGCGCTATTTGCGTTGTTGTGCAGACATAGTTTTCGAACTTATGAAGCAGTGGTTTAGCAATATCTTTCAAAATGATTCAGATTGAGATTGATAATGTGTTACGCAATTAGGGTACAGCCGGTCTATTCTGTAAAAAATCTCACCGTGAAAACTTAGGTGGAGTGAGTTTGTTTTTGCTAGGAATTGGCACTATTGACGGCTCACTCCATGCTCACTTCATCTAAGTTTTCACGGTGAGATTTTTACAGAATAGCACCGCCGGATACATAATTAAGTATTTTTTTTTTGTAATGAAGAAGTGACAGTAGAGACTGATGTGGGATCAGTGATGTTACTTCTGAAGTAATAATAAATACAGTGCGGTCGACAAGAGGATACGTTCCTGACATCTGTCACTGCGACAATTCTAGTAACTATACCCTATTCAGTTTGGCTTGAGACAAAACATAAACAACATTTGACTACTCTTAATAAAAAGATATCCAGTAAAATATATCAAAACATTAATTTCTTACAAAAAAAAGTTTTTTTGTGAAGAATAAGAAAAAAAAAGATCGAATTCACTAAACACGTAATCGATTATATGAAACTGACGGGTGTCAAGATCGTATGCTCTCGACGTATCATGATGATGGATGGTTTTATTAATGTGAATTATTTGAGAGCTGTGGTGGCCCAGTGGTAAATGTGGTAACGGACCCGACTCACGAGTTATAGGTCGTGGGTTCGGACCCAGACAGGAGCTTTACTTTGTGTTAATGTATTTCATCACCATTGCTCTCAAAAACGGTGAAGGAAAACATCGTGAGGAAACCAGCATATCCTAGAACCAAAAATTCGAAGACATGTAACATCTACCAACCCGCACTGGGCCCGCGTGGTGGATTACGGCCCATTCCCTCTCACAGAGAGGAGGCCAGTATCCAAGCACTGGGAACAGAATAGGTTGATTATGTATTTGAATCACTACTTAATAATATTGTTTGTCTTGGTTGTGACGATTGAGTAATATAAAAAAAGTTATATGATTTGACCGTTTTATTTAAAATGAGTAACCAGTTGTGCAAATCAAAGAATAATTTCCCTAGATTTGTAGTTATATTACTAGATCGTGCTTGTATCATAGTTATATTCCTAGTAAGACAGTTATGAACCACTTTCGTATAACTATATTCCGGTATATAGCTCCCTAGGGATATAACTATATCACGGCTTGCTTCAACCTACAAATACATACAAAATACATTGCGTGGTTATGAAATGACGTATAAAGCCTTCGTCGAACTGAATTTGACCCTCAAAATAAAAAAAAAGTTTTTTGTTTCCTATTTGATTGATTTAAAATCGTCATTGTAAGAATGCTTTTGTAATATGTCATCAAACGCACATTTAATCAAAATCTGTTTTTAATCATGGCTGTCTGATGTCTTGTCTTATAAATCTTATAATTGAATACCATAAAATTATAAACACAAATTAGATTTATAACTACATTGTATTATTTAGATATAGAATCTGTACATTCAATTAAATATCTTCTTATAAACAATATCATATTATATTTTATTTACATTATACAATCATTCCTAACATTAAAAAAATCAAGATAAATCAAGCTACAAATTTAGTAACGCAATTATTTAGTATTAAATCTGACGGCCCTTTTCATATAAAATTAATAGCGTTATTCTAGAGGGATTAGAAAATATACTCGTCAATGAAATACTTATTAAACTAACAATAATTTGTGACTTTGATAGTAAAATGCAATCAAATCAAGACCCTGAGGTTGACATCGTCAACGACGGGGCATTAAAATTCATTCCTATTAACTCAGAAAATTATATAGAATCGTCTTTATTTTAAATTAATCCTATTACGTACATTGATTTGTTTAATTCGCAATTATACATTGAATTTAATGGGGAGCCAACTTAAAACGGTAACAAATCGAAGCCTTCAGAACATAATATTATGTTGTTAGAAGTAATCGTGACGTAGAAATTCCGTTTAACTCTGATAATCTATGCGTTTAACGCATTTAATGATCAAACCAGGGGAATTGCAATAAACAGATTGCGCCATTTCTCTCATAATAAGTTTCACAGTTGACTGACACCACGTTTAGAAAACATTTACGTGTACAATTCACCATATTTTCTACGCAATACTTAGTTTTGACTAGTATACCACCTATGCATAATATTAAAATAAAGTTTTACACATAAATTGTTCGAGCTTGGAAACGTTTATAACGCTCAAGTCTGAAGTGAAAATTTCCTCACGCGCCGTATTTAGTTCAGGCGTAGAGGTCGTGCGGCGTGCGAGGCGCCCGCGGTGTGCGGCACTCGCGTCATATCCACGTGCGCTCAGTGGCGTGCTGCGCGGGCGGCGCGTGCGCGTGCGCGGCGTGCGGCGCTGGGTGCGCGTCGCTACTGGCGTCGTGCGCGCCGGCCGCGCTGCGCCGCTGTCAGGCGGTGCTCATCAGCGTCTGGTTGTAAGTGCTATGCATCGAAATTCGGATAGTGCCTGTTGGAAACGTTTCATAATTAATTTCTGATATATCAGAAGGCCAATTCTCGTAATTTAAAATGTTCAAAATCTAGTCGCAGTCTCATCTCGGCGACAAACAAATGTCAAAAGCTTGTCAAAATGTAGGGAAATTAGAGGTATTTTTGACAGATTCAGACTGAGATCAGACTGTGAACGTTCTTCAAATTACGAGAATTGCCCCTCTGATGTTTATCGCCCGTTCACTCACGGAATTTATAACAAGTGTTAGTAATAAAATGACAGTCAAGTTGTTGATGATGAAGCCGCTGGAACTTGTGAAACATCTTAGGAAGAAAGCTATGGGAAAGCAAATAAAGATAAAAGGGTATGACCAACCGAAAGAAAAGAGCTTAACTACTGACGATTTCCAAGCTATCACGAGTGTGTCATGTTAAATCGTTCTAATATAACATCGATAGGTCAGATATAAAATAACTGAACTTGGCTCCTCAGTATTTCTTACTTGTGTATTTTATTTGCATGGAGCAAGTGGGGAGAGCCAGGTGGGTTTTTGATGAATTTTGTCGTCTTGAATAAACCTATGAAGAAGAAATTCTTGTCTATGAATTGTAATTTATATTTGTTGAATAATTAATCGTTCTAGCTAGAGAAGAAATAGAGAAAACTAGGCTTCAGGTTGAAGGGTAGTGAAAAACTGTACCAATAAAGTAATGAGTTGGATGATTAGAGAAATCAATGAATTAACTTCGAAAGTATTAGACAGTAATGTTTTTTTGTTGAATGGTGTATGCGATCAGATTTGTCAACATAAAATGAATTATGTACAAGTGATGATGATCGTAGGTAGTTGAAACTTAAACTCAACATAGGAAAAATTAAAACAAATCTTCAATACAACCAAAACTTCAGTGAGAAGCATCTACAGCAAGCTATTCTCTAGAACGACTAAAGGGAGGGGTTTAATCAGCTTACTGGTACCATTCTTCCTGCTTGGTGATAAGGATCGAACTGATCTATCTAGACGTTCTGTTCCGAAGCCTCTGCGCCTGTCCAGCCCTCCTCCTCCGAAAGCACCACAACACCAGAAGAATTGCTTGAAACCTCTTCTGAATCTGCGAAAAAGAAACTTTGTATGACATTGTTGCCATTTAATAAGATTTATTGGGAAAACAAATCTAATAAAATCCTTGTTTGGGTTAATTAACAAGAGTTCAAGAGTCTCAAATATCAGGTATCTTTATTGGCAAACTTTAACATTTTTACAAAGATTCGAGGAAAAGAATCTTCGGCAATTTTCCCAAGGTATCTACCTAAATGGTTGATACCGTGTGATTCAAATAGATTTTTTTTCAGATCAATGATTTCTGCTGATAGTAAATTAAGAATATCAATACCTGAGCGTCTCGCCCAATAAGGTCAAAAGTTCACGAGGCGTAACATTCACAGTCGAGGAAATACGACTATAATCATTCTTACGCAATAAAAGTTTTACAGCTACGAAAACTTACTTGGAATTCATCCAACAGTAAATGATGGGATTGTACATGGAGTTACTCATGGCCAGCCAGTAGATGCCCAGGTATATTTCTTGGATGTGAGGGTAGTTGACCACGTCTGGGTAGTATGACGTCACCAGGAAGTACACGTGGAATGGCAACCAGCAGACGGCGAATATAACCACCACTACTATCATCATTTTGACGACCTGTTGAAGGAACATAGAATTTAATTGTGTCTCCCAGAAGGTTTTCTTTTGAAGTTAAATCTAAAATATTATTTGTTTTCTTGTCAGACTACGCTAATTCTTTGATTGATGCCTGTAGGTCTGCTGATCCTTATTACGTCAGTACCTACCTAGTTTCTACGTCACGTGTAAAACGTACATAGGTAGGTAATTCAAAAATCCAGTCAATTTCTTACATCTGTCTGCTTGATCTAAAGCTCATTTCAGACTACGCACAGTATGATAAATGCCTCGAAAAACGGACATCGCTTTTTTATTCTTCTAATCGATAGTATACACTGTTTTGAATGCTAGAGTAGAACTCCCAGAAACCAATCCAGCTTAGAACCAGAGCTATATTTTTTTCAATATTTTATTTTGGTTATCCATAGAAATCAAAAGAATTGTATTATCTTATTATGTATGCAACGTTTTTATGTTTTAATTATACAATGTGATAAAGCCAATTATCCGCTATTTTTAGAAACAAAAATTTATTTTTTAGATGTTATTTAAAGCAAGCTACGTCATTTTTTCTGTAATTTTGAAATTATTTTTTTGCGCAGGTTCTATAAGGTAGTAGCATTTTATTTTCACACACATTATTGCTTAGGATTATGTTAACCTGCCTGTAAAATATCAGATGCTAAACTCGAAGGAATTCGGATTTTTTGAGTTTCGATTTTTTGTTGTTAGGGTTTTCACAAATCAAAAATCTGAAAGCAAAAATATTTTAATTTTTTAATTCTTAAAATGAAGTAAGTATTACTCATTAAGTATAAACAGTAGGTATAGAGGTACCCATAGGAAATTTAATGGCTTATAAAGTTTTCTTGGCTTAAAATAATATTGTGAAGTTCAAAAATTGCCCTTAGTGGCTGTTTGTAGGTATACTTTGTAAAGTTTATTTTGTTTCACGTGTATTTAATGTATTGTTATATAAAACCGTTTGATTTAAAAATATTTTTTATACATTTACATAATTTTTTTTTTTTTGATGAAGGGATAAATGTGGTATAGGGAAGGGGTCTCCCTCGTCAGGTTATAGTCTCAACAGAAATTATTTATTGTATTTTTTGTGTTCTGAGAAAGACAACCCTATTATCAGAGAAAAATTTGAAAACCATAGAATCATAATATCTTCGATTTCCTGATAGATTTGCATCTGATTTTTTTTACAGTTAATAGTACAGATCTGAAGAATATTTTAAGATAAGTATTAGGTGCTACTGACAAAAGATGTCCGAGGGAAAAAATAAAAAAGAATAAAGATAAAAACAGGCATATTTATTTTTCTATTATAGTTAAATCTTTTCTGTTTCGCCTATATAATACCTTCCATATAATGTCAATAAACTTCAAAAACAAATGTTCAAATATTTGCATCACATCGTTAATTATTGCGTTTTTCTGTAAATCCAAAAAAATCGAATAAGAATTATAACTCTGTTTTAAAGTATATTTAAGATCCGGGAGTTCTACTCTCGCATTCAAAATAGTTCATACTTTCGATTAATAGAATAAAAAAGTGATGTCCGTTTTTTGAGGCATTTATCATACTGTGCTACGCTATAATAGCATATAGCATATAGTTTATAGCACAACAATATCGCTCGCCATACATTTATTTAGAACACGTTCACACTTTGCTATACTATATATTATATTATTTAAAATGTATGGCGAGCGATATTGTTGTGCTATACAGAACCCAATCTTCATTACTTTTCTTTTGTGAATTTTTCCCATGTTATTCCATAGTTATTCTGCTATTCGGGGCGGAGACAAATCCAACAAATCAAAGATCATAAAAATAGGTCCAGCCGTTCTTGAGTTGTAAATGGTGAAGAAGATATTCTAAAGCCAATACCTATTATTTCAGATATTGTAATAAGTTTCAGTCACGATTTGATATATGGCGCATATTCGTGCAACATGTTGCCAAGATTGTCTTCGAATAAACAAAAAAAAAAAACAAATTCATAAACAAATCGTTTGAATTACAAGTTTTATAGGCTAACACATATTGCCAAGAGAACGTCAGTCAGCCCGAGGGAAATCAATTTCTTTAAAAAGGATCCTGCACGAATCCGAAAACCATTACGAATAAAGGAAGACAATAGATGAAGATAAGATGTTTAATTTACTTGGGATGTAATATTTCAATATGGCTTTTAATAAGTACCTGGACCCTCGAAATGCGGTCGTCGAAACCGCTTAGGAGTTTAGAAGAGATTTTATTGAAACGAAGATGAAATGTATTCCTCAAAGACATTTTAATAAGCTTTGAGAGTTTGGAGTAGGTTTTGCTTGAATTGTTGATGAGTATTGAAAACTGGGGCTTATCTATTCTATAAATAATAAATTTGGAAACTTTTTAAGTTAGATTGATTGCTTAAATGTTAAATAATTTGTGATTTAGATTAGAATTTGTAACAGCTAGGTACGTTAAAACAGTTATTTCGTATTTAAAACTGAAATATCCCTTAAAGCTTTTGCCACTTTCTTTAGTATAACCAAATTATTTATTTACATGTCAAACACATGGAAATATTGCGGTGAATATGGGTCCGTATCGTAAGGTTAGACAAGATTGCCTTCATGAAATTTCCATGCATTTCCAACAAAGTTAACTTGCTTACAAAATGAGAGTCTTATACATCGAAACCGAGTTTTCTTCATGTATGTTTTAGAAGCACGTGTAAGGTAACTTATCCGTAAGAAAATCGTTTCTTTCTGACATAAGAAAATGTTGCTTATGATCAAAGTATTAAAGCCCAGTTACGTTTGCAATGATTGCTATTTCAGTGTAATTGTGGTAAGTAATTAGGTTTCCTAAATTCTTAGTTCTATGAAAGTGGACATTAAATACTATATTTATGCTGGCAGTTTTATGTTATTATGTTCTTACCCTACGTTTACTTTTAACGTTGTCCAGTTGCCTCTGCGTGCATTCTCCGATGGACTGCGAGCCCCATAGCTCTACGCCGACTCTTGAGTATGTGTACGTCATTGACATGATGGGCAGGAAGTAGGTTAGCACCATGAATGCTACGTTGTACCTGTAAATTGTTGTAATTTTAGAAAATATATACTTAGATCAGAAGGACGATACCTGCCGGTCAATTCTGTAAAAATCGCACCGTGAAAACTTAGGTGAAGTGAGTTTGTTTTTGCTAGGAATCAACACTAGGTATTGACACGATCCACGCTCACTTCACCTAATTTTTCACGGTGTGATTTTTACAGAATAGCACCGCAGCATACGTTCGACTTAGTATGATTATCGGACGAGGTCATACAATCCTTCAGACCTAGGCTAACAAGATAAAATGAAAATAGGTACAAAAGATTCGATGTTTTTTTTAGGGGTGACGACCGCTGGTCGTGTTGTTACTTCAAGTACGAGTTGAGAAAATGTGTTTTATTATCGTGTTTAGATATCGATGGACATCGATCTATAATACCTATCCATACTATAATATTATAAATTCGAAAGTAACTCTGCCTGTCTGTAAGTTACCTTTTCACGCCTAAACAACTGAACGGATTTCGATAAAATTTGGCAGAGAGAGAGAGAGGGGAAGGACATAGGATTATTTTTATCCCGATATTCCCACGGGATCGACACTAAGAGCCAAACCACACGGTTCGGTGCGGCGCCGCACGGCAAAGATTTCGACGAATCAGCGGGCACACAAGCAGCTCGTATTCCCGCCGATTTGTCGAAATCTTTGCTTTTTGGGCGCTGCTAGTATTATATACATATAAGTACAAAAAAAAATTAAACTGATATTTCAAGTGAACACTTGAAATATCTATTTATAAATATCTCATGATCATTTCAGCCAATAGACGTCCACTGCTGGACATAGGCCTCCCCCAATTTTGGCGGTTTGCCATAATCGCCACGCTTGGCAGGCGGGTTGGCGATCGCAGTATGGTATGATTTTGTAATGCATAGAGAACGCTGCTGCCCATTCTCCGGTCTCCCTTAGTCGCCTTTTACGACACCCACGGGAAGTATGGGGTGGTGCTATTCTTTAAGTCCGACACCACACAGACAGATATACATATCTATTTCACACTAATTGCGGTCATGATCCCACAAAAAAAAAAACATCAATTTGATTTCTTTTTGTTTAATCGTGTTTAGATGTCGATACTCGTCACGTATGCGGAGTTTCGCTAGCTAATTTAACTTGACGCTGTAAATAAAATAAATTCAACATTTTGAGACGCACTTACCAATATTCAAGCTGAGACCTTGTGGTGATACCGTCAGGCCATTCGGAGAAGCACACCCGCCTGTAAAACACAGCATTAGTGTCCGTCCAGACTGGGCAGCGGGGAGGGCGCGGGAGCGGGAACGCGCACGGGCTGCCGGTCCGCACTGGAGCGCGGCTGTTGTCGTGTCCAGTGCAGTGTGACCAGATTAAATTTTAAGAAAGAGCCGAAGCACCTCAAAAAAGTACTGAATATCCTATCTGAATGAAATATAGACTAAATCCGGATAATTCCCTGAACATCAATGTTCGCGGGGACGATCGCTACGGTGCGCGGTGTTACAATAGCTTTTTATCCAAAAATACTGAATTACTGATGCTCGGAAAAGTCGATAAAATATACTGAAAAAGTATTGAAATACTGAATCTGGTCACACTGGTCCAGTGTTTGTCAAAATATAAGCGCGCGCAACCCGCGCGCTGCCCGCGCCGAGCAACCCGCGCCGCTCACCGCGCCCGCGTGCCCACTATGGACACTTCATTAAAGTCATGCTCTGTGGTTAAAGTCGACGAAGTTACTGCCTAACATTTTACAGTCTTCCAGATAATAGTTTTTGTAAGTGCCACCATTTTAGACGGAATTCACCGATAGAGAGTTTAATTGTGAAATTTTACTAAAAGCTTTCAGAGAAATTCTTTTGTACTTTCACCCTCATTATTTTTTACTTGTAGGTACTGAAAGTTGTTATTTCGGAATATGTCAAACACTTTATGATTGGCATGAAATCGAAGAGCACTTTGAAAATTGGCTTGTTTTGTGGCAATTGTGTTTTCTAAATTGATGTAAGTAGGTACACTTCGAACATTTGTTGTGAATTCAAAAAGTTTTGCAAACTTATTTTGTTGTTGGGCTTGAGTATTTGTAATAACTTGATCTGCAAACATGAGTTTATTATTAGATTTACCAATTGTTTTTTTTTCATACTTCTATAGAGATTTGTTTGGCAAAGTTTTTTTTTTCGCAATTTATTTGATTTCGATCTCGTCTGATGGAAAGCGATGGATGAGGTTTACGATGGAACGAGCGTCCCCAGAGGATGCCTGTTCCCTATTCATTTAAGGGGCTTTCATGACCTAAAGCGCGGTCACTGTCGGACTGCATAGAAAAGAAAGAGAAGCGTGATGAGTTGATGACCCTTCGCTGGTAATTTATTGCAAAATCATCATCTGCTTCGCTATTTCCCAACTATGTTGGGGTCGGCTTCCAGTCTAACCGGTTGCAGCTGAATATCAGTATTTTACATGAAGCGACTGCCTATCTGACCTCCACAACCCAATAACTGGGTAATACGATACCCAGTAATAGAATACCCAATTTATTGCAAAATATGTAGCAATTATCTAATTACAAAAAAATATGGTTTGGACTAAAAAATTAAAACACTAGTGCTTTATTAGTATGTTGCTTGTAGAATAATCTGACAAAAAATCAGTCTATGTATATTAGTATGGTTTTTACGAAAAATAAAGTTTTTAGAGGTATCTTCATGATTTTATTCTATCGTATCAAATTATTTATTATTTATTTATTTATTTATTTATGCACACCAAACATACAAATATCCTTACAGGCTAGACCCAATGCGATATTGTAGTACACTTTAAAAAAAAATTAAATATTTCCAGTGCTTGTACCATAACAAATTCTATAGGTAGCTATTCTTACAAATTCACCCAAAGCGCAACAGAATATGTCTACGTCATCAGCAATGAGGTTGAGAGTGCGGAGCGCGCTCGTCAGCGGCGCCTCACGCAGCAAGTTAGTTCGTGCGCGCGGTACCTCCAGCAACCGCGGCCGACGACGACGACCCACATACCCGTCTGGCACGACTAGTTCCACCCTTCGCAATATATCCGCATTGTGTATCTTCCCTCTCATTATCTTAAAGATATAAGTGACTAGTGTGAGTTGCCTCCTGACCCTCAGTTCATTAGTTGTATTATGTTTTCAACACACTGTCTACCTACAATATATCCTGAAGAATACCATATATTCTTCTGATTTTGTTTACTGTAGTCGATCATATAATTTTAACGCTAAGGTAGCCCGCGAAATTCAAATTTTCTTACGTTTTTTGCAATTTGCTGGTCAATCATATTTGAATCAACGTCATATTCATGAATCATATTTGAATCAACGTACAACTTAATACTGGTCAGTATTAAGTTGTACGTTGATTCAAATATGATTCGCGGTCGTAACAAATATGTATTTACATAATTATCATCATTACAATCAGTAATACAACTTGTTAAGTAAGTATAATCCCCTAATGTCAAGATTTCATGAAATAGTCATTCTTAATAGGCCGTAACAACTAAGTATTTACAGAATTTTAATCATTACAGTCATCAACACAACTCTCTAAGACCAAGTAAGGGGATTACTTGGTCTTAGAGAATTGTGTTGATGACTGTAATGATTATAATTCTGTAAATACTTAGTTGTTACGGCCGCGAATCATATTTTAATCAACGTACAACTTAATACTGACCAGCAAATTGCAAAAAACGTAAAAAAAATGAATTTCGCGGGCTACCCTGGCGCTTTCGCCTTAAGCAGACGGATTATGTGTGGAGTGTGGATATCTGGTGTGTTTCTAAGACTCGTGTCACATGTTTCACCTTATCGTTCCGTCAGGCAGGTAGTCTATCTCTGTGGTGAAATAGATCAGATTGGGTGCGCTGAGGACGGAACTCCACACCCATATGGCAGCTGTGATGCCCAGGGTGGCTCGCTTGCCCAGCCTCGGCTGCAGCGGACTCATGATGGCCACGTATCTGTGGAAAGAGGAGTTATAGTTTAGTAAGTGAGTAAAGATAATAATTATATTGGAGACGAAAATACCTACATGCTTTCGTCTCGCCTCGTGTAGGTACATTTTTGTTACCATTTAATAAACCTTTCGGCGTTCTAAGATAACTTCATAAGTAGGTAGGTTATATCTCATTCGTAGTTTTGTATAAATATTTGTATTCATTACTAAGCTTGGATAAGCTTAGTAATGAATACAAATATTTTACGTCGTAGCTATGCTTAATATTTTATCAGATGAGGAGGTACTTTGTATGAACATTTTAATATCTTATACCAGAGATTCAGGACTAGCGTTGAGAATCTCAGAGCTACTCAAAGCAATCATTTCTAATAGGGATGAAATTGAATGACCACCAAAAAAAACATCGTTACCCTAAACAGCCTCATCCAAAAAAAAAATTATATGTTCAAATAAATGAAACCTGTACCAAAATCTTTCGGGCTATTTAAGTCATGCCTGCACTACATAAACTTTTTATAACCCAAAAAGGCCACACGTGCACCAAATTTTAACTACCAAAGTTTTGTGGCATTACTACCCAAATATATCCAATAAATAACCAAGTATATTATATTGATGGCAAATTAGTTGAGTCTCGCGGCAGATTTTAAAATGATTATAACTACACAAAATAATTGTATTTTACGTTTATGAAGACTGATTTATTCGTTAAGATTTTATAACAATTGTTGCCATACAAAGGAGTGTGATCTTATGTTATTTGAAGACTGATTCTTCATTAATATTTTTAAATAATTATATCTACTCTTCATTAAAATTTTAAAATTGCCTTATTAAGTTTTAACCCTTCATTGCATCTTGATGGAAATTTCCATCAAACGGTTCACGGGTTAAAAAAACACAAATCAGTGGACGATGTTAATATTTTTTAGTTAATATTTTTGAAAACATTAAATCATGCAATGAAGGGTTAAGTTTATTTGTATGTACAAATAAAACATGTGGTTTATAAACTATTTTTTTTGTGGCCGTTATTTTATTGAAAGCTCTAAGAAGCTCAGCCTTTAGTAAACATTTTACGGTAGAATCGGTGAACCTTTAGAACTTCATTTATATTTTTTGGGTAAACAATGATTTTTGTTTATTAATTTACTTTATCAGGATAAAATTGTGTAACATATTTGGATGAAATTTTTAAATAAAATTCGAGTACATATTTGGTGCATGCGTGACCTTTTTGGGTAGCTCAGCGATTATCCTGAAGATACTTGCCTTTTTTAGGATATCAGACTTTACGTTTATTGGTGAATAATTTCATATTAAAATGGGGATTAAATTCTGGTAAGTACGTACGATTTTTTGGGCGTTATATTTCTTTATATCTGGTGATTGCTTAAACCTAAGCCTTTCTAATACCACGTTGAGTGCGTCAATGGTTAGCATATAGAATAACATTATACAACACACAAGTATGTGTTGTATTGTGTGTTGTTGTTGTGTGTTTGTTTTATTATAATTGTTGTTGTTATGTTTTTGTTGTTCAAACATATGTAAAAAAATAAATTGAAAATACATAGTACATGAAGTAACTAATTTTCGTATTACTAGTTCCTTATTTGGTTTTGAAAAAATGCAATAATATCTGTACTTTCTTATCTGTATTCTATAAATAAAAAATAATTGAATTTGAAGATCGCAAAATTAATTGTGCAGACTCCAGCACATCAAGCTACCCGAAGCTGTCAACTTTGAGCCTTATGATGTAGAGATAAAGCTGAAAATCTATTATAAGTAATTTGACAGATTGTAGTAGCTTGATGTACAGATGTCTGTACGTAAAGCAATTGTGGCCCTGTGGTGACGACCCCTCCTTATTATTTATTTATTACTTAATTCATTAATTAATTTTTTTTTTTTGATTATGTGGATTTTAATTCAAGTAGGCTCTTTACTTTGTGTAAATAATTTCATCACCGCTGCTCTCAAAACGGTGAAGGAAAACATCGTGAGGAAACCGGCATGTCCTAAACCCAAGAAACACGCACAATGGTCCATTGAAGGACTAAGTGAACCAAACTTATTCATTTGAAAACTTGTTGATTCCAATAAACTTTTTTTTTATTTTTTTTAAATTTCAGAACAGACCCAAAAATTCGAAGACCTGTCATTTATCAACCCGCACTGGCCCGCATGGTCGTTTACGGCTCACTTCCTCTCGAAGAGAAAAGTCCAGTGTCCCAGCAGTTGGAACATTATATGCTGATGACGATGATGATGAAAATTAGTTAATACCGGTTATTAATTTATCAAGCCATCCATCATATCAGTTGCATTCAACGTACCTATATTTTCATTTCATATTGGTGACTATATTGTGATAAGTGAAGTAAGAACCTACCGGGGTGTGGTGACAAGGACGGGGTCGGTAAAAGCCTCAGCGATCAATGTAGGTAATGGATTTCCTATGTTAGGGTTCATTCTTTGAACACCGTGTATCAGCGATATTAAGTTTTTTATAGTTTTCAGGAAAGCATTTCATGTAGCCGACGTTTTTATGGAAAATGTATCGTACCTATATGAAAAGTAATTTGGAAACTCGAAAATTAAAACTGCGTCGTTGCAATGGTTGTGTAGCGGTATCTACAACGCCACATTGCGAACGACGCGTCATACTGACGTCACGCAAATCCTGCATCGCGCAAGCAGAGTTTACCGCGCAACATGAATCATCGGGCAGTTGCCCGCCAGACACAACGCCCGTCTGGTTGGAGGATCCTCCCTTTTCTATAGAGTATGTCTGAACTTTACACCCTGTTCCTCATACCTCTTTAGTTGTTTTTATTTTGTACTTAAGCAACAAGGTTTTTAATTTGAGCCAAACTATGTGGTATTGTGCTATTTTGTCCAGGACCTAGTATGTCTTTACCTACTCCATAGGTATTAACCCTAGATGTATGCAAGTAAAAAAAAAATGGATGTCACTGATCAACTTCGAACAATAATATCTCGAAAACGCGTCACTTTACGGGGTTTGGTCTTTTAATGTTTTCTGTTCGCATTGATGTCAGCTATTGATTTATATACTTAGGTTTCAAGCCTGGTCGTGATTTTGAAAAAAAAAACAATATAATGACGCGTCAACAGGTATCCTGCATAAAAAATCTTCAATCCTCTTTGACCGCGTAGTAAACAGTCGCGTGGGGTGTTTAACACCCCAAGAGCGCTCTCCTGACACAACTAACAACTATAATAGACGACCGAGTGCTGCTTGCTACTAGATAATAAAGTAGATGCGTTTTTACGAAGCTACCGGGAGCATCAGGGCAGTAAATTAAAAATTTTTAGAGTTTTAAACCTTTAAGAGGAAATGTGCTCGGAGAGACTTTTGTAAAATCCTAAGTAAAAAGTCGTAATTTGTGGTTTAGCTCTCGCCTATTTCCTCCTCCAATATTGGACCAATTTAAAAGATATTTCATAAACTGAATAAGAAGGATACTTATGTACTGTGTCCCTATGTTTTTCTATTTATTATTAGTTTTCAAATTTGTACACTAGGCCTCTGGTGACAGCGGTTTAAATCGGCATTTTTTGAGGGTTCTAGCATGCTTATAAAAAAAATGTACCTATCATCAAAAAGGAAAACATAGGGCCATACAGTAAAAATCATTGCTTTATGGTCATTAACCAGAAAGAAAACAGGCGAGAGCTTAAAGATGCACTGATGAGATCGGTTGCGTTACGCCCCACGCAACCGTCCATGTAACTTTTTATGCGCGACCAATAAAAGGTTAAATAAAAAGTCTAGCACTAGAGCGCATATTCGATTTAGCGCAAGACAAAATGTACACGATTGCTAGAACGACGTAACTTAAACTTACTTACTACTACGACGTAACTAAAACTTAAAACAAAAAGTGATATTATGTCCTGTCGCTGGCACGCACTGATCGGTAAAGGATTGCGCGCGATGATTTATAGTGTTTTTTAAATAATCGTCTAAAATAAATGAGTTTAAATAATGGTCTGAAAAAAATTCAGGATATTCAGCATTACCTTTATTTTCATAAAATAAATATATTAGTTATGTTTCTATTCAACTACTGGTCAAAAAAAATAATTGTTAAAGTGAATCGATTTTGTAATTTTTAAATTACAATTTTGTAATTATTATTGTGATTTTGTAATTTTTAATATCTAATAGCAATATTTTCGTAATTTTAGCTCTGTGTTGCACTTTAAGACTATATGTCCTGTTGGAAAAACGCATAAAACAAAATATTTTGGCACATTATAATGGTTCTATTCGTCCTGAAAGATAACTCTGACGTCTATTTTCGTAAAACAACATGCAGGGATTGTCTTAGCTTTCAAAAACCGTCATTTAAAATTACACTTTTACTCTGTAGTGCACCTAAATCAAGACTTAGTCTTTCTAAAACCATAATGTTCTTCAAATAATCTGCTCACATCATTACGATATTGCCCTGGAAAAAGCTCGAAAACGCGATGTTTTCGTCGCGAATCGAATACACGCTCTTAAAGCAACAAACACATTTCATAGAATACTAGCGACCCGCCCCTGCTTGGCACGGTTTTAACGACTTGATAAAACATCGAGATTTCTTTACTATAGTAGTATTATGTAAGTATTCTTTATATGATAGCGAAAACTGTATCAAAATCCATTGCGTAGTTACCGCCGTTAGTTGCGTAGTTGCTTTTGACCGCCACAGTCATGAATAGATGACAAACCAAAATGTGCCCAGCACGCCACGGTTCGACTATATGATAGACTTTGACGCAGAGGGCACGTTTTTAGGGTTCCGTACCCAAAGGGTAAAAACGGAACCCTATTACTAAGACTTCGCTGTCTGTCCGTCTGACTGTCTGTCACCAGGCTGTATCTCAAGAACCGCGATAGCTAGACTGTTGAAATTTTCACAAAGTATGTATTTCTGTTGCCGCTGTAACAACAAATACTAAAAACAAAATAAATAATTATTTAAGGGCGGCTCCCATACAACAAACGCGATTTTTGGCCCTTTTTTGCTCGATATCAAAAATGGCAACAGGTAGGCACTTGAAATATTCACAAAATACTCAGTTGTATTTTAACTATAATAATAAATAATAAAATTAAAATAAAATAAATATTTAAGGGGGGCTCCCATACAAAAAACATGTATTTTTCGGCGTTTTTGCCTTGTGGTACGAACCCTTCGTGTGCGAGTCCGACTCGCACTTGGCCAGTTTTTTATTTTTTGACGTGGGGCGGTCAAAACGTTAAGAGAACAACGGCGTCACACAGACAGACATGGAAAACGACTTTTTTATATAATAATGTACTAGCTGTGCCTGCGACTTCGTTCGCGTAGATTTCGGAAAACAATAATATGTCTCTTTAGAATTCTTTCTTTTTCTAAAATAAAAGTAATGCCTAGGTTACTCCATAATTATAACAGCTCTTTAATTGATAGCTCTTTTAAAATCGGTCCAGGCGTTTCGAAGATATAGACAGACAGACAAAAAATAAATAAAATTATATTTTGGTATAAGTACCTGTCGTATATACTTTCTTATGCAATTACTAAAAAGCTGTTATTTTGACATTACAAAGAGTTACTTCAATTTCAATTATTGGTATAAATAGATGATATTACACATTTTTAGGGTTCCGTACCCAAAGGGTAAAAACGGAACCCTATTACTAAGACTTCACTGTCTGTCCGTCTGTCCGTCTGGCCGTCTGTCCGTCTGTCCGTCTGTCCGTCTGTCCGTCTGTCTGTCACCAGGCTGTATCTCAAGAACCGCGATAGCTAGACTGTTGAAATTTTTACAAAGTATGTATTTCTTTTGCCGCTATAACAACAAATACTAAAAACAAAATAAAATAAATATTTAAGGGGGCTCCCATACAACAAACGCGATTTTTTTGCCCTTTTTTGCTCGATATCAAAAATGGCAACAGGTAGGCACTTCAAATATTCACAAAATACTCAGTTGTATTTTAACTTTAATAATAAATAATAAAATTAAAATAAAATAAATATTTAAGGGGGGCTCCCATACAACAAACATGTTTTTTTCGGCGTTTTTGCCTTGTGGTACGGAACCCTTCGTGTGCGAGTCCGACTCGCACTTGGCCAGTTTTTTCTATTTATACGTAGATATTTGAGAGTATCTAATAAAGAAAATATCTGACGAGAGACTTATTGCAAATTATTATTGTTGACAGGAAAAACGCTCTTGATGTTCGCTCAATTTTATACTCATAACGTGGTGATTCTGTATGTAAATACCTATGGAAATGAGCAAATTCTATTTCTTTTCTGTGATGATGTTTCGCTTTGTAAAAGGGAAAGAGTAAAGAAACATTTTGTATTAAAATATGCTTTTGAACATACTTAGGACATTTTCATTTGTTTCAATTTGTCTTAATTTATTTTTATTGCGATGGCGAAAGTATATAATGATGTAAGTATTACGCACATATTATAATTGAAATTAATACTCATTTATTTTGTTTGTTGCCAGCCAGAGGCATACAACATAATAATAATTAGCCCTGTTATAATTGTAGGCCGCGAAATTCAATGTTTCTTACGTTTTTGCAATTTGTAGCTCAGTTTATTTTATTTAAGTAAACTTTTCGCACAAAAACGTACAAAGACGGACTTAATGTCTTAGGCATTTTCTACCAGTCAACCAAGGGTTTCACCACCAACCAGTGTAACAGTGTGACCAGTGTAGTGTGTGTGTGTGTGGGGGTGTGTGTGGGTGTAACCAGTTTCAGGTTGTATGTTGATCAACATGATTTGTGACCGTGACAAATATGTATTTACGGAATTATGACCATTAAAATCATCCATACAACTCCTTATGTTCAAATTAAGTACCTAGCCTATTGAATGACTATTTCATGAAATCGTGACATTTTAGGT
Organism: Mesoligia furuncula; assembly: GCA_916614155.1. NCBI lineage: Eukaryota > Metazoa > Arthropoda > Insecta > Lepidoptera > Noctuidae > Mesoligia > Mesoligia furuncula. The sequence continues at coordinate 25,507,759 of OU744798.1, read as the reverse complement.
TAATTCTAACTAGGAGGGTTGTATTGATGATTTAAATTATTTTAATTCTGTAAATACATCAGCAGTCTACTTAAGAGATACAAACTATTACAAAAATGCGCGTAGATGCATGATTTCCTCGTTGAAATTTAATACTTTTCGTTGGTTGGTATAAATAACAATTAATTGGTAAAGATAGTTCGTTTTCTCTTCTACAATAATAATAGACCGATTTTTTTTGTTATTTATATATTTATTTAGCAATAATCGTTCGCCTGATGCATGTTTAGGCAAAAACTCATGGAAAGCTGTTTTGAGAGCTCTAATTTGCAGATTCTGTTGAATATAGGTAAAATATATATCCATATAACCATCAAAACAAAACAATCCATCAAAACAATTTTTCTCATAATTATCACAAATATCATACTCTTTTATAATAATAGTCAACGTATTTTGTACCCATATTTGAAAAATAAATATCTTATCTTATCATATAGAATACATTTTTCTTATAAGCCTTATAAATAAAGAAAAAACTGGCCAAGTGCGAGTCGGACTCGCACACGAAGGGTTCCGTACCACAAGGCAAAAACGCCGAAAAAATCATGTTTGTTGTATGGGAGCCCCCCTTAAATATTTATTTTATTTTAATTTTATTATTTATTATTAAAGTTAAAATACAACTGAATATTTTGTGAATATTTCAAGTGCCTACCTGTTGCCATTTTTGATATCGAGCAAAAAAGGGCAAAAAAATCGCGTTTGTTGTATGGGAGCCCCCCTTAAATATTTAATTTATTTTGTTTTTAGTATTTGTTGTTATAGCGGCAACAGAAATACATAATTTGTGAAAATTTCAACTGTCTAGCTATCGCGGTTGTTGAGATACAGCCTGGTGACAGACAGACAGACAGACGGACAGACGGACAGACGGACAGACGGACAGACGGACAGACGGACAGACGGACAGACGGACAGACGGACAGACGGACAGACGGACAGACGGACAGACGGACAGACGGACAGACGGCCAGACGGACAGACGGACAGACGGACAGACAGCGAAGTCTTAGTAATAGGGTTCCGTTTTTATACGGAACCCTAAAAACGACTGGACCTAATCCAATTTTCTACGGAAACAAGTCCGAATATCTCCGAACTTCTAGATCATTTTCACGTAGTAGGTATTTATACCGAAATACTAGTCTCCAATAATTGTTTAAACAAATAAAAAATATTGATACTTAAATTTTTAATAAATAAAATAAAAGTAGGCATTATATATTTCACTGCGCCGGCGGCGGCGATGTGCGCTCGCCCTGGTTGGAGGCCTTAATTTATTAAGGCATCCACAGGCAAGCCCGGTTAAGCAGACGGCAACCTCAAAGGTTGTACAGCGAGATGCCATTAATTTATAAAATAAAAAAGACGCGTTCAGTACCGAAATGTAAGAGGACTCTAAGGTACTTAATTATAGAATTGCCACAGATAATTTAAAATTATAGACCGCGCAGACACGGAGACGCAATCTAATCAAATAACTCCAACAAACAAATAAATCTAATCTAATAACTCACCTGTCCACACTGATGGCCAGCAACGTAAACACAGACGCAGATATGCTGAGTACGGCGATGAACTGGCAGAACTTGCAGTAGAAGTGTCCAAACGGCCAATCAGAGTTCAGCATGTAAGTGAAGTTGAACGTCACGTTGAGGGTTGATACCATAGCGTCTGCCACTGACAGGTTCACTGGTGAACATAGACAAGGGTTCGTGTTACATTTCGAGGGAAACTGTACATGTTTAAAACAAAGATTTCAATCGTAGATTCGCCCTGACGCGTCAAAAGATTTATTTATTTATTTATGCACTCCAAACATACAAGAGATGAGAGAGAGAGAGAGATGGTCTCATTTCAGTTTCATTTAGACACCTCTGACACACAATTTCGCAGAGATTTGACTTCATTGTCATGGAATTGCCATTATTATTGTGCGAGCACCCTTATCCACTATAAAACAGCCACCTAGGGTGGATATTCGGAAACGCGCGTTATCTACCCCAGACGGGGTTGTTCTTCCAACTTGTCACCCCAAGTACAGTCATCATCAAAAACAATACAACAGTGAATATTAATTAATTATACACTTTTATAAATATTTATTATTTTTAATAACCACAACTTATTATGTACGTATATTGCATTTAAAACGTCCTAGTTTTAAATAATATAAATATTTCATTTATAAATTCTGTATGTCCAGGAAATGACCTGACTAATTTCATTATGAGTGTACGTAATTGTGTATCCTCGATAAATTCGTCTCATTTGCAAATGTTTTCTGAATTTCTTTGCTACAACACACGTATCAGCGAAAAATGTAAGTTTTTCCAATGTTTACTAAGTATTTTGGGAGTTTCTGTCATGTTTCTATAAATGACTGTACACAGCCGATTCCGATTATCCACCATAGACGAACACGCGTTTCCGAGTATCCACCCTAAGGTGGCATTTTATGGTAGATAAATGGAATAACCGGTGCGAGTTCACTCTTCTCAGTATGGACACTTTTCGCGTGACTTAGTACAGTGAGGGTAAATCGAACGATTTAAATCTTTGGTTTAATAATAGAAATCCGTTCAAGAGAATTGTTGACAAAAACAAGACCAGCGGTGCTATTCTGTAAAAATCTCACCGTGAAAACTTAGGTGAAGTGAGCGTGGAGTGAGCTGTCAATAGTGTAAATTCCTAGCAAAAACAAACTCGCTTCACCTAAGTTTTCTCGGTGTGATTTTTACACAATCGACCGGCTGCTACGGAAGAACAAGAACGATCTCTGTAACATTTTTCGAAGAATCTCTAAAATTACCAACATAATATAAGTAAAGTGACGTCGCTTCCACGTTGCCTTCGTTTTATTTGAGACTAAAAGCCGGGAAGGGGCTTCAGTAATTAAAAGCGATGCGCGGGAATGCAGCCTCCACATTTACAATTATGAAAGCGGCGCCTAGATTTTGCATACAGGGTTTAAAACGAAGTTGTCTTGCTGTATTTTCGTTCGTTTTTGCGACGAAATGTTAATAGGAAAACCTAGTTGTGAATTTTGTAGGTATTGCTTTTTTAATTTAGTTAATTCTACAACAATTTGGACGTTCTTTAGCCGACTAAAGTGTAGGTTCAAATAGGTTACTGCCTTCCAAATCTGACTAATAACTAACATACAGACAACAAAAGAGATAAGTGCGCAGGATCGTCGGATATAGTTAAAGTTTAGTAAGAAACCTATGGATGTTCTCGAATTAAATTTTATTTTATTAATAGAAAACAAACAGCTCATTTATGAAATTGAATTTCAGTCGACAACAAGCATTGCTTTTTTACTAAACTTCAATTACTTATATCCGACGATCCTGCATACTTATCTCTTTTGTTGACTGTACAAAGTAGTTATTAAACAGATTTCAGGCTTGTAAATAATAAATCTCTCATATTAGAGTAGATACTCACTAAGAGCTGATTATTTTACCTATGAAACTGAATGCGATCAGCGCATTTGAGGTTTATCTAAAAATGTTGCTTAGACTTAACTTTAACTTAACTTTAACTGTAACCATACATTTTTGACGTTTAAACCTTACTTAAATCTAAGCAACATTTATAAATAAACCTCAAATGCGCTGTTGCTGAAAGTTAAGTAGTGATTAACGACTGCGTTAATCGCTACTTAACTTTCAGCAACGTTTATGAATAAAGGGGTTAAACTGCGTTTAAAAGCTGTCAAAATTCCTCAACTGTGATGACACTGACAGCTCTTAAACGCGGTTAAGATGTGCTAGTACAACTGTGTACATTTGACATTCAAGTAAAGTCCTCATGTAAGATTAATTTATTAACGAGGACTTAAGTAATTACGTTGCGGTACTTACCTAAGAAGTAATTAGTAACGCTTCTCATACGTTTGTTCGCGAGTACTATCCAGATGACGACGAGGTTGCCCACGGTGGCCACGACCACCATGCCTGCGAACAGCACCGTCCACAGCACCTGCCGCCACCATGGCAGGATGAAGGACTGGTATTCCTAGATAAAACAATTGCATACAGGGTTATTGTATCTGGATTGAAGTCCAGAAGCTGAGATAATCGACATGGTTAGCAGGACATAGACTTTCTAAATTGTTAAGCTAGGTAGGTACTCATCACTCATCATCATCTGCCTAGCCTTTTCCCAACTACGTTGGGGTCGGCTTCCAGTCTAACCAGATGCAGCTGAATACCAGTATTTTACATGGAGCGACTGTCTATCTGACCTCTACAACCCAGTTACTGGGTAATAAACCCCTTGGTAAGACTGGTTGTCAGACTTTGGGGCTTCTGACTACCGGTAACGACTGTCAAAGATCCATGAATGACAGCCGGGACCAACGGCTTAACGTGCTTTCCGAGGCACGGAGGGGTCACGGTATGTAAAAATGGTCACCCATCCACAGACCAACCGCGGCAAGCGTAGCTTAATCTGATCGATCGACCTGTGAGGTTATTATTAAATTATTTATCCAAACGAAGCAATAGTACTAAAAATACATATTCCACAGTATCCGGATAGGAATTATCTATCAGATATTCTGAGTCTGGATTGGTGCCCGGTTGATGGTAATAGGCTCACCCTTTATTACATAGGACTTAAACCATAACTGGCGAAATTTGGGTGTCCTAGGTACAGTCAACAAAAGAGATAAGTATGCAGGATCGTCGGGTATAGGTGAAGTTTACTAAGAAACCGATGGATGTTGTCGACTTTAATTTTGTTTGGTAAAGTTGAAATTTAATTTGGTAAATGAGTTGTTTGTTTTCTACTAATAAAATTATTTTTTATTCGAGAACATCCATCGGTTTCTTACTAAACTTCATCTATATCCGACGATCCTGCATATTTATCACTCTTGTTGACTGTACGTATAGGTGCACCTCTTTAGGGAAATCATAAGGCCATAGATATAGTGTTTAATTTCACATAACTCTGACAACAATTCTAACGTTTTAAAGTTATTATTTTCCTTTATTTTCATTTCTCTTTCAAAATAAATCCGTCAGTTTTCGTATTGTTTTGATTCCACTATACTGTTATTGCTGTCTAGCTGATTCAGCAGACAGACGCGTATGAGATATTTTGTTGGGAAACAATCAAAACAGAACAATTGGATACAAAAAAAAAAAAAAAGTTTCGTATAAAATGTTGTATTTTCTGAACGAATTCGTTCGCGAATCGGGTAGGTTGTTGCTACTGTATAATTTTGATCCCATTAACGCTGAAGGGAAAATAGTGGCCAGCTTTGTAATTTTAAGCGTTATTTTTATAAGACTTGTTTAAAAGCTAGAATCAGAGTACCTACGAATAAAGCGTCGACAATTTTTGCATATTCATGGCACGAAAAGAATCGTTTTCGTTCTTTTGCTTTCAGCCTTCTTCTAAAAGTAGATTACTATTCACTGATCAAATTATTGTTCATTTAAATACCAACTATCTATACAATAAGCATACAAATTACAAAAATACAGGCCTCTTGATAACATGGAGATGACTGTGTGAAAAAAAAGAAACAGATATTACGAAAGCTTGCAGTAAAATTGTGTAAGGAAATTCTGTCCGTTATATGGGGATCGACCCATTCTGTGTACTTAATAACATAGAGTCTTGAAGACATATTGTGCATTGTTTTCATTACCAAATGTACCTCAAGTGGGTCTGAATTTAGAACTTGATGGCAAAAGACTAGATGCTGTTACGGAAACTGTATTTTTAGGAATTACTTTAGATTCAAAACTACAATGGGGCGCACACATTAGAGCTCTCTCAAATAGATTAAGTTCAGCTGCATATGCAGTAAGAAAAATAAGGCAGTTGACAGATATAGCCACAGCTAGGTTAGTATACTTTGCTTATTTCCACAGTATTATGTCTTATGGTGTTCTGCTGTGGGGATCGGCAGCTGACGTAGATTCAATTTTCATTTTACAGAAGAGGGCAATCCGCGCAATCTATAAAATGGGTCCTCGCGAGTCTCTGAGAAACAAATTCAAAGAAATTGATATACTAACTCTGCCTTCTCTTTATATTTTAGAAAGTATTTTGTATGTTCGCAAAAACTTAGGACTCTTCAAAATAAGAAGCGATTTCCATAATATAAATACACGTAGTAAAAATGAAATTGTGTTACCTAAATTTAGATTAACTAAAACTAGCAAGTCATTTCTTGTAAACAGCATCCGTTTTTATAATAAGTTGCCAAAGCCGGTTACAGAACTTAGCGATGGAAAGTTCAAAACCCTCATCAAACGTGTCCTAATCAAAAAAGCATATTATAAGATTAAAGACTACGTTGAAGACAAGGTAGTCTGGCAATAATTCCTTCTGCACATGTGGCTTCCCTGGCTTCTCATTAACGGCATAACTATGTAAATGTCTATTAACTGCTCTCAAATTACGATGTTAAATTTTTATTTTTCTTTTACATACTCTTTGACATAATTTCTTTATTATTCTTTATTATTTGACATTATATACTTTTTGACATAATTTCTTTACTATTTGACATTATATACAGACAATTCAAATTTTCACCTCTTTATTAGTGGTTTTAATGGGAATCATAACACTTGGTTTTAGTAGGTTTTTATTAATATTTTTTTTATTTATCCTTTTGATAGATTCTTATTTTGTAAATGTGAGGACTTTGTAGGCCTTATACACTTTAGATCTGTAGACCATTTTTTATTCTATCAAGTACTTGGTACTTGTTGACAGGCCTGCGCTGTCCTCCCATACCTACTGTAATCTGGAAACATTGTAAAAGCCAATTATTTTTAAAAAGAGTAACCGTGGAGTTTCTTGCCGGTTCTTCTCCATAGGAAACGACCAATTGGAACCGTGCACCTAGCTTCTGACGTTTCATAAGTGCCCATGTTGGTTTATGTGAAATAAAACATTTTGATTTGATTTGATTTGATTTGTCCATTCTCCGTATTTCTCAAACTGCTTGCTTCCCTGCTCTGCATATATAATATGAGTACGAATGATACACGACATAGTAAGTAGGCATAAAAAATAGGTATCTACTAAGGTAAACATATAAGGTTTCACCACAGCCCTATTCTTGTCGCATCTTATAAAAAAAATCCTTAATTCGACTATATTTCCATAATTATGCAAAACTAAAATTCAATATCTACCAAACGTATGTCACCACGTGTCAGCCTATGACACAAAAACCGGTCAAGTGCGAGTCGGATTTGCGCACCGAGGGTTCCGTTCAAATTTCTGGGTATGTAACTACAAACTTACGGTTTTCAAATTTTTTCCTTTACTTGTGCTAAGTAAGTACATGCCTCTTGCCAAATTTCATGATTCTAGGTCAACGGGAAGTAACACTATAGGTTTTGATTCCTTTGCGAGTGTCAAAATATGCAGCTTAAACGGAACATAAACGCTCGTATCTTTTGATTGCATTAAATTAGAAGTTTGATTTTTTCCCTGCTTCAAGGGATTGCAGCCCTGAGAATTTGATTTTAATTTTAACTTGATAACACCACGCGTACCTGAGAAAAAGGGTCGTGACAGACAGAAGACGGATAGACAGACGGACGGACAGACAGACAGACGGACGGACAGAGAGACGTACAGACGGACGGACAGACAGACGTACAGACGGACGGACAGACAGACGGACAGACAGACGGACAGACAGACGGACAGACAGATGGACAGACAGACGGACAGACAGACGGACGGACAGACATACGGACGTACAGACGGACAGACATACGGACGTACAGACGGACGGACAGACAGACGGACAGACAGACGGACAGACAGACGGACAGACACACGGACAGACAGACGGACAGACAGACAGATGGAAAGACAGACAAAAGCACAGACAGACGGACAACGAAGTGATCTTATAAGTGTTCTGTATTTCCTTTTGAGGTACGGAACATAAAAAATGAACCTACCTACAGTCATATGTAACTAGATTTAGTTTGGCCAAACTACATGGGCACTTAGATCTGAAAGTGGAAGTGTAGAAAACGCTAAAAATAAAGTAGGCTCGGTGTGAACCTCTCTCATTCATCAGCGCTTTTTTACACTCTCCCGCGTCAGCATAGATAAAAAGCGGTAGATAAGAGTTGATTACTGCGGTGTAAGGGTCTCGGGTGGGAACACAGAGGAAACATTTTGAAAGTACAGTCGAGGATGGATGAGGAATATACATTTATATATCTACATTCGTTATTACAACAAAATCGCGCTTTTATTCTATGGGGTTGGCAGAAACTACAGAACATCACCTAGTACGATTATTATTTATGTAGGATAATGGTCACTTACGTACATAAAAGTTATGTTTGTGCAAATATAGGTACATAATTATCGTCAAAGTCAAGTTTTTTAAGGGAACCTAATTTACCTAATTTACACATCGACGTGGTTCAAAAGCTTGGTACAACGTTTTGCATATTCAAAATGCATAAACTCCCGAAACACAAACGGTGTAAGTAATCTATCCATCATCATCGGCTTAGCCTTTTTCTACTACTGGGTCAGCTTGCAGTCGAACCAGCACCCTAATTGCGTAACACACTATCCATCCATCCATCGGCAAAGTTTGCATTTCTCATGAAGAAAGTAAATTCTCCCAACTGCAACACATGACATGTACATCATCTGCTGATGGATTGCGTCAAGAACCAAGAGGAAAGGAGAATTTTAGTCAATGAGTTTCATCATCATCATCATTTCAGCCGAAAGACGTCCACTGCTGGATATAGGCCTCCCCCGAGCACCTCCACTCAGTCAATGAGTTTAATTTAAATATATCACAGGTAGGTTTAATTCAATAAATTTTAGCACAACCGAAGTCAGATGTGGCGAAAAGATTTAGCGAGCTGGTGTACCATATTGATTAAGATTCTCCTTTAATTTAAATTTAAAGCATTGTATCGTAGTGGGGTTGGCGTGTCCATTGGGATAAAAACCCCAACTATCCAATAAAGCCTACGGTGGGACAAACAGCTAGAAATGATAACTAGCAGGACAATGCGTCTTATATATGTTTTTAAATCCCTTAGAGAATCGGCTGACATAAATACATTAAAAATTGTTTATTTTGCACTATGTCAGTCGATTATCGGATATTGCATTACTGCATGGGGTGGTGCTATTAAAACAAATTTCCTGAGGGCAGAGCGAGCTCAAAGAGCCGTACTTAAAGTTATGTCTAAGAAACCGTACTTATACCCAACCAAACAACTTTATGATGAATGTAAGGTATTAACAGTTAGACAGCTGTTCATCTTGCAGTCTGTCCTCAGAACTCATAGAGTCATGCCAAGATCTAACCCAATAAAACGCATAAATGTCCCATCAGGTGTATCGCACAAAACTACCTTTGCCCAGCGCCAATATTACGTCATAGGTACTTACATATATAAGAAACTACACAAAATACTGAACATACTTGATTTGAACAGACACACTCTAAAACAAAAAAATACCTAATGGCTATTACAACAGGACTACCTCACAACAGAAAATCTTCTAGCATACATCTCATAAAAATACATTCACAAAATTCACGCACATATACACACACATGCACGCACTTACTCACCCTTGCACACACACACACACATCCACTAACTCTCACTCACATACACAGCACACTAAGTAATCTACCTACACTTATTTCATAGAATAACTTTAACATATCGACGCTGCTTCACTTGTTACAGAATGTGAATTATTTACTGTACCCATTCGGCTGAACCCTATCTCTTAAGACACAGGCTAGACCTAGTTTAAGGGATAGAGTCTATTCAATTGTGCTTATAGTGTGACAAATGTATTTATAATCTACAATGTATACAGTGCAATGTGTTTCTTGTTTTATGAAATAAATATTTTTATTATTATTATTTTTTCTCTTTTCTCGGAACCATTGGGTCCCGGTCCTTTGGAAGGCGTACGAGGGGCCGAAGCCAACTCGCAGAGGCCCCTTAGGAAATTTTAATGAAATGCGGCACCAACCGACGATTATCCCTGTATGCGCTATGCAAGTGCACCCAAGGATAACCCCCGGTTGGTGTAGGACTATTGCAGGATATGGAAAAATAAAAAGTTGTACTATGGGTTTGGGTGGCTAAAGTGGACTGGTTACCAAGAACTATGGAATAACTACGACCCCTGCTTGATCAATGTTTTATATATACACGGATAAAATGGCAGGGGGTGACTTGCACACTCAACAATGGGCCCCCGGAAACGGTCGCTAGCACATAGTGACGTAGCAACAAGGGGGCAACATGTCCTGAGGTGCTTATGAGGAGTGGAGAGGTATTCCACGGCTATCAGGACAATCCCGGAAGTACGGTCAAGATCCCTACCAGCATCTTACTGGAATACTTTCTTCCTCCGAGCACGTTTGCTCTTGCGAATCTCCACTCAAGCCGGCCAATAAAGGCAAGAATGAGGTGGGAGCTCTGTTCAACGTCATTGTTCACTCCAGCCGGCCAATAAAGGCAAGCCAGAGGTGAGGAACAAGACTTCTCCCTGAAGATAGGGTCCGTGGGGTCGCTACTGCCCAACAGTTCGCCACATGCTGCCCTGCGGATTTCTGTATCTCTCTTGGTCTGGCTCCTCACCTTAGACCTATTCCAGCAAAGTAAACTCTTCCGGCATAGGCCTAGAGTTCGGAGCGCGCAAGCCCCACCACGGCGTCAACGTAGAGATACGGCATTATTAAAAACTAAAAAAAAAAAACTGTCAATCTCAATTTGAATCATTTTGAAAGATATTGCTAATATAATCCATTGCTTCATGTGTTCGAAAAATGTATTTGGTCAGCAACGTAAATAACGCAATGAATGCTGTTGAAATGTCAAAAAATATGTAAGTAGTAGAATTGCTTTCTGCAGGGTAATTGCGTAACACACTAACTGGGGCCCAAGTCTGCTATTTTTATAAATTCGTCATTCCAACACGATCCCACCACCATCCCATTGTCATTTTGCTAAAAGTTCGTAATCTGCTAAATTCATAATGGTTGATCATTGGTCGGTCAATGGCACAGAAATTATACGACACTCGTAACGAATTAAAAGCAATGACTGCACAATGACGTTCTAATGGTAGGTCACTGATCAAAGGAACTGTCAAAATTTTAGCAGATTACCGCTTAAGTCAGTAATTCATTTTTCATTATGTACGAGATTACAATTATAGGCCATTTCTTTCAATGGAGTGTCAGTGGTTGTCCATTGGAAAGTCATAATGACGCCATTATATTAGTAGATTACCAAACTTGTCAAAATCAACAATTATGAAATCAATGATAGATCATTCTGACACTATTGTAATAACAGACTTGAGGCCCAGTAGCAATGGCTTTCATTTTGACAGTTCAACAACATTCATTCCGTTATTTACGTTGTTGCGTAGACAAATTCTAACATATGACGCAATGGATTAACAATATCCTTCAAAATGAATCAGATTGTGAAAGACAGAAAGAAGAAAGAAAGAACTCATTTATTTGCTGATAATGTAGGTATACATATATGTTGGAATATTTGTTAAGTGTCCCGATACATTTTACCTTACGGCATGCAACTTATTAGGTTTGAATTAAATATTACTATAGATACAGCTATCGATACGATTATTATTAGCCATTGTCAAGTTTAATATGTAGTTACAGATCAGACAAAATAAAAAAAAAGTACTAATAATAATCAAAATAATCAATGAATTAAATATAAATCTCTCGCAAATCATAGAATGCTAAGCTATGATAAGCTTAATGTCAAAATAATCCAAAACATTAACGACAATCACAATTATTACTAGTTTATAATCTTTTCAACACACTTGCTCGTAAAGTGGCTCTTATTGAACCGCTTTTAGGTCCATAATGCAGTGTATTAAAAACGCGTGCTTTTTCTTTACTTTAATCCACATGTGCTTTATTTCCACAGATAACTATTTACTAGTCGGAGATGCGCGCTTTTTTAATCTCATCAATTCACTTTTTTTTTAATAGTCTGTATTGTCCTTGGTCCCAAAATTAACTAATATTTATTTACCTTAAGGTGAATGCGCAGGGACCTCGGACAATTTAAGGTGAATGCGCAGTGGTCTACCACTGCGCATTCACCTTAAATTGTCCGAAAAATACAATATATATATTGATATTTATATAAATATATTTTTATTTGTCCGATATTTTGCAATTTTCGGGTCAGTGTCAGGTTTGTATCTTGATCAAAATATGATTTGCGACTCTAACAGGTCTAAAATATCTAAGAAAATTTGTATTTCGCAGTCTACTGCGAAATTCAAATTTTCTTAGATATTTTGCAATTTTCGGGTCAGTGTCTGTATTTTTGTATCTTGATCAAAATATGATTTGCGACTCTAACAGGTACCTACATCTTTACAGAATTATAATCATTCGAATCATTAATACATCTTTCTTATGGAAAAGTTCTTAGGGAAAAAATCTAACTAGAAAGATTCTATTCTAATGACTATAATTCTGTAAATACATATACAGAGCGTTAGGTTAAACGAGGGACATACTTTGAGGGGAGTTAGTACTCATGAAAATGAGCAACTTTTACTATGGGGCCGAACCTGAAATCGCAAAAGAAAATCAGCTGTTCAGTACATTTTGACGAGCTATGCGAACATAAATGTAGGAAACGGCTGATTTTTACTCGCGATTACAGGGTTAATCCCATATTAAAAGTTGTTCATCTAACTCCCCTCAAAGTATGTCCCTCGTTTAACCTAACGCTCTGTATATTATAGTCGCGAATCATATTTGATCAAGATGCAACCTGATACTTACCTGCAAATTACAAAAAACGTAAGAAAATTTTAATTATCCACCTAAAATTGTCCGTGGTCCTTACCCGAAACCAAACGGAAAAGACCCTGACTGGCGTCCTATCATTGCGGATTCTCACTGAACTAATGTAGGTATATTTCTCTATGCCAATAGTACTTTCTAATTCCATACTAACTAAACTACAATTGTTTTTTTTTACAATTGTTTTACATGCTCTGTGGTCAGTGCTTTTATATACACTTGCGCGCGCATTGCTAGTGCTGGCCATAGATTATACAGGTGCTGGCTATGTGGAAAGACAAAACCAGCGCGCCATTTTCCATACAAGTTAATATTTAACAATACAAGTCTGTTTTTTTCCTCGAAAGTGTGTTGAAAAACGTCGTATGAAACGCGTGTGCATCGATCATTAGACTCTCGGCTTTCTTATCGCACTCGCCTGCGGCTCGCGCGAATAATACCGCCTCGAGCATAATGATCAACATAGCACACATGTATCATAATGTACTATTTCAACACACTTGCTCGTAAAGTGGCTCTTATTGAACCGCTTTTAGGTCCATAATGCATGTGCGTGTGGTGTGAGGGCCACTTTGTTAAAACTCTTTGAAAATGTGCTTAGGATTTAGTGAAAATTCCCAAAGAATTGTGAAAGTTGGTATCAGATTTTGTGAAAGTCTAATAACCGAGTTATAGACTGTAAAGTTGGGCCCTCAGTTCTCACATAGAGGATTGAGGGCCCACCTAAAACTGATAAACTATGGACACTACGGAAAAAGTCTTAATGCCAAAATCTAAGCTAATGCCAAACAAAATTTGTGAAAACAAGATATTATCGCAAAACACTGTCCTACTTTGTATATCTTCGTACAAAATGGGCCCTCAATTCTCATACACGTAAAAGTTTATTACGCAATTATAATGAAATCATTAACTTACAGCTACTGTTTGAAATCCTATATGCTACTAAATAAATTGTGAAAATTTATAAAAGCAAGAACAGGTCACCACCTTTTGTTGTTTAAAAGTTATGACCTTGATAAAATTCAGGGCCCTCAGTCCTCAATTTTATTTTGTTTTCGATTTATTACGCTTATCGTATGAAAGATAAGACAAATACAAAATTGTCTCTTTTGTGAAAAAAATTGTGCAACAAATGCGATACCAGAAAGAAATTAAAAGACCCTTTATTGTATAAGTAAATCGAGTTTTATTTTTATTCTCTGTCTTAGGAAATAGGGTGACCACAATTTCTTTTAGATTGCAGTAAAGATTAGTAAATGTAGAGGCATAGGTTTTAATGAACTTTCGCTTATTATCGTCATATCATTTGTACTCAAGTTTCGTGATAATAAAAATAATTTCGGAAATCGAACGATCACAGAAAAATACTGTTCCCCAAATAATTTTTGCTTGAAAAATCGTTCGTTCCGAAAAAACTAATGACAATAATCAAATAATTTATTTATTATTTTTATAAAGGCTTTTGCCCAGCAATGGGACAATGTAGGCTAAATATAATCCTAACTAATATTATAAATGCGAAAGTAAGTTTGGTTGTTAGCTTTTCACGCCTAAACCACTGTACCTTTCATCCCGAAAAAAGTGCTGTTCCCGAGGAAAACAATAATAACGTTATTATGATAATAGATGGAGCCATATGACTTTCGAATTTCACGCCGGACGAAGTCGCGGGCAGAAGCTAGTACCTAATAAAGCAGTGCGTTCCTGGATGTTTTTTTTATTCCTAGGTAGGTACTTGCACAATAACAAAGATGTTTTCTGGAGTATTAAATAATTATATTTTATTTAAAAAAATTTACAATTTATAAATAGGTGAAATTGAATTACCTAAACAATTCTTAGAGTGACTATCTAAGTACTATTTAGTAAAATATTACGAACTTATAAAATTATGAGTACCTAGGTATCAAAACAAACATATCTTGAATGTTTGATATCTTGACCGAAGATGATTGAATGTCTTGACCGAAGATGTGTTTGCGTATTAAAAAAATATTATTATTTTTATTCTTCACTACAACTGTTTCATAAAACTCGCCTTAATGCTTTATTACCTACAACTTCCGCTGCAGTATCATAAACTATTGTTTAGTAACTACACTAAATATTACAACTATTGTGAATATATGTAAACAATAAATTATATAATACATGTAATAATATTTTTAATATAATATTAGCTAGTTATTAGTTTTATTTATAATATTAGTTAGGATTATATTTAGCCTACATTGTCCCATGGCTGGGCAAAAGCCTTTATAAAAATAATAAATAAATTATTTGATTAGTGTCATCAGAACGAACGATATTTCAAGCAAAAATGATTTGGGTAACAGTATTTTTTTTTGTATTTTTTTTAAATCATGAAACTTGAGTACAAATGCTATGACGATAATAAGCGAAAAATTGAAGAAAGTTTATTAAAACTTATACTCTACATTTACTAATCTTTAATGCAATCTAAAAGAAATTGTGGTCACCCTATTTGCAAATTCAGATAATAAAAATAAAACTCGATTTTCTTATATAATAAGGGGTCTTTTAATTTCTTTCTGGTATCGAATTTGTTGCACAATTTTGACACAAAAAGAGACAATTTTGTATTTGTCTTATCTTTCATACGATAAGCGTAATAAATCGAAAACAAAAGAAATTGAGGACTGAGGGATAACTTTCAAACAACAAAAAGTGGTAACCTGTTCTTGCTTTTATAAATTTTCACAATTTATTTAGTAGCATATAGGATTTCAAACAGTAGCTGTAAGTTAATGATTTCATTATAATTGCGTAATAAACTTTTACGTGTATGAGAATTGAGGGCCCATTTTGTACGAAGATATAAAAAGTAGGACAGTGTTTTGCGATAATATCTTGTTTTCACAAATTTTGTTTGGCATTAGCTTAGATTTTGGCATTAAGACTTTTTCTGTAGTGTCCATAGTTTATCAGTTTTAGGTGGGCCCTCAATCTATAAATATAAAATTCAAAGTCCTGACTGACTGATTGACTGACTGATATATCAACGCACAGCCCAAACCGCTGGACCTAGAGACTTGAAATTTAGAAGGTGTGTTCTTTGTGAAGAGTAAGTATCCACTAAGAAAGGATTTTTGGGAATTCAACCCCTAAAGGGTTAAAATAGGGGATGGAAGTTTATATGAAAGTCCAACAGTTTTGAAGTTAGGATCTTCTAATTTTGTATTTAGGCTGACAATTGAAAATTAATTTATACGTGTCTCAGCGTTTTTGATAATTCCACCCCCGAAGGGTTAAAAAGTGGGATGAAGTTGTGTATAGAAAGTCATTAATTTTCGACGTAAAAATCACTAAATTTACTATCTAGGCTTATGATTGGAAGCTAACACAACGGTGTTGTTAGAATTTTATCCATTAAGGGGGTGAAAAGGGTGATGAAATGTTGTCCTGACTAACTGATATATCAACGCACAGCCTAAAACGCTGGTCGGTACCGCTGGGTAGAGAAATTAATTTTGGAGGGTGTGTTCTTTGTGAAGAGTAGATATCCACTAAGAAGGGATTTTTGGAAATTTAACCTTTAAGGGGTGAAAAGAGGGGATTTTGTTTGTATGAAAAATCTTATTCCTTGAGTTAATAACCATGAAACTTGGCACGAATAATTATCTAAATACATTATGAAGTTTGGCTTTTTTTTCTAAACTACCCCTGAAGGGGGATTGGGAGGTGTCAAAGTTTGTATGGAAGAATTTTAACGCGTGGTCCAATTAACTCGAAACTCAGTATTTATACTTAAGACCGAAAATAAAGAACGTGTATCATCGTTTTTCGAAAATTTACCCCTAACGGGATGAAAAGTTAATTTTATAGGGGGAAATCTTTACTGCGTGGCTTGATTAACTCGAAAATTGGTATAGACAATCTTTGAGTCGAGTAATGAACACATCCCAAACAATTTTCCGAAATTCCACCCCTGTGGGGGTGAAAAACGGTGATACAGTTTATAAGAAAAATCTTATTCATTTGGTTAACAAACTTGGCAAGAATACTTGCCTAAGCAAGTAATAAAGTTTATCATTATTCGTTTATCAAAACACCCCAACACCCCTTGTGTTTGTGTTGAGGTGTTAAAGTTTGTGTGGAAGAATTTTAACGCGCGGTCCGATTTACTCGAAACTCTGTATTAATACTTTTGACAGAAAACAATCAATAATAACAGCCGCACAGATCGATCGATCAGGTTACGCAGGCTACGCTTGCCGCGGTTGGTCTGTGGATAGGTGTCCATCTTTACATACCGTGACCTCTCCGTGCCTCGGAAAGCACGCTAAGCCGTTGGTCCCGGCTGTCATTCGTGGATCTTTGACAGTCGCTAGGGGTGGTCAGAAGCCCGAAAGTTTGACAACCAGTCTTATCAAGGGGTATCGTATTTGGGTTGTGGAGGTCAGATAGGCAGTCGCTCCATGTAAAGTACTGTTACTCAACTGCATCCCGTTGGACTGGAAGCCGACCCCAACATAGTTGGGAAAAGGCTAGGCAGATGAAGAATCAATAGTAATGTGTTTTCGAAAATTATTGACCCCTGACGGGACAAAAAGTGGTAATTCGATTTATAAGGGGATTTTAATGAGTGCCTTGATAAACTCAAAAAAAAAATGGTACAAATAAATTTGGACTTAAAACTTGGCACAAATAATTATAAAGTTCGAATTTTTTTGGAATTCTAAACTAACCCAAAGGGGAGATTGGGGGTGTCAAATTTAGTATGGAAAAATTTTAATGCGCGGTCCCATTAACTTGAAACTCAGTACCTATCTAAGACCAAAATAAATAATAAAGTGGTTCAGGGTTTTTCGAAAATCTACCGCTAATGGGGTGAAGAGGGGTAGTCAATTTCACAGGGCAGAATTTTATTACGACGCTTGATTAACTCGAAAATTGGTATAAATAATCTAGATTATGTTTCAAAATTCCACCCCTATGGGGATAGAAAGAGGGGATACAGTTTATATGAAAAATCATATTCATTTTGTTAATAAATTAGAAAATTGGCAATATTTGGGTCAGTAAATAATAAAGATTGTCACTTTTAGTTTAAAAAATCCCTCACAGAGGATTTCGGGGGTGACAAAGTTGATGGATTAGAAATATATTTAACCCTCTGTCGGATTAACTCGAAACTCGGTACTAAGTACTAAAACAAAAAATACTTGAAAAAGTGATTTGGGGTTTTTCAAAAATTTACTGCTACGAAGGTGGAAAATTCTACTGCTTGCTTCCATTAATTCGAAAATGGGTATGGGTCTTTGAGTCAAGTTATGAACACATCCCAAACGATATTTCAAAATTACTCTCCTGGGTAAAAAGCTGGGATACAGTTTATTTCAAAAATATGATTCCTTTGAGCTATAAACTAAAAAATTGGCCCGAATTTAAACATAAACATACACAAAAAAAAAACTAAAAATCATAAACATACATTTTCGAAATTATAAGGGGAAAGTACGAATTTCACGCGGACGAAGTCGCGGGCAGAAGCTAGTCCTCTATGTGAGAACTGAGGGCCCAACTTTACAGTCTATAACTCGGTTATTAGACTTTCACAAAATCTGATACCAACTTTCACAATTCTTTGGGAATGTTCACTAAATCCTAAGCACATTTTCAAAGAGTTTTAACAAAGTGGCCCTCACACCACACGCACATCATAATGCAGTGTATTAAAAACGCGTGCTTTTTCTTTACTTTAATCCACATGTGCTTTATTTCCACAGATAACTATTTACTAGTCGGAGATGCGCGCTTTTTTAATCTCATCAATTCACTTTTTTTTAATAGTCTGTATTGTCCTTGGTCCCAAAATTAACTAATATTTATTTACCTTAAGGCGAATGCGCAGTGGTCTACCACTGCGCATTCACCTTAAATTTTCTTAGGTTTTTTGCAATTTTCAGGTCAGTGTCAGGTTTGTATCTTGATCAAAATATGATTTGCGACTCTAACAGGTACCTACATCTTTACAGAATTATAATCATTCGAATCATTAATACACCTTTCTTATGGAAAAGTTCTTAGGGAAAAAATCTAACTAGAAAGATTCTATTCTAATGACTATAATTCTGTAAATACATACCTTTTTGCTCGACTTGGTGGATACAGAGCGTTAGGTTAGGTTAGGTTAGGTTGGGGGACCACCCCACAGTGCTTGCGTCCACGTCGCGTCCCCTGGAAACGGCCCAGTTCTGACCACCGTAACGGAGTGGCAGACTGGGTACGGCCAAAGTGCACTGTGCATTCGCAGCTTGTTTTTAATCTTATTGTCGTGTTGAGTTTGCGAACCCGCGGGAAACATGTCGAGTCCTGCGCGGGACGCCTGCGGGCGGTTTTTAAAACAAAAAGGCCCTTCTCAGGGCCAACCCAAAGGCCCTTCTCAGGGCCAACGCAAAGGCCCTTCTCAGGGCCAACCCAAAGGCCCTTCTCAGGGCCAACCAAAAGGCCCTTCTCAGGGCCAACCAAAAGGCCCTTCTCAGGGCCAATCCGACGCTTCGGCGTCAGAGACTAGCCGCGCGCCGTCTGCGGCTAGTTTCTTCGGAGGGGCGGACGAGTCGTCCGACAACGACTCACTGATCAGTGTGTCGGACGCGGACGACTCTCGTTCGCGTAAGCGAGTCCACCGGAGCGGTGGGTCCGAGGGCTCCTCGGCCTCGGGGTCGACGCGGTTGCCGAAGGCTAAAAAGCCGACGGTGGCCGCGGAGACCCATGTCGTTGGGCTGGCGAACGCCCAACGCCAGCTGGACCTGGCTCGGCGAGCTCAGCTTCAGCAAGAGCTGGAGGAGCGGGTCGCCGCCACAGAGAAGCGGGCGCACGCCGCCCGGGCCAAGTCCGGGTACGGTGCGTCCCGCGTTCTCTACGCGGACCATTCTCTGGCGGAGCTAGAGAGAATGGCGGAGGAGGACGAGAGGGAGATCGTGGAGGTCGCCTCGAAGTCCTCCAACCTAAAGGGCACATTGCAAAAGGCCCTGAAATGCAGGGCCGCGAGCATGCGCGGTGTCGTCGCGGAGCTGGTCCTTCGTAAGACCACCGACGAGACGCGGCAACTGCAGGCGAAGGTGGATCGCCTGCAGTCGGAGGTCAGCCAGCTTCATCAGAAGCTGGCCGAAGCCACGGCCCGGCCACAACAGGCCAAGACGAGCCCTGCGGCAGAGGGCCCCGCCTCCAACCTTGAGGACATCATCCGCAAGGTCGTAATGGAGGAAAGGGCCTTCACAAGAGCCTGCTTAGCAGGAATAGAGGACCGGCTCTTGCCGGAGAAACGCCTCCGACCGCCGCTTGCGGCGGATACGAGGCAGTGCGAGCCGGGGCCGTCCTCCTCCCAGGCGGAAGATGCCCTTCTCCCTTCCACGACCCCGTCCAACGAGTGGACGGAAGTGGTCCGTAAGGGGAAGGGAAAGGGCATGAAGTCGACGACGGCCGTCCCTGTCGTCCCCGCCACCACCACTCCCAGCCAATCGCAGACGACTGGCAAGGGAAAGGGGACGGGGAAAGGGAAGGGGAGGGGAAAGGGGCGACTAGTCCCCCCAAAAACCGCGGCCGTCGTGGTGACGCTCACCGCGGAGGCTGCGGACCGGGGGGAGACGTACGCGTCCATTTTGGTGCGGGCGCGTGCGAATGCCGATCCTGCCCAACTGGGGATCGGCAGCGTAACTTGCCGGCGGACCCAAGCCGGGGCTCGAATATTCGAGTTCCCGGGGGCAGAGGGGAGTACCCACGCGGACCTCTTCGCAGCCAAGCTGCAGGAGGTCATCGCGGATTCCGCCAAGGTGGCCCGGCCGGTCAAGTCAGCGGCCATAGAGGTGGCTGACTTGGACGACTCCGTCACCAAGGAGGAGGTGGTGGCGGCGGTCGCGGCGATAGGGGGCTGTGGCGTCGCGGCGGTCCAAGGCCGGGACATAAGACCCGGCCGCGGCGGCATGGGCACCATTCGCCTTGAGTGCCCAGTCGCCGCTGCCAAAGCCGTCCTTGCCAAGGGACGGCTGACAGTCGGGTTCAGCTCGGGTGCAGTCCGGGCACTCGAGGACCAGCCTCTGCGGTGTTTCCGGTGCTTCGGCATCGGACACACCCGGGCCCTGTGTCCGTCCACTGTTGACAGGACGGACACGTGCTTCCGCTGCGGCAAGGAGGGCCACAAAGCCGCCTCCTGCGAGGCCGCCACGCCGCACTGCGCGGTGTGTGCCGCCAGTGGCTGCCCGGCAGACCACGTCACGAAGGGGAGGAACTGCAATCCTCCCCCTAAGCGGGGCAAAGCACAGGCGCCGGCCGGGTTTGCTGCTGCTGCCAAGAGCACCGTCGTTCCTGCGTCGGTGGCTGCGGAGGGGGGTGCGATGTCCGACTGATGGATGCGGTCGAACATCGCATACTCCAGGCGAACGACTTGGCGGTGGTCGCCGAGCCTTACTCGGTCCCTGGCCGTTGGCTGGGCGACCGAGACGGCTTGGTGGCGTTGGTGTCGCGGTCTTCCACAGACTCCCCTCCCCTCTCGCTCTTAGAGAGGGGACCGGGATACGTGCCCGCCGCGCGGGGAGACATGGCCCTGGTCGGGGCCTACTTCTCCCCGAACCGCTCTCTCTCGGACTTTGAGGATTTCCTCGAGATCCTCACCGCAGTCGTAGGGAGGGCGGCGCCGCGCCAGGTAGTGGTGCTGGGCGACCTCTCGCTTCCCCGCGTGGTCAACGCTATGCTGGAGAGCGAGTGGGCCTGTGCAGCGGTTGCCTCCTTTTACGAGGACGTAATCTCGCAAAAGGAGGAGGCGGAGCGAGCGCGGGAGGATGATCCTCTCTCTGCGCCGCTCCGCAGACGAAGAAGGGGTCGGAGAAGGCACAATCCTCTCCCTCCTCATGGTGGCGATGGGCGGGCGACAGGCGCGGGGGCGCCTTCTCCCGCATTGCACCCATCACCACCTTCGTCAGTCATTCCCGGGCCCGACCCCCTCCCCACGAGGTGGGGGGGCGTGAAGGGCCCGCCCTGAGGGGCAATCGTCGGCGGAGGACTGGACGTTAAGGCTGTGCCGGTTTCCCAGTCCTTCGCCACTCGGACGAAGCGGGAGTGCCGCTGGGTTGTTTTAGTGGGTATACCGGGTCAGACCGGGGAGTCCCACATAGCCCCCCATCCCCCGATGGGAGGGTATGCGTAATGCATTTTTTCCCAGCGCAAAAAAAAAAAAAAAAAAAAAAAAAAAAAAAAGGTTAGGTTAGGTTAGGCTACGTCACAGAAGTAGGCAGTGACCTGTCGCTGCCGGCCGTGGTCGAGTCGATGGTCGGCAGCGAGGAGTCCTGGGACGCGGTGGTTTCCTTTTGCGAAACAGTCATGTCGCAGAAGGAGGCTGCGGAAAGGGAGAGGGAGATCTCGTCCACTCACCCTGCCCGCAGCAGGCGCACCGGGCGTCGGCGGAGGGCGGACAACGCCCTCTTCCAGCCCCCCTAAATGGGTCCAGGGGCGACGGACTCGGGGACGTCCGCCGCCCCCCACACATCAGGACCCGAGGTGGCGGCGCGTAGTGTTCCACGCGCGCCCCTCTTAGACGTCACGGGGGGAGTCAAACACCTCACTCCCCCCCCTGACCCGACGAGGCCCGCAGTGGCGGGCCGGCACCAGCCGGGGGTTGCGGAAGGATCGAACGTTCCCGCGACCCCTGGCGTAGGTGTGAGATGGAACACCGGGGTGGTTTTTAGTCAGTAAGAGTCTGACAGACCCCGTCGCCCGCCCCAGGGCGGCGGACATCCATGAGGATTTTCCACCCCGGAACAAAAAAAAAAAAAAAAAAAAAAAAGGTTAGGCTACGTCCCCCCCCGGTGGGTTCCCGCATTGTCGAGGCGGGGGGGCTCAGTAGCCGTGGCTTGGACACCCACGGTGAAGCGAAGAGGAACCCGAGGAGGGGCCGCTCGTCAGGGCTTTTGCCTATAAGCCGACGACGTAGCGGCCAACAAGTAGGTTGCGGTGCCGCTTCGGCGACATCGCAACTGAGGCGGGCCGCGATGTCGTTGTAACGGAGGCATCGCGGCTGAGGGTTGAGGGCCGCGGCGGGAGAGGAGTGCCGGTATTGCGGTGCGCCGCTCTCCCTACCTTCCGCGGCCTTGACGGGGTCGCCACCGTTCGATGGCGGACGCGGTGGGGCCGCAGGGGAGGAGGAGTGTCGGTATGACGTTGGCCGCTCTCCCTATCCTCTGCGGCCGAAAATTGGCAGGCGGCGGGGCCAATGTCCTGACCCGTCGCAGGGGGACCAAGGGTGCCCAGACACGGGGTCGTCTGGCGCCCATGTGCTGGTTTGGTCCCTGGGGTGGTCACGGCGTGCTATGTGTTCTGGTGCGCCGGTGATGGGGAGTACTCCCCAGAGGAGGGTCCGGTAACGGACAGCCGCGGCGGGTTCACGGATGAGTGCTAACGCGTGCCCGTGTTCCCGCCGTAAGCGGCAGAGGAGGACACCGTGGAGTTTTAGTGGGTTAGAGTCCCACATAACTGCACTATCTCCCCGTGGTAGTGCAGAATGCATGAGCATTTCTCCACGTTAAAAAAAAAAAAAAAAAAAAAAAAAAAAAAAAAAAAAAAGGTTAGGCTACGTGGGGTGCATGTTGAAAGCCTCCTCGCGGCGCACCCTGGGCAACGTCAGCACCAATTGCCCACTGGTTCTGGTGGACTCTTGGGGCTGGCGGCTAATTTTCAACACACGGGGAAAGGTCATGGTTCCAATCACCGATCATCCTTGATGGTCGGTGAAGGGAACCGGGCTACAGACGGACGGTCATACGTCCACTCCACCTCTGCTTACAGAGGGTCGTGAGTGGGCGTAGGCTGGGAAGGAGCGGTTCGCGCCGCTGTACCCACGGGAAGGTGGGTGGTGGAAGGTGTCCAATGTCCGCGCTGCGTCTGTCCGGCATCCGGCGGCAGCGTGGGGACGCCGGGGCGGCGGTTGGTTCTGCCCAATCGTCGGCCACCCCGTAATCCTGAGTTCAGGACCGGGGGTCCGGGCCACTGAGGCTCGGGCCGCGAGGAAGACAACCTCTCTAAAAAATTACCCCAATCCCAAGGTCTAGCGTGCCGAGGGGATGAATGGCCGGAGGGGATCCGGTCGTTAGCGCGACGTAAAGGGACCTCACCCTCAAAAAGGAAAAAATGGAAAAGACTAATGAGAAAACGATTCCCCAGGCGGGTACCCTCCTACCCAAGGAGGGACAATCCCGTCCTTCTTCGGAAGGCAGCCCCTTCGTATCTGGGGGGGGCACCACTAGTCTCGTGGGCCGGCGGACCACCGCCGACCTGCGTCAACCACGTGCGTCGCAAGAAAAGGAGCTCCGGGTTAGCCTGGAGCGACTGTGCGACGCAACAGAACCGTTTGCCGTCGTTGGCGGCAACAGGAGCCGAGGAGGCTCAGGTCCTGGTGAGGACCAACTGTCCGATCAGGGCACGCGCGGGTTTAAACGCCCGCGAAGCAGGGACTCGGGGTCGATGGGCCTCTCCTCCAGTGAGGAGAACCTGTCGGCCCCCAAGGTGCCAACGGCACAGAGAGGGCGGGGTCGTGCGTTGGCGAGCGGAGCTCCCGGTCGGCTGCCGGGCCGCGACCGAGCGGGTCGCTTCGTGCCGATCTCTCGGCCCGCAACGCCAGTGCCCGTAGCGCGTCCGACGGAGGGCGCGGAGAGTGACCCCGGGCCCTTGCTGGGGTCCAACAAGGCGGAAGCGAACGCTGCCAAGCGGGCGCAAAGGAAGGCTGTCGCGGCTGACGAAGTCAGCGAGTTGGCCCGACAGGCCCGAGAGCGGCGATCCGCTCGGATGGCTGCCGGGGGGAACGTATCGGCGGTGGCGCTCAGCCGCCAAGTTATGGACGGCGTGGATGTCGTCCTGAAGGTTGCCACCAAATCCGGCAGCCTGAAGGGCACGTTCACGCGCGCCCTAAAGGAGGCGGCTGATGATATTAAGGAGGCGGTTGGGGTCCTCCTCAATCGTACGAGCACGGAGGAGACGGCGAAGTTATGGGAGGAGAATAGCCGTCTCCGATCCGAGCTGGAGGACCTCAAACGGCAGTTTGCCGCCCAGAGGGCAACTCCCCCGGCCGCTGGCACCTCTCCCGGCGCGGCCCCGGCGTTGGTCCCGTTCTCGGCACCGTCGTCGGCTCCTGCACTTGCGGATGCGGAGGTAGAGAGGATCGCGCGCATATGCATGATGCAGTGCGGGAGTATGGTGGGTGCCCGGTTGGAGGCCATAGAGGCTAGACTTCTCCCGGCCGAAAACCTTCGCCCACCGCTCGCTGCGGACAGACGGAGGGAGGAGGGGCCAGCAAAACCGGGGCCAAAAGCCGCGGTGGCTGGGCCGAGTCAGGCCGGAAAGGGGGCCAAGAAGTCCGCGTCCACTTCCCGGACGCCCGCGCCCCTGGCGGCCGCACCACAGGCGACCGCACCCCCGTCGACCACATCTTCGGCGACCGCACCTGGGGCCACCACGGAGACCTGGACGACGGTCGTCAAGAGGGGCCGCCGTAAAAAGAAGAAGACGGCGCCGCCGCCACCGGTATCAGCTGGAGCACCGGCACCGGCACCCAGAAAGGCTCAGGGGCCGCCTAGGGTCAGAGCCCCACGCTCCGCGGCTGTAGTTATTACGCTGCAGCCCGGAGCCATCGAAAGGGGCATATCCTATAAGGCGGTCCTTATGGAGGCAAAAGCCAAAGTCGCGTTCCCCGACCTTGGCATACCGTCCGGCCTCAGACTGAGGCCGGCGATTACGGGGGCGCGACTGCTAGAGGTGTCGGGTGCCTCTAGCGGTGAAAAGGCGGACGTCCTGGCCGCCAAGCTGAGGGAGGTCCTCAACCCGGAGGACGTTCGGGTGTCCAGGCCGATGAAGACCGCTGAACTGCGCGTCGACGGCCTGGACGACTCGACGACTCCGGCCGAGGTCGTGGCGGCCGTCGCCAGAGCCGGTGGATGTCCGCCCGCGGACGTGCGGACGGGCGAGGTTCGCGTCGACGCTTCCGGGCTCGGCGCGATCTGGGTGCGGTGCCCGGTGACGGCGGCAAACAAAGTCGCCGACGCTGGGCGTCTGTTGGTGGGGTGGGTTGCAGCGAGGGTGAAGCTGCTGCAACCCCGGGCCTTGCGGTGCTACCGTTGCCTCGACGTTGGGCATGTCAGGGCACGGTGCACCTCCGTAGACCGCAGCGAGCAGTGCTATCGCTGCGGTCAGGTCGGTCACAAGGCGGCCCAGTGCTCCGCGGCGCCAAACTGCAGCCTCTGTACAGCTGCAGGGAGGCCCGCTGGGCACAGAGCGGGCGGAAAGGCCTGTGGCGTGCCAGCCAAGAAAGGGAAGAGAAGGGGTGCCAAGGCTGCCGGGGGCTCTTTACCCCCCCCTCAGCCTGGCTCCTCTTCGGCCGACTCCCGGCCTAGGAATGGTGCGGAGGGAATGGATTGCGCATAAATGGCGCTGTACCATTTCCTCCAGGGCAACATCAACCACTCTGCTAGAGCTCAGGATCTATTGCTCCAGAGCATGGCAGAGTGGTCGATTCACGTGGCGGTGGTTGCCGAACCGTACTTTGTCCCCCCCAGGGATAACTGGGTGGGAGACCTGGACGGTTTGGTAGCCATCATTGGCGGGGCTCTTGCCAACCCGTCCCGAGGTCACGGCTGGGTGGCCGCCCTCGTGGACGGCATTGGCACGGTTGGGGCGTACTTTTCGCCCAACAAGAGCCTCGCCGACTTCGAGAGGTTCCTTGTCGAGTTGGGTGCCGTCGTGGGCCGACTCCACCCTCGCCCTGTGCTGTTGCTGGGGGATCTCAACGCCAAGTCTGCGGCGTGGGGATCTCCAGTGACCGATGCTAGGGGCGAGGTGCTGGAGGAGTGGGCGGTCACGACTGGCTTGACCGTCCTAAATCGGGGCTCGGTGCACACGTGCGTGCGGCAGCGGGGCGGGTCTATAGTGGACGTCTCGTTCGCTAGCCCCGCTGTCGCGAACCGTATCCGCGACTGGCGTGTCGCCGCGGAGGTGGAGACGTTGTCGGATCACCGCTACATCCGTTTCGACGTCTCCGCCCAGACCGCCGGCGGCCGCGGTTTACCGGCCCCGCGTACGGACGGTCCGCGCTGGGCGCGTAAGCGCATCGACAGGGAGCTTCTCGAGGAGGCCGCTGTTGTCCAGGCCTGGTTCCGGGAGTCGGCAACGGATGGACCCGTCGACGTCGAGCAGGAGGCAGGAGGTTGGGGGACCACCCCACAGTGCTTGCGTCCACGTCGCGTCCCCTGGAAACGGCCCAGTTCTGACCACCGTAACGGAGTGGCAGACTGGGTACGGCCAAAGTGCACTGTGCATTCGCAACTTGTTTTTAACCCTATTGTCTTGTTTGTTTGCGAACCCGCGGGAAACATGTCGAGTCCTGCGCGGGACGCCTGCGGGCGGTTTTTAAAACAAAAAGGCCCTTCTCAGGGCCAACCCAAAGGCCCTTCTCAGGGCCAACGCAAAGGCCCTTCTCAGGGCCAACCCAACGGCCCTTCTCAGGGCCAACCAAAAGGCCCTTCTCAGGGCCAACCAAAAGGCCCTTCTCAGGGCCACTCCGACGCTTCAGCGTCAGAGACTAGCCGCGCGCCGTCTGCGGCTAGTTTCTTTGGAGGGGCGGACGAGTCGTCCGACAACGACTCACTCATCAGTGTGTCGGACGCGGACGACTGCCGATCGCGGAAGCGAGTCCACCGGAGCGGTGGGTCCGAGGGCTCCTCGGCCTCGGGGTCGACGCGGTTGCCGAAGGCTAAAAAGCCGACGGTAGCCGCGGAGACCCATGTCGTTGGGCTCGCGAACGCCCAACGCCAGCTAGACCTGGCTCGGCGGGCTCAGCTCCAGCAAGAGCTGGAGGAGCGGGTGGCCGCTACTGAGAAACGGGCGCACGCCGCCCGGGCCAAGTCCGGGTACGGTATGTCCCGGGTTCTATACGCGGACCACTCTCTGGCTGAGCTGGAGAAAATGGCGGAGGAGGACGAGAGGGAGATCGTGGAGGTCGCCTCGAAGTCCTCCAACCTAAAGGGCACTCTACAGAAGGCCCTGAAATGCAGGGCCGCGAGTATGCGCGGTGTCGTCGCGGAGCTGGTCCAGCGCAAGACCACCGACGAGACGCGGCAACTGCAGGCGAAAGTAGATCGCCTGCAGTCGGAGGTCAGCCAGCTTCATCAGAAGCTGGCCGAAGCCACGGCCCGGCCACAACAGGCCAAGTCGAGCCCTGCGGCAGAGGGCCCCGCCTCCAACCTTGAGGATATCATCCGCAAGGTCGTAATGGAGGAGAGGGCCTTCACTAGAGCCTGCTTAGCAGGGATTGAGGACCGGCTCTTGCCGGAGAAACGCCTCCGACCGCCGCTTGCGGCGGATACGAGGCAGTGCGAGCCGGGGCCGTCCTCCTCCCAGGCGGAAGATGCCCTTCTCCCTTCCACGACCCCGTCCAACGAGTGGACGGAGGTGGTCCGTAAGGGGAAGGGCAGGGGCAAGAAGACGACGACGGCCGTCCCTGCCGTCCCCGCCACCACCGCTCCCAGCCAAGCGCAGAAGGCCGGCAGTGGAAAGGGGACGGGGAAAGGGAAGGGGCGACTAGTCCCCCCAAAAACCGCGGCGGTCGTGGTGACCCTCACCGCGGAGGCTGCGGACCGGGGGGAGACGTACGCGTCGATTCTGTTGCGGGCGCGTGCTAATGCCGATCCTGCCCAACTGGGGATCGGCAGCGTGTCTTGCCGGCGGACCCAAGCCGGGGCTCGAATATTCGAGTTCCCGGGGGCAGAGGGGAGTGCCCATGCGGACCTCTTCGCAGTCAAGCTGCAGGAGGTCATCGCGGACTCGGCGAAGGTGGCCCGACCTGTCAAGTCGGCGGCCATAGAGGTCACCGACTTGGACGACTCCGTCACCAAGGAGGAGGTGGTGGCGGCGGTCGCGACGATAACGGGCTGTGGCGTCGCAGCGGTCCAAGGCCGGGACATAAGACCCGGCCGCGGCGGCATGGGCACCATTCGCCTCGAGTGCCCAGTCGCCGCTGCCAAAGCCGTCCTTGCCAAGGGACGGCTCACAGTCGGCTTCAGCTCGGGTGCAGTCCGGGCACTCGAGGACCAGCCTCTGCGGTGTTTCCGGTGCTTCGGCATCGGACACACCCGGGCCCTGTGTCCGTCCACTGTTGACAGGACGGACACGTGCTTCCGCTGCGGCAAGGAGGGCCACAAAGCCGCCTCCTGCGAGGCCGCCACGCCGCACTGCGCGGTGTGTGCCGCCAGTGGCTGCCCGGCAGACCACGTCACGAAGGGGAGGAACTGCAATCCTCCCCCTAAGCGGGGCAAAGCACAGGCGCCGGCCGGGTTTGCTCCTGCTGCCAAGAGCACCGTCGTTCCTGCGTCGGTGGCTGCGGAGGGGGGTGCGATGTCCGACTGATGGATGCGGTCGAACATCGCATACTCCAGGCGAACGACTTGGCGGTGGTCGCCGAGCCTTACTCGGTCCCTGGCCGTTGGCTGGGCGACCGAGACGGCTTGGTGGCGTTGGTGTCGCGGTCTTCCACAGACTCCCCTCCCCTCTCGCTCTTAGAGAGGGGACCGGGATACGTGGCCGCCGCGCGGGGAGACATGGCCCTGGTCGGGGCCTACTTCTCCCCGAACCGCTCTCTCTCGGACTTTGAGGATTTCCTCGAGATCCTCACCGCAGTCGTAGGGAGGGCGGCGCCGCGCCAGGTAGTGGTGCTGGGCGACCTCTCGCTTCCCCGCGTGGTCAACGCTATGCTGGAGAGCGAGTGGGCCTGTGCAGCGGTTGCCTCCTTTTACGAGGACGTAATCTCGCAAAAGGAGGAGGCGGAGCGCGCGCGGGAGGATGATCCTCTCTCTGCGCCGCTCCGCAGACGAAGAAGGGGTCGGAGAAGGCGCAATCCTCTCCCTCCTCATGGTGGCGATGGGCGGGCGACAGGCGCGGGGGCGCCTTCTCCCGCATTGCACCCATCACCACCTTCGTCGGTCATTCCCGGGCCCGACCCCCTCCCCACGAGGTGGGGGGGCGTGAAGGGCCCGCCCTGAGGGGCAATCGTCGGCGGAGGACTGGACGTTAAGGCTGTGCCGGTTTCCCAGTCCTTCGCCACTCGGACGAAGCGGGAGTGCCGCTGGGTTGTTTTAGTGGGTATACCGGGTCAGACCGGGGAGTCCCACATAGCCCCCCATCCCCCGATGGGAGGGTATGCGTAATGCATTATTTCCCAGCGCAAAAAAAAAAAAAAAAAAAAAAAAAAAAAAAAAAAAAAAAAAAAAAAAAAAAAAAAGGTTAGGTTAGGTTGGGGGCCCCCCCGGTGGGTTCCCGCATTGTCGAGGCGGGGGGGCTCAGTAGCCGTGGCTTGGACACCCACGGTGAAGCGAAGAGGAACCCGAGGAGGGGCCGCTCGTCAGGGCTTTTGCCTGTAAGCCGACGACGTAGCGGCCAACAAGTAGGTTGCGGTGCCGCTTCGGCGACATCGCAACTGAGGCGGGCCGCGATGTCGTTGTAACGGAGGCATCGCGGCTGAGGGTTGAAGGCCGCGGCGGGAGAGGAGTGCCGGTATTGCGGTGCGCCGCTCTCCCTACCTTCCGCGGCCTTGACGGGGTCGCCACCGTTCGATGGCGGACGCGGTGGGGCCGCAGGGGAGGAGGAGTGTCGGTATGACGTTGGCCGCTCTCCCTATCCTCTGCGGCGGAATATTGGCAGGCGGCGGGGCCAATGTCCTGACCCGTCGCAGGGGGACCAAGGGTGCCCAGACACGGGGTCGTCTGGCGCCCATGTGCTGGTTTGGTCCCTGGGGTGGTCACGGCGTGCTATGTGTTCTGGTGCGCCGGTGATGGGGAGTACTCCCCAGAGGAGGGTCCGGTAACGGACAGCCGCGGCGGGTTCACGGATGAGTGCTAACGCGTGCCCGTGTTCCCGCCGTAAGCGGCAGAGGAGGACACCGTGGAGTTTTAGTGGGTTAGAGTCCCACATAACTGCACTACCTCCCCGTGGTAGTGCAGAATGCATGAGCATTTCTCCACGTTAAAAAAAAAAAAAAAAAAAAAAAGGTTAGGTTGGGGGACGGGGGACCACCCCACAGTGCTTGCGTCCACGTCGCGTCCCCTGGAAACGGCCCAGTTCTGACCACCGTAACGGAGTGGCAGACTGGGTACGGCCAAAGTGCACTGTGCATTCGCAGCTTGTTTTTAATCTTATTGTCGTGTTGAGTTTGCGAACCCGCGGGAAACATGTCGAGTCCTGCGCGGGACGCCTGCGGGCGGTTTTTAAAACAAAAAGGCCCTTCTCAGGGCCAACCCAAAGGCCCTTCTCAGGGCCAACGCAAAGGCCCTTCTCAGGGCCAACCCAAAGGCCCTTCTCAGGGCCAACCAAAAGGCCCTTCTCAGGGCCAATCCGACGCTTCGGCGTCAGAGACTAGCCGCGCGCCGTCTGCGGCTAGTTTCTTCGGAGGGGCGGACGAGTCGTCCGACAACGACTCACTGATCAGTGTGTCGGACGCGGACGACTCTCGTTCGCGGAAGCGAATCCACCGGAGCGGTGGGTCCGAGGGCTCCTCGGCCTCGGGGTCGACGCGGTTGTCGAAGGCTAAAAAGCCGACGGTGGCCGCGGAGACCCATGTCGTTGGGCTCGCCAACGCCCAACGCCAGTTGGACCTGGCTCGGCGGGCTCAGCTCCAGCAAGAGCTGGAGGAGCGGGTTGCCGCTACTGAGAAACGGGCGCACGCCGCCCGGGCCAAGTCCGGGTACGGTGCGTCCCGCGTTCTCTACGCGGACCACTCTCTGGCCGAGCTAGAGAGAATGGCGGAGGAGGACGAGAGGGAGATCGTGGAGGTAGCCTCAAAGTCCTCCAACTTAAAGGGGACATTGCAAAAGGCCCTGAAATGCAGGGCCGCCAGCATGCGCGGTGTCATCGCGGAGCTGGTGCAGCGAAAGACCACCGACGAGACGCGGCAACTGCAGGCGAAGGTTGATCGCCTGCAGTCGGAGGTCAGCCAGCTTCATCAGAAGCTGGCAGAAGCCACGGCCCGGCCACAACAGGCCAAGACGAGCCCTGCGGCAGAGGGCCCCGCCTCCAACCTTGAGGACGTCATCCGCAAGGTCGTAATGGAGGAGAGGGCCTTCACAAGAGCCTGCTTAGCAGGAATAGAGGACCGGCTCTTGCCGGAGAAACGCCTCCGACCGCCGCTTGCG
Organism: Mesoligia furuncula; assembly: GCA_916614155.1. Taxonomy (NCBI): domain Eukaryota; kingdom Metazoa; phylum Arthropoda; class Insecta; order Lepidoptera; family Noctuidae; genus Mesoligia; species Mesoligia furuncula. The sequence goes on along the minus strand of OU744798.1, from coordinate 25,475,662 downwards.
GCGGATACGAGGCAGTGCGAGCCGGGGCCGTCCTCCTCCCAGGCGGAAGATGCCCTTCTCCCTTCCACGACCCCGTCCAACGAGTGGACGGAAGTGGTCCGTAAGGGGAAGGGAAAGGGCAAGAAGTCGACGACGGCCGTCCCTGTCGTCCCCGCCACCACCACTCCCAGCCAATCGCAGACGACTGGCAAGGGAAAGGGGACGGGGAAAGCGAAGGGGAGGGGAAAGGGGCGACTAGTCCCCCCAAAAACCGCGGCCGTCGTGGTGACGCTCACCGCGGAGGCTGCGGACCGGGGGGAAACGTACGCGTCCATTTTGGTGCGGGCGCGTGCGAATGCCGATCCTGCCCAACTGGGGATCGGCAGCGTAACTTGCCGGCGGACCCAAGCCGGGGCTCGATTATTCGAGTTCCCGGGGGCAGAGGGGAGTACCCATGCTGACCTCTTTGCAGCCAAGCTGCAGGAGGTCATCGCGGATTCCGCCAAGGTGGCCCGGCCGGTCAAGTCAGCGGCCATAGAGGTGGCTGACTTGGACGACTCCGTCACCAAGGAGGAGGTGGTGGCGGCGGTCGCGGCGATAGGGGGCTGTGGCGTCGCGGCGGTCCAAGGCCGGGACATAAGACCCGGCCGCGGCGGCATGGGCACCATTCGCCTCGAGTGCCCAGTCGCCGCTGCCAAATCCGTCCTTGCCAAGGGACGGCTCACAGTCGGCTTCAGCTCGGGTGCAGTCCGGGCACTCGAGGACCAGCCTCTGCGGTGTTTCCGGTGCTTCGGCATCGGACACACCCGGGCCCTGTGTCCGTCCACGGTCGATAGGACGGACACGTGCTTCCGCTGCGGCAAGGAGGGCCACAAAGCCGCCTCCTGCGAGGCCGCCGCGCCGCACTGCGCGGTGTGTGCCGCCAGTGGCTGCCCCGCCGACCACGTCACGAGGGGGAGGAATTGCAATCCTCCCCCTAAGCGGGGCAAAGCGCAGGCGCCGACCGGGCCTGCTGCTGCTGCCAAAATCACTGCGGCGGCTGCGGTGGCTGCGGAGAGGGGTGCGATGTCCGACTGATGGATAGGGTCGAACATCGCATACTCCAGGCGAACGCCAACCACTGCCGGGCAGCCCAGGATCTGCTGATGCAGACCATGGCTGAGTGGTTGGTGGACTTGGCGGTGGTCGCCGAGCCTTACTCGGTCCCTGGCCGTTGGCTGGGCGACCGGGACGGCTTGGTGGCGCTGGTGACGCGGTCTTCCACAGACTCCCCTCCCCTCTCGCTCTTAGAGAGGGGACCGGGATACGTGGCCGCCGCGTGGGGAGACATGGCCCTGGTTGGGGTCTACTTCTCCCCGAACCGCCCTCTCTCGGACTTTGAGGATTTCCTCGAGATCCTCACCGCAGTCGTAGGGAGGGCGGCGCCGCGCCAGGTCGTGGTGCTGGGCGACCTGAACGCCAAGTCGGTGGCCTGGGGCAACCCGGCTGCCAGTTGCAACGTCCGGGGACGCGCCGTCGAGTATTGGTCGGCCTCATGCGGTGTGTCCCTCCTCAACAGGGGGGCGGTCCACACGTGTGTGCGGCAACAGGGAGGGTCGGTGGTGGACGTCTCGTTTGCCACCCCCGCCCTAGCCGCCCGCGTCGTCAACTGGCGGGTGGAGATGGTGGAGACCTTGTCGGACCACCGATATGTGCGGTTCGACATCTCCACCCGGGGGGGGAGGATGGCCCGCACCGGGCAATCTCCCTTCCCGCGGTGGGCACTCACCCGCCTGGACCGGGAGGCAGCTGAGGAGGCGGCCTTTCTCCAGGACTGGCTGTCGCCCCCTGTCGATGTCCTGGACGTGGACGCCGCAGCGGTCCGGCTCAGAGGGTCCCTGACCGAGGTGTGCAACTCCAGCATGCCTCGGTCTCGCCGTCCGCCTCCCCGTCGCGCCGTCTATTGGTGGACGGAGGAGCTGACGGGCCTCCGGGCCGTGTGCGTGGCGGCCAGAAGGGCCTACGCGCGGAGCCGACGTCGCAGCGCCCAAAACCGAGACCGGGCAGAAGAGGACCGCCTATACGCCTCTTACGTAGAGGCGAAGAAGGTCCTCAAGTCTGCAAAGGCCCCGCAGAAGACTCGGCGAGGGCCGAGATGCTGGAGGGCCTCGACAGAGATCCTTTTGGGAGACCATACAAGGCGGCGCGGAGCCAGCTACGCCCCTATGGTCCCCCACTGACGGAGACCCTCGAGCCAGCGTTGCTGGATGGGGTGGTCCGGTCCCTGTTTCCGCGCAGGACCGACTTCACCCCACCGACGATGGATGGGACAAGATGGGACCTTGTGGGGGACAAGGGGCGGCTTCGCCGGAAGAAGACGTCCCCCCGGTGACGGCGGCGGAAGTCCGCGCGGGGGTTCTCAGCCTCCGCGCGAAGAAGACGGCCCCCGGACCAGACGGCGTCCCCGCACGGGTGGTGGCGATCGCCGCCTCCCAAATGGAGGACAGGTTTCGGGACCTCTTCAGCGCGTGCTTTACGGCTGGGAGGTTCCCGCAACTTTGGAAGGAGGGGCAGCTGTGCCTGCTCCGAAAGGAGGGACGCCCGGCGGACTCCCCATCGGCATACCGGCCCATCGTCCTGCTCGATGAGGTCGGTAAATTGTTCGAGGGGATCGTCGCGTCCCGGCTTGATAGCCTTTTGCGGGGGGTAGGGCCGGACCTGTCGGACGCCCAATTCGGTTTCCGTCGAGGGCGTTCGACGATCGATGCGCTGGCCCTACTCAAGGGCCAGGTGAGGGAGGCGGTGGAGGCGGGGGACGGAGTGCTGGCGGTGTCGTTCGACATCGCAAACGCCTTCAACTCCGTCCCCCACTCGACGATATTGGAGGCGCTCCGGTATCACGGATTGCCCCAATACCTGCGGAACCTCCTGGCCAGCTACTTGGAGGGCCGAGAGGTCCTCCTAGTGGACAAGACGGCCACGGTGAGGCGGTACGGCGCAGAGTCCGGTGTTCCGCAGGGGTCAGTGCTCGGGCCCCCCCTGTGGAACATCGGGTTCGACTGGCTACTGCGGGGAGTCCTCCTCCAGGGCACGAGTGTCATCTGCTACGCGGATGACACTCTCCTCACGGCCCGGGGGAGGAACTTTGGGGACGCGGCCTGTCTGGCCTCGGCTGGCGGATCCTTGGTCGCAGAGAGGATCCGCCGCCTGGGATTGAAGGTGGCGCTGCACAAGACCGAGGCCGTGTTCTTTCACGGGCCTCGGCAGCGCTGCCCTCCCGACGCCCACATTGTCGTAGAGGGCGTCCGGATAGGGGTCCAGCCCCAGATGAAGTATCTGGGCCTGGTGCTGGACGACAGGTGGCGCTTCGGCCCGCATTTCAGCGGGCTGTCGACGCGCCTCTTGAAAGCTGCGGACGCCCTCTCCTGGCTCCTCCCGAACCTGGGGGGGCCCAAGGCGAAATGCCGGCACGGCTGCGTATTAGCCCTCGCTCTGAAGGAGCTTGAGCCCCAACTGAGAGGACTCTACACAGCGTGCCTTGAGCAGGGCCAGTTTCCCACTTTGTGGAAATCTGGTCGTCTGGTCCTGCTCAGGAAGGCGGGGCGCCCCGCGGACTCGCCGTCCGCGTACCGGCCCATAGTGTTGCTAGACGAGGTGGGTAAGCTGTTTGAGCGGATAATCGCAGCCCGCCTCGTCGGCCACTTGTGCGGAGAGAGGCCGGACCTGGACGGTGACCAGTTCGGTTTTCGGCAGGGGCGCTCCACCATTCACGCTGTGTCGCGGGTGAGGGTCCTGGCGGAGGAAGCGGTGGCCCGGGGCGAGGTGTTGTTGGCGGTGTCCTTGGACATCTCCAACGCCTTCAACACCATGCCCTGGAGTACTATTCGGGAGGCACTGCGGTATCATCGGGTGCCTCTCTACCTCCGCCGCATCATTGGGGCTTATCTGTCGGAGAGGAGTGTCACCTACATGGGACGCGATGGCGAAATCCAGCACCGCATGTCGTGCGGTGTTCCACAGGGCTCGGTCGTTGGCCCGCCCCTGTGGAACATCGGGTACGACTGGGTGCTGAGGGGTGAGCTCCAGCCGGGCGTGGAACTGACGTGTTATGCCGACGACACGCTGGTCACTGCCCGGGGGAGCTCGCAGTACCTGTGTCGCATAAACAGGGAGCCGGACGCCCGGTGTCACCACTGCGTCGACTGCCGGGAGGACACGGCGTGGCATAAGCTGGCAGAGTGTGCCGCTTGGGAGGAGCCGCGCCGTGCCCTCATCACAGAAGTAGGCAGTGACCTGTCGCTGCCGGCCGTGGTCGAGTCGATGGTCGGCAGCGAAGAGTCCTGGGACGCGGTGGTTTCCTTTTGCGAAACAGTCATGTCGCAGAAGGAGGCTGCGGAAAGGGAGAGGGAGATCTCGTCCACTCACCCTGCCCGCAGCAGGCGCACCGGGCGTCGGCGGAGGGCGGACAACGCCCTCTTCCAGCCCCCCTGAATGGGTCCAGGGGCGACGGACTCGGGGACGTCCGCCGCCCCCCACACATCAGGACCCGAGGTGGCGGCGCGTAGTGTTCCACGCGCGCCCCTCTTAGACGTCACGGGGGGAGTCAAACACCTCACTCCCCCCCTGACCCGACGAGGCCCGCAGTGGCGGGCCGGCACCAGCCGGGGGTTGCGGAAGGATCGAACGTTCCCGCGACCCCTGGCGTAGGTGTGAGATGGAACACCGGGGTGGTTTTTAGTCAGTAAGAGTCTGACAGACCCCGTCGCCCGCCCCAGGGCGGCGGACATCCATGAGGATTTTCCAACACGGAACAAAAAAAAAAAAAAAAAAGGTTCCCCCCCGGTGGGTTCCCGCATTGTCGAGGCGGGGGGGCTCAGTAGCCGTGGCTTGGACACCCACGGTGAAGCGAAGAGGAACCCGAGGAGGGGCCGCTCGTCAGGGCTTTTGCCTGTAAGCCGACGACGTAGCGGCCACCAAGTAGGTTGCGGTGCCGCTTCGGCGACATCGCAACTGAGGCGGGCCGCGATGTCGTAACGGAGGCATCGCGGCTGAGGGTTGAAGGCCGCGGCGGGAGAGGAGTGCCGGTATTGCGGTGCGCCGCTCTCCCTACCTTCCGCGGCCTTGACGGGGTCGCCACCGTTCGATGGCGGACGCGGTGGGGCCGCAGGGGAGGAGGAGTGTCGGTATGACGTTGGCCGCTCTCCCTATCCTCTGCGGCCGAAAATTGGCAGGCGGCGGGGCCAATGTCCTGACCCGTCACAGGGGGACCAAGGGTGCCCAGACACGGGGTCGTCTGGCGCCCATGTGCTGGTTTGGTCCCTGGGGTGGTCACGGCGTGCTATGTGTTCTGGTGCGCCCGTAATGGGGAGTACTCCCCAGAGGAGAGTCCGGTAACGGACAGCCGCGGCGGGTTCACGGTTGAGTGCTAACGCGTGCCCGTGTTCCCGCCGTAAGCGGCAGAGGAGGACACCGTGGAGTTTTAGTGGGTTAGAGTCCCACATAACTGCACTATCTCCCCGTGGTAGTGCAGAATGCATGAACATTTCTCCACGTTAAAAAAAAAAAAAAAAAAAAAAAAAAGGTTGCACCCCCCCCCCCGGTGGGTTCCCGCATTGTCGAGGCGGGGGGGCTCAGTAGCCGTGGCTTGGACACCCACGGTGAAGCGAAGAGGAACCCGAGGAGGGGCCGCTCGTCAGGGCTTTTGCCTGTAAGCCGACGACGTAGCGGCCAACAAGTAGGTTGCGGTGCCGCTTCGGCGACATCGCAACTGAGGCGGGCCGCGATGTCGTTGTAACGGAGGCATCGCGGCTGAGGGTTGAAGGCCGCGGCGGGAGAGGAGTGCCGGTATTGCGGTGCGCCGCTCTCCCTACCTTCCGCGGCCTTGACGGGGTCGCCACCGTTCGATGGCGGACGCGGTGGGGCCGCAGGGGAGGAGGAGTGTCGGTATGACGTTGGCCGCTCTCCCTATCCTCTGCGGCCGAAAATTGGCAGGCGGCGGGGCCAATGTCCTGACCCGTCGCAGGGGGACCAAGGGTGTCCAGACACGGGGTCGTCTGGCGCCCATGTGCTGGTTTGGTCCCTGGGGTGGTCACGGCGTGCTATGTGTTCTGGTGCGCCGGTGATGGGGAATACTCCCCAGAGGAGGGTCCGGTAACGGACAGCCGCGGCGGGTTCACGGATGAGTGCTAACGCGTGCCCGTGTTCCCGCCGTAAGCGGCAGAGGAGGACACCGTGGAGTTTTAGTGGGTTAGAGTCCCACATACCTGCACTACCTCCCCGTGGTAGTGCAGAATGCATGAGCATTTCTCCACGTTAAAAAAAAAAAAAAAAAAGGTTAGGTTGCACCCCCCCGGTGGGTTCCCGCATTGTCGAGGCGGGGGGGCTCAGTAGCCGTGGCTTGGACACCCACGGTGAAGCGAAGAGGAACCCGAGGAGGGGCCGCTCGTCAGGGCTTTTGCCTGTAAGCCGACGACGTAGCGGCCTACAAGTAGGTTGCGGTGCCGCTTCGGCGACATCGCAACTGAGGCGGGCCGCGATGTCGTAACGGAGGCATCGCGGCTGAGGGTTGAAGGCCGCGGCGGGAGAGGAGTGTCGGTATTGCGGTGCGCCGCTCTCCCTACCTTCCGCGGCCTTGACGGGGTCGCCACCGTTCGATGGCGGACGCGGTGGGGCCGCAGGGGAGGAGGAGTGTCGGTATGACGTTGGCCGCTCTCCCTATCCTCTGCGGCCGAAAATTGGCAGGCGGCGGGGCCAATGTCCTGACCCGTCGCAGGGGGACCAAGGGTGCCCAGACACGGGGTCGTCTGGCGCCCATGTGCTGGTTTGGTCCCTGGGGTGGTCACGGCGTGCTATGTGTTCTGGTGCGCCGGTGATGGGGAGTACTCCCCAGTGGAGGGTCCGGTAACGGACAGCTGCGGCGGGTTCACGGATGAGTGCTAACGCGTGCCCGTGTTCCCGCCGTAAGCGGCAGAGGAGGACACCGTGGAGTTTTAGTGGGTTAGAGTCCCACATAACTGCACTATCTCCCCGTGGTAGTGCAGAACGCATGAGCATTTCTCCACGTTAAAAAAAAAAAAAAAAAAAAAAAAGTTAGGTTGCACTGTCGTTTCGGGTGACGCAGGTACTTTCGGGGCATGGTTGCTTCGGGAAGTACCTGTGTCGCATAAACAGGGAGCCGGACGCCCGGTGTCACCACTGCGTCGACTGCCGGGAGGACACGGCGTGGCATACGCTGGCAGAGTGTGCCGCTTGGGAGGAGCCGCGCCGTGCCCTCATCACAGAAGTAGGCAGTGACCTGTCGCTGCCGGCCGTGGTCGAGTCGATGGTCGGCAGCGAAGAGTCCTGGGACGCGGTGGTTTCCTTTTGCGAAACGGTCATGTCGCAGAAGGAGGCTGCGGAAAGGGAGAGGGAGATCTCGTCCATTCACCCTGCCCGCAGCAGGCGCACCGGGCGTCGGCGGAGGGCGGACAACGCCCTCTTCCAGCCCCCCTAAATGGGTCCAGGGGCGACGGACTCGGGGACGTCCGCCGCCCCCCACACATCAGGACCCGAGGTGGCGGCGCGTAGTGTTCCACGTGCGCCCCTCTTAGACGTCACGGGGGGAGTCAAACACCTCACTCCCCCCCCTGACCCGACGAGGCCCGCAGTGGCGGGCCGGCACCAGCCGGGGTTGCGGAAGGATCGAACGTTCCCGCGACCCCTGGCGTAGGTGTGAGATGGAACACCGGGGTGGTTTTTAGTCAGTAAGAGTCTGACAGACCCCGTCGCCCGCCCCAGGGCGGCGGACATCCATGAGGATTTTCCACCCCGGAACAAAAAAAAAAAAAAAAAAAAAAGGTTAGGTTGCACTGCGGGTGGCGAGGGCCTACCGGTCGGTGGGCTTCTCGGCGGCGTGCGCTCTGGCCGGCACCCCTCCTTGGGAGTTGGAGGCCTGGGTGCTCGCCAGAGTCTACGAGTGGACCGCGCACCGGAGGGCGCTCGGGGAGCGCCCCGTCGCCGAAGAGCGGGAGGCCGTGCGGCGGGAGGCGAGGGACGCAATCGTCCTCCACTGGACGGAGGACCTCGCCACCGCCGCCTTTGGCCGCCGGACGTTGGACGCGCTCGGTCCGGTCCTGCGGAGCTGGCTCGAGCGGTCCCACGGTTTCCTCTCGTTCCGTCTGGTGCAGGTGCTATCCGGCCATGGCTGCTTCGGAACGTACCTGCACCGGATCGGGAGGGAGGAGACCCCGGCGTGCCACGACTGCGGCGCGGCGGAGGACACGGCGCAGCACACGCTCGAAGTGTGCCCGGCTTGGTCCGAGCTGCGCCGCGGTCTGACCGCGGTGGTCGGACAGGACCTCTCGCTTCCCTGCGTGGTCAACGCCATGCTGGAGAGCGAGGGGGCCTGGTCAGCGGTTGCCTCCTTTTGCGAGGACGTAATCTCGCAAAAGGAGGAGGCGGAGCGCGCGCGGGAAGATGACCCTCTCGCTGTGCCGCTCCGCAGACGAAAAAGGGGGTCGGAGAGGACGAAATCCTCCCCCTCCTCATGGTGGCGATGGGCGGGCGACAGGCGCGGGGGCGCCATCTCCCGCATTGCACCCATCACCACCTTCTTCGTCGGTCACTCCCGGGCCCGTCCCCCTCCCCACGGGGGGGGGTGTGAGGGGTCCGCCCTGAGGAGCAATCGTCGGCGGAGGACTGGACGTTAAGGCTGTGCCGGTTTCCCAGTCCCCCGCCACTCGGACGAAGCGGGAGTGCCGCTGGGTTATTTTAGTGGGTATACCGGGTCAGACCGGGGAGTCCCACATAGCCCCCCATCACCCCATGGGAGGGTATATCCCAGCGCAAGAAAAAAAAAAAAAAAAAAAAAAAAAAAAAAAAAAAAAAAAAAAGGTTAGGTTAGGACATCCCCCCCGGTGGGTTCCCGCATTGTCGAGGCGGGGGGGCTCAGTAGCCGTGGCTTGGACACCCACGGTGAAGCGAAGAGGAACCCGAGGAGGGGCCGCTCGTCAGGGCTTTTGCCTGTAAGCTGACGACGTAGCGGCCAACAAGTAGGTTGCGGTGCCGCTTCGGCGACATCGCAACTGAGGCGGGCCGCGATGTCGTTTGGGAGGCATCGCGGCTGAGGGTTGGAGGCCGCGGCGGGAGAGGAGTGCCGGTATTGCGGTGCGCCGCTCTCCCTACCTTCCGCGGCCTTAACGGGGTCGCCACCGTTTGATGGCGGACGCGGTGGGGCCGCAGGGGAGGAGGAGTGTCGGTATGACGTTGGCCGCTCTCCCTATCCTCTGCGGCCGTAAATTGGCAGGCGGCGGGGCCAATGATCTGACCCGTCGAAGGGGGCCTAAGGGTGTCCAGACACGGGGTCGTCTAGCGCCCATGTGCTGGTTTGGTCCCTGGGGTGGTCACGGCGTGCTATGTGTTCTGGTGCGCCGGTGATGGGGAATACTCCCCAGAGGAGGGTCCGGTAACGGACAGCCGCGGCGGGTTCACGGATGAGTGCTAACGCGTGCCCGTGTTCCCGCCGTAAGCGGCAGAGGAGGACACCGTGGAGTTTTAGTGGGTTAGAGTCCCACATACCTGCACTACCTCCCCGTGGTAGTGCAGAATGCATGAGCATTTCTCCACGTTAAAAAAAAAAAAAAAAAAAAAAAAAAAAAAGTTAGGTTGCACTGTCGTTTCGGGTGACGCAGGTACTTTCGGGGCATGGTTGCTTCGGGAAGTACCTGTGTCGCATTCATGAGTACTAACTCCCCTCAAAGTATGTCCCTCGTTTAACCTAACGCTCTGTATATTATAGTCGCGAATCATATTTGATCAAGATGTAACCTGATACTGACCTGCAAATTACAAAAAACCTAAGAAAATTTTAATTATCCACCTATAATTGTCCGTGGTCCCTACCCGAAACCAAACGGAAAAGACCCTGACTGGCGTTCTATTATAGCGGATTCTCATTGAACTAATGTAGGTATATTTCTCTATGCCAATAGTACTTTCTAATTCCATACTAACTAAACTACAATTGTTTTTTTTTACAATTGTTTTTACATGCTCTGTGGTCAGTGCTTTTATTTACACTTGCGCGCGCATTGCTAGTGCTGGCTATGCGGAAAGACAAAACCAGCGCGCCATTTTCCATACAAGTTAATATTTAACAATACAAGTCTGTTTTTTTCCTCGCAAGTGTGTTGAAAAACGTCGTATGAAACGCGTGTGCATCGATCCTTAGACTCTCGGCTTTCTTATCGCACTCGCCTGCGGCTCGCGCGAATAATACCGCCTCGAGCATAATGATCAACATAGCACACATGTATCATAATGTACTATTACATAATCTGGTAATGTCAAAATCTGTTTGTCAAATTACAATATAGCAACAACCATAAAAATAATCCATAAATAACAATGTCATTATTATAATCTAAAACATTCGAAATTGCAAAGACAACGTACATTTATCAATAAAATTTCCCTATATAGTTTTTAACCGACTTCAAAAAAGGAGGAGGTTCTCAATTCGACGGTATGTTTTTTTTTTTTTTGTGTGTTTGTTACGCGATTACTCCGCCAATTGTGGACCGATTTTCAAAATTCTTTTTTTGTTTGAAAGGGTATACTCTCGAGGTGGTCCCATTATCATCAAGTTTAAATCTGATGAGAGGATTCCATGGAAATCTAGGGAAACCCTCAAATTTTATAGGCGAAGCTATAACGATTTGGGTATTTTTTTAAAAATAACTTGAGCATTTGCTCTCGGAAATCATCATTTGGTAAAGTGGAGCTGATGAAGAAGACCACAGATGGCCATTGGAACTACTCAATGACAAATATTTCACGGGTTGCGATTCGATTACTTTAATATGGTTGCTAAGCAATTTATGCTCGTCACAATGCGTATGGTGAGTGGTTGTTGAGGAGTTTTCCTGGTTCTTACCAAGAGAACTCCTCAACAATTAACGTCCAAACATCGGGAAAAGCAATATTTTGTAACAAGTGATGAGCAGTTGACATTAGGCTATTGTAACTTAGATAAATTACAAACGGACCCACTAAAAAGTGAAAAATAAAAACTTAAAAAAAAAAAACAACCGACTTCCAAAAATAACACTAGTACAAATTGAAAAATAACTTTAATTTCGGAAGTCGGTGTCAATAAACGAAAATGCGGAACCAAAGACACCGACTTCCGAAATTAAACTTATTTTTCAATTTGTAGTGTTATTTTTGGAAGTCGGTTGTTTTTTTTTTGAAGAAAGTTTTGTCATTTAAAAAGTCCTTCATTGTGTAATAGCATTTCTCCAGCAATTGTTTTTTAAACATTTTTATGGGAAGGTCGTTTAAATTTTCAGGTGATTTATTATTCCTATACAAGCATTCCCATGGAAAGGGTGCTATTTTTTAATAAGGCTGTTTTATGACCACCTGTGCACCATTGGTGTGAATGATATGCAATTAGGGTGCCGGTTAGACTACTAGCCGACATATTTGACATGGAGCAACTGCCTATCTGACTTCCATAACCCAGTAACTGGTAAACACGACCCAATCATTTCAAATTGTTCCAACATTTTTCGGTTTGAGTGCAAAATAAAAATGAGTTAAAGGAAAATTTTCTTACCTCAGTCGCATTGTGGGTTTCGTTGACATATCTGTTGTTGACGTCATCAAAAAAGGTGACGTAGAAGTTATGATCATGACCTGGTGCTGTGGATCTGTTGGTCGCTAGTGTGGGCACCAGGTCGTCCAGCATGTTGACATGGGACCGTACCTGAGAACAATAGAAATTGGTGTAAGTTAATTTTATTGTTTACTAGCTTTTGTCCGTGGCTTCGTCAGCGTAGATGTTAGAAAATATCCCACGGGAACGTGCTACCGGGATAAAAAGTATCCTATGTGTTAGTCCAGGTTATAAACTATCTGTGTGCCAAATTTCATCCAAACCCCTTCAGCCGTTTTTGCGTGATTGAGTAACAAACATCGAAACGTCCAAACATACAAACTTTCACATTTATAACATTACTAGCTGCGCCCCGTGGTTTCACCCTCATAAGTGTTGATCCCGTGGGAATATGGGAATAAAAAGTAACCTATGTGTTAATCCTGGTTATAAACTATTTGTGTGCCAAATTTCATCAAAATCTGTTCAGCCGTTTGTGCGTGAAGAAGTAACAAACATACAAACACACTCACAAACTTTCGCCTTTATAATATTGGTGTGATTAAGTGTGATATAGTAGAACGAAAAACACAAGAGAAACACATTTAGAAACGATTTTACCGTGTAGCGAAATTCTTATATTGACTTTTATAATTAGACGAACACAATGTTACATTGTCCGTCGCCTAAAAGCCAACAACAAAATATTAAGATGAGCGTTGTTGCAGATTATTTTTAGTACCTGCCTGCATAAGTCTATACTGTCAACTTTGCAGACCATTGTTTAAAAACACTGGATAAACATCCAATACAAAATAAAAAAACAAACTATTTAAAAAAAACCTACCCTCTTAAGGGGTCATTGTACTTATTATTATGAACAACTTTTACTGCGGGACCAAACATGAAATCGCGAAAAAAAAACAGCTGTTCTCTACATTTATGGTCGCATGTAGGAAACTTCTAATTTTTTTTCGCGATTTCTTTCCTTACATGTATGTAGGGAAAGAAATCGTCGGGGCCTATGGATGAGGCATCCTAGGAAAGTTTTCTGTACCTTTTCTAGCGTCAGTGTTATAGCATATTCATACTAAAGCATAATAAGCCTATATTGGTCCCACTGCTGGGACACAGGCCTCCTCTCAGTGAGAGGGAGTGGGCTGTAATCCACCACGCGGGCCCAGTGCGGGTTGGAGATGTCACATGTCTTTGAATTTTTGGTTCTAGGACATGTCGTTTCCTCAAGATGTTTTCCTTTACCGTTCTTGAGAGCAGCGGTGATGAAATAACTACACAAAGTAAAGCACCTAAAAGGGTTCGAACCTACGACCTACAACTCGTAAGTCGCGGCAGTTACCACTGGGCCACAACTGCTCTCTTATTTAGTACTAGCTTCTGCCCGCGACTTCGTCCGCGTGAAATTTCCTCCTCCCCCCATTCACCCTCTTAGGGGTAGAAATTTGAAAAACCCTTTCTTAGTGGATACCTACATACCCTTCACAAAGAACGTACCCTCCAAATTTCAAGTCTCTAGGACCAGTGGCTTAGGCAGTGCGTTGAAATATCGGTCAGTCAGGACTTTGAATTTTATATAATTACGAGGTGACCCGGCAAACGTTGTTTTGCCATGTAAATTATTTCTAGCTGCCCGGCGCTACTTCGTTCGCGTGGTGTCCTACCCCTTACCCTACCCTACCCCTACCCTACCCCTACCCTACTCCTACCCTACTCCTACCCTACTCCTACACTACTTCTACTCTACTCCTACACTACTCCTACCCTACTCTTTTCATACTCCTACCTTACTTCTACCCTACTACTAACCTACTCCTACCCTACTCCTACGCTACTCCTAACCTACTCTTACCCTACTCCTACGCTACTCCTAACCTACTCCTACACTACTCCTACCCTACTCCTATAAGTAAATAAAAGTATTAAAAAAAAAAGTATCCTATGTCCGTCTCCTGGTTCTAAGCTACCTCCCCACCAATTTTCAGCCAAATCGGTTCAGCCGTTCTTGAGTTATAAATAGTGTAACTAACACGACCTTCTTTTATGTATATAGATATAGGTTACCACTTACATTATTTTTTGTATGTGGGAACCCAATACAACAATGTAGTCACAATTCCCGATTTATTCTGGTCTGATCCCTGAACCCCCCTCCACACTCGGAGACGTAACCCAAAATCCAATTTAACACCACCACCAACAAAAATGAAATATTTTCCAACTGTCATATTTTGACTGACAGGGTTCAAATTTGGTCCTGCCTGTCCATTCTGTAAAAATCTCACCGTGAAAACTTAGGTGAAGTGAGTTTGTTTTTGCTAGGAATTGACTCTATTGACAGCTCACTCCACGCTCACTTCATCTAAGTTTTCACGGTGAAATGGTTACAGAATCGCACTGCTGTCGACTAAAGTGCATGATAATTAACAAGTCCAAAGTAAAGACTCCGAGTGCCGGCACAAGTTTTACAGAGGACAATATAAAGTGTCACCGTCTGGAATTCTGCCAAAGAGCAAGTAAGTATAGATGCATGTCCAATCGCAGAGAGACGTTGAGTGTCTTCATTGCCCGCCCCACCGCGACTGGCTCAGCATTTTCCTCAAATTTTTAGAAAAAGTACACTGACTGAACAGGTCCATTTAATTCTGTGTGGTTCGCTCCTTAAACGACCATTATCTACACCAATCCACATGGTCCCCAAATGATCTACCAAGATTATGATGACTTTAAAAGAGACTGTGACCTCTGAATTTGTTTCGGCCCTTCTTCTCAGAGTTATCGGATAGGAAACGCCGACCTCACTAGTTTTTAAATTATGATTGACGTGTAAAATTTTTGCACAAACCTACTCACAGAAATAAAAAAAATCAAATTCATTTATCAAGTCTTCCTAAGGCGATACTTGATTCCTTGATCGAAGAAACAATGAAAACGAATTGCATTGTTTTTTTATTTCTGAAATGTCCCATATAAAATCCATTCAAATCAAATGAAGGTTGGTTTTAACATTGAAAGGTACATAAAGCTTAATGTCCACTTGTGAGCGCTTTCAGGAGAGTACAAACTTAACGTTCGGGACGACTGTAAATGTTTAAAATCAGAGGCCCTGGCAGGAACGCGCGACATACTTATGTTACGTAAATTTTAACAATTTTTAGATAAAAAAAAAACACGCTTTTATCACGCACCAAAAATATAAGAAAAATAAATTGACTTCTTTTAGTGACGATATAATACTTCTTTTATATCCAATGATTGATTCAAAAAGCGTGGAGCGTTTTGTTTAAATTAATTAATAGTATACACAACTAAAAATAATTTCACTATCCACCTTCTGGCTCAGACCCTCGTTGCCGAGCCCAATCTATAGGGCTCGTCAAATAATCATATGAGCCCAAACTAGAGGGGTTCCTAGAAGCCACTAAAGAGTTCCACTATCCACCTTCTGGCTCCATCATCAGATCAGCTCCACGATACCAAATTATTGTACTGTCCCTGTTTCTTGGTACGTGTGCAAATTTTCAAGCTTATCGGACGTTAGTGAAAATTACGTTGAAAGATTCCGTTATATAGACAGTTATATAGCGATACAGGTCAAACTAATAAAAGCGTGTAAAAATACAACTATTTTGGTTTAAATTTTTGCAACAAGGACAATTCGTATCACCCATTGATATGAATAAAGTCAAAAACTAATTGAATATGAGTTCTTTAATTATAAAATCATTCGAATTTACATTTACATAATCTCCGCACGTTTGTGCTAGGCCCACTGGTAGCCTAACTACGTGTGGTAGGTTTATATAAAAGTTACCGCAACTTTGTTTATCTTTTCCATGATACCTACGCAATTACAGTTTCATTACAGCATCACAGTTTCAGTTATTTTATTGTTGTTGTTGTTTGTGTCTGTTGATAAAATCATGTTCAGTTATAGAATCTTACATCATCATCACACACAGGCCTGCTCTCTGTGAGAGGGAGTGGGCCGTAATCCCACCACGCGGGCCCAGTACGGGTTGGTAGATGTCACAAGTTTTCGAATTTTTGGTTCTAGGACATGCCGGTTTCCTCACTATGTTTTCCTTCACCGTTTTGAGAACAGTGGTGATGAAATAATTTACACAAAGTAAAGCGCCTGTCTGGGTTCGAACCTACGACCTACAACTTGTAAGTAGCGGCTGATGCCACCGGGGCACCTCTGCTCTGACTCTTACAGAGTGCTTTAAATCTAACAACCTATTTTTAACGGTAGAGCTTATTAGACGGTTCGCCTCAAAGACCGACGCAAAATCGATGCAGTGGAGATGTGGTGCTGGCGGCGACTGCTGCGGATTCCCTGGACAGCGTCTAGGACCAATGTTTCGATCCTGGAGGAGCTAAAAGTCAAGCAGAGATTATCGTCGACTGTGCAAACACGAATTATCAAATATTTCGGCCACGTGGTTCGTAAGGAACACTCCATGGAGCGACTCGTTGTCCAGGGACAAGTGGAGGGCAAGCGGTCACGCGGTCGGTCACCTACGCTTTGGACAGACCTTATCAAAGCGTCAACACAAACCTCCATAGTTCAGAGTTTCCGAGACGCTGAAGACCGGAATAAGTGGAGGAGCATCGCGAGGGCTGCTTTTGCCAAAGAAAATGCAGAGTCATCAACCACGACCACTCTGTCAAGAGTGAACGACTAAGGAGAGCTTATTGGAAAATTAGAAGTAAGTACGTTGACATCTCAACCATGCCATAAGCTCATCATAACCAACTCAACCACCCAATCACCTGCCTTTTCTCAACTCTGTTGAGGTCGGCTTCTAGTCAGGAGGTCAGGGGACTCTCTAAGTCCGTCAACGAAGATACGGGCCCAGCCGAAAGTAGATGATCTTTCAAAACAAGCGTCAAAATCATTTTTCGGACGGGTAAAAACGTTTCGGTAATAGGGACAACTGTCAAACCGTGTTGTCATTCAATCTAAGTTTGGGACAGAACTAATCTTATGTACGTAAGTCACACAGAATAGGAAACGCAACTTAACAACTTCTTTAACTTTGGGAAAAACAACAGATTTCGTGCTTAGGGAGTAGACCCTCAGGTTCGTAGAATTAGGAGTTTTCTTGTATATGTCGCATCCATACGAGAGAAGAACAAATACGTAACGTCGTTGGTGCTTGCTAGGTAGACTATAAAACGGCCTAGGTAAATAAAAACAATGTAGGTACACAGTAGGACAGCATCTGGCCCAGCTGGCACAAATATGTAATAGATAAACGGACAAAGGGAAACTCCTATTATCTCCAGAGGGAGCCTCTAACGATAGTATATCAACTCTATTGGCCATAATGTCGATCTATATCGACAGCACCGAGGGCGTAATAGAATTGGGTACGGTTTCCTTTAAAATGATGAAGGCTGTGTGTACTACGGATTATTTTGCTGACAGATCTTCTAAAAGTCGGTTAACTTGGTACTTAATTGCTTAGTTGAGTCTTTGGTCAACTGGACCCACTCGAACTTATGGATTTATCTGGTAGTAGATTCATTTATATGGTGTATAAAATAAAGAGTATTCTATTCTAGATTACAGTAATCATCGAAATCAAACTATTGTTAACGCGCATTCAACCTTCCATTACATGCATGTGAAAATTTAATCTTGAGAATCGTTTAATTTTCTACTATACAAGTTTTCAAATATCAATTCACGGTTCAAGATTTTAGAGCTCTTACGATATTTTTTGTAGGCTTCTTACTATCAATCAACCCAGGTGTGAAATATAAACAGGAAACTTTAAAATGTTTCAATGATTGATATCAATATGACTTTAGGTATGCAAATATTTATTGTTATAGAAATATGCAGCGGTTGTTAAAAATATCTGACAGGCTGTCATCACAAATATGGGAGGTATCTGATAAATACCTACACGAGTTTTCAATAGCTACAATTTTCTACGGATATAGGCAAATTTGATGATGATACGGCTATAAATTGGCACACATCCACACGACCAACTGTTGCATACGTTTATTGGTTGAAATTGGTCCGAATTTCCTCATCATTGTGTGCACTATTTTATGATTTGCTCGCTAAATGCTTTCAGAGGCAGAATTTATCGATTTTCTACACAACACATATACCTACGGCATGGAACATTTAGGTGCCTATAATTTTGTGATGAGTTGTATATTCTTTTAGTGCTAGTGTTGTTAAAACACAGTATTATCTTTGGCTTTGGCTATAGAACGAAGTATTCTAGGTGTCAAACTCGCCGACCGCATTAAGAACTCCATACTTCGTTCCAAAACACAAATAGCGGGCGCCGGCCGCACAGCTGCTGGACTAAAGTAGAACTGGGCTGGCCATATCTGTCGCATCTCGGAGCAGCAAAATGCGAACGCCACCACTCAGTGGATCCCAAAAGGCAGGAAACGACCGCGCGGCATAAAGAAAGATATGGCGGGTTGAGCTGGACTCCTAAAAATATTGGCCCACAATCGCAGTAGACCGGGAAAAGTGGGAAGAGGGATGGGAGCCCTTTGCGCTGCAGTGGGACAACAGGCTTGTAATAAAAATAAATAATAAATTAACTATAATAGAGCAGTGGTGGCCCAGTGGTCACGGACACGACTTACGAGATGTAGGTCAAAGGTTCGAATCCAGACAGGCGCTTTGCTTTGTGTAAATTATTTCATAACCACTGCTCTCAAAACGGTGAAGGAAAACATCGTGAGGAAACCGGCATGTCCTAGAACCAAAAATTCGAAGACATGTGACATCCACCAACCCGCACTGGGCCCGCGTGGTGGATTACAGCCCACTCCCTCTCACAGAGAGGAGGCCTGTGTCCCAGCAGTATAGGCTGAATAAATTAACTTAAGCAAAACCAATTAATCTGTCTAGCCTTTTCCCAACTATTGGGGTTGGCTTTCAGTCTAACTGGATGCAGCTGAATACCAGTATTTTACATGGAGCGAATGCCTTTGTAGGCATTCGCTTCATGTAAAACCCTGCCTGTCTGGATTCGAACCCAAACTTATGTTTACATAATATAATCAGCCTATAATATTTCCACTGCTGGAACACCTATGAGAAGGAGTTAGGCCATAATCCACCACGCAGGCTCAGTGCGCGTTGGTGGACAGGCGCTTTATTATGTGTTAATTATTTCATCACCACTGCAACTCTCAAAACGGTAAAGGAAAACATCGTGAGAAAACCGGCATGTCCTAGAACTAAAAATCCGAACATGTGACATCCACCAACCCGCACTAAGCCCGCGTGGTGGATTACGGCCCACTCCCTCTCACTGAGAGAAGGCCTGTGTCCCAGATTATAGGCTGATAATTTTTTTATTCGAATCATACATAAGTACAGAGATTTAGAACTCAACAGATAGGTAACTAGATAACTATACCTATTCTAAACTTCAAAACATAATTTACCTTTAGATAGTTTCGTTATCACGTAAACGATAAATTATAACTTCGAACAATTTATTGGGATACAGTTTACTGGCATTGAAAACTAACAGTATTTGAAATAGGTTTGAAACAATGATATTATATTAAAGAGGTAGATATGGCACTAGCGCGCGCAAATTGTTGCAGACAAATTCAGACAATTGTTGTAGTTTCATTTAAGGCTGATTTTTCAATCATCTGATAACTTTATTCGAGGAATAATTTTGAAATTTTGACAGTTATTTCATACAAAAATTGTCAAACGTCAATTTTATTCCTTGAATAAAATTTATCTGGCCATTGAAAAATCAGCCCTTAAGCAGCAAGCAACACACTACAGATAGCTATCTCTTTCTGTGTCATACGTTCCATATTATCTATCGCAGTAAGTACTTTGTAATAACAACGCAACAATACAGAACGTCGCTCAGTATGAACGTAGCGTATCTTTTCTTTTTTATAATATCATTGGTTTGAAATCAATTAGTTTGTCTGTGTGGTGCCGGACTTAAAGAATTGCACCACCCCTTACTTCCCGTGGGTGACGTAAAAGGCGACTAAGGGTCTTACCGGAGAACGGGCAGCAGCGTTCTCTATTTATTCCACCATCATACCATACTGCGATCGCCAACCCGCCTGCCAAGCGTGGCGATTATGGCAAACCCCCCAAAATTGGGGGAGGCCTATGTCCAGCAGTGGACGTCTATCGGCTGAAACGACGACGAACGACGAAATCAAACTTATTTTATACAAAGGTACAAAGGCTGAAATAAAATTACTTAATTTTCGATATCAGTGATCTAGCGTGCCTCCACAGAACAGTTAACGACTTCTTTATTGTTCAAATCACGATGGCAAATGGAAGAATATTGGAGTACTTACATTGTAATGTTTTTCTTGCATGTTAGCATTACTTCTCTTTCTTTCAAGGTGGTTCCTTTGAATGTACCTACTTTTGATTGATGTTACCTAGGTTATTTATTTATTTAGTTTTTTGGCCTAACAATCTTCAAAGACAGAATAGTATAATAAATAAATAAAAATCGTTTATTTATAAAAAGGGATACATTTACTATAAATACCATAACAATTAAAATAGAGCATAGTTGCTAATTTGCTTGAACTAGGTTGAACCTGTGCTTCAGACTAGAAAGTACATAAAGTACTAGCAGCGCCCTGTGGTTTCACCCGCATAAGTGTCGATCCCGAGGGAATATCGGCATAAAAACTATCCTATGTCCTTTCCCGGGATGCAATCTATCTCTCTGCCAAATTTTAACGAAAACCGTTCAGTGGTTTAGGCGTGAAAAGGTAACATACAGACAGACAAACAGAGTTACTTTCGAATTTATAATATTAGTATGGATGTATCATGCACAATGAATAAACATACAGTCTAGACGAGAACGTTATTTTAAATTGAATGAAAGAATAGAAAATTACGAGTTATTCACTTTCTCCACTTAATTTTGTATTCAAACATTTTCGTCGTCAAGTGGAAGGTAGGGCTAGGTAATTATTAGTCACTAGCTATCCTCAAAGAAAATTTAATGGGAGGTTAAATATTTTTTCGAGTCCCTTTAATTAACCCTTAATTAGAAGGTAATTATTCAGTGGTTTTTGTTAATGAAACAAAGGTTTTGGATCACAAACGTGGGCGGTTGGAGAAAGCTGTCAAATTCAAACAAAAGTTTAGTACCTACCATTCTATTTTTGTAAAAAATGCGCTAACGAAAAAGTTTGGCAATGTACATGGCAGCGTGCCCTTTTATTTTCCCAACATGGCGTTTATGAGTGTTTGTGTTGGTACTGTAAAGGTTTCTGCTAAATTCGACCTTATGTAGTGCAGTTGATTCGTTGTTTGGTTTATTTCTCTCATTATTTTTTTTTTCGGGAGAAACCAAACGGCGCGGCGCCCGGGCTTTGGAGAGAAACCAGGGAGTGTGGGGTTTTTACCTCACTAAAACCACCCCGGTGGTCACCATCTGCACATGAAAGGGGCACTGTCACCCCATCTTGAGCCCTCTCTGTGCAACGCTTGTTAGGGGCCGGGCACATCTCTGGGGATTCTCACAGTACCTTACTACGTAATGTTGGCCAAGTACTATCTAACTAATTGCATGTCATCCACGTGTCAATTTTGCTCTTTTTTGGGATAAAACAAACTGTTCGACGATAGTAGATTAAGAACGTAATGAAGTAGATGGGTGCGCCGTGTCCGAGCCGCGCTCTTGCGCGATTTAGTTATTAAGGTGCCACTAGTCGATATTTTTCCATACAAATTTCGGGAGAGTATTACTCCACTGTTTGACATTGTGCATCCAAAGTTGAACATGATATCGTTTTCAATTATTATTAATTGTGTCAGTACGGAAACAGAATAGTAAAATAAAAGACGCCGGATACTAAATGTTACAAAGACAAAAAATCAATGGGCAACATAGTCCTAGTGTCAAATGTACACAAGTCTTAATGTATATTAAAAAGTCTTAATGTATAGTAAAGAATGTGCAAAAGACAAAAAATAACTGTGATATAATGCGGAAGGGACTAATTGTTAGATTGTAAAAATGTACAAAAGATAAAACACAATTGTGCCAAAATGCACTGTGGTCCAATTGTCAGTCACACAGTCAGGATTCGAACCCGCAACCCGAACCGCTGGGCTTCGAAGGTAGGATCACTAACGACTGAGCCTCCATACACCTATCTCCTACTTACTTGATATCAACATACTTTACATTACATAATTTTTTTTTGTCTATGCTAAAATACCAATCAATTCAACGCGAATCCTATCCCAATCTCTTTGATTGTACCTATGTAGTGCAGCGAAAAAAAAAGAAAAACACGGACTGTCTTTGCCATATTATAATTCATAATGTTATCCTTTTACGATTCTCCAAAGTGACCTTTTTAGGAACCTTGTTATGTGTTGATTCTGTGTCAATCATTGTCCAAACCCATTTTGTTACACTGGAGGAGAATCGTTATTTTTTTTTTCGAAAATCAAAAAGGAAACGACTGCGTGTTAGTTGGTTCTTATATACTGAATTTCACCCACGTAAATAAAAGTGGCTCAACACTGTGGAGGTGCGTTAACCGTGAAACTTGTTCAGCGTCTCTTACAATCTCCAAAGATAAAGCACAATTTTCTTTTTTTCCCCCATTTGTTCTCAGCTAGAATGTATTCATACATAGCGGCATTTAGGCAAAATGACATTTTGGCACTAGGCAATTTGTACAATTGAACATTACAGCTTTAATGTATTCTATCATAGCGGCATTTGGGCAAAATTACATTTTTGCACTAGGCAATTTGTACATTTTGACACTAGGACTATGTTGCTCATTGTTGGTTTGCCTTTGTAACATTTAGTATCCGGCGTCAAATAAAAAGCCATTAAAAAGTTATGAGCCCACAAAATTCGTTTTTCTTGCTATTTTTAACGTTACTATGGGTGTAAATAAGTAATAAAAAAACTGTAAAATCTTCAAAACCAAGTCCGTATCGACAAAGCTCGGTTACCAAAGAGTTCAATAAACTTTATTTGAAATTGCTTTATGCAATGGTTTTTTCATAAAACTCGATTTTCCGAAGCACTTTTCGATTGTTTTTATGCGTCTATTAGTTCGGAACGGTGTTTCTGTGCGTGAGAACTAGACGTTGTTCGTATAGACTAGCGTATAACTGCTCATCACTGATATTAGCTCTGACAGACACGAAGTCAGGTGAGACAGCGTGCTTTTTGGCCATGACCACCAGTGAGTTCGAGCTCGCGACTAGTTTACTCTTAAGCAGTCTACACACCAAACCCGCCGACCCGCCAACACAGACCGCGGGCTTGATGTCGACGCCTTTTATTTCAAAAGAATCATGTCGGCGACTTGTGCCCGCGCGTGTCGGCGGGTCATCACGTCGTCGGCGGGTCGGCGGGTTTGGTATGTAGACTGCTTTAGGCGTCAGAGAAGTCTGTAGGCATTGTTATGTTTATTTTACGTTGTTTGGTGACAGTTACAGAGTAGGTAATTAGTGAAATGGTTTGGCTACTTAGGCTAGACTAGACATAATTATCTCCTGTTTTACTAAAATTCAAACTCTTATTTTTGTTTTAAGCCTATTAATTGTTACACCAATCATATTGCTGCAATCGAATTTAATTTTCTGTTAAGACGGTTTTTTTTTTACAACTTTTGAGTTTTACTAATAAATTATTTTAGATTGACTCTGTTTATTATAGGGGGAATTATAAAACGATCGAATAAAAAGAAACTTAGCGACTGATGATGAGATACTGTTTTAAATGAGCGGTATGAATTTGAGTGAAAAATTAACTTAACTAACGACGAATATTGATTAATAATAAAATCCAGAACGAGCTTACAAAAAGTGGGTTGTGATTAATCCATTTCAGATATTAAAATTTTAGCCGCGCGACTAAATTACTAAGTGAGCGACTAGAAATTCAACTTCAATATTAAGATAGAGACAATTATTCCAATTGAGGTTTTACATAACGAACTACTATAAAGTTCACTTTAAGCAAAGGGCACCCCGAGTTTAGGTTTGGTTAGGTTACTTTAAACCCTTTACACGGAAATAGGGGCCCCGCGAAGCGGGGCTCCGTCGACATAGAATGCAAGAGCGAAAATACCGTCATGATGACATTGTGACTGGTTTAGAAAATGTATTATAAAATGATATTTAAGATAAAATGCCGCTCAGTATAAATAAATCATTTGCCAAATATTGAAAAAAAAAATGCAGGACGTAACGTTGACATTCAAACAAATATTAGGTCGCTCAAATAATATGAAGCTTTTCATTTTGTATTTTAAGTACTTAACTCAAATTAATATTTGTAAGTTGCTGTTCTGTTGATTTCTCGTCACTGGCAGTCTGTCGCTCAAGGTCTCTGCCCACTACACAGTATCATACCATGACCGTGCTATGAACGTATCAGGACACGACAAGCAACACGATACGCTCTACTATGCCCAGAGCGTATCAATTATTTAAAAGTCGTATGTATTGGCTTTAATGACGGGAGCGTGCGTAACGATTTTAGTGACGGGAGCGTCCGCATATCATCTCCGTATCATCCGAGTGCCATATCCGAGCGGTCCCTGTTGTCGCCTTTGTATTAATTCACCTGATTCCTTGTGACGCAGACGCGCGCGGTTATAACCCGGGTGCTCACCGTTTCGCCGCCTGCGCGCACCGGTGTGGCAACGTCGCGTGCCATGCAGGGAGCGTATCGCCACCGGCAAAAATATTCTCGCCGACAATAGTTGCCGCTCCGTGCATGGCACGAATTAAGTAAGCGACAACGGAAGTATTTAAAAAAATAACTTTATTCGGACAGAGTTACAGCTAAACAGAATTATTCATCTAATAAAATATTGATCTTATATACTAACTTTATTGCTAACGTAGTACATGTATGGCGTGATCAGATATGACGCACGTCCTAGATTAATCTGATGCTGATCAAGCAATGGAATATTTGGAAATAATATGTCTAATAAATACTTATTGGCTGACAAAGCTAATATTGGTAGGTTGGGGTTCCTTAACTCCTCCCTCCCCAAGAGAGAAATTATCCGAAGGTGTCGCAGACAGTTTCGGAGAATTTCGACAACAATTTATAAACTGGAATTTATACATTATAAAGATAAATACTGCTATTACAATAATCACATACTCGAAGATGGTCCATATACTAATTTCTATTGTCACTGTTTGGGTCGTATCGTCTATTTCACTAAATTTTGCACTTTGTAAAACTTCTTTCACATCACTGAAGTCTACATTTCTTAGATCCACTTTCTTTGACCTTCTCTGGATGTCCTGTTGTAGCTCTGGCATCTGGATCAATGGCAGCTGGAGACTAGAAACCGTAGTGTTTGTGGTAGCGGCAACGATGACTTCGCCTATTTGTGTCTCGCATTGTTGGCCTGGAGTCACGATGTAGGTCCCAAGAACAGTGTATTTCAGAATTTCTGTATTGCAATTCTCAGTAATGATGAGGTTTTCTTCTGAGTAAACCAACCATTGATTGTCGGTTACTTTTTGTATCTTAGTTTTCTCTATTTCAATATGGTTCTGTATGCAGTTTTTGTAGTTATTCTTCATCAACATTATTTGTTCAATGCAGGTCACAGTTGGATACTGGGCTAAGTTAGTTTCAGCGCATAGAAATTTGTCCTTTTCAATCTCAGCACATGGGCTTACCACGGGCATGTATTTCAACCTATTCACCATCAGGTAAGGGTATTTGGGTATAATCGTAAAGGTATTTGGAGAATGGAATATAGGAATGGGTATAACCTTGTAATAATTATATGTTTCGTTATCTATTAGGGGGACTTCTAAAACAAAAACTAACTTGTTATTATTTATGTATGACTTAAGTATAATATTACGTTCTAATTTTATTCAATTACGTTTGCTTACTGGATATATTGTTCTAGCATGTTTAGAAATGACTTCTAATGTATAATATAATTCTGTACTATTTATAATGGATTGGTGCAATGTATTTAATTTGCTAAAGGCTATTGCCGTCTCAATCTCTTGTATGGTTTCGTAACAAGTTCGAAAGTTATTTAAAATTTGATACATAGTATTCAATATTTGGAAAAGTTTGTTAAACCTGAACTCATGTTCAACTAATTTTTCCATTTCATTGGTATGTAAACCCAATTTTTTTATATTTGAATTTATTATTTCAGAGTCGTTTACTAATTTATCAAAAGCCTTTTGCATTGATGATACTTTACGTTCGACTACATGCTCTTTGTTCTGTATCATTTGAATTTCTCTATCATATTTAATTGCATCATCTTCATCTAAATTTCCCGAAATAGCTTTTACAAGTGAGCCTAATGGATTGAATAAGGCTCGTTTATTCCTATAATGAAAAGGTAATATTTGAAAAAATCTACTCTTAGTTAAATTAATGAGATATTCGATTTGACTTTCTATTCCTACCGTTTCGTTACTAACTCTAATTTCCTTAATTTTTATTTTTAAATTACTAAAATCCCGAATATTATTATCTATTTGTAAGCCTAATGATTCTAAATCTATAGTTTTATATATTGTCCAATAACTATTCCTCTTCACTGCTACTCCCCGCTTTATCGCTGCTATCCCCGGATTCTGACCGAGGTTTTGAAGTTCCAGCGTGCATGTTGACACCACTAGTACCAGAAGTACCAGGCACGATCTGTGGAGGACGTTTTACATTTTTTAACGCTACTCTAGTTTTCCTTTTCTTTACTTCTACTGGTACTATATTCCTTTCGACTTCACCTATTACTTTAGCTTTTTCATATCGTGGTTTTTCTTTAGCTTTTCTGATCCTAGTATCTTTCATATAAATAGTATCGTCTGGCTCAAGTACTGGTGTCGTTTCACCACATTTTTTATTTAACACTTTAATTTTGTCGGATTCTAATTTTTCTGTTATGGATTCATAAAGTATTTTAAGGCGTTTTCTATGATCTAACAATAGTTTCTGAGTTAAATTCTTTTCTCTATCCACGTTAAATACATTATCTGAATAAGTGTGACCAAATACTAATTCAAAAGGCGTAAGGTCTGTTGCTGAGTGAATGGTGTTGTTATAGGCCATGATGGCGTAAGTCATAACAGATGCTGCATCTAAATCGCTTTTATCGTATTTTGCTATACGATAAATCTCGATAATGGTGGAATGAAATCTTTCTACTATTGCCATTGAACTGGGATTGTTTGGAGTCCCAATATGAAGTTCAGTTTTGTACAAGCTTAACATTTCCTTAATCAAAGCATTATTGAATTCTGTCCCGGAATCACAACTAATTTTCCTAGGCAGAACATACATGCTAAAGTATTTAATCAATGCCCTAACTATCTCTGGTGTACTCCTATTTGGTACCTCTATAGCTTGTGCTATCTTACTAAATGCGTCTACTATAGTTAAATAATATTTCCCTTCGATATATAATAAGTCCATAAAAGCTTCCTGAAAAGGGCCATCCTGCGTTTGTGTTAACTGAATGTATGGTTTGATTGGCTTTCTGTCGTATTTCATGCGTTTACATGTTTCGCAAGCGTTTATGATTGCCGTAACTGTCTCTTTCATGTTTGCCCACCAATAATGTCGTTTAAGTTTAGTCAAAGTTTCTTTAATACCTCTATGACACGTTTTCCCGTCGTGGTATTTAAAAATAACTTCTTTTTGATCTTCTTCAGATGCTGTCAAATTTATAACTCTTTCTGTACATTCTGTTAGCTTAACAGAATCCTTTTTAAATAACTTAATTGCCACGTTTGAAAAAGTTTTTCTAAAAGATGGATGTTCAAAGTATATAAAGTACCTATGTTTTGGATCTATATACTCTTTTAAAAAGTCTTTAACTAATTTATCGTTATTTGTCGGTAAGTGAACTTCAAGAATTTTTTGTTTCTTGTTAGAAATATCTTTTACAACTAAGTTATTTTTAAACCATGAATGAACTAAAATCTGTTTTGGTTTAGTATCGACAGCTTCGTTTAAAATAGGAATGCCTTCGTGTTCTCTATTTGAAACTGAATTGGCAGTGACCTCATCATCAGAATCCGAAAGTTCTATCGTTTCTATTGGAGCTTCGAGGTCTTGCAATTCGTTATCTATTATTTTTTGTATCCGTTCCTGCCTATCCCCTACGTTTACGAATATTGAATCTAAATCGTCGTCAATTGCATTAATCTTAATCCTAGATAAAGCATCTGCATTCGTGTTTTGAGGGCCCTTCTTATATTTTATTTCGAAATCGTACTCTTCTAACCTTAACCGCCATCGCGTGAGTTTACTATTGGGCTCTTTCAATGAATACAGCCATGCTAATGGTCTATGGTCTGTAAATATGGTAAATTTGTTACCATACAGATACGGTCGAAAGTGCTTAACTGCCCATATTATGGCTAATAGTTCCTTCTCGATAGTGCTATATTTTACTTCAGTGTCGCTCAAAGTTCTACTAGCATATGCTACAGGCTTATCTGATCCTATTGTTCCTTGTGATAATACAGCCCCGATTGCAAAATTGGATGCATCAGTGGTTAGGATAAAAGTTTTACTAAAGTCAGGAAACTGTAACAAAGGTGCATTTGTTAAAAGCTTTTTACAAGTCTCGAAACATTCTTTATATTCTTCATTAATAATAATTTTGCGACCTTTCTTTAAACAAGCTGTTAATGGTCTAGTTATTTTAGCAAAATCTTTGATGAATTTCCTATAGTATCCGATAAGTCCTAAAAAGCTTTTAATCTGTGTAACCGTTTCTGGTATGGGATACCTAAGAACAGCATCTATTTTATCATTATTTGGCTTCAAACCTTCACTCGTAATAGTATGCCCTAAGTAAAGTACTTCCTTTCTAAGAAAATGTGACTTATCTAATTGAACTTTCAAATTTGTTTGACGGAAGCGGTCAAAAACTGCTCTAAGTTTTTCTACATGTTCAGGCAAACTTTTTGAAAAAATGATGACGTCATCGAGGTATACTAGGCAATGTAAGCCTTGAAGGCCTCGTAGGACGTTATCCATCGCTCGCTGAAAGGTTGCAGGTGCTGTCTTTAACCCAAACGGCATTCTGTTAAATTCGTAATGACCTGAAGGTGTGCTAAATGCGGTTTTAGCTCTATCCTGTTCCTGGACCTCTAATTGATGATACCCGCTAGCTAAATCGAGGGTTGTAAAGTAGGTACTTTTACCTAGCATGTCGAATAAATCGTTAATGTTGGGCAAGGGATATTTGTCATCAATTGTAATTTCATTGAGCCGTCTATAATCAACTACCATCCTCCATTTTTGTTGGCCTGATGCGTCTAACTTTTTCGGCACCAAATGTACGGGAGCACTCCAGGGAGAATGCGATTCCTGGATAATGTTATCCCTTAACATTTTCTCAACTTGATTCTTGATTTCTTTTGTTTGAATAGGGGGTAACCTATGTGCCTTAATGTTTATTGGGTCTTCATTTTTTGTTCTTATTCTATGTTTAACCTGATTTGTGAAGGTTAATGGAATATTTTCACAATAAAATATATCTTTGTATTCCCTACAAAGTCCCTCAATAACCCTACGTTCTTCTGCGTTCATATGATCTAACTGTAATTTTTCTAAATTATTTGTTAGCAATCTGTCCACTTCTACATTATTATCCATGAAATTAACACTAACAGATGGGCTCTGTATGTATGGATCTACTTGAAAAGGTCCCGTCACTACTAAATTCCTATTTTGATGACTGTAATTCTGAATAACAGTTGTTGCATAGCCTTTAACACACGTAACTAATGCGGCGGGCATTCGAATCCCTTCCGTAAACTGTTTAAAGTCTAGCACAGCTTCCCCGTCCAATAAGTTAACCGGGAGTCTAACTCTAATTTCACTACGAGATGGTAGATTATATACCTCTCTCATAGGTGGTGTATATACGATGGGAATCTCAGTATTTTTTAAATGTAAAATCTGACTTTCCATATTAATCTTTGCCTGTAATTGCTTCAGCAAATTGCTACCTATTAATCCGTCATACCTATCGTCAACACTGTAGACATAAAACTTATGGAACTCTTTACTCCTAAAGGTAACCGGTAATGGAATAACTGCCGTTTCACTATGAACGCTCGATGCGTGAGTGCTAACAACTTCGAAGGGTTCATACTGTAAATAATTTTTAAAATATTTATTCGCTAAATAAGGACTTATAAACGACCTAACACTCCCCGTATCTATCATGAAAACCGCTTTTAATTCTGGTATAACTATATGTGGTAAATTTAAGCGTTTATTGCAATTTATTTTTATTCGTTCCCTATGGTAGAGGCCATTATGCAAAAATTTCCCTCCCCGGGATCTTCATGGGAAAAGTCCTGACCCGCGTTGTATGAATTACTTGAACTCTGTTCATTATTACTAGAATTATTTATGTAATTAACACGTCGCGAACTTGCAGTACGCATGGTGACGTCAGTATTCGCACCCGACGTAGATGCTTGCTCTGCAAAAGTCGATGTGCCCGGTGCATGTGCCGCGAACTGTTGGTTCTGTTGTGCAACCGGAAAAGATGACCTACTTGACTGCGGTGACGAATTATTATTGATTGTACGATTAAAACTATCTTGATTTCTTTGAATATTATTATGTTGCTTATGAAGCCTGGACTGATGCGAATTGTTCGATGTAGATGTGCGGTTTGTTGCATTATTCGGTACATGTGTACTTGATACGCTATGCGAATCATTCTTTTGATTATTAGATTCAGATGTATTTTGATAATTAGGCAAATAGGGTCTGTTAGTTCTACTAAAATTACGCCTGTCGTTTGTTTTAGCATCATAGACTGCCTGGAAGTTTTGTTCTTCTAAGACTATTTTTAACGCATCCTCTAGCGTTGTAACGTTGCGCAAACGAACTAATCTAACTAGAAATGGTGGTAAATTAAACAAGAAAACATTCATCGCTCTGTTACTATAAATTAATTGCTTCGCCATACGTAGAGAGTCATCAATGATTGTTTCTGATATTTTGGCGAATAAAACACTTCTCATCCGCTGTATTCTATGGCAAAAATCTAAATAACTTTCGCCCTTATTTATTCTACAAGATTCTAACTCCATTGCTAAACAATCCTCTGTACGCGGATCACCGAAGTGTTGGTTTAACAACTCCTTCAGTTCATCCCACGTATCTATAGTGTCTCTTTCGCCTACTAAACTGGCTGCTTCGCCTGATAACCTACTTGTTACCACATGAAATAAATATTTATTTTGGGTTACGGTTCCTTGGAACGTGGACAAAATGTATTCACATTTTTTTACAAATAAAGGTAACGTTCTAGTGTCGCCACTGAATATTGGTATAATGTTAACCAACTCCTGTGGGACACGGGTTACGTTTTCCATTGTGAAAAAGTTATGAAAGTAACAAAGGAAAAGAGAAAAGAAAAAAAAAATCACACTAATGTACTACTAAAATATCACTACTCTAAAATATTAATACAAATAAAATCTATGCAAATATTAGTACGGCGTTGTCCAATCCCTAATAATACACACACATAGACTTATTACAAGGTTGGGATATCAATGGAAGAGCTGAGAGGAAGGTGAAAAAGATTTACTCACAATTCCGCAGCTAGCTTCATGCTCCCTGAATTACTGCTGTGGCTGGTCCTCTTCCGTAACTCGAAGTGGCTTCTTAATGAATTTATTTGTTCGGCGATCTCTGCTAAACCGTAGACACGGACGTCGGCTGCTCCACGTAGAATTGTATACACGGCAGACTGACTACAGAGATCCTACCGGCTGCGCCAATTAAGTAAGCGACAACGGAAGTATTTAAAAAAATAACTTTATTCGGACAGAGTTACAGCTAAACAGAATTATTCATCTAATAAAATATTGATCTTATATACTAACTTTATTGCTAACGTAGTACATGTATGGCGTGATCAGATATGACGCACGTCCTAGATTAATCTGATGCTGATCAAGCAATGGAATATTTGGAAATAATATGTCTAATAAATACTTATTGGCTGACAAAGCTAATATTGGTAGGTTGGGGTTCCTTAACTCACGCGACGGTGCGTCGTCGTCGGTCGGTGACGGAACGGGCTAGTGGGCATTGTCTCATACTTTTTAATACAAAGAATATTTTTTGCCTGACACGTTCATAGCACGGTCATGGTATGATACTGTGTAGTGGTCAGAGATCTGTAATACTATAACGTAAATTAATAATTTTTGTCACTTATAACTTTAATTTACAGTCACTGGTTTAATACTGCCCTTATTACAGTAACAACAAAGAAATCAAAGTAGTCCCTGGTTGGGGTTCCGTACCACAAGGCATAAAACGCCGAAAAAAACGTTTCTTTTATGCGGTATGAGAAAGTTTATAGTGGATAAGACAAAGATTAAAACAGAAGACGATCCAGGAGGGGATCGAGGTGGGGGGGTTCAGGGGATCATCATCATCATCATCATTTCAGCCGAAAGACGACCACTGCTGGACATAGGCCTCCCCCAAGCACCTCCACTTCGGCCGGTCCTGTGCTTCCCGCATCCAACGGGTTCCTGCGGCCTTCACAAGGTCATCGGTCCACCTTGTGGGAGGCCTTCCAACGCTACGTCTTCCGGTACGCGGTCGCCACTCCAGAACCTTTCGGCCCCATCGGCCATCTGTTCTGCGAGCAATGTGCCCTGCCTACTGCCACTTAAGTTTGGCAATTCTTCGGGCTATGTCGGGGGATCAGAACGGAATAACTCTTAAATTTTAACTTTATTTTATTTTTATTATTTGTTGTTATAGCGGCAACAGAAGTACACCATCTGTGAAAATGTTAACTGTCTAGCTATCACGGTTCATGCGATACAGCCTGGTGACAGACACACAGACAGACGGACAGTGGGGTCTTAGTAATAGGGTCCCGTTTTTAGCCTGTGGGTATGGAAGCCTAAAAAGGTTGGAGACACTCTTATGGAGAGTTATAAAACACTTTCCCCTATCAACTTTGTCCTCATACAGGATGACAACCACAATCCACTCTGCCATCCTCCATTTAACATTCACTATCGCACATAAGATGACACGCAGCTGCCACATCTTTCAATCCCAGATAGCTATCCAACTAAATGATTTCCTGAAGGCGTTAGAAATGTCAGGAAGATTTATTTTTATCTAGCATTTTCTTATGATAGACTGAAATTATTAAGCTTAGTTCTCAGACGGGTAATTTCCTTTCGAAGATTGAAAGATATGGAAGACACTGACGTTGACAGTTGTAAAACTATTGGAAGACTTAATTTGGTACTAACCCAGCAAGACCTGAGTATCAACTGGATCAATCAAATAATTTTATTTGCTTATAACCTTTTTCTCTTTTTAGGGTTCCGTACCAAAATGGTAAAAACGGAACCCTTATGGTGAGACAAAGTCTGTCTGTCTATCACAGCTGGATATCTCATTCTCAAGAACTACTAATGCTATCAACTTGAAATTTGGAATAATTTTGGATGACGTTTGCCTAACTATTTTGCAAATAAGAAACAAATAAAAATATGTGTATATTTTTTGCAACAGGGACTGCAAGGGTGTCTGAAAAATTCGAAATAGGGCTACTAAGGCATTTGGGGTATCATTTATGAAAGAACGCAGTTTGCACATTCTCAAACATTTTTTTTTAGGCCGCATAGTTTTCGACTTTTGATGAAAAATGTAAAAAAATACCGTCCTTATCTCCGAAGTTTGCAAAGAGAAAAATCTGAAATTATTTTATGTTATAGAAGTTTATGTAAAGATTACAGGAAAAATAAAACGAAGCCTCTAAATAGCACACTTTTTCAGAAATCATCAACAAAAGTTACATTAGTTCCACTATCGGTCAAGAGATGGCGCTGACATAAAACTGCAGTATTCTACACCGCAGTGCAGTGTTAAAATTCTCTGATGAATATAGGCCTTGCCGATGAAAATTTAAAAACATATGATGGTACGGAACCCTCGGTGCGCGAGTCCGACTCGCTCTTGCCACTTGTCAGCTCACTTTAGACATTGCATTGGCAGAATAGTCGACATGGGCTTTGCTTGCCTTTATTAAAAATAGAATAGAATAGACTAAATTTGGTGTCGGATAGTTGAGGTGAGGTGGATAGTGATGGTGTTGGATAGTTCTTTTTGAGGAGAGTGCAGTGTGTTCATTAGAATATTGGCATCAATGCCGCCGGTTGTTAGTTTTATTAATAACTAGCTGCGCTCCGCGGTTTCACCCGCGTAAATGTCGATCCCGTGGGAATATCGGGATAAAAAGTAGCCTATATGTTAATCCAGGGCGTCAGCTACCTCCATACAAAATTTTGTCGAAATTGGTCCAGCCGTTTGAGCGTGAAGAAGTAACAAACATATAAACACACGCACACTCTCACTCACACACTCACAAACTTTCGCCTTTATAATATTAGTGTGATTAGTCCATGATCTCGAATGACAAATATATTATTGTTAATTAAAATACTAATTATCTACTTATATAAACAGGCTGGCAGGGCATCGACGCGCAAAATGTTACCAAGAATTCGTAGTTTATTAAAAGAAATTGCCGGTCCATACATATTGACCACGTAGGTTTTCAATTTTCTATGAAACAGCATATTTTTTTTTAATGAAAACCGACGAAAAATTTCTACGCTAGAATGTCAAGAATCATTTTTTTTAAATTCATATGTCACTTTACGCGTCGTTGGCCCTGACACTCTAATCAGATTAGTAACTTAGTAATCACACTAATATTATAAAGGCGAAAGTTTGTGAGTGTGTGTGGGGGTGTGTTTATACGTTTGTTACTTCTTCACGCTCAAACGGCTGGACCAATTTCAATAAAATTTTGTATGGATGTAGCTGACACCCTGGATTAACATATAGGCTACGTTTTATCCCGATATTTCCACGGGATCGACACTTCTGCGGGTGAAACTGCGGGGCGCAGCTATGTAGTTTAACAATAAATTATCACACTGCTCTCGACACCTTTTACCTACCTATGTATTAGCATGCATTAATATGGGCCCACGTGGTAGATTATAGCCCACTGCCTCTCGAAGAGAGGAGGCCTCTGTCCCAGCAGTGGGAACAATATAATGCTGGCTGATTATGAGGTGTAATACGGCTTGTATCCGCAACTCCACGTCAATGCGCGTATTTTGCGTTCGTAATGAAAATGAAAAAAAATGAAAAAGTGTTTATTCACAGAAATAATTTTTTACAAAATATATTTGCCTCCGCCAAACTGCAAAGCAGTTTGTTGGCAGACGTAGCTCGTTTTTTGTATATATTAACATATTTATTTTTGTAATGACACTTTTTCACATACAGGTTAATAAAACTATTCTTTAATTTCTTAAATTTAAAAAAAACAGACATTTTTATTTTGTTTTTAGATATTCTCTGCAGTGAGGCTTTGACAAAAAATATTAAAGAGGTACTTATGTATTTTATTTTTAAAGGCGTTTTTTGTGATACAACTGTTTATATCGACTGGAAGGTTATTAAAAATAGTTGGGACTAAGAAATTTTTACTTCTTCGACCATAATAATTATTAGAAGCACTACAAATCTTTTCATATTATGTTTCTTTGAGATCTGAGTACTTAAGTAATTGCATGTATTTAGCAATTAATTAAGGAAATACAGCCCAGTCCTCGTACGGATTCACCACAGCAGTCGATACCTTACACCTGTGCTTCTCAGAAACTCTGTGACATGCATGTTCGATTGTCCCGCTCGCTGAATATTCTGCGTCGCACGATGAAACCGTATTTCTCCTTAATGTAGGTATACATTCAAAGGTTTGTGGCAAAGGTGTGAACAATAATTTAAACTTAGTCATTGGCATTAGCAGAATAGTCGACTTTTACTTAAAAGACGGTTGTGTTTGGGCCCTGAGTGCTATGATAAAGGCTGAAATGCTGATACTGAACGTTTTAGCTGTGTTATAAAGACAAATACTCTTGTTCAAGTTCATTGTGTTGTAAAAGTTCGCAACATTAATTTCGAATACCGAAATTAAAGTTGCGAGCTTTTGTTAAAAGTGGCTGTTATTAATTGTAAAAAGCTGGACTTAAAAACTGGCCAAGTGCGAGTCGGATTCGACACGAAGGGTTACATACAAAAAAACACGTTTGTTGTATGGGAGCCCCGCTTTTTTTTTTGAGGATGGGAAATCATCAAATGACCCCTCCCGCTCTGGATGGAGCGGAAGGGAGTGTCGGACTCTTACTGACTAAAACCTATCCGTGTTCCTTAGCCATTTATGTTCCGGGCCAGCGGTATTCCTTTCGGACAATCCCGCTGACCTGGGAACACCCCTTAAAATTTATTTTATTCTGTTTTTAGTATTTGTTGTTATAGCGGCAACAGAAACACATCATCTGTGAAAATTTCAACTGTCTAGCTATCACGGTTCATGAGATACAGCCTGGTGAAAGACGGACAGACGGACAGTGGAGTCTTTATAATAATAATAATCTTTATTGGTGAATATGAGACAACCATACAGAGTAACTTAATAATTTAAAACCTAGCATATTCAAATATCGCTTAAAGTTATTTTGACAATAAAGGCAGGTCAACAGTGAACGTGAAATGGTAGACCATAAAAATGGTTTGGTTGTCATTGGACTGATTCGCCCTATCCCCTCGTACTAGTATAAAACTGTATCACGAGCGGATAGTCTTCCTCAACCTTAGAACAACAGATTCCCTCAAGGTTCCAGTTACAAGTCACATAGTTATATAGTTAAGCAGATTGACTACATACTGCATATAGGAAATGAATCATAATACAGTTAAGTTAATTAAGTTACATGATTGGAATTGTCTGTGTTGTTTTGTGTTTTGGGTATAGGTATATGTATAAGTGTATATGTTTCATGTATGCTTCTGTGTGCTTCATTATGTATGTGCCTTGTTTACACCATTTTTCTTAGCAGATTTTCAGTGCTGTTGTAGTCTAGTGTTTTCAGATATTTATCCATAGTTTTTTTGCATGTTTGGCTATCAAGATTCTTTAATTGTCGATTTTTACTTACTTTGTTATAAGGACCAAGATAATTGTGAAATTTGTGTGCGAAAGATGTACTAAATTTGGGTATATTGTAAACTATATCTAATCGTCGCCTTTTTCCAAAGTGCGGTTTTACTTTATGTTGTGCCATGATCTCTAGTTTAATAAATAATTTTCGTACCGAGAGGACTCCCAGTTCTGAGTAAAGTAGGTGTGTCGGATAAGTGTACTTTTTGCGAGAAATAACCTTAAGTACCATGCGTTGGGCTCTTTCGACAAACAACATGGTGGTTTTTGAAGTTCCTCCCCATACATTCACGCCGTATATCAGTATAGACTGACATAGTGCTAAATAGATTTTTATTAGTAGCTTAATATCACATGCATTTCTAATAGTTTTAAAAATATAGATTAACTTTCTTGCGCGATTACTTAGTTTCATGACGTGTTCTTTCCAGTTTAAGTTTTGGTCTACTATCACACCGAGATATCTTATGGAATTAGTTCTGGTGATTGGGTTACAATGACAGGTACTTAGATTGTTGCATTTGTGAGATTGTATAATTATTGAGTTAGGAGAAGGTTGAGTTTTGCCGTTAATTGTGAATGTAATAAATTTTGTTTTGTCGAGATTAAGTGTCAACAAATGGTTGTCCAGCCATGAGGTTACTAAAGCAAATCCTTCATTTGCTGCTTCGGTTACATCTTTCCACGTGTTGGAGCTGAACAATAATACTGTGTCATCTGCAAATGTTATTATTTGACCTTTTTGTAAAAGCAAATTGCAGAGGTCATTAATATATATTAAAAACAGCGTAGGACCTATTACACTGCCTTGAGGCACTCCGAAGGTAACATTTTCCTCATGGCTTACACTGTTATCAATTTTTATAACCTGCTTCCGGTTTGTCAAGTACTCTTGGAAAAGTTGGAGAGGTATTCCTCGGATTCCTAAGGCCTCGAGTTTGTTCAGGAGGATGGGTACAGACACGGTGTCGAAGACCTTTGCTAGGTCTAAGAATATACCTAGAGACTTCTGTCCCCTATCCAGGTTTTCGACTACATACGAAGTTAGTTTGTGAAGAGCGTCAGCGGTTGATATTTTTTCCCTGAACCCAAACTGATTACCTGAGAGAAGTTTATGAGTTTCTAGGTAGTGTTTTAGCCTCTTATTTATTAATTTTTCCAGAATTTTCGAAAAACTAGGAAGCAGGGAGATTGGTCTATAATTCGACACCAACTTTTTGTCTCCTGCTTTATATATAGGAACAATAACGGATTTTTTAAGCGCATCTGGGAATACTCCTTTTGAAAAACAAGCATTACATATGTGTACTAGTGGTGCAATAATGGAATCCACTGCCTTCTTAATAAAAAACGTGGAAATACCGTCCCATCCCCAGGAATTCTTAGATTTTATGTTAGAAATTATTTCTTTAATCTCAAATGTGTCCGTTGGGAGAAACATAAAAGAGTTTAGGGGTCCGCTATTCGGTTTTGGTCTAAACCGCTTGCTCAGATCTATCTCATTTGTGAGGGTCCTGGACAAGATGGAGTTTGCCAAATTACTACCGACATTGACAAAGTACCTATTTATGTTATGTAACGTGTCTTGCTGTGTTGAAGTAGTGGAAAGAAGCTCTGTTGGCATTTTTGGGTAGCTGTTTAAATTACACATTTCCTTTACCAATCCCCATTGTTTTTTTATATTATAACTGGACTTAGCAAATTCTGATTTAAAATATTTGTTTTTAAGGCTTTTTAGTAGATTATTACATTTATTTCGGTAGCGCTTGTAAGTTATAGTAAGGGTTGAGTTTTCTGGGTCCGTTTTTACTTTTTGGTGAAGGTGGTCGCGATTTCTCATACACCTACACAGGCCTGGTGTAATCCAAGGCTTAATGATTATTTGTCGCCTAGGCTGCTTGACGGTGTGTGTGTGATTCGAAAGGACATCTCTGATGGTATTCAAGAAGATGTTTGTCATTTCATTTGGGTCATCATTATGAAACCTTTCTTCCCAGTTAATCAGTGTTAAGTCTCTAATAGCAGCATCGTAGTCGGTTTTTGTATGAAAGGGGATTTTCTTGGGTCTATTGTTCATTTGCAGGGATAGTGATATCATAACACTTAAGTGGTCAGTTAGGGTTGAATTACAAACTATAGTCAAAGATTTTAGTTTTGTTTTGACGAAGCAGTGCTCAAGACAATTTGATTCTCTAGTCGGCAGATTGTGCGTGGTAAGAAGGCCGTTGGACGCAAGCAGATTTAAGTATTCTGTATAACTAGGGTTAAGTTGCTCAAGTTTAATATTAATATTTAAATCGCCCATTAAAACTATGTTTTTATAATGTTTAAGACTAGATAAGATTTTGTCCAACGACTTTAAAAAGGGATCTAGGTTTTTGAAGGCTGGGGGTCTGTACAATGATACAACAGCTAAGTCGTTGTTGATTGTTGTCACAAGGCAATTTACTTCTCGACAATAGTTTGGTTCATAGACATTCGCGTGTATGCTATTTTTTAGGTATAATACGATACCGTCATTTTGATTAAGGTGTGATTTAGTACTGTGAGTTGTGTAATTTACCATTTCAGGTATGATCGAATTTTCGGATAGCCAAGATTCTGTAAGCATAATAAGATCGAAATTGATGTCTAGTCTCTTGAGGAGAACAGCAAGCCCTTCGTAATTACGGTTTAGACTTCTAATGTTTTGATTTAGAACTGAAAACGCTTTTGAACCTGTGTTAAAGGCAGCCTTGCAGTGTTCCGGCACGTCAATAGCTATAGCATCGCCGACACTGACGACTTCGTCAATGTCATTTGCGATACCTTGAATATCAACCATATTCTTTGTAGGTAGAGACAGAACTAGTAGCAATGGTATAGCAGAGACAAATTGCCAGAACATCAGAAGCTGCAACATATGCTGTATTGAAGGCACACAATGAAAGGCACGAAAGTGTTTTGTGTTTTAGTTAGAATAATGTGTGAGTGTTATGTTTCGTTGTGTGGTGAATGTGAGTAGTTGAAAAATAAAAAGAACAATGACAGAAATACTTAATTACTAACATTAAGAACTTAAAAGGTAATTTTGATCGAATACAAAGCATGCAAAATCCAAGAATAAAAAACTCATGATAGTAATACAGGTTTGCAGGATAATAGGTGCATAAATACTCAGCTAGTCATTTAGCCTGATGTAGGAGATCTATGTCTGCTTCGTCTTTAACAAGAATCTGCTTTTCCCCCTCACTTTTTTTTAGAAATACTTTACCGAGGGAAGTCCAGCAGAACATATAGCTATTCTCTTTGGCGAATTTTCTAGCAAGGTAGAAAAGATGCTGAGCTTTTGGTGTAAGGCACTCGGACAGGAATACCGGCTTAGGGGGGCCCTCTAATTGTATATGTGACGTGTTCAACTTATTTTCTTTATTAGTCTTATTAAAGTTCCGTGCACTTTTGATGAAATCGTATTTAATATTCATGTTGGTAAAATCCACTATTATTGGTGACACGCCTTCCTTCCTGTTTAGCCGGAATAAGTCTTTAATTTCGTGCCGTTGGATGGGTACACCGAGAACCTTGGCCGTTTCTGTGACTATCTTGTGTAGGTCTTCCTTTGCCTCTCCAAGTGGTTTCGAAATATTTCTTATTTCCATTTTTGACAGGCATGACATCCTTTCCAAGTTTTCAATTCGATCTTCAAGCTGAGTAATATAGTTAAAATCAGATTTCCTCTCAGCTTCCAACTTCTCTGTTCTAGTTACAATATCATCATAGCGCTCAGTTAGAGTGGTTAATTTTTCTTTTATTTCAGTGTTCTGTGATATTATCTCCTTTATTGTGTTCTGCAGATACTCTAACTTGCTGTCCATCTGAGCTGTATGAGACCTCAACATATCACGGATCTCGTTCATAAAAGTAGAATAGTCATCATCCCGTTTGCGTTTGCGGGTGGTTATATGTTCGTTTTCAGGAACAGCCGAGGTGGGGGTAGGTTTTTTCATAAGCTTCTGAGTTAGAGTGCATGTGCTCGGCTCGGCTTCCGATTCCAAGAGAGTGGGTGTCTCTGGAGGAGTTCGATTAAGTGGCATTATTACACCTTTTTTAGTAGGATTAGTGAAGCAAAACAACAATAGAAGCTGTTGATATTATTATAGTAGCGACAAATAAGCAAAGCGCTTTTTTTTTTCTTTTCTTGCCTAAAAGTAAACAAAGACAAAAACAACTAAAAAGAACAACAAAAAAAAAAATCTATATATATATGTATATTACGCGCTCTCGGTATTGAACCTACTCCCCTTTACTCGTGAGTCCGAAGGAAGTCTTAACTTGCTACGATGCCTTATGTTGTAGTAACGAAATTTGCCGATGTATTTCACTAGTGGGAGTGTCGATCCAGATCCAGTGGTGTTGGAGTTTATGACCTTATAAGGTAACGTTTCGTGGCTCCGCTCGTAGTTTGACTCACCGCCAGCCGACGAATAGGAGCGAAGCAGC
This sequence comes from Mesoligia furuncula, assembly GCA_916614155.1. Lineage (NCBI taxonomy): Eukaryota > Metazoa > Arthropoda > Insecta > Lepidoptera > Noctuidae > Mesoligia > Mesoligia furuncula. Next base: position 25,434,492 of record OU744798.1, on the reverse strand, counting down.
TTGGTGACTCACTGGTTGGGTTTACATGCGACGACGATGACTCGTAAAATTTCTGTGCTGTACTTATTGTATTATTTGTTTATCCTTACTCACTTTATTATTAATATGATAAAAAGCACTTGTATGTTGTCTCTGATTTAATGACATTGTAGCAGTAGGTACTCAATTTGCTTAGATTTAGTTAGTTAATTTATTTGATACGGAGGAACTTTGTGCACGTCAACAACGTGTGCGCTCGGGCGTTCGAATCAAAACTCTAGTAATAGGGTCCCGTTTTTACCCCCCTAAAAACGTATTAATGTACCTACTTATCTGTACTTTCTAGCCTTTTCCCAACTAATTATATTGGCGTCGACATCGCGACTAATATAACATTATAACATAACATTATAGGCTGAGTATGTTGCATCCTGTCTAACAGGATGCAGCTGGATTATTATTTTACATGGAGCTACTGCCTATCTAACCTCCACGACCTAGTTACTGGGTAACATTATACCCCTTGGGTAAGGCTGGTTTTCCACCAGAGAAGAGCGAGTATGCGTAGCGAGGAATGTGTGTAAAGTAACCAATGGCGCCGATTCTATTGTTCACAAACTAAACTAAATTTAAGTTCATGCATCTTTTTCTTTCTATTTAAGATACTCCATAGACAATTTAGACGAGATTAAAAAATTGCCTACTAAAAATACGTCAATTTACGCCAGGCGCTGACTAATTTGACAGGACTAAACTAATATTTATCTTCTGTCCTTTTCTTAATGAGATAGAAAGAAAAAGATGCCTGAACTTAAATTTAGTTTAGTTTGTGAACAACAGAATCGGCGCCAATACCAACGCTAACTTAACTTAGTTCAAGCTACAAAAATAAAGCGATGTTATTGCTGCGGCAAGCGTAGCCCGTGTGGCTGGTTAGCCACGAGCCCCTCTCCCTATCTAACTGTTCCAATAAGTAAACTATTTCAGAGTCTTACTGCACTAAAACCCGGACACTAAAACGACGCTCAAGCTGAACAAACACTATTCAGAACTGTCCGATTTCAGACTAGTTAATCTCTCTTCAAGTCTAGTTCAAATCTAAAACCAAGTTTAAACAAAACGTGATTAATCCCAGTTCAGTCTAAACAACTGTTCAACACAATTTTGTGGTGTAACTGTAAATGTTTTACAAGCTAAATCCATTCTCATTGTATTCTTTATAATCGCATCAGTTTATAAACAAAACGGAAGTTAATCGCAGTTAATATTTTAGTGTATGGGGATTCTAGTTAATTAAGCAGGGATTAGTTTTGCCAGGCTTTGTGGGCCGCTAAATGTTTGATCCTGACGAGTGGTTAAATAATCTGTCGTTAACTTATTCGGTGCCAACCGATTTGGAATAGAATAAATTTGCGTATGTGTGCGTGTGTTTGTGTGAGGTCTGGTTTGAGTGGGGTGTGTTGTTAAATTATCGTGATTTACTGTACAGACGCCAGCACATCAAGCTACTACAATCTGTCAAATTTCTTTAATAGATTTTTAACTTCATCGCTGAAGCATAAGGTTCAAAGTTGATTGGGATAATTTGACAGTTTCGGGTAGCTTGATGTGCTGGCGTCTGTACATGTGTAGGTTATTGCGGGTTTAGTTTTTGATGAATATATTAGAGACTTATACAAAGAAAAGAAAGAAAGAAAATACGAATATCTGCGGTAAACATGACGCAGAGAAAGGACACAGACACAAGAAAAGAAACAAGTTGGGGTAAAATATGTGTCACATCCACGCAAAACGGCCATCGCTTAGCATAATGCTACAACCCTATGCAAAACAGAGACCTAGCGCTGGTTTTCAGCGACAGCCGGCTTTGACGTGATGACGTCAACCAGTGCACCATACGATAAGATAAAAAAAAACAGTAAAATAAATACTTATACAAAGCATAGTTTTAAGTGTTTATATTGAACATATTTTTTATAAAAAATACGGCTTTTAGGTAAGTCTTTTCTCGTCAAAATATATCTAGAAAGAAGAAAGAAAAAACTTCGGTTTGCTTCTGGCGGGAAGCCGAAATATTATCATATAGTTTGTAATTTTTTACGTACAAAGAAGCCCAGGAAAACAAGAAAAGCCAAGTTTTTGTAGAAACCTCATAATCATCTGCCTAGCCTTTTCCCAACTATGTTGGGGTCGGCTTCCAGTCTAACCGGATGCAGCGGAATACCAGTGTTTTACATAGAGCGACTGCCTATCTGACCTCCACAACCCAATAACTGGGTAATACGATACCCCTTGATAAGACTGGTTGTCAGACTTTCGGGCTTGTGACTACCCGTAACGACTGTCAAAGTTCCACTAATGACAGCCGGGACCAACGGCTTAACATGCTTTCCGAAACGCGGAGGGTCACGGTATGTAAATGGTCACCCATCCACAGACCAACCGCGGCAAGCGTAGCTTAACCTGATCTATCAACCTGTGCGGCTGTTATTATTTAGCCACGGGCCCCTCAAGTTTTTGTAGAAACAACAAATCAAAAATGTTCTCCTTTACGCCGTACGGCATTTCATACAAATTTTCAAGCCCTTATTTTCCGAAATGAATGAACCGATTCTAATGAAACTTCGTAGGCATAAGCAGGATACAAAGGTCTAAAAAGTTAGTAGAGAATGTTTTCGAAAAATAGTGTTACAGCCAAATTAGACCGATTTTAAATTTTCCATACAAACAGAGATTTCCGGTTATCTTTTTTTAAATAAGACATTACGAAAATGTTCTCTACTAACTTTTTAGACCTTTGTATCCTGCTTATACGTATGAAGTTTCATTAAAATCGGTTCATTAATTTTGAAAAATAAGGGCTTGAAAGTTTGTATGAAATGCCGTACGGCGTAAACGCTCTTAATAATTATCAATTCTATTCTCCTTACGAAAAGGAAATGTTTGAAAAACTACGGCGGCTGCAGAATATCGTCTCTACTCCGCATTTTCCCGTGTAAACGTTAACCAAAGGAAATTGGTTGCCGTGGTGGCTTCGACGAGCTCACATGTCTACCTATCCCATCTATAAACACAAACAGTACTGTTCTACCGCGTAGGTAGATCAGTATTATTTGAGTTTATACTGATTGTATGATAATATTTCGTCTTCCCAGAAGGAAACCGAAGTTTTTACTTTCTTATTTATTTATTTAACACTTCAAGCACATAAATGTACAGAGGCGGACTTAATGCCATAGGCATTTTCTACCAGTCAACCTTTGGGTGATGCAGAGACAAACAGTGGTAGGTGCAACTTTCTTCTTTCTAAAGATATTTTGATGAGGAAAGACATACCTAAAAGCAGTATTTTTTATAAAAAATATGTTTATTTAAACATTTAAAACTAGAGTGCACCGCGCTGCTACCTCAGGCAACGTCTCAGTTAAGCGGTCGGCCTATAGTCGCCTTTCCATCATTTATTTTATTTGGAAAATCATGTCAATAACATAAAATTAAATGAATAAAAAAAAAAAATTAAATCGGTATGTAAAGATGGTCACCCATCCACAGACCAACCGCGGCAATCGATCGACCTGTGCTGCTGTTATTATTTCGCCTTTTAAATAGTTTGTTCTGGATAGACATACACAGTTTTACACACACAGTACAGTTTGAAGAGTTTTTGTATTGTAGAAAGAAAGAAAGAAAATACGTTTATTTGCGGTAAACATGACGCAATGAAGAACATAAACAAAAAAAAATAAGATAGGATTGGGGGAAACATGCGTCACATCCACGCAACACGGCTATCGCTCAGCATTATGCTGCGACCCTATGCAAGACAGAGCCCCAGCGCTGGTTTTCAGCGACATCCGGCGCCGACGTATTGACGTCGTCCGGTGCAGCAAACATTAGGACGCTGTACTGGTACAGCATTCACAAAGAAAATTAATAGTTTAATTGAAACTCAAAGTGATAAGAACAGGAAAATAAAAGTAAACAATAGATATACATACATGCTATGAGAATATCATCCTCAATAAACTTTTTACATTTTATGTAGTGGCAACATTTCGGAACGTCATATTTAGCTTGCTACATACTTGTACAAAAAAAGGAAGTAGTTACAAAGCGAATAACTTACTTATAGCGTCATGTTTTTTATAAGTAAAGTACCTACTGATATAATCCGCAAATTCTGATATATTCAGTAAATTCTCCATACAAAATGATATAATTATTCAGTGAATTCCCCATACAAACTCAAAATATACTTTACGCTCTGGTTCAGAATCAATTTGATCAATTACAAGGTATTCAAGCCAGGCTTTGTATGTTGTTATTCAATTGCACGCACTTAAGAAACCATCGGTTCAGGGAATATTGATTTAACCGGGAATTAATAAGACCCAGCGCCATTGTGTAATATCGATATCTGGCCGTTATTTGCTTAAACAATATCTCTTGTGGGCAATTAAAAACTGTTTTTAAACGATCATTGATTGTCTGGATTGATGATCATTAAGCCAATCGTACGTAAGACGTAAACGTAGGTACCTTCGTTGGCTACCTTCCTAGGTAAAAATATTCGTAAGTAGAGATATTTAGTAAAAACTTATCTTTATTTTTCTCAGTTTCCTGACCTTTTAGACTCGTGAAACTTTTTTATCTGTAAACTACAGAATACAACAATTGCTTAAATGAAACAATATTTGCTGCACATTGATTTTGATACTTAGGCAGGCGCCTATGGTCCTATGTGTATCTATGTGTTTGACACTTAATTAGAGTCCTAATTAGATGCTACATGATACCTCACGATCCGAATAGAAGTTGGTCGTCGTTGGTCTAGTGGTCGCAAGCGCTACTGCTAAGCCTGAGGTCCTAGATTTGATTCCCGTGTCGGGCAAAGTGTTATTAGGTTTTCCCATCTAGAATTTCTCAGTAGGAGCCCGGAGTCTGGATTTGTGTCCGGTTAATGGTAATAGGCTTGCAGCGGTATCTACAACTCCACATGAGAATAACGCGTCATACTGACGTCACGCAAAATTCTGCATCTCGCAAGCAGAGTTTACCGCGCAACTAGCTTAGATACAACCCAACATGAATCATTGGGCAGTTGCCCGCCAGACTCAACACCCGTCTGGTCGGAGGATCCTCCCTTTTCTATAGAGTATCAGTGAACTTTACACCTGTTCCTCATACCTCTATAGGCTCGCTCCTATTACATGGGACTTAAACTACAGCACTGCTGATCCTTCAGCTTAAATAACGATGATGAATAAAAAGACAACTCTTACATAAGTAGATTCTTACTATGATATACATGACTCCATCGAAAACTCAAGTCTTATTAAGTTATTAGTATGGGATGTGGGTATCATGTGAATTAATCTACTTATAAAGTTAGCACATGTTTGCCTCATTGCGTCTTGTTGAACATTAATTAATGCCAACACTAAGTTACCTCCGTCGGCACCCTTTAGGTATTAAAATAGAAGGGAGATGGATAAGCAAGGGTTTTCTTTTCGGAAGGTACTAATGGGGTAGATAAGTACAAATCTGCGTCTGCTGATGGCGGGCTCCTGGGTACGATCCCCGGGTCAATTACTGGAATTTTCCATTAGGAATTTCACAGAAGCAGGTCGGTTTCGGGGTTTTTCTGATTAATGGAAATGGGCTCGCTCCCTTAAGTCTATCTGACTTACGATTATGGCGCAGTGGCTGAGCGTAGGATAGAAATATTCGCTTGATAACATCACAATATTCACGACTAGGTACTGCAATTAAAACTTCGCCAGCTTAACGATAGACTTTACACTTAGAAGCTTAACTGTAGCCTGCACCGATTACTGACAGTGACATTAAACCTTCTCAGTTAGTCGTCAACCAGCTTAAAAATAAAGTTGGTAACATTAAAAAATGCATTCGAAAGCAAGTTGTTGTTTTGTATGTCCCTGAATTTGTCCGTTCCAGCTTTTAAAACATTTTTTTTACTCTACACTTAAATATGTGGGTGAATTATTCATGAGAAACTGCCAGCTATGTTTTGTGAATAAATTGAAAGAGTTGTGTAAAAAGAAAAAATAATCATGAAAACTACTTTATCAAGGGATATTTGTGCGTCGCTAATGTGTAGAAAAAGGGTAGTATTCTTCCCTGTGAACTCGTAAAAGATGACTAAAGGGCATTACCACGTAAAGGACAACATTACCTGCCTCTACGACCATACGACCATACGGATACCGTAAATAAAATTATTCTGTAAGTATACGTAATAATAGCAATCACATTTATAGTCATTTTCTCGCCCAAAAGGCTTTGTTGTCTATTTCAGTAGGTATACGGTCCTAAAAGTTTCTTTCTAGCCCTTGGGGCTTCCTCTAAGGACCGAATAGTGCTGATTTACGTTTTGTAGGCCAGTTGTAATTGTAGTTTAATTTCATCTTTAACTTTTTCATCTAACTAACTAACCAACCTATCGCCTGTCTGATGCTCGTGCATCTAAAAATAATAAATAGGTACAATCTGTCACAATTATTTGATAGGTTTTCAACTTTATCGCTAAAGTATAAGGTTCAACGTTGATAGGGAAAATTTGACAGTTTCGGGTAGCTTAATGTGCTGGCGTCTGTATTTATTACGATGTAAGCCTTTTTAGATTTCGGGTGAAATCTTTCTATAAATAGTTGAACAGGCGTGATAAACGTGATAAGGAAAAGAGTACCCCTTTTCCTTATCTCCAGACATTCTCTTTGTCACCGATTTTACCAATTATGCCCGCAAGATTATTTTAGTGGAACTCGGAATGAGTCGTGGACTCGTGATCGTAGGTAGTCGTCAAGCGAGCTCTCTTTTGAGGTCTGGTAAACAGAAGTTTCATAAAAAAGGCCGTATTTAATGAAATAAAACAAAGTTAACGAGTTTTTTCAGGCCCTGTTTTATTTTTAGTGCCTTTGGACCCTTTTTGAGGCTTGAGGTCTTGTGGCTTGTGTTGTTGTATGACTTTAGGAGACAAATAATAAAACTGGTCGAGGGTGAGTTTTATGCGACCTCTGAGAATTCAATGAATTGAGGTGGTAGATATAAAAGAGGCTATACCTATTGAATTCTGCTTAGGGGCCGTCCATTAATCACGTACTACCCCCCCCCCCATTTCACGTGAATTTTTTTGTACCTACAATAAAAAAAAAAATAAGCATCACCTTTGTACTTATTTTTCTGCTCTGTTTTTTTCTTGTCTGTTTATATATGTGTGTACATAAATGGTAAAATAAATAAACAATCTTTTTTTTTTAACATTTATAAAATACAGGTATAAGTATCATCTAATTTTATTATAGTGCTCAAATAATCTTAAATACAGAGATACGTGTGTGGATTACATTGGATAATGTTGGTGCACCATAAAAATAAGCCACTACTAACATAAGTGAAAAACTATAATGTCACTGGTGAACTTTAAAAAGTGAATGAAAGTGAACTATAAACAGGTGAAACTTTGTAAACACTACAACAAGATCTGTGAAGTGGGACTATTTCACGAATAAGTGCCTAAAACAATTGAACAGTGTTTGTTTTCACGCGAAACAATACGAAAACAGCAAATTTACTGTTTTTTTCTTTACCTACCTACAATAGACAATACCAATCGTTGAGTGTACAATTCCAAATCGTTACAATGCATCTAGTGTAGAAACAGTAAACTACCATATTGTTTTGCCACTTCTTAAACAGTTCTTACCTATATAAACACTTCCTAAACAGTATAACATAATACAAAATCTCTGCCTGCACAATTAGAACTTTAGAACAGAGCCATCTATTTTGTGTATTATGAATCATTACCAGCTTAGTATAGTGGTTATAGATTCCGCATTCTAAATAAATGTTCCTTTGGCCTCGAGGTATCTGACGCCGATCGCCACAGAACTAGGTGTGAGTTCAAATCTCAGAAACTTGCGTACAAGGAATTGTCATTTTGAATAAAATAAAGTATATAAATATTTTACTGAAATATTTCTAATAATGAATAATCTCGAAAACATAACATTTCGGCGTCGTACGCACATTCGAACCAATTCGGACCCAACTCCGGTGGACAATGACTCAACATTGCAGACACTAGAGTGCACTGTTAGTAGCATGCCAGACATGTCAGAAGATGAAGACTGCGGGCAGATAAAAACTATGAAAGATGAAATTCAAAAACTGGAATCCCAATTAAGTAGTGCCCATAAAGAAATAGAACTGTTAAACTTAGAAAATAATAAATTCAAACTCTTGAATGAAAACTTGGTTAAAAAAAACCAGATATATAAAAAAGTTACAACATATAGTCCTATTAAATCTAACCAAAGTACACCAAAGAAAAATCCTACCACAAACTGTAAATCAAAACAAACACAAACCGATACTGTCACTGAAAAAACTCCAGAACGAAAAGGAAATTTACATTACAAGCAATTACAAACGGAGCAAATAAATACAGCTTACAAATGCATAAATAAGGGCACACAAACAACTGCAGTGTCTACTGAACCAACACCCATGAAACAATCATTAGAACCAGCAATCGTTCTTTCAAATCGTGAACATGAACATAAACATCTGAGTAAACAAGTTAGTAAGATTTGTATTATTAGTGAGAATAAATATAACAAAATAAGCACTATTGCAGAAAATAAGCTTCAGAACGCTAAACTGTGTCACTATTTAATGCCACACTATGGTTTAAATAATATAATGCAGGGCCTGGAACAGAAGTTAAAAAACTTTACTCTAGATGATTACTGTATTATACTAATTGGTGAGACGGACTTCAAGATTACTAAGGAATATACAAATTTAATTACAAATATAAGAGGAGAACTTGGGAAATTTCAGCATACCAATATTATATTTTGTGTGCCTACGTATAAAAAGTGTATAAGTAATGTAACAATGTATAACTGGAGGGTTGAAAACTTCATCAATCTACTTTATCAGGATATAGTAGCCCACAAACATGCATATTTTGTTGACTCGAACAAGAACCTTGCATGGGATCGCACAATGTACAGACCAAATACGGGATCAATAAACAACTATGCCATGAACTTCATTTTCGAAGACATAGCCAAACTTATAAGCTATATAAACAAAAATCGCGCCGCAAAGAATGAATGCAAGCAAACTGACCTTAAACCGAATCGACAGGAAACGGAGCAGTTTTTTCTATTATAATTATCTATGTCTACTTCATCAAAATATTGCTGGCTTACTAAATAAATGTAATGAGCTTACTGTATGTCTGGAAGAGCTGTCTGACAAAAATATAGATATCGATGTAATTTGTTTAACGGAACACTTTATGTTATCCGGCCATGAAAAATTCTTGTTTATTCCCAATTTCACCTTGGCAGCTCACTACGCTAGGAAAAACAGTAAAAGAGGAGGTGCATGTATTCTTGTAAAGAAAGGACATCACTATAAAGAACTGCAAGATATAGCGAAACTCTCCATAAATGGGGTATCTGAGTGTTGCGCCATTGAGTTACTTGAGTGTAGAACTGTTATTGTCTGTATTTATAGGGTTCCAAAGTCTGATAAAATATCTGTATTTTTTGAACAATTGGAAGAAATCTTACACGTTCTAAATAATAAAAATATAGGGAGAAATGTAGTAATAGCAGGAGACTTTAACATAGACTCTCTTAGGCGTACTAGTACTTTGAGGGAATTTGAATGTTTACTCATAAACTTTAACTTAAAGTTAGAAATAAATCAGCCAACACGACTTATAAGCGGGACGTGCATTGATAACTTCGCACATAATCTGGGGAAGAAGTGTGAATCTGAGGTGATTGACTTCGGACTATCAGACCATACAGCACAAATGCTAAAATTACCTATTAACAAAACCTGTGTAATAAAACAATGGCAAATAAAAAGACGTGACTATAACAAAGAAAATATGCAGAAATTTAAAGATTATATACAATGTGTCTCATTCTCAGAAATATATGATACTGATAATCCAAACACTGCCTACGATGCGTTTATAGATACATTTTTAATGCTATATAATTTGTGTTTTCCTTTCAAAAATATAACAGTTAGATCTAAAGTAAAATCACAATGGATATCACGTGGAATAAAAATATGTAGCAAAAAAAAGAGGAAATTAATGTGGAATTATAGACTACAGCGTAACGAATTAAACAAAACAGTATTTAAAAAATATGCAAAACTCTATAAAAATATAATTAAATTAACGCAGCGAGCTCAAAACAATCATAATATTAAAACATCATCTAACAAATCTAAAGCCACATGGGCAATTGTAAATAGATCTAAAATGAATATACCAAGGGATACGATCTCTTCCATAAAAGTAGAAAATAAAACCATAATTGGTCAACAGGAGATAACAAACACTTTCAATAATTTCTTTGTAGACAAAATAAAACCTAAACCACGTTCAGTTAACAAAATAACCACAAATATTGACAAAACAAGTCAGTCTATGTTTATGGCACCAAGTGCACCAAGCGACATACTTCAAATCATAAGATCACTAAAAAACACTGAAAGTGTCGGGCATGATGGCATCTCCACTAAGGTTATAAAGTATGTTGCTTATTATATTTGTGAGCATCTGAGTCATATAGTAAATATGTGTATAAGCACAGGAGTCTATCCGGAAAAGCTAAAAATTTCAAAACTAAAACCAGTGTTTAAAAAAGGAGACAAACAAAGCATGAATTGTTACAGACCCATTGCGCTGATACCTATACTTTCCAAAGTTTTTGAAAAATACTTTTATCTACAAATATACAATTATTTAGAAAAGTTAAATATTCTTACGGAAGAACAAAAAGGTTTCCGGAAAAATAAAACCATAAATTTGGCTATTTTTGATTTTGTTAGGGAAGTTATGGCTAATGTAGACAAAAGGACACCGGTTTGTGCCATTTACTGCGACATGTCACAGGCGTTTGACTATGTTGACCATGACGTTCTGATTTACAAATTAGAAGCTTATGGCATTAGAGGAAATATATTAAAACTCATAGAGTCTTACCTGAAAAACCGTAAGCAATACACAGAAATTTCCAAAATAGACATAGCTACTAAAAAAGAAATATTATGCACATCAGATGAAAGACTAGTAAAATACGGAGTCCCACAGGGGAGTGTGCTGGGGCCTCTGTTTTTCATCATATACATTAATGACTTACCAAGAGTAACAAACTTTGCAATGTCACTTTTTGCTGATGATAGTACGGTCATTATACATTCTAGAGAAAACGAGACATATGAAAGTGATATTAACAATACTATCACATCAATAATCAACTGGTTAAATGATAACAATTTGAAAATTAACCTTGAAAAGACTAAAATTATGTTCTTCAGCCAACGCGTAGCCGCACCAAATGTTAATGTCTATTATCAAGGGACAGTACTAGACAGAGTAGATTCAACAAAATTTCTAGGGGTGACAATTGATAAAAATCTTAATTGGAAAGCGCATACAGAAGAATTATATAAGAAAATTAGTTCTTCGGCTTACGCACTCTATAAACTAGCACCCATTGTAAGTATAGATGCACTTCTAACAGCTTATCATGGCATAGTTGGCGCAATCATAAGATATGGCGTAATATTCTGGGGAAACTCGACCAATAAAGAAACCATTTTTAAATCCCAAAAAAGGTGCATTAGGGCCATGTTTGGCCTAAAGATGACCGAAAGCTGTAAACCATATTTCATTAAGCATAAAATACTAACCCTTCCCTCTTTGTTTATATATGAAGCCGCTATTTTCGTTAAAAGTAATCCAACGTTATTTAACAAACAATCAGATGTTAACATTCGTAGTCGTCGGGTTAAGGATGAGTTATGTATAGTAAGGTCAAAAACCGCTTTGATGCATAAAAGGATATTCTGTTTGGCCCCAAAAATTTATAATAAGCTCCCAACACATATGAAACAGCTGCCCACAAGGTTGTTTAAGCTGCATTTAAAAAAAAACTCTTATAGCCAAATGCTACTACAGCTTATCAGAGTTCCTAAATGAGCGATATTAAGTAAATATAGGTACCTACATTATTGCGACATTTCTCCCAGTTAATAGTGTCACTTTACGACCAAGTGTGTTGAAAATCTTAATAGTGTCTCAGATATTTTTTTCATTTTTTTATTAACAGACAAATTTTGACGTTATGTATTATTGAACTTTTCTATTACTTAAGTACTAGACATTTTTTATATTATCTAAAAAAATTGTTTTTATATAATTCTAATTTGACATTATGACATAATTATCTGACTGAAGCATTTATTTAATAGACATTTTTTATTTTTATTACTTTATTTTTTTTTTACTGTTGACATTTTCTTTAATTATTATTTTTTTTTGCTGAATTCACTTTATATTAATTATCACATATTCATATTTGTACGCCGTCATCGGCAAAACATAGTGTACCTATTTATTTTACTATCAACACCTGTTTTTACACCACCTATGTTTTACAAATAAAAAAACTTTGACTTTGACTTTGACTTTGATTATAGAAAATTATCGCGGAAACTTTACTTCGTTAGTTGCCTGGCGAACAAGCCAACGGCGAATCAATGTCACACTACCAGCCGCTTTCGATTTTGTACGCGTTGACGAAAAAATAAATACACGTAACGTCGCTTTTCGGTTGAGTATTGCGCGTTTGCCGAAAAAAGAAATACACGTGATATATTACTACACCCCCCCTCCACCTTGTGATATTTCGTGATTTTTATGGACCCCTCCCTCCCCTTTCGAGCCTCACGTGATTAGTGGACAGCCCCTTACTTTTATTGGGCCGTAAACTTCTACTAAGGTTAGACTACGCAGTGGCCTTCAAGAGTTAGTTGACATTTTTCCACTTCATTTTTGGCACACCACACTATAAATTAAAATTCTAGTGATCTAAGGCCTGAAATTCTCTAACGCTGACGTCGGTCGCGTACCGTCGGACACGCGTACCAAGACGCTGACGATCAATGGACGTGTTTACTGTACCACCGACGGTCAGCGAGCGCAAGTCCGTTACGCGACTGACGTCGACGTAACAGTATTTCCAGCCTAAAGGTTTGAACTGCTACAACGTTTTTATTGACCTTTTTATTCTTTCTTTAATTCTACCTTTGACTTAAGAAAATAAGAAATAAACATGCGGGGACCTGATATTTTATTTTATTTTAAATCACAATGTCGTGGCATCACAGCTGAAGTGGAAAAATGACAACTACGAGTAACTTTTGGAGGCCACTGTATTTTTTTTTTATTCTTTTTTTTATTTAGGGACATTTATAATCGCAATGCGTATGTCAGTCCCATCGTACCCTAAATACACATTTCTCATATCTGGGCCATGAACCTAAACAGACTCTTCGCATCATCGCCATTTAGCATTTTGTTTTTTTTTTTTTTTGGTTCAGCTAGGTTTTTATGGAATGTGCCTACTTCAAGTTGTTCAACCTCAAGACCCTAAACAAATCATTTCTACCAGACTCGTACCGAACACAGTTCATCAATAAGTGGTGTAAGTCTTCAACAACTCCACACTCCACACAGTTAGGCGAGTTCGTTTTTCTCATCATGAAAGTAAACTTATTACATGGAATGTGTCCAGATCTGAGTCTATGAGCCGTAACAACTAATGTATTTTATTGTTTTAGCGAAGTCGTCGTTTTTTAGCAACGATTTTAGCAAATTTTGGGGCTAAAGGTTTTATTATTTTAGGATTAACGTAGTACAAACGATGGACTACGTTGATCGTTTAAGGGGCTTACATGACCTAAAGCGCGGTCACTGTCGGACTGCATAGAAAAGAAAGAGAGTCGAGATGACACAACGCTGGTATTTTATTGCAAAATATGAAGCAATTCTTTGATTACAAATTTTGATTATTTTTCTTTGTTGCTTGTAGAACAATCTGACAAAAAATCAGAATGATTGTATGTATATTAGTATAGTTTTTATCGTAAAAAGGAAATTTTTAGGGGTAACTACATGATTTTTTCCTATCATATCAAATTAGTTGTATTATGTTTTCAACACACTATCTACCTAGCATATTTCCTGAAGAATATCATTTATTTATCAAGATTTTGTTAACTGTAGTCGATCATATACTCTTATGGTTTCTAAAACTTGCGTTTTTTGTGTTTAGGTCCTCACAATGACACGATAGACTAAGTGAAACATACATTTCCTCGCTCGCATGACTAAAAGTCCTAACTAATTTTTCTCATTTAGTGATTCTTTACATTTTTCACTAACCGTCGTACCTCTATGTTATATGGATCTCAAAATATAACCATTTTGAAAGGCAACAAAATGTAAAGAATCACGAATAGAAAAATGTAGCTGTCCTAACTCAAATCAGTTAAAAAATGAGATAGGAGTTTTAGTCATGCGAGCGACGATTTGTCAAGGCAAAATATGATCCTGCGTAAATACGTATTAAAATGGTAGGAATTACAATCATAATTTATATTAATTTTGCATATTATTCATGGTAATGTTGTAGAAACAAACGATGGATGGACTCTGTAAATGATGATATGGTTATAAAGGGGGTGACTACAGAGATGACTCCGTATGGAGGCTCTTCAAACTATGTCCTATGAAGATACAGAGAAGTTATTACTTGTGCTAAAGTAAATATTCGTATGTTAATTTTCGTATGTTCGTATTATATAATTTTATACACCTTTTTACATATGTACCAATAACATAAATAATATAAATATGCGATTATTTAATCAATTAATGTTACCTCCAATCGTCTGAAACACAGGATTACTTAATTCAAGCACAAATCATGGGTGAACTCGAAATAGATTTAAGAAAAACTGTATTTAACGTTAGTCTTCATATTTTTTTTTTTTTTTATAAATTTTATTATTATTTTTTATTACGACGACTAATAGACAAGTATGGAAGAAAAAGACATGTTGCGCCGACCCCAAGTAAATTGTGATAAGGGCTGGAGAATGGAATGATGATCCGTAGTAATGTTGTAGCCCAGGCAGTTGCCCTGTTGCCTACATTAGTAGAGTAAACCGAATCTGTCAAATTTTCCCAATCAACCTTGAACCTAATGCTTTAGCGATAAAGTTGAAAATCTATTAAAGAAATTTGTAAGCTTGATGTGCTGGCGTCTGTACTAAACCACAAAGCTTTATACTTATCGTGAGTCGTGAGAGTATTGGACAATTCTTGTAATTTTAAGAGCGTTTACGCCGAACGGCATTTCATACAAACTTTCAAGCCCTTTTTAGGGTTCCGTAGCCAAATGGCAAAAACGGAACCCTTATAGATTCGTCATGTCTGTCTGTCAGTCTGTCTGTCTGTCTGTCTGTCTGTCTGTCCGTCTGTCTGTCTGTATGTCTGTCCGTCCGTATGTCACAGCCACTTTTCTCCGAATCTATAAGAACTATACTGTTGAAACTTGGTAAGTAGATGTATTCTGTGAACCGCATTAAGATTTTCACACAAAAATAGAAAAAAAACAATAAATTTTAGGGTTCCCCATACTTAGAACCGAAACTCAAAATTTTTTTTTTCATCAAACCCATACGTGTGGGGTATCTATGTGTAGGTCTTTAAAAATGATATTGAGGTTTCTAATATCATTTTTTTCTAAACTAAATAGTTTGCGCGAGAGACACTTCCAAAGTGGTAAAATGTGTGTCCTCCCCCCTGTAACTTCTAAAATAAGAGAATGATAAAACTAAAAAAAATATATGATGTACATTACCATGTAAACTACCACCGAAAATTGGTTTGAACGAGATCTAGTAAGCAGTTTTTTTTTAATACGTCATAAATCGTAAACCACAATTTACCATTCATTCAATCAACTCAAAAATAAAAAAAAACATTTAATTTCATAAACATAAACCTTATGTATAAACTCGGATGTTACGGAACCCTCGGTGCGCGAGTCCGACTCGCTCTTGCCCGGTTTTTTTGAATTGAATGAACCGATTTTAATGAAACTTCGTACGTATAAGCAAAATACAAAGGTCTAAAAAGTTAGTAGAGAACATTTTCGAAAAATAGTGTTACAGCCAATTTAGACCGATTTTAAACTTTTCATAGAAACAGATATTTCCAGTTATCTTTTTTTATATAAGAATTTCGAAAATGTTCTCTACTAACTTTTTAGACCTCTGTATCCTGCTTATGCGTATGAAGTTTCATTAAAATCCGTTCATAAATTTCGAAAAACAAGGGCTTGAAAGTTTGTATGAAATGCCGTACGGCGTGCGTAAACGCTCTTAAGTACGTTCACAGTCTGATCTCAGTCTCGATCTGTCAAAAAAACCTCTAATTTCCCTAAACTTTTGACAAGTTCTTGACATTCTTGGTTGTCGCAGAGATGAGATTGCGAGACTAGATTTTATTTTGAACAAACTGGGCATAATAATCCATGTAATTTGTCAAATTAATGGGCCTAGCCTTTGCCCAACTATGTTCGGGTCGCCTTCCAGTCTACCCACATGCAGCTGAATACCGTACATGGCGCGACTACCTACCTGACCTCCACAACCCAGTTACTGGGTAACACGTTACCAATTGGTAAGAATTTCGGGCTTCTGTCTACCCGTAACGACTGTCAAAGATCTATGAATGACAGCCGAGAACAACAGCTGTCTGTAAATTCCGAGGCTCGGAGGAGTCTCGGAATGTAATAGATGGTCATCCATCCTCAGACTGATTTAGACAAGCGTAGCTTAACCTTCGATCGACCCGTACGATTGTTATTACTTACCCACAAAGTCTTCTCAATTTGTCAAAATATTGGTGACAAATTACAGTTCGTAGCAAGTTCTACGAAGCTACGGCAAACAGTCTACGGCGCTACGACAAACAGTCTACGGCCTCTACGGGTGACGAAAGCCTACGAGGATGGGCGATCGCTTAAATGATCCGTAAAAGTTTCTGTTTGTCTTTCATGGGTTTTACAGGTCCGTATGCTAACAAACTTTCGATTGGTTTTGTTTTTCCCTTTTATCTTCTTTTGGGTATCCACTGTTTACTGGTATCTACTGTTTTATTATATTTATTTTATACAAAGCAAAGTTTCTTTCATATAAATAATCTTTGAATACATTTGATATGATAAATAATCAAAGAGAACGGTATTGGATTTGGACTGGATTGATAGGTATTTTAAAACAAAAAAAAAAAACAAAAAAAAAACTGAATAATCCTTCACAAATGGGATTTGATGCGATTAACTTAACAGGTAATTGTACATTATGGTTCATAATGTTATCCTTTTGTCATTCTGCCAAAGTGGCCTTTTTAGGCCCCCAGTTGTGAATTCTGACAGGGATCTACATACACTAGGTCGATTTTCGCCGTGCGGCTGGTCGCTTACCAAATCACCTCACAAGCCGAATCGCTACCCCATTTACACAGGTTGATAAAAATCGCAGGTGACTATGGTATTTACGTCTATTTTATTACCTACACGTAAACACGATTTTAAGCGACAACAAAATAAACAAAAATGTAAAAGGCAACAAATTAAAACTCACGATGGACACAATATTAAATCACGACAAACGTCAGAAACCGAATGTCAGTATTACTCCGAATGACCAAATCGAATGGAAACCAGTAGGTACGCCTACTTGAATTGATTAATTATTAGGATAACGCAACATTATATACGATTTTTTAACGATTATCTTGTTTAGAAGGAAAAACATTTTATAAATAGAAAATAATAAATGAAAGTGAAAATGTTTAGAGCTTCTGGCTTATTGCCAGGATCATAAAAATAATTTGCACGATTTTATTTTAAACAGTTATATTTTATTCTTGGATCGTACTTTAGGTCACTTTAAAACCGAACACTGTGTGCAATACAATATTTTACCTGTTTATGATAGCCTATAATTTTAGCACTATATTATAGTTGTTTTCGACCAACTACATGATTGGGGTAATTTTTACATTGGCAACACTTTGTTTTCGTTTTTGATCTGGAATTCCATTTCCGAGATTAGTTCATTTGGCATCAAAATGTGTCCTTCGGTTTTGGTCACCCGCCACATGCGATCTGTCATCGCAAGACAAAAGTCCTTCCTACGCTACTTGTATAAGAGAAACCACGGGTACTATCCATTTATGTACCCTACGGATTTTTTACTAGGTATCCTAGGATATAACTCCTTAGCTGTCCGGCGGTCTCGAACGCAGATGATCACTGCACTGAACATTTTACGGAATATAATTGACTCCCCAGAATTGCACAACATACTATGCATATTTTATGTCCCTGATCCGCCACCGGTCTAACCGCGCCGGCACAGACTATTCGCGACTGCACAGTGTCGCACGGTGTCCCGTGCGCATTCCCCGCTGTGTCGCATGAGCAGCGCAATCAATGCCCTTATTTTTGAGTTATTCCGTTCTGATCTCCTGAACCCCCCCCCCCCCCTCCCCCCACCTCGATCCCCTGCTTGTTCGTCTTCTGTTTTTTTGACCTACCTGATTGTGACGTGTTGACCGACAGATTCAATCAAATCATGTTATTGTGCTCGAGATTTTGTGAAAGGCATTGTTTATGAATAATTGCATGTCCTAATAATTTGTAACCTAACGAAATGTATTTTTTTTTCTTTTTTAATGTTAACGCTGTACCTACCTATCTAGACGAAATTGTAATTTATATAACACATAAGAAATTAATTAATTAATTACTGTCACTGGTGTATAACCGTTGTAATTAATAATAATAAATAATTTAATAATAAAAGTCGAAATCTACTCTACTTTGGAAGTTGCAATTTAGTCACCTGTGACATAATCGAATCGCCATTTCGACAATCAATTTTCGCCGTGCGGTGAAAATCATGCGGCTATAGTCACCTAAGCCCGCATTATTTAATTGGCAGTTTGTATTTTATCAAGGGGAACAATTTTACAACACATTTACCGATCAGTCTTTATCAGGCACAAACCAGATATTTACTTATTTACTCTAAAAGTCTTTGCATCTTGGAAATAGAATAAAGAAAAATGAGGATAATAGGATTTGCTTATCAAAATCCAATTTACCGACGACGTTCGATAGATTTAATTAAAAAATGTGGTGAAGAAGCGAAGACGCTGCGAGTTTTTTTGCGAATTAATCAGCGGAGATAATAACGGTAAGTGAAAATTTATAATCCTATATTTAAGCTAATAAAGTACAAGCAGCGCCCCGCGGTTTCACCCGCATACGTGTTGATCCCGTGAAAATATCGGTATAAAAACTATTCTATGTCCTTTCCCGAGACTCAAACTGTCTCTATACCAAATTTCATCTAAATCGGTTTAAGCGTCAAGAGGTAACAGACAGACAGACAGACACACTTTCGCATTTATAATATTAGTATGGATAAAACCTATAAAGTAGTTACCTATTCCTGTAAGATTATTAACATGGTCCAAAACAAACTTCAATTCTGCTTGCCCCGAAAATGAAGATGGGGGCTCCTACCAGACATGTTGCAGTTATAACTAATTTATTAGTCCTATGCAACGTAAGTCTGGTCTCCAACTTTTAGTCGGCGACTTTCTGAGCTTCCCTATGGAAACTTAGAAAATCGCCGAGCTTGCCGATCGTAAGAAACTATACAGCATATACATCAGAAAGGTGTGGGAGAATTATGTGAGATCCAATTAACTAGAATATTTATATGTTAAATTACGATAATTCAAAATAATAAGCTCATATACAGCGTGAGGTCATATTTACGGGTGTGGTACATACCATCCATCTTAACAACTTTTTCCAAGGGACCAACATCGTAGTCGCAAAAGACAATCGGCTGTCCATCGTTCGTTTAAGGGAGGGCTTGCCATAATCGCCACGCTTGGCAGGCGGGTTGGCGATCGCAGTATGCTATGGTGGTGGAATACATAGAGAACGCTGCTGCCCATTCTCCGGTACGATCCTTAGTCGCCTTTTACGACACCCACGGGAAGTAAGGGGTGGTGGTATTCTTTAAGTCCGGCACCACACAGACCATCGGCTGTCCATAGAAAACTTCAATACCTACTCGACCAAAATGTATATTAATGCGCTTGTAACTTTATCGAGCAGCAATATAGTGACACTACAATGTATAAAAGGACACAGTGGATTGCTAGGTAACGAGGCAGCTGACGAGCTGGCCAGAAGGGCTAGTAGGTATGCCAGTTTGTGCAGCGGAACCTGTCGTGCAGCAGAACCTGTCCTTCAAACGACTACGCAGGTGGCTACAGGAGCACACCCACACACAAGCAGAACGCTGGTGGACGTCGTCACCAGGCTGCAGAAAGTCCATGGAAGTTATGCCATCATTGGATGGCAAGCTAACCAGGCGTTTATTACGACTGGACAGGAAAGGCCTGCGCCTGGTGACGGGTACCATCACGGGACACTGCTCGCTAAATAGAAACTTCCATACAATAGGCATAACGGACAGTCCCCTGTGCAGGGCTTGCATGGAGGCTGATGAAACCGTTGCGCATGTGCTCTTTGAGTACACAGGCGTCACCCAGATTAGGTCGGAAACTCTTGGGACACCCAGATCGTACACAGAAGTTGTCAACAGACCAGGAGACTTAATCAGCTTCTGGAGGGAGGTGGGCTGGTTGGAATAACCACCGACGGCCGCCATGGCCTACGCACAATGGTCCATTTGAAGGACTAAGTGCGGAAACTGTTGTGTATGCCGAGCGCAGGAGTGCGGGCTGCGCCCCGCACCTCCCCGCCGGCCGCGCCTTGCGGGTTACTTATTGAATATATTAGTGTGCAACAGACTAGCGAGTTTGATTGACGTACAACTACCCCTGTCACTTCCGTATTTAACACGTGGCGACGAACGGACCCACATTTTTTTAAAAAATGTCTACGGTTGCGACTTATGGCGTTCTTTCCACCTTCGACCACCTGTCACAGGAGTGGAATAGTTTCAAATTGCGATTAAATCAGTGGTTCATCGCAAACGACATAACCTCAGAAACGGACAAGGCCACAATCAAAAGAAGGGCGATATTGTTAACATCCCTGAGTGAATCAACGTTCAAGCTTGCTTGTGACCTGGCGCTACCCAGAAAGGTTGAAGAATTGGGTTACGAAGCGATAGTGGAAATCCTCGACGACCACTTCACACCAAAAAGGTTTGGGTTTGCAGAGAAATCAGTATTCTATTCGGCAACACAGCGACCAGGTGAATTGCACACTCAATGGGCAGCCAGGATTAGAGGATTGGCAACTCACTGTGCATTCAAGAATTTGGAGGAGGCCTTGCTGGACAAATTCATCATGGGCATGGCACCAGGACACGAACGGGACAAACTTTTCGTACAGGACCAGCGGGAGCTGACCCTCGCGAAGGCCATCGACTTGGCAGAGAGCGTGCGCTGTGCGCGCCAGGCCTCGTCGCAGGCAGCACTAGGCGCCAGCGGCGCCGGCGCAGGCCCCGACGGCGTGTTCAACATCTCCAAAAAGGAAAAGTGCAGTGTGTGCGGTTTTACAAATCATAGTTCTAATCAGTGTCGTTACAAAAAGTATAAATGTAAAAAGTGTAACAATAAAGGCCATTTGCGTAAAATGTGCCCTAGTGAGGGTAAAGTGAAATACGTAGACGAAGGTACTGTGGACGACGGAGACGACGACGGTGAGTGTTTTTATAATATTCGGTGCGTGAGAGGGAAACCTATGACGGAGCGTGTGATGATCAGTGGCCTAGCTTTAGAGTTCGAAATCGATAGTGGTTCTGCAGTAAGTGTAATCTCTAAAAATACCTACGAGTCGAAATTTAAACAATTGCCGTTATCAGTCACCAACAAAAGGTTATTCAGTTATACAGGGCAAAATATTGAGACGGTCGGAGTTGTTTTATTACCTATATCATATCTTGGGCGTACACATACTCTGAATGTGTACGTCGTGCACGCGGCCGGACCGCCGCTATTAGGCCGCGACTTCATTCGTGAGTTCGACCTGGAATTAGCGCCGTCGCGCGTGCACGCCGTGTTCGAGGAAGCACAGGCGGTATGCGAGTCTAGCACTAATATTGATAAACAACTCATAAACATGTTCCCTAAGGTCTTCTCGGGCAATCTGGGGTCGTTTAACAAGTATAAAATAAATTTACAGTTAAAACCCGATGTAAAGCCTATTTTTTTTAAAGCGAGGCCAGTACCTTACGCGCTAAAAGAAAAAATAGACAAAGAACTTGACCGATTATTGTCACTGGGTATTTTAGAACCAGTAGAACACTCAGAATACGCGTCGCCTATTGTGCCGGTTTAAAAAAAAAGCGGTAGCATCAGATTGTGTGCCGATTACTCTGTCACAATCAATAAACAGTTGATAATCGATCAATATCCTTTGCCGACGGTAACCGATTTATTAGCCAAATTACACGGGGGCGTACAGTTTAGTAAAATAGATTTATCAATGGCTTACAACCAATTTTTATTAAACAAAGAATCTCAGAGGTTAACGTGTATCAATACTCATCGCGGTCTTTTTAATTACACTCGATTGGTGTTTGGGTTGTCCAGCGCACCAGCCATTTTCCAGCGCGCAATGGAATGCTTGCTCTCGGGAATTGACGGAATCATTTTTCTACTAGATGATATCCTCATAACGGGGACAAATAAAGTCCAGCACAGGCAGAGACTCGTCGCGGTCTTACAACGCTTAGATGATGCTGAATTAACGGTTCAAATAAGTAAATGTGAATTTTATAAAAATGAGATTTCGTATCTAGGGCATGTAATACCTAGACAAAAATGGAGTTAGGAAGTCACCCGATAAAGTCAAAGCTATTTTACAAGCGCCTAAGCCAACAAATGTGTCACAGCTGCAGTCGTTTCTGGGCCTCACTAATTACTATCGGAACTTCGTGCCGGACGCGTCGTCCGTATTATGTCCATTATATAATTTGTTAAATAAAAATACTAAGTGGGAGTGGACTCGTAAACACGATGACGCGTTCGTCCGAATAAAAAACATACTCGCGTCCGATAACACATTAGCACATTTCGACCCGACGGCTAAGTTAATATTAACCGTAGATGCGTCGCCGTCAGGGTTAGGTGCTGTACTATCCCAAATAGATGAAGTAGGGTTAGAAAGGCCATTATCTTATGCGTCGCGAACGCTGTCGTCGGCGGAGAGAAATTACGCACAGATCCAAAAGGAAGCAACTGCGATCATCTTTGGGGTAAGACGGTTCCACCAATACCTATATGGTCGGTCCGAACCCTTCGTACTACGAACAGATCACAAACCCCTCTTGGCTATATTTGGGCCGAATAAAGGCATACCGGAAGTGTCTGCTAATCGCTTGCAGAGATATGCCATATTTTTAGCAGCGTATAATTATACCATTGAGTATATCAGTAGCAAGTATATCAGTAGCATATTGAGTATATCAGTAGCGCGGACTATTTATCACGGGCGTGCGGGGATGGGGAGGACGGCACGAAGGCGCCCGACGAGCTCGCGGAGTGCGAGGATCGTGCGGCCTACGTGAATTTCGTAGTAGACGGTGACTTACCGGTAACAATAAAAGACTTGCGTCACGAGACGGCTCGCGACACTCACCTAGCTACTGTTAAGGGTTACATTTTAAATGGTTGGCCTAGGAAAGTTCAAGACGATGGTTTAAAACCATTCTTTAATTGTAGAACACAGCTGTCGTATGAAAATGGAATCTTAATGCGCGGGCATAAAGTCGTTATTCCATCGTCCCTACAAGAGAACGTGTGTAGGGAACTGCATAGTTCACATTTCGGGGTAGTCAAGATGAAGGCAGAGGCGCGGAAGCGACTGTGGTTTCCTGGCGTGGACGCGACACTGGAGCGAGTAGCGGCCGCTTGCAGCGTGTGCTGTGCGCTGCGCCCCGCACCGCCACACGCCCCTCTCGCGCCTTGGTCACTGCCGCCGTACCCTTTCTACCGAATTCACATTGACTTCTTGGGCCCGTTTAATAATTAAATGTTGTTGGTTATCGTCGACGCTTATAGTAAATGGGTAGAATGCTACGATATGTCCACAACTCATAATTCAAAGGCGGTTATAAGTAAACTTTGCGATTTTATGTCGCGGTTCGGGGTTCCGCACACGTTGGTGAGTGATAACGGCACTTCTTTCACATCAACAGAATTTCAAGACTTTTGTAGACTTAACGGTATAGAGCACGTCTTATCTCCGGCTTACCATCCCTCTAGTAATGGACAAGCGGAGAGTTTCGTGAAAATAGTAAAAAAAGGGTTTAAAACTATCATTTTGGAGGGCTGCAATAAGAAGAATATACACGAGAAAATTGCAAAATTTTTATTTGACTACAGGAACTCTAAAAATAGTACCACTGACAAATCACCCGCGGAGATAGTATTCGGGCGTGCGTTGCGCTCACGCCTAGATTTATTGAACCCTATCGCGCCGTCACCTGCGTCCACAGAACTAACGCGAACCGTCGCACACAACCAGTCCTTACAGGCTAAGAACTACCGAGGGAAACACAGGTTAGACTTTAAAGGAAATGATAAAGTATGGATAACCAAAAATATTAATAATAAAAAAATCTGTTGGATACAAGGAATCATTAGAAAGAAAATCGGCAATATTATGTACAGAATCTACGTGCCACATTTAGGATGTGAAGTCACGAGGCACATGGATCAAATAAGGAAATCACTACACACACTTCCGAGCGACAACCAAGACTGGAACCCAGATGTGGTGCCTGATGTGGAGCCACTTAATACTTCTTACCCAGAGCCAATAACGCAGCGAGAAGGGGGAGAAAGGACGACGCTGCCAAGTGCTCTGGTGACTCCTCCGCGAGCAGCCGCTAGATCTCTAAGGCGACAGGAAATTAGTCCGATCTTCACGACACCTACAGCGGGTCAGTACGGCAGCGACGATGATGATAACGAACCAACAGATATAACTATAGAATAAGTTTAGTAGTAGGAAATAGATTAAAAGTATGTCCTAGCTTATGGGGAAGGGATGTTGTGTATGCCGAGCGCAGGAGTGCGGGCTGCGCCCCGCACCTCCCCGCCGGCCGCGCCTTGCGGGTTTATTGAATATATTAGTGTGCAACAGACTAGCGAGTTTGATTGACGTACAACTACCCCTGTCACTTCCGTATTTAACCCAGAACGTAGAATATTATGATAATCTTGGTCCCTTGAAGAAAGTTGTTCAGTTTGATGGACGCTGTAGTTAGTCTCATAAGGAACAAAATTGAGAAATTATGAAAGAAGAATACTCGAGCGTGGGAATGTGCCCCACAATTTTCGATCTCTTCAATTATTATCCATTAGTATAATAGGACAAAACAAACGACCAGTGGTCCTCTTTAGCCCTGGATCGAAAGATCTGGAAGTCATGGGGAGAGGCCTTTGCCCAGCAGTGGGATGATGCAGGCTAACATTAAGAGCGTTTACGCCGAACGGCATTTCATACAAACTTTCAAGCCCTTATTTTTCGAAATGAATGAACCGATTTTAATGAAACTTCATACGCATAAGCAGGATACAAAGGTCTAAAAAGTTAGTAGAAAACATTTTCAAAATGTCTTATTTAAAAAAAGATAACTGGAAGTCTCTGTTTCTATGGAAAATTTAAAATCGGTCTAATTTGGCTGTAACACTATTTTTTGAAAATGTTTTCTACTAACTTTTTAGACCTTTGTATCCTGCTTATGCATATGAAGTTTCATTAAAATCGGTTCATTCATTTCGAAAAATAAGGGCTTGAAAGTTTGTATGAAATGCCGTTCGGCGTAAACGCTCTTAACAGTATAATAGGAATAATAGTATATAATCACCGTTCGCGATTTCTTTGCAAAAATATGTAAACAAATATGAGTACCTATTCAGAAAAAAAAAAAATATATCACACAATAAAGTTCAGTTTACTAACGTAAACTGAACTTTATTGTGTGGGATTTAATTTTTATAACTTTTTAAATAGTGTTAGTCACCCTGAAATCAACTTGATTACCACTAGAATAAAGTTGATATTTGTTTAACTTGAAATAACAATTAGAAACATACGTTTGAAAATACCTTAAGTAGGTATATCTTATCTCTCTCTCTTCTTTAGTTTGTGATCTTCCAGGACGTCGCAATAAATACTTTTCTATCTATCTTTCTTTCTTTATTGCTTTTCGGGAATGGGTAGGGCTGATCCGCTCATTCTTTTTTCCCTATCGATGTTTTATTAAAAGCTTAAGTTAATAAAGTAGATGTAGGTAGGTTTATGTAAGAATACCTACCTATATACAATGACATGAGTACCTATTATATTATTTTAATTAGGTATTGTGAATGTGAGGACTATGTGAGTCATTGCTCTTTTTAGGGTTCCGTAGCCAAATGGCAAAAACGGAACCCTTATAGATTCGTCATGTCTGTCTGTCTGTCTGTCCGTCTGTCTGTCTGTCTGTCCGTCCGTATGTCACAGCAACTTTTTTCCGAAACTATAAGAACTACACTGTTGAAACTTGGTAAGTAGATGTATTCTGTGAACCGCATTAAGATTTTCACACAAAAATAGAAAAAAAAACAATACATTTTAGGGTTCCCCATACTTAGAACCGAAACTCAAAATTTTTTTTTTCGTCAAACACATACGTGTGTCTATGAGTAGGTATTCAAAAATGATATTGAGTTTTCTAATATAATTTTTTTCTAAACTGAATAGTTTGCGCGAGAGACACTTCCAAAGTGGTAAAATGTGTGTCCCCCCCCCTGTAACTTCTAAAATAAGAGAATGATAAAACTAAAAAAAATATATGATGTACATTACCATGTAAACTACCACCGAAAATTGGTTTGAACGAGATCTAGTAAGTAGTTTTTTTTTAATACGTCATCAATGGTAAACCGCAATTTACCATTCATTCAATCAACTCAAAAATAAAAATAAAACATTTAATTTCATAAACATAAACCTTATGCATAAACCCGGATGTTACGGAACCCTCAGTGCGCGAGTCCGACTCGCTCTTGCCCGGTTTTTTCTCAATTAGTTTAATCATGATCTGGCAGTTTGAGTAATGTATGCGGCCTACCCAAATGTCCACTCTTTGGTATTGTTCGTTGAATCGTTCAGCTCCTTAAGTTCTGAGTTGTGATTTGATCTGACTGGAGACCTATCCAGTCAGTGCACGTGCATTTGTCACTAAATCTATGTGGTTCATTCCGCAAAATATCATTTCAGACACCAATCTACATGGTCTTCACATTATCGTACCAAGATTATGTCTGGACTTTAAAAGATACTGTGACCTCGTGAGTTTGTTTCGGCCTTTCTTCTCAGAGTAAACAAATAGGAAACGCCGACCTTATCTAGTTTAAAAAATATAAAATACATGTAAAAGTGTTTGTACATACCACTTACTTAAATAAAAATATTTATCATTTACCAACATATAATCATGTAAATATAAAAGTCCAGGAAATTAAAACAATTTGTCAGGATATCACTCACAATTTTTATTAAGTTTTCTACAAAATCACTTTACACTTCTGTACACTTCAACTGTTCGACGTCGACTGACCAACGATCGTGCGCACTACTTCCCACCACGATTTATATTTTTACCGGAAACAGTCTAGTTTGACATTTATAATAAAACGTGGTGGTGCAACCGGAAGTAGTGCATGCGATAACACTTTATTTTATAATTAATGTAAACAGTATTTAAATATTGTTATTAAATTTAAATACAGATAATATTTAAACATAATGAATGTCTATGATTGATCAAATTAAATAGCTAAAAATGATTAATCGATTCCGGAAATCCGACTATCGAAGAAAGAGTTTCTAACAGTCGGCCTTTCCTGATACATTTCCCGTCCCGGGAAAATTAATTACACACACAATTATAACACATAAAAAAAAAAATTAACGTAATTAAAACAGTAAAATATACTCAACTTATTTGTGTATTTTCTTAAATCTACCTACACATTAGATTACAATTGAGATATTAAGGCGTCAACATATTACCTATCTTACCTTAAGGTTTTTCTTAACTTAAGGTGTTAAGGCCTCAGACATATCCTTTACACCTGTCTTAGCTGAGACCTCAGACATATTCTCAGATAAGCCACTTAACTTAAGATGTTAAGGCCTCAAACATATCCTTAACATCTGTCTTAACTGAGACCTCAGACATATTCTCAGATAAGCCACTTAATTTAAGATGTTAAGGCCTCAGACATATCCTTAACACCTGTCTTAGCTGAGACCTCAGACATATTCCCAGATAAGCCACTTAACTTAAGATGTTAAGACCTCAAACATATTCTTAACACCTGTCTTAGCTGAGACCTCAGACATATTCTCAGATAAGCCACAAACACCACATACATAATAAACTTAAGATATCAAGGCCATATCTTTAATATCTCTTTATCCACATATCCTTAATATCTCTTTATCCGAGACCTCAGACATATTCTCAGATAAGGTATTAGACTTAACTTTACTATAATATCATCAATGCCAATCAATCTTAAATTAGTCTGTGTTGTCATTTTCCGGCACCTCAGACTCCGAGTCCGATCTATTAAAAACTACCCAGGGGTGAATTTTGTCTACTGAAAAGATACCGCTGAACTTTCTATTTCCCTTTTTAGATAGTGGTGTATCTTCAATTACGTATCGGTCGTTATCAAGAACTTCTGTAATACGATATGGTCCTCTAAGTTTAGGAACTAATTTTCTACTTTTTCCTATTGATGGAACATCTCTTTCTACCCTTACAAGTTCTCCTATCTTATAATTGACTTCTTTCCTAGCTTTATCAAAACGTTCTTTTTGTATGTCTTGATTTTCTTTAATATGTTCTGAAATTTCTTTTCTAGTGTCCTCTAGCGAAGTGGCCGAACTTTCTGTGTCGTTTGTAACGTTAAGCTGTAATAACGCATTTGAGGTACTCACTAAATTAAGACCAAACAGTGCCTGAGCAGGGCTTTTCCCGGTACCTTTGTTTAGGGTGTTATTAAGTCCCCACTGAATTTCTGAAATATGTTCATCCCATTTATTTTCGGATTTGCCATAATTAGTAGCTGTCAATGCTGATAAAACAGTTCGATTGTATCGCTCGACTTGGCCATTGGCCCGCGGAGTCGCAACAGCGTTCATTACATGTTTAATACCTAATGAACTTAAGTAATCTTGAAAACTTTTAGAAGTGAATGACGTACCTCTGTCGGAAATAACACGTTTTGGAACACTAAATGTGTGAAAATAGTTTTTCATTGCTCTGATGGAATGGACAGATTTAGTACTTTTAACGGGAACAATTATCACAAACTTCGTAAAAGCGTCAATAATTAATAACAAATATGCATTTTTGTGCTTACTTCTAACAAAAGGACCTAAATGATCAATATGTACAGTATGGAATGGTTGTTCAACCTTCTCAATGGGATGCAATTTGCCAGACTTTTTCCCAGTTGGTATTTTAGAGTAGGCACATTCTAAGCACGACTGAACATACTTTTTAGTGAATCGTCTCATTTTAGCAAACCAGTAATTATTTTTAATGATTTCTAACGTTTTATCAAGACCGAAATGTCCAATTTCATCATGGTTTGACTTCAAAATTTGCCATCGAACGCCTTTCGGTACAACCCAACGATCACCACTATCAGTTTTCCTGTATAATAGTCCCTTTTTAACAACAAAATTATTTTTAACTTCTATAATATTGTCATTTTCTTTATCATTTAATATAGCAATAATTCTTTGTAACTCAGGATCGTTTTGTTGTACCGTGGCTACCCAATCTGTATCAATTCGTCTTACTTGTAGCTCTATTATTTCTGATGAAATGGGATTTCGACTCAGAGCATCTACATGAGCCATACCTGTGCCTGGTTTATAAATTATTTGAAAATCGAATTCTTGTATGATGCTCCACCATCTTGCAACTCTTGGCAATATATCCTTCTTTTCAAAGGTTGCACGGAGAGAATTGCAATCGGTAACAATAGTGAAATTAATCCCTAACAAATAAACTCTAAATCTCTGAAGCGACGTTACTACAGCCAGCGTTTCTAAGTCATAAGATGTGAATTTGGCTTCTTCAGGGGATGTCTGTCTACTGTAAAATGCTATAGCACTAAAAGGAACCTCTTTATTTGGCCTTTGCATCAGGATTCCAGCAACCCCGACTTTAGACGCGTCTGTATGCAACTGTGTTTCGAATTCGGGATTATAAAATGAAAGAATGGGTCGTTTAACAAGTTCTGTTTTTAGGTTTAAAAATGCAGATTCTTCTGCGTCTCCCCAACGCCATTTTGAGTCCTTTTTCAAAAGGTGTGTTAGTGGTTTCGCGATAATTGAAAAACCTCTTATAAATTTTCGAAAGAAACTCGCTAATCCCACAAACTGCCTAATCTTATGTTGGTCTGTTGGTCTGGGAAATTGGTCCACGGCTTCGGTTTTCTTTTTGCCTGGTTTTACTCCGAACTCACTAACTTCAAAACCTAAATAATCTATGGATTGTTTCAGAAAATTACATTTTGATAAATTAAGTGTGATGCCGGAAGATCGGAAAAGGCTCAGTATATCATGTAGCCTTTGCAACCCTTCTTCTATTGTTCGGGATGGTATAATTACGTCATCCATGTAAGCAAACGCCTCCTTGAATCTCGCGTTCCCCAAAACGCTATTAACAGCTCTTTGAAATGTTGACGGTGCATTAACTAGCCCAAATGGCATGCGGTTAAATTCATAATGACCATCTGGGGTCACAAAAGCTGTCAAATGCTTTGCCGATTCTGCCATTGGAATCTGATAATAACCGGATGCGAGATCAAGAGAAGTAAAATATTTATGACCTGACAGATTGTCTAACTGATCATCTATACGGGGTAGAGGATAGTGCTCTTTGACGGTCTTTTTATTTAGTGCCCTAAAGTCAATGCAAAGACGATAGTCACCGGTCTTTTTGCGTACTAATACGATTGGGGATGCATAATTTGATGATGACTGTCTAATTATTCCCGAGTCAGTCAAGTCTTTTATCATTTCGCGAACTACGTGCCTTTCTGAATGGGATAATCGATAAGGTCGGTACACCACAGGCGTGGTATCACTAAGGTTTATGTTCATTTCTGTACCACTTATACACCCTAATTCTTTAACCGAAAAGGCGAAACAGTCCCTAAACTCATTTAGCAACTCAGTTAATTTGGTTCTATGATCAGATCCAATATTGTCATCCACCTGTATCATACAAGCTTCAATTTGGGGTGTTACTGTATTATCTGGACAGTGTTCTATTCTGCCAATATTTAGTGTCTGTACTTCTCTTAAAGGAAGGGCCCGGAGCAGTAAAGTGTCTTTCAGCAATTCAAACCCAGAGTTTAGGCCCTTAACAACAATTGTTCCCTGTCCGTTACTTACTTGTACTACACTTTGAATGATCTCATATTGTTTATGAGCACCCTGACAAAAACTAAGTTCAACAAATAAGTCGCCTGAATATCTTGGTTTAGTATAAATACTGACTGGGGTATACCCATGTATGATAAGTGAGTTATCAACGTAAACCAATACATTTTTAGTTAAATTCGTGGTTATCTTAAGCTGGTTATTAGTTTTAAGAACCACAATATGTTCTTGTTCCGTGAATGTCTGTCCTAGTAATAATGGAACTTGTAATAATTTATCAGGAACGATAAGAGTTTCTACCGTAGCAGTGGCTGAATCTACTTTTATCTCAACACTGCATTTACCTAAGCAATTGACAACGCTGTCCCCAAAGCCTCTCAATACAGGTAGTTCTGATGCCGACCACGAATTAACCAATTTCTTAGCCACAGATTCTTGCAGCATAGAACATTGACTACCGAAGTCTATGAAGCAATCGAAATTCAGACCATTCACGATCGCGGTTTTAAAATATTTGGAGTCACTATCCGGTTCTTTTGAAATTCTTAAAACTGTTTTATTATTAGTAGATTCTTTGGTGCCTGGACAACTGTCAGCTAAATGCCCTACTTGACGACATTTATCACAACGCTTGATTGGTAGTTTGCATTTGAAATATGGGTGCCCCTCTTCACCACAATTATAGCATTTTGTAAGCCTATAATTCCTATTGTTCCTATTATCATGATCATTTTGAGCTCCTTTTATTGTCTTAGATTGTTTGCTATCAGCGTTGCCTGCCCGCAGGGATGAATTTGGCTTGTTAAACTTCTTTGTAATTCTTATATTTCTGAGATAAACTAATAATTTATCAGGTTCCGTGAACTGTGTGGCTTCTGCACTTGTTCTGACAGACCTGTCCTCAATTCCAAACAAGATACAATCTATTGCATTTTTACCATGTATATTACAGCGATTCAATAAAACAACCTTTTGGTAAAAATATTCTTCTAAAGACTCGCCAAAATCAGCCCTACAAGCAAGCATTTCCGTTAACAGCTGACCATAGTTCTGGTCACTTGGAAATGCCAATTTTAATTTGCTCTGCCATTCAGCCCAAGAAAACAGAAGGCTAGGTAGGCCCTGATACCATTTCTGAGCCAATCCCGCTAATTTAGGAAGGGCATAGTGGACAGTCTGCCTTTCGGTCCAATTATAAATCTGAGCACATTCGTTAACTTTACTTATCCATGTTTCTATTGTTTGAGTTCGTTTACTCGGATCAAATTCTGGTATCACATTCAAAACCGGAAAACGTTCACTACCCCCGTCTGCTTTCATGGTCTGCATGAACTCTTTAAAAACCGTAACTAAAATGTTAGTATTAGTATCTACGTCTTTTAAAGAATCAAAAGGACTCACAACTGCTGCTGGCGTAGTGTCCGAATGCGATGGTCTCGCTATATCTTGACTCTGTCTTCGCGGCATGTCACGATTGAACGATGCGTCGCGACCATGAGCCACCTCCCGGCCTGGTGACACATCGCACAAGCGCGGCGCATCACGCATCCGCGAAGCATCACGCGACGGCGACGCGCCATGCGCCCCATCACGCGCCGCATCACGTACTCGCGGCGCATCACGCGACCGCGACGCGCCATGCGTCCCTTCATGCGCCCCATCACATGACGCCTCACGCGTCACAGCTCGCGTAGCATCACGCATCCGCGAAGCATGGCGCGATCGCGACGCATCACGCACTCGTGACGCATCACGCGATCGCGACGCATCACGTGCCCGCGACGCATCACGCGATCGCGACGCATCACGCATCCCATCACGCGACGCATCACGCGTCGTAGCTTGCGTCGCACCACGCATCCACGAAGCATGGCGCGATCGCGACGCATCACGTGCCCGCGACGCATCACGCGATTGCGACGCATCACGCATCCCATCACGCGACGCATCACGCGTCGTAGCTTGCGTCGCACCACGCATCCACGAAGCATGGCGCGATCGCGACGCATCACGCACCCGTGACGCATCACGCACCCGCGACGCATCACACGTCCCATCACGCGACGCATCACGCGTCGCAGTTTGCATCGCATCGCGCATCCCCGAAGCATGGCGCGATCGCGACGCATCACGCACCCGTGACGCATCATGCGACCGCGATGCATCACGTGATCGCGACGCTTCACGCGTCCCATCACGCGTAGCATTACGCGCTGCATTACGCGATGCATGACGCGTAGCTTCACGCGTTGTATCACGCGTCGCACCACGACGCCTTGAACCACGACGCCTTGAACGACGACTGCTGCGAGGTGCATTGTGATCTCTGGACTCGCTAGTTCTCGATTCACTCGACTCGTCACGGTTGCGGCGAGTTTTACGACGTCTCCGTACAACAGACTCAGAGCCACTTGAAGAAGAGTCGTATGACTCCCTTGTAAGTTGTTGAGACTTTCTTTTGCGAGTCATGATCGCTAAAACAAATAAATTACAAAAAGTTAATGTTCTTTAATTTAATATTTACCTAAAATAATCCTACCAATTTTTATAATATTTTAATTATCTTTAAATATTACACAAAAGAGAAGAGAAAAAAAATATCATTAAATATATCACCAGTTCAGCTAGAATGCTATTAATCACTCATTCACCAGCGATCAAATGTTCTTTCTTCTTATGAGCCATTGTTAAGTAAAAAAAAAAAAAAACATTTCCATTGTCTAGAGGAAACAGAATAAAACTAGCAAATTGAATAATTTTAGATATGTATACCTAATTTAGTTGTAACATTGTGCGTACCTTTTATGGGCGTTCAGTCCTTCACCGAGGGCGATTATTGATCGCGATCCCGATTATATCCAACTTCTGAACTATAAAAGTCCAGGAAATTAAAACAATTTGTCAGGATATCACTCACAATTTTTATTAAGTTTTCTACAAAATCACTTTACACTTCTGTACACTTCAACTGTTCGACGTCGACTGACCAACGATCGTGCGCACTACTTCCCACCACGATTTATATTTTTACCGGAAACAGTCTAGTTTGACATTTATAATAAAACGTGGTGGTGCAACCGGAAGTAGTGCATGCGATAACACTTTATTTTATAATTAATGTAAACAGTATTTAAATATTGTTATTAAATTTAAATACAGATAATATTTAAACATAATGAATGTCTATGATTGATCAAATTAAATAGCTAAAAATGATTAATCGATTCCGGAAATCCGACTATCGAAGAAAGAGTTTCTAACATAAATAACAGATAAAACCGAATGATACTTCCATAGATTTCAAATAGTTATATTACATTATGCAGACTTATCTTGCTATCTACTTAAAGATGGTTGAAACTTTCGTTGTCTAATCCCTTGCTGTTACTATAGCTAATCTCTGATCCCAGGAGTCAGAAATAATTGACAAGAGCTCTCATTAACAAAATCAGTGAAGCAAGCGAAGACGCCCTCCAGACAGCCTTATTTTCTATTTAAGTACCCAAGGCAAAGGCAACAGTCGTAAAAGTCGCAATAAACGCGGCAGTTTTTAAGAAATTCGTATACAAACCGACGATAAACTTTGAAGACGCTTTGCTTTCAAATTGTTACTATTAAGGTGTGTTTTGTCACTTTCCCTTTTGTATTTATTTACCTTCTTCGTGATTCCACTCGGGCTAAATAATAAAAAGTCGTCTAGATAGATAAATAATAAAAATGGGGTGTGGCTGTATCATGGACACGGCCGTGTGTTGTACGTGAATACGTTTACGTAACGGGGTTGATCCGCTCGGCCGCATTAATTCTTTTACGTTCCCGGCACTGCTTGACTCGGTCATATGGTGTTTTATTGGTACCGTTCGATTGCTCTTGAGAAGCCCTTTCCAACCGTATACGATATCTGTATTTGGATTTGGCTTTTTGAGGTGTATAGGCCGACAATATATATTTTTGATATTATTTTTCTTTTTATTTTAACACAGTATAATCACTGTCACTATTTTACCTAATGTTTTTTTTTGTATACAATCAATAGATTTTGACGAAAGCTGACGAAACTTAAACGAACGTCGTAGTTTTTCCGATTCAAAAGTTATACCAAGTGGAAATCTCGATACGCAGCAAAATTACCTCAAAATGGCAGCGCTTCCCCCACAGTCCTCAATTGGCGTAATGAATTTTTTGATCCTTTAGCTATCCAATGGTGTAATTGAATTTCGGATGGAGATGATAGATATGAAGCTGCAACACCAAATTGTATCCACCAATTTTGTTATCATTGGTTTTTTTGACTTGCCTCCCACTATGGGAGGCAAGTTAAAAAACCAAGTCAAAAATGATAGGAATGATAGGACCAATGATAGGAAGGAAGGAATCAATTTCAAAGACGTATTCACGTCAACAGCCGCACGCGTCGATCTTCAAGATTAAGCAACGAGGTCCGTGGATGGGTGACTATTCATTACGTACCGAGACCCCTCCGTGGCTCGGAAATCACGTTCAGCCATAGTTCCCGGCTATAATCTTTGACAGTCGTTTTGGTAGTCAGAACCCCGAAAGCATGACAACCATTCTTGCTATGTATTAGGTACACTATTGTATTAGGTAAGCCTGTGATGAAGTGAATGACGTACCTCTGTCGGAAATAACACGTTTTGGAACACTAAATGTGTGAAAATAGTTTTTCATTGCTCTGATGGAATGGACAGATTTAGTACTTTTAACGGGAACAATTATCACAAACTTCGTAAAAGCGTCAATAATTAATAACAAATATGCATTTTTGTGCTTACTTCTAACAAAAGGACCTAAATGATCAATATGTACAGTATGGAATGGTTGTTCAACCTTCTCAATGGGATGCAATTTGCCAGACTTTTTCCCAGTTGGTATTTTAGAGTAGGCACATTCTAAGCACGACTGAACATACTTTTTAGTGAATCGTCTCATTTTAGCAAACCAGTAATTATTTTTAATGATTTCTAACGTTTTATCAAGACCGAAATGTCCAATTTCATCATGGTTTGACTTCAAAATTTGCCATCGAACGCCTTTCGGTACAACCCAACGATCACCACTATCAGTTTTCCTGTATAATAGTCCCTTTTTAACAACAAAATTATTTTTAACTTCTATAATATTGTCATTTTCTTTATCATTTAATATAGCAATAATTCTTTGTAACTCAGGATCGTTTTGTTGTACCGTGGCTACCCAATCTGTATCAATTCGTCTTACTTGTAGCTCTATTATTTCTGATGAAATGGGATTTCGACTCAGAGCATCTACATGAGCCATACCTGTGCCTGGTTTATAAATTATTTGAAAATCGAATTCTTGTATGATGCTCCACCATCTTGCAACTCTTGGCAATATATCCTTCTTTTCAAAGGTTGCACGGAGAGAATTGCAATCGGTAACAATAGTGAAATTAATCCCTAACAAATAAACTCTAAATCTCTGAAGCGACGTTACTACAGCCAGCGTTTCTAAGTCATAAGATGTGAATTTGGCTTCTTCAGGGGATGTCTGTCTACTGTAAAATGCTATAGCACTAAAAGGAACCTCTTTATTTGGCCTTTGCATCAGGATTCCAGCAACCCCGACTTTAGACGCGTCTGTATGCAACTGTGTTTCGAATTCGGGATTATAAAATGAAAGAATGGGTCGTTTAACAAGTTCTGTTTTTAGGTTTAAAAATGCAGATTCTTCTGCGTCTCCCCAACGCCATTTTGAGTCCTTTTTCAAAAGGTGTGTTAGTGGTTTCGCGATAATTGAAAAACCTCTTATAAATTTTCGAAAGAAACTCGCTAATCCCACAAACTGCCTAATCTTATGTTGGTCTGTTGGTCTGGGAAATTGGTCCACGGCTTCGGTTTTCTTTTTGCCTGGTTTTACTCCGAACTCACTAACTTCAAAACCTAAATAATCTATGGATTGTTTCAGAAAATTACATTTTGATAAATTAAGTGTGATGCCGGAAGATCGGAAAAGGCTCAGTATATCATGTAGCCTTTGCAACCCTTCTTCTATTGTTCGGGATGGTATAATTACGTCATCCATGTAAGCAAACGCCTCCTTGAATCTCGCGTTCCCCAAAACGCTATTAACAGCTCTTTGAAATGTTGACGGTGCATTAACTAGCCCAAATGGCATGCGGTTAAATTCATAATGACCATCTGGGGTCACAAAAGCTGTCAAATGCTTTGCCGATTCTGCCATTGGAATCTGATAATAACCGGATGCGAGATCAAGAGAAGTAAAATATTTATGACCTGACAGATTGTCTAACTGATCATCTATACGGGGTAGAGGATAGTGCTCTTTGACGGTCTTTTTATTTAGTGCCCTAAAGTCAATGCAAAGACGATAGTCACCGGTCTTTTTGCGTACTAATACGATTGGGGATGCATAATTTGATGATGACTGTCTAATTATTCCCGAGTCAGTCAAGTCTTTTATCATTTCGCGAACTACGTGCCTTTCTGAATGGGATAATCGATAAGGTCGGTACACCACAGGCGTGGTATCACTAAGGTTTATGTTCATTTCTGTACCACTTATACACCCTAATTCTTTAACCGAAAAGGCGAAACAGTCCCTAAACTCATTTAGCAACTCAGTTAATTTGGTTCTATGATCAGATCCAATATTGTCATCCACCTGTATCATACAAGCTTCAATTTGGGGTGTTACTGTATTATCTGGACAGTGTTCTATTCTGCCAATATTTAGTGTCTGTACTTCTCTTAAAGGAAGGGCCCGGAGCAGTAAAGTGTCTTTCAGCAATTCAAACCCAGAGTTTAGGCCCTTAACAACAATTGTTCCCTGTCCGTTACTTACTTGTACTACACTTTGAATGATCTCATATTGTTTATGAGCACCCTGACAAAAACTAAGTTCAACAAATAAGTCGCCTGAATATCTTGGTTTAGTATAAATACTGACTGGGGTATACCCATGTATGATAAGTGAGTTATCAACGTAAACCAATACATTTTTAGTTAAATTCGTGGTTATCTTAAGCTGGTTATTAGTTTTAAGAACCACAATATGTTCTTGTTCCGTGAATGTCTGTCCTAGTAATAATGGAACTTGTAATAATTTATCAGGAACGATAAGAGTTTCTACCGTAGCAGTGGCTGAATCTACTTTTATCTCAACACTGCATTTACCTAAGCAATTGACAACGCTGTCCCCAAAGCCTCTCAATACAGGTAGTTCTGATGCCGACCACGAATTAACCAATTTCTTAGCCACAGATTCTTGCAGCATAGAACATTGACTGCCGAAGTCTATGAAGCAATCGAAATTCAGACCATTCACGATCGCGGTTTTAAAATATTTGGAGTCACTATCCGGTTCTTTTGAAATTCTTAAAACTGTTTTATTATTAGTAGATTCTTTGGTGCCTGGACAACTGTCAGCTAAATGCCCTACTTGACGACATTTATCACAACGCTTGATTGGTAGTTTGCATTTGAAATATGGGTGCCCCTCTTCACCACAATTATAGCATTTTGTAAGCCTATAATTCCTATTGTTCCTATTATCATGATCATTTTGAGCTCCTTTTATTGTCTTAGATTGTTTGCTATCAGCGTTGCCTGCCCGCAGGGATGAATTTGGCTTGTTAAACTTCTTTGTAATTCTTATATTTCTGAGATAAACTAATAATTTATCAGGTTCCGTGAACTGTGTGGCTTCTGCACTTGTTCTGACAGACCTGTCCTCAATTCCAAACAAGATACAATCTATTGCATTTTTACCATGTATATTACAGCGATTCAATAAAACAACCTTTTGGTAAAAATATTCTTCTAAAGACTCGCCAAAATCAGCCCTACAAGCAAGCATTTCCGTTAACAGCTGACCATAGTTCTGGTCACTTGGAAATGCCAATTTTAATTTGCTCTGCCATTCAGCCCAAGAAAACAGAAGGCTAGGTAGGCCCTGATACCATTTCTGAGCCAATCCCGCTAATTTAGGAAGGGCATAGTGGACAGTCTGCCTTTCGGTCCAATTATAAATCTGAGCACATTCGTTAACTTTACTTATCCATGTTTCTATTGTTTGAGTTCGTTTACTCGGATCAAATTCTGGTATCACATTCAAAACCGGAAAACGTTCACTACCCCCGTCTGCTTTCATGGTCTGCATGAACTCTTTAAAAACCGTAACTAAAATGTTAGTATTAGTATCTACGTCTTTTAAAGAATCAAAAGGACTCACAACTGCTGCTGGCGTAGTGTCCGAATGCGATGGTCTCGCTATATCTTGACTCTGTCTTCGCGGCATGTCACGATTGAACGATGCGTCGCGACCATGAGCCACCTCCCGGCCTGGTGACACATCGCACAAGCGCGGCGCATCACGCATCCGCGAAGCATCACGCGACGGCGACGCGCCATGCGCCCCATCACGCGCCGCATCACGTACTCGCGGCGCATCACGCGACCGCGACGCGCCATGCGTCCCTTCATGCGCCCCATCACATGACGCCTCACGCGTCACAGCTCGCGTAGCATCACGCATCCGCGAAGCATGGCGCGATCGCGACGCATCACGCACTCGTGACGCATCACGCGATCGCGACGCATCACGTGCCCGCGACGCATCACGCGATCGCGACGCATCACGCATCCCATCACGCGACGCATCACGCGTCGTAGCTTGCGTCGCACCACGCATCCACGAAGCATGGCGCGATCGCGACGCATCACGTGCCCGCGACGCATCACGCGATTGCGACGCATCACGCATCCCATCACGCGACGCATCACGCGTCGTAGCTTGCGTCGCACCACGCATCCACGAAGCATGGCGCGATCGCGACGCATCACGCACCCGTGACGCATCACGCACCCGCGACGCATCACACGTCCCATCACGCGACGCATCACGCGTCGCAGTTTGCATCGCATCGCGCATCCCCGAAGCATGGCGCGATCGCGACGCATCACGCACCCGTGACGCATCATGCGACCGCGATGCATCACGTGATCGCGACGCTTCACGCGTCCCATCACGCGTAGCATTACGCGCTGCATTACGCGATGCATGACGCGTAGCTTCACGCGTTGTATCACGCGTCGCACCACGACGCCTTGAACCACGACGCCTTGAACGACGACTGCTGCGAGGTGCATTGTGATCTCTGGACTCGCTAGTTCTCGATTCACTCGACTCGTCACGGTTGCGGCGAGTTTTACGACGTCTCCGTACAACAGACTCAGAGCCACTTGAAGAAGAGTCGTATGACTCCCTTGTAAGTTGTTGAGACTTTCTTTTGCGAGTCATGATCGCTAAAACAAATAAATTACAAAAAGTTAATGTTCTTTAATTTAATATTTACCTAAAATAATCCTACCAATTTTTATAATATTTTAATTATCTTTAAATATTACACAAAAGAGAAGAGAAAAAAAATATCATTAAATATATCACCAGTTCAGCTAGAATGCTATTAATCACTCATTCACCAGCGATCAAATGTTCTTTCTTCTTATGAGCCATTGTTAAGTAAAAAAAAAAAAAAACATTTCCATTGTCTAGAGGAAACAGAATAAAACTAGCAAATTGAATAATTTTAGATATGTATACCTAATTTAGTTGTAACATTGTGCGTACCTTTTATGGGCGTTCAGTCCTTCACCGAGGGCGATTATTGATCGCGATCCCGATTATATCCAACTTCTGAACTATAAAAGTCCAGGAAATTAAAACAATTTGTCAGGATATCACTCACAATTTTTATTAAGTTTTCTACAAAATCACTTTACACTTCTGTACACTTCAACTGTTCGACGTCGACTGACCAACGATCGTGCGCACTACTTCCCACCACGATTTATATTTTTACCGGAAACAGTCTAGTTTGACATTTATAATAAAACGTGGTGGTGCAACCGGAAGTAGTGCATGCGATAACACTTTATTTTATAATTAATGTAAACAGTATTTAAATATTGTTATTAAATTTAAATACAGATAATATTTAAACATAATGAATGTCTATGATTGATCAAATTAAATAGCTAAAAATGATTAATCGATTCCGGAAATCCGACTATCGAAGAAAGAGTTTCTAACATAAATAACAGATAAAACCGAATGATACTTCCATAGATTTCAAATAGTTATATTACATTATGCAGACTTATCTTGCTATCTACTTAAAGATGGTTGAAACTTTCGTTGTCTAATCCCTTGCTGTTACTATAGCTAATCTCTGATCCCAGGAGTCAGAAATAATTGACAAGAGCTCTCATTAACAAAATCAGTGAAGCAAGCGAAGACGCCCTCCAGACAGCCTTATTTTCTATTTAAGTACCCAAGGCAAAGGCAACAGTCGTAAAAGTCGCAATAAACGCGGCAGTTTTTAAGAAATTCGTATACAAACCGACGATAAACTTTGAAGACGCTTTGCTTTCAAATTGTTACTATTAAGGTGTGTTTTG
The DNA here is from genome assembly GCA_916614155.1 of Mesoligia furuncula. Classification (NCBI taxonomy): domain Eukaryota; kingdom Metazoa; phylum Arthropoda; class Insecta; order Lepidoptera; family Noctuidae; genus Mesoligia; species Mesoligia furuncula. The sequence continues at coordinate 25,392,602 of OU744798.1, read as the reverse complement.
TCACTTTCCCTTTTGTATTTATTTACCTTCTTCGTGATTCCACTCGGGCTAAATAATAAAAAGTCGTCTAGATAGATAAATAATAAAAATGGGGTGTGGCTGTATCATGGACACGGCCGTGTGTTGTACGTGAATACGTTTACGTAACGGGGTTGATCCGCTCGGCCGCATTAATTCTTTTACGTTCCCGGCACTGCTTGACTCGGTCATATGGTGTTTTATTGGTACCGTTCGATTGCTCTTGAGAAGCCCTTTCCAACCGTATACGATATCTGTATTTGGATTTGGCTTTTTGAGGTGTATAGGCCGACAATATATATTTTTGATATTATTTTTCTTTTTATTTTAACACAGTATAATCACTGTCACTATTTTACCTAATGTTTTTTTTTGTATACAATCAATAGATTTTGACGAAAGCTGACGAAACTTAAACGAACGTCGTAGTTTTTCCGATTCAAAAGTTATACCAAGTGGAAATCTCGATACGCAGCAAAATTACCTCAAAATGGCAGCGCTTCCCCCACAGTCCTCAATTGGCGTAATGAATTTTTTGATCCTTTAGCTATCCAATGGTGTAATTGAATTTCGGATGGAGATGATAGATATGAAGCTGCAACACCAAATTGTATCCACCAATTTTGTTATCATTGGTTTTTTTGACTTGCCTCCCACTATGGGAGGCAAGTTAAAAAACCAAGTCAAAAATGATAGGAATGATAGGACCAATGATAGGAAGGAAGGAATCAATTTCAAAGACGTATTCACGTCAACAGCCGCACGCGTCGATCTTCAAGATTAAGCAACGAGGTCCGTGGATGGGTGACTATTCATTACGTACCGAGACCCCTCCGTGGCTCGGAAATCACGTTCAGCCATAGTTCCCGGCTATAATCTTTGACAGTCGTTTTGGTAGTCAGAACCCCGAAAGCATGACAACCATTCTTGCTATGTATTAGGTACACTATTGTATTAGGTAAGCCTGTGATGATGTAATAAAATAATATAGTTTGAAAAAGGCTAAGCAGTTTGTCTGATTTCACTAACCATAATCTTTGCGCTGCTAGAAATAGGCCTTACCAAGAACAGACACAACAACCAGCCCTGCAAATAAATGTTTTTTGTAAACACGAATTACTAACCCTTATGAATTTGCATTTTGATATAAAAGTATATCATAGAGTATTTGTAACTTCTTCTTAGTTTGTCGATGGCTTTTTACAGACCGATCAGAATTTGCCTACGGGTTCGGCACCTTCAGAAGTATCTGTTACTTATCACTCTGATTGGTTTTCAGTTCTGAAATCAATTACTAGATTTGCCTCTATGAGTCCAGATGTATGAATTAACTGTAAAAAAACTGGCCAAGTGCGAGTCGGACTCGCACACGAAGGGTTCCGTACCACAAGGCAAAAACGCCGAAAAAGTCATGTTTGTTGTATGGGAGCCCCCCTTAAATATTTATTTTATTTTAATGTTATTATTTATTATTAAAGTTAAAATACAACTGAGTATTTTGTGAATATTTCAAGTGCCTACCTGTTGCCATTTTCGATATCGAGCAAAAAAGGGCAAAAAAATCGCGTTTGTTGTATGGGAGCCCCCCTTAAATATATATTTTATTTTGTTTTTAGTATTTGTTGTTATAGCGGCAACAGAAATACATCATGTGTGAAAATTTCAACTGTCTAGCTATCGCGGTTCTTGAGATACAGCCTGGTGACAGACAGACAGACAGACGGACAGACGGACAGACAGCGAAGTCTTAGTAATAGGGTCCCGTTTTTACCCTTTGGGTACGGAACCCTAAAAACGATTTACTCATATACTAGGTATTCTATACAACTTATCAGACTTGTTAACGTCACATGATGAACACATTTAAAGACCCTCTACCCTTATCATCATCATCATTTCAGCCGAAAGACGTCCACTGCTGGACATAGGCCCTCTACCCTATGAAAGCTTAATTGATAAATTTGAGACGACACGACAAAGGCTGTGGACCGACAACTTAAAACATTGCCAGTCCAGCCCAAACTCGAACTATTGTGTAACTACAATGAATTAATTAACTCACTGGAATTTATTAATTAAATACGCATTGATAGTAGACCAGTATTCATTCATTAGTTCTATAAAAATAATGTTTGGTTAAATTTCACAAAGTACCTAGCTTGAATGTGTTTCTCGTTAATTATTACTTAATTATTTCATATTGCCTAATTCATATTAAAATGACTAACAAATTATCCAGCCACATTCTAGATATTTGCTTGAAAGTACATGGTTACCATCATGTTATTGGAATTTTACAATTCGGACTTAAATATAACTGATGAAATGTGGGTATACTTCTGCCCTACCCTTTGGTGATACAAGGTGTGATGTTATGATATGTGTGTTAGTTATATAAAAGAGTAACGATGGAGTTTCTTGCCCATTGGGACAACAGAAGTTACCCCTTCAAATAACCAATTACTATTACAGAATAATAAAAAGGTATCTTCTGGCAATATAATTAATAATAATAAAAAACCAAAGGGAGTGCAACATATTTTAAAATTATTTAATCAAAATATCCAAGGTTGCGCTTCCAATTTACTGGAAATAGAATTGTTTTTGGAAAACACCAAGTTTGATGTCATTTGTCTAACAGAGCATTGGTTGAAAGATCATCAAGTGATGTCAATTAATTATGAAAATTATTGTGTAGTTAGCCATTTCAGCCGAAAACGTATGTTACATGGCGGGTCATTAATATTAATTAAAAATTCTATTAAATCGAAAGAACGAAAAGACATAATCGGTTTGTCTGTTGAACACGCCATTGAATTGTCCTGTGTTGAGCTTGATAAGCATGTTATAGTATGCGTATACAGACCTCCAAGTTACCAGAATCTATTGGTGTTTGATTCTGTAATGGAAGATGTGTTAAAGAAACTTAGTACTAGTAGTAAGTCAATAATCGTATGTGGAGATTTTAATATTAATTTATTGGAAAATAACTCGAATACTGTCAGATTGTTAAGTCTTTTTAAGTCATTTGATTTGTCAAATGTTTTTATTGAACCAACCCGAGTGACAGCTTCTTCTGCCACTTGTATTGATAATGTTTTTTGTAATTGTGATTACTTACACAAAGAAATTGTAAATAAGTTGCCATCTGATCACAGTGGACAAACAATAACATTTAGCTCCTACATGCCTTTACAAAAAATTCAAATAAGGTTTAGGACAATTACATGTAAAAAGTTAGAGAAATTAAATAATTCTTTGGCCAGTAAATTATGTGATCAGAATTTTAATAATATAGGTGACCCAAATGAGTTCTACGCCGAGTTCTTTTCAATATTGAACGCGCAGTTTAATAACACTTTTCCACTAAAAACTAAAAGTATTTACACTAAGTTTTTATTTAGTGACTGGGCGACTCCAGGTATTCGTAAAAGCAGGGAAAAACTTTTTGAACTCTATGGCTTAAAGCAACATATGAATAATACAAACTTTCATCAGTATGTTGCAAAATATTCAAAAACTTTTAAAAGTGTGTGTCAAATAGCTAAAGCTCTTTATATTAGCAATAAAATAAAATCAGCTGATGATAAAATAAAAACTACTTGGCAAATAATAAATAACGAAACAGGTAGGAAAAAACAGCGTAATACTGAATTTAATTTAGATACTGCACATGGCCCCATCAACTCAGATATAAAAATAGCTCAGGAATTTGAAAACTTTTTTTCTAATATTCCCCTTAAAACTACTGAAGCTTTAAATTCATCCCCCACGCTTTCTGCTGCCTTACTTAAAAAGAATGTAAAGGCATGCCCTTTGGAGTTTAGGTTTCAGCATACAGACCCTCAGGCTGTTATAAAAGCTTTTAAAGATCTTAACATTAAATCAACAGAAGATCTCTGGGGAATGTCTGTAAAAGTATGTAGATCTTTCATCGAAACCATTGCGCCCTATTTAGCTTTCATATTTAACACCAGTGTTGATCAAGGAGTCTTTCCGGATCTTATGAAACATAGTAAAGTTGTACCATTGTTCAAATCCGGTGATAGTAAAGAACCTAACAATTATAGACCTGTCTCAATTCGGCCAGTTCTCAGTAAGGTGTTTGAAAAGTTGATGCTCAATCAAATGTTACGTCACTTTAATAAAAATTCCATCTTTCATGAACACCAGTACGGTTTCACCAAAGGGCGTTGCACTACTGACGCCGGTGTTACCCTAATAAAGAACATTTTTAATGCCTGGGAAGAAGCAAAGGATGCCATTGGAATCTTTTGCGACCTCTCTAAGGCGTTCGATTGCGTAAACCATGAAACACTTCTGATGAAACTGGAGCACTATGGAATTAGAAAAACAGCACTTGATTTGCTAAGATCATACCTGAAAGATAGAAAGGTTAAAGTTCAAGTAAACGGCGTAAACTCATTAGGGTCTGAAATGACAATGGGTGTTCCTCAAGGTTCGATATTGGGTCCATTCCTCTTTTTAGTTTACATTAATGATTTACCCCAATTACTTCAAAATCAACCGAAGATGGTGTTATTTGCAGATGATACGTCATTGATCTTTAAGATAGACAGACGGGCACAAAATCTTGACGATGTGAATAACTCTATTCTTCAGGTCCAAGATTGGTTCACGGTAAATAATTTGGTACTGAATGAAAAGAAAACCAAATGCATTAGATTTAAATTACCTAATGTTAGAAGTAGCGAATGTGACATCATACTTAATGGAGAAAAACTGGAATTTGTTGATCGAACGGTTTTTCTGGGAATCACGCTAGACGAGAAATTACAATGGGGACCTCACATAACATCTCTTGCGGGGCGGCTTAGCTCGGCCGCTTATGCTGTTAGAAAGATTAGACAATTAACTGATGTAGAAACCGCGCGTTTAGTCTATTTTAGCTACTTTCACAGCTTAATGTCGTACGGCATTTTACTATGGGGTCGAGCTGCTGACATTGAATCCATCTTTATTTTGCAAAAGAGAGCTGTCAGAGCCATTTATAATCTACGTCGCCGCGAATCTCTCAGGGAACTTTTTAAAAAGATTAATATTATGACGGTACCTTGCCAATTTATTTATGAAAATATTATGTATGTTAGAAAAAATCTACATCTTTTTTATAAAATAAGCGATAGACATAATTTTAATACTAGAAATAAAGATAAAATACATCAACCATTTTTTAGATTAGCCAAAGTAAATACATCTTTTATGGGGTACTGTGTTAAATGTTACAATAAAATACCTTGTGATATATTGCAATTAAATGAAAGAAAATTTAAAACTCACATTAAAAGTACACTTTGTAAACAAGCATACTATAAATTAGAAGATTATATCCAAGATAAGAACGCTTGGAAACATGCTGGTTCTGCTCCATAGGACAATCTAGAGTCTAGACAAAATCAAAGTGGTTGCTAATTTAATTGTAAAATTGATTATTTCTTCTTTTTTTTGACGTAGATTTATATTCTGTAATTACTTAAACTCACACCCTGACTTATTACTTGTAATTTTTTATTTTAATGAAAATCGTTTATTTTTACCATGTTTGTAAATATGTGAGCACCATGTATCTATTAGATAATTAATTTATGTCATGTTTTCATTTTTAATTCTTTTACCTATTTTGGTATAGTAATTTTATTTTATTTTAGGTGCATCGTCTTCACATATTATTATATAATTAATGTATACAAAATATTGTAAAACATTTTAAAAGAGTAACGGTGGAGTTTCTTGCCCATTCTTCTCCATACGAAAACTACCTTTTGGAATGGGCGACTAGAATCAATTCTATTTTTTCGTAATTTTTGACGTTCAAAAGTGCCTTTTAAGTGCCTACTTGAAATAAATGTTTTGACTTTGATTTTGACTTTGACTTTGACATTCTTCTCCATACGAAACTACCTTTTGGAAGGGGCGACTTGGTACAATCAAAGCTAGAAAAGTTACTTTTATGTGCCTATTTGAAATAAATGCTTTAACTTTATTATTTAATCAGGATAAAAATAATTTAAAAAGGTACTTAATTCAAGCTAGTTTTTTATTTAAATTAAAGTTGGATGGAACAATTGAAAGTCTTCGAGCTATCGAATATAACAAAAGCAAGAGAACAAATTCTATAAAAAGTAAACATTGACGAAGTTTTTTTTCTCGATTACATAACCAGCAAGTAAATCCTTGTCTACAGAGATTGACATAGTAAAGTTAGGTTAACTTGCCCCTTTCGTGTTTATCTTTGGTAGCCTTTATAAAATTGGGCACAAGAGTCGAGTTTACAAATAGCTTCAGGCA